>CM057346.1:341581537-342781537 GCA_030015575.1 Agapanthus africanus | reverse complement strand
AGCCAGGACACAGGAACTGAAGCAGGTTGCGGCTTCAGCTTCAGGTGTGTATGTTATTGAAAACTGTCTTTCTATAAACTCTACTTCCTGGGTATTGGATACCGGATCAGGATCTCATATCTGTAATTCTTTGTAGGCGTTGAGAAACCGTAGGTTTTTGAAGGAAGGTGACATGACCCTCAGAGTTGCGAACGGAGCTAGCATGGATGCTAAAGCCGTGGGGGACTATCACCTAGGAATGTCAGATGGACATGTTTTGGTTTTGCGTAATTGCTTTTTTGTACCCAACGCAACTTGTAATATCATTTCTGTATCTTTGGTTTCTAAAGAAGGTTATGAATTTGCGTTTGTAAGTAATGTTGTAAACATTCACCTTAATCAAGTTCTGATTGGGTCAGGTACACTGAGCAATGGTATATACGTATTAAACCAACCACAGATTTTCAATGTCCAGAATACACACAAAAGAAAGTCTCCAGATATCAATCAGGCTTTCTTATGGCATTGTAGACTGGGTCACATCAATGAGACACGGTTGACTAAGTTACATAAAGAAGGATACTTGGATCCGTTCGAGTATCAGTCTTATGCCACTTGTGAATCTTGTCTCATGGGAAAGATGACAAAGACTCCGTTCACTGGACACGGAGAAAGAGCGAGCGAGCTCTTGGGACTCATACACAGTGACGTGTGTGGTCCAATGTCTACACATGCACGAAGCGGTTATTCATACTTCATTACTTTCACAGACGATTTCTCTAGGTATGGACATGTCTTCTTAATGAAGCACAAATCCGAGGCTTTTGAGAAATTTCGGGATTATAAGAATGAAGTAGAAAAACAAACCGGCAAAAGTATCAAGATTCTAAGATCGGATCGAGGTGGAGAATACTTAAGTGCCGAGTTCCTAAATTACTTAAAAGAGAATGGGATTCTCTCTCAGCGTACTCCTCCATACACTCCGCAACATAACGGTGTATCGGAAAGGAGGAATCGAACCCTATTGGATATGGTTCGTTCCATGATGAGTAAGGCTGAGTTACCGCGATCTTTCTGGGGCTATGCACTAGAAGCAGCTGCATATCTCTTGAACAAAGCTCCTACCAAGACTGTGCCTACCACTCCATATCAGATGTGGAGTGGGAAGAAACCCTGTCTTAAGTACCTTAAGATATGGGGATGTCCAGCTTTTGTAAAAAAGCAGCATGCGGACAAGCTCGAGGCACGTTCAGTACAGTGTAAGTTTGTGGGATACCCAAAGAACTCCAGGGGGTATCTGTTCTATTCCGCTGAGGGACAAAAGGTTTTTGTTTCTCAACATGCCCGCTTCTTGGAAACTGAGTTTTTGGAAACCCAGATAAGTGGGGACGCAATAGAACTGGAAGAGATTCCAGAACCACAAGCTATTACTGAAAACTTGGAAGAGCCAGAAGGTTCAAAAGAACAGGACATTCCTATGCCGCTCCGCAGGAGTAGTAGGCAGTCTCATCCGCCCGAGAGATACTACGGTTTTCTCATAGACGGGGATCGAGAGGATTGCATCATAGATTATGATGAGCCTACTAGCTTCCAGCAGGCCGTTCAGAGCGTTGACTCGGTAAAATGGCTGGATGCAATGCGGACCGAAATGGAGTCCATGTACACCAACAAAGTATGGACGTTGGACATTGCTCCAGACGGGGTAAAACCCGTAGGATGCAAGTGGATCTTCAAAAGGAAGATTGGTGTAGATGGACAGGTTGAGACCTATAAAGCTAGACTTGTAGCAAAGGGTTTCCGTCAAAGACCTGGCTTGGACTACGACGAAACCTTTTCTCCAGTGGCTATGCTGAAATCCATTCGGATCCTTCTTGCCATTGCTGCCTTCCACGATTATGAGATTTGGCAGATGGACGTAAAAACCGCTTTTCTAAATGGAAATTTAGAGGAGTGTGTCTATATGGATCAGCCAGAGGGTTTCATTCAGAGTGGGAGCAGCGGAAAGGTGTGCAAGTTGCTTAAGTCCATCTATGGACTAAAGCAGGCATCGCGGAGTTGGAACATCTGTTTTGATGAGACGGTCAAGGAATTTGACTTTATCAAAAATCCAGATGAACCGTGCATCTATAGTAGATTTGTAGCGAGAACTGTGGTATTCCTTGTTTTATACGTGGATGACATTCTCTTAATAGGAAATGAAATTCCTATGCTACAATCTGTCAAGGGTTTCTTGTCACACAGGTTCTCCATGAAAGACCTGGGTGATGCCTCTTACATCCTGGGGATCCGGATCCATCGTGATAGATCCAAGAGGATATTAGGACTTTCACAGTCCAGGTACATCGACACCGTACTGAAAAGATTCAGTATGGAAGATTCCAAGCGCGGTAACTTACCGGCTTGTCACGGGATCACCCTCTCTAAAGAGATGTCTCCCAAGACTGATTTGGAGAGGGATCGCATGTCTATTATACCCTACGCTTCTGCGGTAGGCTCTATAATGTATGCGATGTTGTGTACCAGACCGGATGTAGCTTATGCACTGAGTGTAGTAAGCCGGTATCAGTCAAACCCTGGGGAGAAACATTGGATAGCGGTAAAGAACATTCTCAAGTACCTGAGGAGGACTAAGGAGATGTTCTTGGTGTATGGCGGAAAAGACCTCCAGATTGAGGCCTTTGCTGACTCCAGCTTCCAGAGTGACAAGGATGATTCCAAGTCCATGTCGGGTTTTGTCTTTACCCTCAATGGAGGGGCGGTGTGTTGGAAGAGTTCCAAACAGGAAACCGTTGCAGACTCGACTATGGAAGCGGAATACATCGCTGCATCTGATGCCGCAAAAGAAGCTGTCTGGATAAGGAAGTTCTTAAAAGAACTTCAGGTGGTTCCGTCCATTGTTGACCCAGTACCTCTGTATTGCGACAACAACGGGGCTATAGCTTTAGCAAAGGAACCCAGGTCCCATCAGAGATCCAGGCACATCTTGAGGTGGTATCACCTGATCAGGGAGATCGTGGATCGCAAGGAGATCGTGGATCGCAAGGAGATCGAGGTTCGGAGGGTTGCTTCAGAAGAGAACACTGCAGATCCATTCACCAAGGCCCTACCCCAGACTCAGTTCGAGCGGCTGATCGAGATGATAGGTCTTCGATACGCCAGTACATGGCCTTAGTGCAAGTGGGAGATTGTTAGTGTATATGCCCTAGAGGCCATTACTGTATCATACTAGTTTGTATATTACTTGATGGAAGCTTGGGATATTCACCTTGTATAAACAATCTTGCTCAATATAGTAGTATGCTACTTGGTTTGTTTCTACTTCAATGTGTACTTGTGTTTATTTCAGTATATCACTCATACGCATTAGTGGAGCCCTTAGGATCTTTGCTTGATTACCAGCGTTGTGATGGCAGTCACACTAGTGGGGGCTGGGTAATCTATAGGCACATCCTTATACAGGTCCCTAGTCGTAGGACTATCGAGACAGGGCATCGATACTCCGGAGTAGACTAGCGTATGCGCTTCTCATCCCAGTGTGGGAGATGGTCTGTCCCACAGCCATCAGTACGTCGTACTGGAGATAGTATACGGGTGCTCGTTGGGTTACGAGTACACTGGAAAGGACTCGTCGGGAACTGACAGGTTGGTATTATACCTATCGTCAGTTATCAGTTCCCAGGTGACATGAGTACAGCTTAGTCCGCTGACTTGACACTGACACTTCGCCTCGAGTGTGTTCCCACTGCACTTTGATCACTACCCTACCACGGCTCAAAGGAGTCGTGCAAACAGGTGGTGGTTGGGTGCAGTCCCGAAGCACTTGGAGGCAGTGACGGTTAGACAGGATTCGTCTCTCCTGGTATTGGGGGTTGACATCGCGCTGTGTCTAGGAGAGCCATTACACGAGTAGTCCCTGGCCAGGGCAAGCGAGATATACTGGTAGGTTTCCAGTGTTATCTCAGGGTGTTTTGGGCTTCACTCCGACACGACTTGTACCGCTATTGGGGGACTGACGTTTTACCGCCCCCTAGGCCCGCCATGCGATGTATCAGACGAACAGACCGGACTGTACGGAGAATGTCACATTCAGACTCAGTAGGAGTTCAGATGGGGTTTCACCTCGTCAGCCTTCTTGTCGACATCTACCTGGGGACCGTTACGCACAGCTAGTGCCGCTTGCGGTCTGTGGTTAAACCCATTGCCAGCGTAGTGTCGAGTCTTTAGAGTCCCACACAGAGGGTATTCGCCTCTGGGCAAAACAGAGTAGAGGTCGCATGGTTTTGCGACAGGGTTCGTTCTCATCCGCGCACTTGTGCACGTTTGGAGTCCGGACGGATTATACTGGCATGCTCTGGTTTGAGCCAGATACTGGTATATGTTTTGGGGGTTGCTTTTATCTCTTGGTATTCTTGTTCCTCGGAACGAGAATGCAGGTGTGTATGCACAGTTGCTTGAGGCGGAGAATGAGGTTTTTCATTAGGGTTTCGGATCGGGTGCGTATGCACAGTTGACAGTTATCATTTTCCAAACCCTAATGGATTTATATATTATCTATTAATAATAGTAATTAAATGAGAATTATGTTATGGTTGATTTTTTGTTGACTTGTTGACCTTGGTTGATTTGTTGACCATTGACCACCATCATGCTTTGAAAGATCCTCCTTGATTCATGCTTACACTTCATTTAAAGAAGCATGATAGTGGTCATTCCAAAATTACCATCAACTATTCTTATTTTAATTATTATCATTTAGATAATTCTTTTCTTTTGCAATATGGTTGCAAGAAAGAAATAATTGAGCTCATTCTATCATAACTTCTCTCTCTCCTCATTTCATCTTCTTCTTCCTCTAGCAAAGAGAAACCTTCTCATGTGTTGAGATTCATTCTCTTTAGAAAGAAAAGCAAACCCTAATCACTCTCTACTCATTCTAGGATGAAGGTTTAGCAAGCCGGAAACCCTAGTTCACTCAAAGATCGAGGAAGAGCCCAAAGGTCGAGCCTTCGAGGTGGATCCATCTTCGACGGGAGAAGGCGACGAAAAGAGAACCATCAACCTCTACAAGGTTTGAAGAAGAAGGAGTTCAAGTTTAGGTATAACCATCTTCCATAGTAGCTAACTCTCTTTAGCTTGTATACTAGTTTTAGTTTAGACAACGATCCCGACCTTGTTTAGTCCATGTTGCCTCTTGCGATAAAAATTCGTTTTTTATACCGTTTCCGCCTCCCCGTAAGCACCGGGGGTCGCAATATGGACTTACATCTACTCCTACAGTTTAGTATCTAAGTTAGAAGTTCTATCATCCTAAGTTAGAAATATTCAACCCTAATGTTTTACGACTCCTATCTATTTAACCTCATATCCTATACGTTTTTACAGTTTAGAAAGATATTGGTATCACTTGAGTTTTCCTTCTAAAGTGCGGTCTCCAATCCGGAATTTTTATCAACTTTTACAGAAAACATAAGTATTATTCTTCATCCTTATCTTTCCTCCAAACATCGATTGTATACCCCTACGTGTGTGTAAATTTTCACCTCTATACTTAAGAATTCAATTCAAGTTATAGTACCCTTGCCCTAATACTTAATACTACTTCTTTTCATTAATGGATGGACAGTTTTACTCACACATCTTTCATGCGATTATTAATGCTTCTTGAGGCAGCAACAGCCGATTACTGAATGTACGAGCATAAAGCATAAATAGCAAGTTCCAGATCTTGACTTTATTATTATTATTTTTCTTTCACTTTTCAAGACCGGATATATTTTTTCCAATGATGTCCTTATGGTGTTTGGCTTTAAATACCGTTTTTTCTTTCATACTAGGCTTTCAGGCAAGAGTATTTCTAGGTATCCTCTATTATCCCAAGTTTCAAGGTGCGTATATGTGCAGTTTTTAGGATATATACTTTCTAAATTTGGACTCAAGAATAGAAACTATTTTTCAGACTTATCTTTCTGTAAAGAATCAATACGCTCCCTTCATCTCGACTTAACTAAGGAACTGAACTCAAGATTACCTATTTCTCAAAAAAAAACTGTAAGAACGTATACTTACTATGTTTAAACAGAATGAGGGTTATTTTTAGGGTTTTCAATTCCAAAGCCTAAGATTTAGTTTTTTCTAACGTATCAACTAAACTTTCGGAATAAAAAATCTAAGTTACCCTATTAGCTAACTTGACGACAAAGTTTTTATATTTTTCGGAAATTTTTTCTATTTTTATGGGTTTTTTAATATGTATGCAATGCAGAATATACACATGATGCAGTGCTGACCCCCAAACCTAAGTTTTACGATGTCTTCATCGTTGCCCCTGCTTCCGGTAGCTAGAATTAGACATCGGTGTGAGACTTTTATTCAAAGAAAAAGAAAAAACCTACGACTAATTACAACATATACAAGTGAAACGATTGGGTTTGTCCAGAAATTAATACCAGCCATTCAAAAATTTTGTCAATATAGTGCCATGGCTGGCAAAAGAATAGGTATAATAAAAAGAAAAAGAGAATATACAAAAAATGGTTAGATGTTAGTGAAGGGCATGGGTGTGTAAAAGTTGGGATGAGAAGACGTCGAAGGTGAAGACGAACTTTTGAGGCGGTAAAAGAAATTTTTTCTGAATGAATTGAATGTTCAATAAGCACGTGTTGAGTTTCAAAGTCAGGTTCGTTCAAAAACTGGAGTTCATCCGCAAAAAGTTCAGCAAAAGAAAGATTTCTCGGATGTGCCCAAATTGTTCCCGACTCACACTCACCAAGGATATCATGTTCATCAGCAAAAATCTCCTCAAAACTCGACATGAACGAATGTTTTTCAAAACTGTCTTCATCCCTATGATTTTCAACAATCTTACTCTCATTATTCACAAACTCTCCCAAAACGATTTCTCCTTCATCACATTCATAATTGGGTAGGTTCATATCATCTAGAAAGGTAGGTTCCCACCCTAATGTTTCTTCCAAAACAATATCACTAGGTGATACAAAAATCGTGGGTTCCTTATCATTGATATCTTCTAACAACCTATCCCAACCATACCAGTTAAATTCACAAGCTCCCTATTTTAAAATTGGAAAGCAAAAATCAGTCGGTTCAAGAATATCCTCTTCAAGTATTATTTCTGTTAAATCTATCTCTAAATCACAAGTGATAAGAGGCTCAGTGGATACCTGAAGGCTAGTGGTGGACTGACTTAGAGGGTTTGCTTGCATATCCTGGGAACACCTAGTCAATTCTGTTGTATCATCATCTATGAAATCATCCAAATTGATCTGATCACTTATTTCACTCGGGTGACTCCCTAGCTGACAGATGTTGACACTATGGGGTTCCGATTGACTGTGTTCACTCCCTAGAATCCTTTGAGCTAAATGTTTCGTTTGTTCCTCGATTCTAGCCAATGATTGAGCTTGAGCAACAAATAATTGCTCAGATTGTTGTAAAAACAGGGCTAGCGTCGCAGTTTATTGGTTCTCGACCGCAGTCATTACTTCAATATCATTTTCAAAAGTGGTCAACCTAGCATCTATCTCACCGTCACTCCTTAATGATGGTTCAATTGTTTCGGGTTGGAGGGGTTGTGATGGTGGTGATGCTAGAGCAGTCATTCTGTCGACTTCTTTCTCTAAATTTTCAATCAGTTGGTCTATGGTTGAAGTAGGACTGGGTTCAGGAGTGTTAGGTGGGTGACTGTTATCAAAAACTTGGGACGGTTGGTCACCACCTAGAAAAGGACAATTTTCATGAATGTGGGAAGAATCATTGCAATCTGAACAAATGAATTGGGACTGAATATAAATAAATGAATAAGAATCGTGAAAAATAGAATTGAATCGTGTATCACCTATATTAACAAGAATGCACAGAAATCACAAAAATAATGAATATCACACCCCTAGCAGTCTATGTTATTCTAAGTCAACTAGACCTGCTCAAGAACCTGATTGACGAAGTAAAACTGTATCGAGAAATAGGCTCGAGATATACTGATCACGAAGCCAGGTAAGTGCAAGAGAGAAGGGGAGGTTTTTCAACGCTTTCGCGAAGGTCCTTAATTAAATAACCCTTTCTCTTTTGGCGGTTGCGCCATGAACACTTGCCTAGACACCCCGTGAACGATATACCGTTAGGCAAAGTTCTAAACACAGTTAACTTCTCCTAGTTAGCGTGAATTCCTTAAAGTCAGGGTATGCAAGAATGCAGTTTTGTGATTTGTGGGCTACGGAGAAAAGGTGATGAAATCCTTTACCGTATCTTGTTTGGTCATTTTTGCCCTTAATTCTGTATTAAAATGCAATGCGCAATCAATAAAATAATTTAAGAAAATCAATCAATTAAAGCAATTCTTTTTTCAATTTTAGTTAAGCACTGCAAAAAATACGGTTAGTTCTCTTGTTTCTTTAGCGGCAAAATTGTGCGAAGAATCCTACAAAAGGTAGAAAATTGGATTGCGTCAGATTCGAGCGAAGGTGTTAGGAAATCCGTACCGATATGATTTAGTGTAAGAAAACCCTTTAAAAGTGATCTAAGTCATTGAATGTTTGCTTGCGCGTGTCAAACTACCAGGATTTTTGGCACTATATTTCGCTAACGTCTTGCAATTGCATTTGAGCCTCGCTCCGCACGATCGCTGATCATAATTCTGTAAAATCCTGAAATGTCGGAAAATACGATATTTAGTGTCAAAAAGTGATACGTGTGCCCCAATTCCTGCACAAAAAAATTATAAAAATCAAACAATACCAAAAGAGTACCAACACTGCACTAGAGATCACTAAAAAATAAAAAACCAAAAACCTCACACAGAGGCCGAGCTCGCCGGATTTGGGGGTATCATCGTCGGCCAAACTCCGAGGAGAGGGGATAAAATTTTTAGTGGGATCTCTAGGCAGTATTAATATTCTAATGGTCTTACTTGATTTTTAAATCCAAATTCAGGGTGATTGCAGGTTTCCAGGACAGAGAACAAAAGTGAAAAGAGTGTAGTTAGTGTTAGTTTTGAAATAATTTTGTTAAAAGTTAGTATTGTTAGTAAGAACCAGAAATAACAATTCCTAATGACTACAGTTCCCCGGCAACGGCGCCAAAAACTTGTTGGGAAACCACCCGCGCGCGTAAACGCGTATGTTTTGAAATATGAGATATGGTTTTAATGAAACAGAATGCGCACGTGAGATTGTTCTCGTTTTAATATTTATAAACCGCAAGTGCACGGCGCGTTGTAGCGGGCCGGCAAGCACGGGTCGATCCGCAGGGAATTTTGTATCAAGTATTGTTGTTTAAGGTTAACAAATTAACGAATTGGGGTTTGTCACAAAAAATATATAAAAGAATGAAAACAAGGAAAACAAGAAAAGGAGTTAAAGAAAGAATGGTTGTGGCTTGGTTCGGAAGCTTAAATCGCGACGTTTACCTCTACCTTCCCGTGATCATGAGTTGTGTGGCCTTACCTTGGTCCCGGTATGAAGCACGACTTGTCAATGCGGTTGCGGAGAACAAATCATCAAAGTCCGATATTCGCCGCAAAGCACGTAACGAGTCCTTTTGGTCACTTAACGTTTGTATGTTCGCGCTTGGGGTATCAACACTAAGCACACGAGTTAGCAAGCATACCGCAACAACAAAAACACAAAGTGGTTAGTGAGAGCAAATGCTATTAGTGTTGAGTTTGCTAAGAAGTTGTGATGGTATATCGTATATGAAATTAAGAGATTTGTCAAGTCCTTAATCACAAGATATGATATCCAAGATTAGCAAACTTAACACTAAATTGATTTTACCTTAAACATTGGAAATGGGGAAAGGGAATGAATACGGTATATGAAGAGGTTACAAGTAACCATGTGTCAAAATACCGTATCATATCAATACATTAGCAATATTTAAGTTATAATCATAAGTTAAGCAATTTAAATATAATCAAGAGGTGGAGGAGGCAAAGCCCTTCATCTCACTTCCTCACCCACACTACAACCAAAGAAAAGATTAGTTAAGCATGGTAAATAAAAGCAAGTAAGGAAAATAAGCAATTAAAAGAAAGCAACAATATATTAAGCACTTGAAGAATTGAGATAAAAGATTATGGTAGCTTGTTCAACCTCCTTAATGAAGCTCTCCAAAGAGAGCTTTAAGAGGGAAGAAGAAGAAGAAACCAAATGAGGATCACTCACCCTCAAGCTAAACCAAAAACTAACTAAAACAAAATTATGAATGGAGTATATACATGGTATGTGAGAATGAGAGAGGCATCCCCTTTCCACTGATCTGCTATCTATAGGCTTAAAAGAAAATAAAACAAACAATAAAAACAAGCCTACGTGGCAACAAGGGAGGCTCTGTGAAAAGATGGTGCCTATTGGAGCATGGGGGGCCGAGCTCGCCGGAATTTGAAGGAATCTCGCCGGCCAAAAACCGAGCACAGAGGCTCGTGTTCATTGTGTGGTCTTGTGTGCATCCCAATATCACTCTGATGCTGTTTGTTTGGTCTAAAATAACCTGGTTTGTATGCAGAGAATTGGAGGGAACACAATGCTACACATCACATCAAAACTCATGTCCCCCCATGTTCCCACTTCATCATGTCTTGTGCCATGAGCAGCCCCCTCCTAGGTCCAAGCTATGTGCACACTTGTATGTGTTGGACCATCCTTGGTAAAAAGTGTGTACATATGCATTATTTCCAAAAGAGCTCTTGGGACATCGGTCGGTTCTCCGTTCTGATTTCAGTGTCGGCTCCCAAATGCTATATCCGTGATTTTGAGTATGTTTTCAGTGTTGTATCACGAATACCTATAAGCTATAATTACTGAGCAGACACTGATTAATAACACCGATATATAGCAAAACAGATAACGAATGAGAGGTATTAAAATGCAGTTTTCTGTGGTGAACAATCACATACGACCCGTCCAATAGAAAACGCCCGATTAAAATATGGTATCCAATATACGCATTTAATCGAGCTCCCGCGTATATCACATATGCACGCCAAATCATTTCGCCTGAGCTTGGAGACTCCTTTGTGGGACTCTAAGACTCGTCAATACGCTAGCAGTAGACAGTGATCACATCATATGCCCACAAACCGTCAGTGGCACAAGCAGTACATAACGGCTCCTAGGTATTGAGCGATCAGAAGAAATACAAGCAAAGCTGCTAAAACTCCTGTCGAGCCAACTGGAAACACTTACCGTACAGTCCGGTCTCTTCATCAAATATGCTGCATATCAGGTCTAGGGATGGTATCGTCGAACCCAATAACTCTGATAAGTCATGCAGATATATGGCTCATAACAGATCGAGAAACTACTGATAGCACTTATCAGTAAATCTCAGCAGCCGTGGCCAGGGACTTCCTGTTATAGCCAATCGTATATGGTGCAACATCAACCCCCAATACCGGGAGAGTCAAAACCCCTCCTATCGCTCATTGCCTCCATATGCCTCGGGATTGTACCTAAAATCCACCTGTTTGCATGACTCAGTAGAGCCGTGGTAGGGTGTGTTAGTGTATATGCCCTAGAGGCCATTACTGTATCATACTAGTATGTATATTACTTGATGGAAGCTTGGGATATTCACAGTTGTACAGACAATCTTGCTCAATATAGTAGTATGCTACTTGGTTTATCTCTGCTTTAATGTGTACATGTGTGTTTATTTATTATATCACCTATACGCATTAGTAGAGCCCTTAGGATCTTTGCTTGATTACCGGCGTTGTGATGGCGATCACACTCGTGGGGGCTGGGTAATCTACAAGCACATCCTTATACACGTCCCTAGTCGTGGGAGTATCGAGATAGGGCATCGATACTCCGGAGTAGACTGGCGTATGCGCTTCTCATCCCAGCATGGGAGACGGTCTGTCCCACAGCCGTCAGTACGTCGTACTTGAGATAGTATACGGGTGCTCGTTAGGTTACGAGTACACTGGACTGGACTCATCGGGAACTGATGGTTGGTATTATACCTATCGTCAGTTATCAGTTCCCAGGTGACATGAGTACAGCTTAGTCCGCTGACTTGACACTGTCACTTCGCCTCGAGTGTGTTCCCACTGTTCTTTGATTACTACCCTACCACGGCTCTACTGAGTCGTGCAAACAGGTAGTAGTTGGGTGCAGTCCCGAAGCACTTGGAGGAAGTGACGGTTAGACAGGATTCGTCTCTCCCGGTATTGGGGGTTGACATCGCGCTGTGTCTAGGAGAGCCATTACACGAGAAGTCCCTGGCCAGGGCAAGCGAGATATACTGGTGGGTTTCCAGTGTTATCTCAGGGTGTATTGGGCTTCACTCCGACACGACTTGTACCGCTTTTAGGGGACTGACGTTTACCGCCCCCAGGCCCGACATGCGATGTATCAGACGAACAGACCGGACTGTACGGAGATTGTCACATACAAGCTCAGTAGGAGTTCGGATGGGTTTACCTCATCGGCCTTCTTATCGACATCTACCTGGGGACCGTTACGCACAGCTAGTGCCGCTTGCGGTCTGTGGTTAAACCCACTGCCAGCGTAGTGTCGAGTCTTTAGAGTCCCACACAGAGAGTTTCCCTGCACTGAGCGAAACGTGTAGAGGCCGTATGGTTTTACGGCAGGGCTGCGATCACATACGTACACTTGTGTGCGTATGGTGTTCGGGCAGGCAGTACTAGTGGGCTTTGGTTTAAGCCGGATCCTACTATTGCACGGATGGATTTGTTTTTGTCTTCTGCGCATCCGCATTCTACAGAATGCGGATGCAGGTGTGTATGCACAGTTTTCCGGAGTGATGAAGGAGGAGGTGCCTCATTAGGGTTTTGGCAGTTGGTTCGGCCAAAACAGTTATGTGGCGGGATCATTAGGGTTTTGACAGTTGATTCGGTCAAAACCATTTTGAAGCGGACTCATTAAGGTTTTGACAGTTCGTTTGGTCAAAACCATTATGAGCCAGGGATATTATTTACTAATCCTTTCATTGATAATTATGTTATGGCTAATTACATTGACCATTTGACCATCTTGACTTTGTTGACCTTTTGACCAAAGTTGACTAGGATCTTCTTGAAAGATCTAAAGTATTCTTTGGTTTTCTTTTTCTTTTGTTATGATAATGGTCATGTCATTTGTAGCCATCAACTTTATCTTGATGGGATTAGTAATGATAATGTTTTTGCATTATTGCAACCATGGTTGGGTTTTCTCTTGGTTAAGTTTTTCATTTGCTCATTCTCATTCTCTCTCTTGGAATGAGAAGCTCCATGGTTGTTAGCTAGCTCCTCCTTCTTCCTCCTCTTGATTTATCTTTTGATCTCATGTGTTGAGAGATAAAAATCCCACAAAGACAAAACCATTCATCTACCACTTCTACACAACCTAGGGCTTCTAGATTAGCAATCTCTTTGCCTTAGTTACCTCGGCTCGAGGTGGAGCTCGGTGTACATCTCTCGGGTGGATCGTCTTCGACTCAAGGAGGCCGCGGAGGTGACCAAAGTTCGGATCAACCATCAAGCAAGCAAAGAGAAGAACAACAAGAAGAGAAGAACAACAAGAAGAGAAGGAGTTCAAGTTGAGGTATAACCCCTAACCGAGTAGATAAATCTCTAGTTAGGATGCTAGTGTATTGTTTAGTAAAGATCCGGCTTTTACGGTCCATGTTGCCAAGTCCAGAAAAATTTTTGTTTTACCGTTTCCGCAACCCCGAAAGTACCGGGAGAGGTAACGTGGACCTAACAGTGGTATCAGAGCCAAACTAAACACACCCTAGCATATTAGCAAAGTATTTAGAATTTCGACCGGACGAAAAACCGCAAAATACCCCGGAAATTTCAAGTTTCTGCCGATTTTAGATCTGTTCCAAAATTAAAAAATCATGCACTAAAAATCGGCTCAGGCTTTTGTTAGAAAACTTGAGAAATTTCATCCCCCAACTCGTCCAAAGCGCCGCGTTTCCGCGGCGGCGTTGGCTCTGTTGGGGAATCTTTTTCTTGCAGTTTTCTTATTTTGGTATTTTGGGATTTTTGGTATATGACTTTTCTGCCCAGATTTTCCAGAACGAAAAATTAGTTTTTGGGGCTTAAAAATTTGTATTTTTGGTCGATGTTCTGTAGACTTTGGCTAATGGTTATATCTGTAATGTTATATGTGTATTGAACGTCTACTAATCGCTATACGTCGATTAGTGGGGGTTATACATATCTGTGATCTGTGTTGATGATGGTTTGTGTATATGAACTCGTTGGATTGTCGCGGATGAATAGCCGGGGTGGATGTGAGATGAGAGTTTCTTTTTCTTTCATTCATGTAATAAATTTGTAAATTGATGTAATATTATTTGTATGGCCGCACAACCGGGTCGGGGTTGTAGCCGTCATTGTATAATTCTTTTTACTGTTTTTGCTCATAGGATAGACCCATGGAGGGGGTGCACAAACTACCGGGTATCTCGAAGTGCCGAGTGGCCTACTCACGGCGTTGAGGGAGGTTGCTTCGCTTCGGGTACTTGGCGGGTAGTTTGCCGCACCCGTAGGTGTCTTGGGTGGGGTATTGGCTATTCATCGCGACCGTGTAATCCGTTTTTCGTTGCAGGCTCGAACGAATCGCGGGTTCCTAGTATATCCAAAGTGTTCATCTGTGATCTGGATTGGCTATCATTGTTGTATATCTATATATAATAACTATTTAGGCGTTGCTTATGTTTTACAGCCGCGCTAGCCCAGCCCCCGCTCTGTCGTTAGTTAAGTAACCTAACGGGTGATGACGGGGCCTCGTGGCGAATGCGAATGGCATAAGCGTACGTCATATTTTGGTTGTTTTCTGCAATGGTAGGATTTAAATGATGGGACGCATTAAAAGAACTAATGCAAGAAAATAAACCTAAAAGATGTTGTTGGAACAAGTTTATCAAAAAGCTGTTATTGCAAGGACGTTCAATTTTTGTTTTGCATCGAGGTATTCGGTTATGAATGCCCAGCAACTCAGTCGACGAGGCAAGGGCCGAGATCCCTTCATCGGGAGTGACCCCTTAGACAAAAGTTTGCGTCAGGGTAATAACTTCACTATAGTCGATTATTCTTGCTTTGCATCGAGGTATTCAGTTTGGAATATCCTGCACCTCATTCGACGAGGAAAGAGCCGAGATCCCTTCACGGGGAGTGACCTCTTTAGCAAAAGTTTTCGCCACTATATTTTCAAAAAAAGGCAATCATGTTCCTTCAACGATATCAAGTTCATTACGTTAACGGGTTTTTCGCCAAAAACCCAGCCGTAGCCCTCCGTCGTTTTGGATCAATATTATTTAGTATTCGTGCTGCGTTTGTTGACCTAGTCAAGGCGTAGTGAACGGTAGCTAAATAATATTTTTCTGTGGATTGCAAATGTGATTGGTTGGGACAGTCGTGCGGCCTTGTTGACCTAGTCAAGGGCACGTACTGGTGGGTCTAATGCAATCAGGATAATGACGAGTAGAACTTGACTAACAGTTTGTGGCTTGTTGACCTAGTCAAGGTCATGAACCGTTAGGGGCAAAAACCACATCGGGAGTTTCAAAAGAACTGAAACTTGCAGATTTAGCATACCTTCTGGAGTGTAGTGACTAGAGTGGATTCCATCTAGGTCATCACACAATGATAGTTGGATCCCGATCCCGCTGATGAGTTGGATTACTCTCGGGAGATTATTTCACTTAACAATCAATGCTATAAACCTAGTAGGTGTCTAGAAAGGTGTTAGCGGGGTTACGCCCCCAGGGAAAAGAGGTTCTTAAATTAAGGAACTTCGCGAAAGCGTTGGAAAACCTCCCTCGAAGTACCGACACTAGCCTGACTGAAAGGTTAAGCAAGTATTGTGACGTGAATGAAATCCCGACTAGTTCTTCTTTTAAAAGGTTTTAAGAAGAATTTGAGGAAACAGTGGGAGACATACTGGTTAGATAAACTAATAAACCAATCTAATCTTGCAAGAGCGCCCGCTGAGTGTTTCTTTTCTCTCTCTCCAGGTAGCAACCATTTCACGCCCTAATCAAGATAATAAAATGTATCGCTTGACCGATCCGAATTCTTATTCGGGGCTGGGGAACGTTGGTTCAGCTCTAACTTGTGACAACAGTCATAAGTACGAGCAAGGGAAAGGGGATTGTATGGATTTCCAGGATACCCAGTTGAAGAAGAAGCATGGTTTTGCTTCTACTTCAGGTGTTCTTGTAATTGAAAACTGTTTTACGGTCAGCCCTACCTCCTGGGTACTTGATACCGGATCAGGATCTCATATTTGTAATTTATTACAGGGACTGAGAAAAAGTAGGAAAGTTGCACCGGGTGATATGTCGCTCAGAGTAGCGAACGGAGCACAAGTTAATGCGACAGCCGTCGGTGAATATCACCTAGTATTGCCAAATGGCAAGACTATGATTTTGAACGATTGCTACTATGTACCCTCCATGGTTTGCAACATCATATCAGTTTCTTTACTCGATAAAGATGGATATAACTTTGTTCTTGACAAGAATATCATGAACATTTACCTTCATAAGGTACTGGTTGCAGAGGGTACACTGTGTAATGGTATCTACGTTCTAAATCAGAATACAGTTCTCAATATACAAAACACACGCAAGAGGAAGAATTCAGATACGAATGAATCCTACTTGTGGCATTGTAGACTTGGTCATATCGGAGAGAAAAGACTGAGTAAGTTGCATAAAGATGGGCTCTTGAATGCGTTCGAGTTTTCATTTTATGAAACTTGTCAGTCCTGTCTCAAAGGGAAGATGACCAAATCTCCGTTCACCGGACATGGAGAAAGAGCAACCGAGCTCTTGGGACTCGTACATAGTGATGTATGCGGTCCGATGTCTATACATGCAAGGGGTGGGTTCTTGTACTTCATCACATTCACTGACGATCTATCTAGGTTCGGATATGTGTATCTGATGAAACACAAATATGAAGCTTTTGAGAAATTCAAGGAATTTAGAAACGAAGTAGAGAACCAGACAGGCAAAAGTATCAAGATCCTCCGGTCTGACAGGGGAGGGGAGTACTTAAGCACGGAATTCCTAGATTACTTAAAAGAGAATGGAATTCTCTCTCAGCTTACTCCTCCTTATACACCACAGCACAACGGTGTTTCGGAGCGGAGGAATCGTACCCTACTGGATATGGTTCGCTCCATGATGAGTAATGCCGAGTTGCCTCTTTCATTTTGGGGACATGCGCTATTGACAGCAGCATACCTATTGAATGATGTTCCGTCTAAATCAGTGCCTAAGACTCCGTTCGAGATATGGAATGGAAAGAGGCCATATCTTAAAAGATTTAAGATATGGGGTTGTCCGGCTTATGTTAAAACGCATAAACCGGATAAACTAGAGGCACGGTCAGTTTTATGTAAGTTTGTGGGATATCCAAAGAATGGTTATGGATATCTATTCTACCACACTGAGGAACAGAAGGTGTTTCTTGCTCAGCATGCCGTTTTCTTAGAAACGGAGTTTCATGCAAAAGAAATTATGGGAGCACCGTAGAATTGGAAGAAATTCAGCGACCACAAACTGAAACTGAAAATTTGACGGAACCTCAGGTTTCAATAACCCCAGACGAACCTCAGCCACTCCGCAGATCTGGTAGGATTTCTCATCCGCCCGAGAGATACTACGGTTTTCTCATTGACGGGGATCGAGAGGATTGCATCTTGGAAGAAGATGACCCTACTAGTTTCAGGCAGGCCATTATCAGTAGGGACTCTGATAAGTGGCAGGAAGCAATGCAATCCGAAATGGAGTCCATGTACGCCAATAAAGTGTGGACCTTGGATATTGCTCCACCTGGGGTAAAACCCGTTGGATGCAAATGGATCTACAAAAGGAAACTTGGTGTAGATGGGCAGGTGGAAACCTATATAGACTCGTTGCAAAAGGTTTTCGTCAAAGACCTGGTTTGGACTATGATGAAACTTTTTCTCTGGTGGCTATGCTCAAATCCATTCGGATCTTACTTGCCATTGCTGCCTTCCATGACTATGAAATCTGGCAGATGGATGTTAAAACGGCTTTCCTAAACGGTTGTTTGGAAGAGTGCGTTTACATGGATCAACCAGAAGGTTTCGTAGACAGTGGGAGCAGCGGGAAGGTGTGCAAGTTGCTTAAATCCATTTATGGATTAAAGCAGGCATCGCGGAGCTGGAACATCTGTTTTGATGAGGCAATCAAGGAATTTGATTTCTTCAAGAAAGAGGATGAACCCTGTGTCTATAAGAAGATTGTAGGACGAACTGTCGTATTCCTAGTCTTGTACGTGGATGACATTCTTTTGATAGGAAATGACATTCCTATGCTACAATCGGTCAAGTTATTTTTGTCACAAAGGTTCTCCATGAAGGACCTGGGTGATGCCTAGTACATTCTGGGGATCAAGATCTATAGAGATAGATCCAAGAAACTATTAGGACTTTCACTGTCCAGTTACATAGAGACCGTACTAAAGAGATTAAGTATGGAGGGTTCCAAGCGCGGTAACATACACGCATTGCACGGAATTACCCTCTCCAAGAAGATGTCTCCTAAGACTGATGAGGAGAGGGTTCGCATGAGCACTATACCCTACGCTTCGGCGGTAGGATCTATAATGTATGCGATACTATGTACAAGACCAGATGTAGCTTACGCGTTGAGCGCGGTAAGCCGGTATCAGTCAGACCCAGGGGAGGACCACTGGACAGCAGTGAAGAACATTCTCAAGTACCTAAGAAGGACTAAGGAGATGTTCCTGGTTTACGGTAATGGAGACCTCAGGGTCGAGTCCTTTACCGATTCAAGCTTCCAGAGTGACAAAGATGACAGCAAGTCTGTCTCGGGTTTTGTGTTTACCCTCAACGGAGGGGCGGTATGTTGGAGGAGTTCCAAGCAGGATACCGTCGCAGGCTCGACGATGGAGGCTGAATACATTGCTGCAAGCGATGCCGCAAAAGAGGCGGTCTGGATGAAGAAGTTCATTAGTGAACTTCAGGTGGTTCCGTCCATTGTTGACCCAATACCTTTGTATTGCGATAACAATGGGGCTATAGCTTTAGCAAAGGAACCAAGGTCCCATCAGAAATCCTGGCACATCTTAAAGCGGTATTACCTGATCAGGGAGATCATTGATCGCCAGGAGATCGAGGTGCGGAGAGTGGACACAAAGGACAACACAGCGGACCCATTCACGAAGGCCTTACCCCAGACTCAGTTCGAGCGGCTGATCGAGTTGATAGGTCTTCGATACGCCAGTACATGGCCTTAGTGCAAGTGGGAGATTGTTAGTGTATATGCCCTAGAGGCCATTACTGTATCATACTAGTATGTATATTACTTGATGGAAGCTTGGGATATTCACAGTTGTACAGACAATCTTGCTCAATATAAGAGTATGCTACTTGGTTTATCTCTGCTTTAATGTGTACATGTGTGTTTATTTATTATATCACCTATACGCATTAGTAGAGCCATTAGGATCTTTGCTTGATTACCGGCGTTGTGATGGCGATCACACTCGTGGGGGCTGGGTAATCTACAAGCACATCCTTATACACGTCCCTAGTCGTGGGAGTATCGAGATAGGGCATCGATACTCCGGAGTAGACTAGCGTATGCGCTTCTCATCCCAGCATGGGAGACGGTCTGTCCCACAGCCGTCAGTACGTCGTACATGAGATAGTATACGGGTGCTCGTTAGGTTACGAGTACACTGGACAGGACTCGTCGGGAACTGATGGTTGGTATTATACCTATCGTCGGTTATCAGTTCCCAGGTGACATGAGTACAGCTTAGTCCGCTGACTTGACACTGTCACTTCGCCTCGAGTGTGTTCCCACTGTTCTTTGATTACTACCCTACCACGGCTCTACTGAGTTGTGCAAACAGGTAGTAGTTAGGTGCAGTCCCGAAGCACTTGGAGGCAGTGACGGTTAGACAGGATTCGTCTCTCCCGGTATTGGGGGTTGACATCGCGCTATGTCTAGGAGAGCCATTACACGAGTAGTCCCTGGCCAGGGCAAGCGAGATATACTGGTGGGTTTCCAGTGTTATCTCAGGGTGTATTGGGCTTCACTCCGACACGACTTGTACCGCTTTTAGGGGACTGACGTTTACCCCCCCCAGGCCCGACATGCGATGTATCAGACGAACAGACCGGACTATACGGAGATTATCACATACAGGCTCAGTAGGAGTTCGGATGGGTGTACCTCATCGGCCTTCTTATCGACATCTACCTGGGGACCGTTACGTACAGCTAGTGCCGCTTGCGGTTTGTGGTTAAACCCACTGCCAGCGTAGTGTCGAGTCTTTAGAGTCCCACACAGAGAGTTTCCCTGCACTGAGCGAAACGTGTAGAGGCCGTATGGTTTTACGGAAGGGCTGCGATCACTTACGTACACTTGTGTGCGTATGGTGTTCGGGCAGGCAGTACTAGTGGGCTTTGGTTTAAGCCGGATCCTAGTATTGCACGGATGGATTTGTTTTGTCTTCTGCGCATCCGCATTCTACGGAATGCGGATGCAGGTGTGTATGCACAGTTTTCCGGAGTGATGAAGGAGGAGGTGCCTCATTAGGGTTTTGGCAGTTGGTTCGGCCAAAACCGTTATGTGGCGGGCTCATTAGGGTTTTGACAGTTGATTCGGTCAAAACCATTTTGAGGCGGACTCATTAGGGTTTTGACAGTTCGTTTGGTCAAAACCATTATGAGCCAGGGACATTATTTACTAATCCTTTCATTGATAATTATGTTATGGCTAATTACATTGACCATTTGACCATCTTGACTTTGTTGACCTTTTGACCAAAGTTGGCTTGGATCTTCTTGAAAGATCTAAAGTATTCTTTGGTTTTCTTTTTCTTTTGTTATGATAATGGTCATGTCATTTGTAGCCATCAACTTTACCTTGATGGGATTAGTAATGATAATGTTTTTGCATTATTGCAACCATGGTTGGGTTTTCTCTTGGTTAAGTTTTTCATTTGCTCATTCTCATTCTCTCTCTTGGAATGAGAAGCTCCATGGTTGTTAGCTAGCTCCACCTTCTTCCTCCTCTTGATTTATCTTTTGATCTCATGTGTTGAGAGATAAAGATCCCACAAAGACAAAACCATTCATCTACCACTTCTACACAACCTAGGGCTTCTAGATTAGCAATCTCCTTGCCTTAGTTACCTCGGCTCGAGGTGGAGCTCGGTGTACATCTCTCGGGTGAATCGTCTTCGACTCAAGGAGGCCGCGGAGGTGACCAAAGTCCGGATCAACCATCGAGCAAGCAAAGAGAAGAACAACAAGAAGAGAAGAACAACAAGAAGAGAAGGAGTTCAAGTTGAGGTATAACCCCTAACCGAGTAGATAAATCTCTAGTTAGGATGCTAGTGTATTGTTTAGTAAAGATCCGGCTTTTACGGTCCATGTTGCCAAGTCCAGAAAAATTTTTGTTTTACCGTTTCCGCAACCCCGAAAGTACCGGGAGAGGTAACGTGGACCTAACAGGGTGGAGATCAAAGTACAGTGGGAGACACACAAGACTCTATGACAATCTCGGGTCTACAGTCTAACCTGTACCCGTGTCACCTGAGAACTGCTATCCGACGATAGATATAATACCACATAGGAGTTCTCGACGAGTCCGTTCAGTGAACCCAGTCTCTACTGAGCACCCGTATATGATCTTTGGTGTCACCACACCAATAGATATGGTATCATCCATCGCCCATCATATGGGAAAAGTAACGTATATGCTAGTATACTCTGGTGATATCGATGACCCGTCTCGATACACCCACGACTAGGAACATTTCAAGGATATGCTCATAGACTACACATGTCCCACTAGTATGATCCTCATCATAATTTCAGTAGTCCTGCATCATCCTAAGGGCTATATCAACATGTACCAAATGAATGAAAACATGATCAAACGAACATGTCAAGATAAAAGTTGCAACCAGATAGCATACTATCATGTCGAGCAAGAATGTCCCCTGAATACACACACACACACACACACACACACATACCGGTATATACACTATCATATAATGGCCTCTAGGGCATACATATATCCAACAATCTCCCACTTGCACTAAGGCCAATTATTGGCGTATCTCATACCCAACTTCTCAAAAAGTCGCTCATGCTGCGGCAAAGGGAGGGCCTTGGTGAGTGGATCCGTGGTGTTATCTTTTGTATCTACTCTCCGAATCTCGATCTCGCGGCGATCAACTATCTCCCGGATTAGATGATATCACCTGAGGATGTGTCTGGATTGCTGATGGGACCTGGGCTCTTTGGCTAACGCCATAGCCCCATTATTATCACAATACAGAGGTATTGGACCAATAATGCTCGGAACTACTCCTAGCTCAGAGAAGAACTTCCTCATCCAGACGGCTTCCTTGGCAGCATCATTTGCGGCAATATACTCAGCTTCCATCGTAGAGTCTGCAACGGTTTCCTATTTGGAACTCTTCCAACACACCGCCGCTCCATTGAGGGTAAAGACAAACCCAGAGATAGATTTGTTGTCATCCTTATCACTCTGGAAGCTCGAATCGGTAAAGTCCTCCATTTGGAGATCTCTGTTACCATACACCAAGAACATTTCTTTAGTCCTTAGCATGTACTTAAGAATGTTCTTCACTGCTGTCCAGTGATTCTTCC
The DNA here is from genome assembly GCA_030015575.1 of Agapanthus africanus. NCBI lineage: Eukaryota > Viridiplantae > Streptophyta > Magnoliopsida > Asparagales > Amaryllidaceae > Agapanthus > Agapanthus africanus. The sequence goes on along the minus strand of CM057346.1, from coordinate 342,758,888 downwards.
CTGGGTTGGATTGATACCTGCTTACTACACCCAGTGCATAAGCAACATCAGGGCGTGTACATAACATCGCATACATTATAGATCCAACAGCAGAAGAGTAGGGTATAATTCTCATGCGAGCTCTCTCTTCATCGGTCTTTAGGAAAATGTCCTTAGAGAGAGTGACTCCATGACTAGCGGGTAAGGAACCCCGCTTGGAGTCCTCCATACTAAACCTCTTTAGGATGGTGTTATTGTACCTGGTTTGGGACAATCCCAATAACCTTTTAGATCTATCCCTATAGATCTTTATACCTAATATGTACGAGGCACCCAGGTCCTTCAAGGAGAACCTTTGTGATAAGAACAGTTTGACCGATTGTAGCATAGGAACGTCGTTTCCTATCAGAAGAATGTCATCCACGTACAATACGAGGAATATGACAGTACTTCCCACAATCTTCTTATAAACACAAGGTTCATCTGGATTTTTGATGAAATCAAACTCTTTGATAAGATCATCAAAACAGATGTTCCAACTCCGTGATGCCTGCTTTAATCCATAAATGGACTTAAGCAACCTATACGCTTTCCCGCTGCTCCCACTATCAATGAAGCCCTCTGGCTATATAAACGCACTCTTCTAAATCACCATTTAGAAAAGCAGTTATAACGTCCATTTGCCAGATTTCATAGTCATAGTGAGCAGTAATAGCAAGTAGGATCCGAATGGATTTAAGCATAGCTACAGGAGAAAAGGTTTCATCATAGTCCAATTCTGGTCTTTGCCGAAATCCTTTCACCACAAGCCTTGCCTTATAGGTCTCTACCTTCTCATCTACACCGATTATTCTCTTAAAGATCCATTTGCACCCTACGGGTTTTACCCCAGAGGGTACAACTCCAAAGTCCACACTTTGTTGGTGTACATAGACTCCATTTCGGATCTCATGGCATCCAGCCACTTCACAGAGTCACCACTCGTGATAGCTTGCTGAAAACTGGTAGGGTCATCATCATCGATGATGCAGTCTTCTCCATCACCATCAACAAGAAAACCGTAGTATCTCTCTGGTGGACGAGAAGTCCTATCAAGTCTACGGAGTGGCTAAGGTTCATTAAGTTCTGTTGTAACATCAGGTTCAACCAAGTTGTCATTTGTAATTTGTGTTTCTAGAACCTCATGTAGATCTACCACATTGCCATCAGTATCATTTGGAAAAATCTCATTTTCTAAAATTGTGGCATTACGAGAAACAAACACCCTTTGTTCCACTTTGTAGTAGAGCAGATATCCATATGAATCTTTTGGATATCCCATAAATAAACATTTGAACGATCGTGTCTCGAGTTTGTCCGGATTATGTTTTTTGACAAAAGCCGGAAAACCCCAAATCTTAACTCGCTTAAGAGATGGTCTCTTCCCACACCATATCTCATATGGAGTGGTAGACACGGTCTTTGTCGGAACCCTGTTCAACAGAAAAGCTGCAGTCTCCAATGCATGCCCCTAAAAGGAGAGGGGCAACTCAGCATCACTCATCTTGGATTGTACCATATCTAATAGGGTTCGATTCCGTCGCTCTGACACACCGTTGTGTTGAGGTGTGTAAGGGGGAGTGAGCTGAGAGAGAATCCCATTGTCTTTTAGGAAGTTCAAAAACTTTGTATTAAGATACTCTCCACCTCGATTCGATCGAAGTATCTTGATGCTCAATCCAGTTTGTTTTTCTACTTCAAGTTTGTACTTCTCGAAAGCTTCAGACTTATACTTTATCAAAAACACATGACCGAATCTTGAGAAATCATCAGTAAAAGTTATGAAGTAAGAAAAACCGTCTCTCGCATGTGTAGACATTGGCCTACATAAATCACTATGTATGAGGCCCAAGAGTTCAGTAGCTCTGTCTTCGTGTCCGGTAAATAGAGTTTTGGTCATTTTCCCTTTGATACAAGACTGGCAAGTCGCATAAGATTTATACTCAAAAGAATTTAAATATCCATCTTTATGAAGCTTTTTTAGTCTTGTTTCATTAATATGACCAAGTCTACAATGCCAAAGAAAAGCTTCATTTATATCAGAAAATTTTCTTTTGTTCGTGTGCTGTATGTTGAAAACTGTGTGTTGATTAAGGATGTATATCCCGTTATTAAGTGTACCACAACCAAGTAACTCTTGATTAAGTTTAATGTTCATAACATTATGCTGCAATACAAAATGATATCCTTCATTGTCCAATCAAGAAACGGATATAATATTACAAAGCATGCTTGGTACAAAATAACATGGGTTCAAAACCAAAATACAACCCGATGGCAACCCCAGATGATACTCTCCCACTGAAACTGCATGTACATTGGAACAATTTCCAACCCGTAGAGTATGATCACCTGTCTTCAAAACTCTGCTATTTCTCAGCCCCTGCACAGAATTGCATATGTGAGAACCCGAACCGGTATCCAATACCCAGGAAGCAGAGTTTATAGAAAAACGGTTTTCAGTTACGAACATACCTGAAGCTGAAGCATCAACATGCTTTCCTTTCTTGAGACCAAGGTACTCAGTACAATTTTGCTTCCAGTGTCCCGTCTTCTTGTAGTAGAAACATTCTCATTTTCCCGACTCCGCAGCTTTGGATTTTTCTTTCTCCTTTGCCTTTTTTATTCCACCTCTCGGCTTGGTGGATTTCTTCTTGTTCTTTCCCTTGGCCTTGGCTTTTAGGACGGAAGAAGAAGATTGTCCAACAAGCAGGGAGGGAGACTTCGCCTTAAGCGTGTTCTCCGCATTTCTCAACATATTGAGAAGTTCGGGTAGTGTCTTCTCCATGTTGTGCATGTTGAAGTTCACTATGAAAGGAGCAAAGGCAGAGGGAAGAGACTGTAAAACAATATCCGTATATTGCTCATTGTCCATTGTCCATCCGAGGCTCTCAAGCTCTTCAATAAGAGCTATCATCTTCAGAATGTGGTCGCATATTGATGTGCCAGGAGCCATCCGCATCTGAAACAGCTTTCGAGATGCTTTGTATCGTAGGATACGAGTTTTCTCTCCGTACAACTCCTTTGTATGGAGAAAGATGGATTGAACATCCATCTCCTCGTGCTGCTTTTGATGTGTATTGTTCATCGATGCAAGCGCGAGGCATTTAGCGGTGGCAAAGTCAATATCCCACGTTTTGCCTATTTCCCTATCCGCAACCGAAGATTCAGGGCCTGGTTTGGGCGGGGCTGTAGCAGTAAGGACATATGATACTTTATCATAGGTGAGAGCAATGTTAATGTTCCTCAACCAGTCTTTATAGTTCGGTCTAGTAAGCTTATTTTTCTCTAATAGTAGCTTAAGTCCAGTCATGGTTATCTGCCATTAAGAGAGAGAAAAGAATACACTCAGCGAAAGCTCTTGCAATGATTAGATTGGTTTATTATCTTATCTAATCGATGTCTCCCACTGCTTTTATCAAATTCTCCTTCAAACCTTAAAAGGAAAAAATTAGCCAGGATTAATTATATTCTACAACTTCGCTAACCGTTCAGCCAGGCCAGTGTCGGTACTTCTGAGGGAGGTTCCCCGTGCTTTTGCACAGACCTAATTAAAATAAACCTCATTTTCCCAGAGGCGCAACCCCGTTGACACCTTTGTAGACACCTAATGAGTCAGCTAATTGTAAAGTGCAAAATTCTCCCAGGAGCAACTATTGCTCACGGTGGGATCGAGATCCTACTATCACATAGAAGGTATACAATCTCATTGCAAATTTCAACACTTGAAACTCCCGATATGGTTTTTACCCCTAGCATTTATGACTATGACTATAATCAACATATCATAAGTACTAGTCAAGTTCTACCCGTCATTTCATGATTAATTAGACCCACCCATATGACCCTTGACTATAATCAACATAATCACATGAATGTCCTAATTAATCTCATCATATGTTGTGTAGGAAGACATCACTTAGCTACCGTACACTACGCTTTGACTATAATCAACATACGTAGCACGAATACTAAGTACTCTACTTCCTAAAATGATAGAGGGCTGCGTATAGTTCTTTAGAAAACCTTTAACGCTTCGAACTTGATATCGTTGTAGAATCTAATGGTTTAAAAAGGAGTGGCTTAAGCTCCGCCTTTTGAAATCTTGCTTTTTCATAAAAAGCCGAGTTGGTTTCAAATCTGATTCTACAACATCATTTTAGGTTTCTTTTGTTTACATTAATCATATTAATGTAGTTCCATAATTTAAGTCCTTAGCCATTACAGAAAAGAAACGAAAATAGAATGTACGCTTATGCCATCCGCATTCGCCACAATGTCCCGTTATGGAGCGTTAGGTTACTTAACTAACTGCATAGCGGGGCGGGAGTAGCGCGGATGCAAAACATAAGCAATGTTTATTATATATCATATATATAATATATCATTCATCTCGGCATATAAAGTAATTACATTACAGAATATCCACAGCAGAGGCACATATATGAAAATACAGGATATACTAGGAGGTCCGTATTTTGTATTTAGCCAACAATAGAAAATACGGATTCCACGGTCGTGATGAATAACCAAGCCCACACCCCTAGACCCCTACGAGAGCGGCATGTGACCCTACCAATTCTAGAGTTTAGGAGACCCGGTCTCGACTCCTCGAGATGGCCTCCCACTGAACCCTAGAACTCGGTCACTTGTGCTCCTCTCCTTGGGTCTATCCTAATGCGGAAAAGTAAATAATATACAGCAATGGTAACATCATCCTCAACCCGGAAGTGCCCCTATAAAATAATATTACATACATTTAATTTTACACGAATGAAAAGAAAAACTCTCATCTCACATAAAACCCCCCGGCTATTCATTCATGATGATCCTGCACATCATATCTCAGCAACACATAATATCACATATCATCAATGTAAGCAAGTATGCATACCCCAATTGTCGTTGATGTATAGAAACAAAACCGGCGATACACTACATACTACACTTACGGTCGCAGAAAAGAAAGTGTAAAACTACAACAATTGGAATCGACGCTGCCTTTAGACATCATAAACCCGGAATATCACATATTCAGGATTTCATGCCTAACAATGCAAATCGTATATTTAGGTCTTAACCATGAAAACACCTTTTCCAAAGAAGCCGGGTAATTCAACAAGATTCCCGATTCTACCGAGATCGAAATATTTGACTTACACGCAACTAATTACTTTTCACAAAACTAATTAGTGTAGATTCCAATTATTGTATCACATTCAGAAATTTTTAGACAATGTTAAACGTTTCGATCGAGTCAACAAACACCCTCAAATTACCCTGATGAGCTCAACACTTGAGTAAAGTTAAAGTACCCAAAAGCGTGCCACAGTAGCTATGATCCATCCGTAGAAGGCCCAAACCAATGCCTTACCTATGACACCATGGAACTATGACAAACCCTAGGGTTCAGTCGAGGTTCCGAGGGCATAGAATCGAGTTAAGGTTTTTGTTCTTCTAGAGGGTCCATAGAGTTATTTGCACGACTATTGAATATAATTAACATATGAAAATTCCAACACTTGGAAATTTTCAGCGAGGGTAATGGGGGGTGATTGACGTTCATTCGAACTGTTAAACATCATCCAAATTACCATTATAATGTCAAAATATACGACTACGAAATACTCCAAATAAGGACCTAAGCACAATTTGCATCACATGAAAATTTAGCCTAAACAAACAATACCTGAAAGCTTAAATCCTAGACACCAGTGCACAGGAAAGTTTCGAAGCAAAAAGGGGGTAAGGGGGCCGACGACGCTGGATAATAGGGGTGAGTTTTGGTTCATGTTGCAAGCTCCCACAAATCTTGTGAGGCGGCGGAAGCGGTAAACGAAAATTTTCTTTGCATACAACACGCACTTTTCCACTGATCTTGTCTAAACCATAACTAGAAAAACCTAACTAGAGATCTTATCTACTATATTAGGGATTATACCTTGATGATACGGTCCTTCGGGTCTTTGGTGCAACTCCTTTGCTCCTTGCCTTCTTTTTTGATGAACTCCTTTAGCTCCTTTGGATGTTGCCGATGTCCTCGATCTCCGGCCACCTCAAGACCTAGATGATCCACGCGAGAGTTGTCGTGCAAGCTAAAACCATTCTCAAGAGCTAAACCTACAGATCAAGTTTGCTAAAAATGGTCACTAGGATGATGTAGAGATTAGTGTATTAGATTATCTTTGATCCTTGACTTTTGATTCACATCTCATGTGAGTGTTAAAGCAAGGAAGAAGAAGGAGGAGAGAAGAAGGAAAGAGAAAAAGTTTGTGATAATAAGAAAATTCAAGCATGAGAAAATGATATATTCAAAAGGAAATAATTGAAGCATCGAATATAAAATTAGCACCATACTTCAATAGTAACTCCAAATGATTAAAATATAAAATAACCCATTCTCACAACCATGCTTGGACTTTCTAATTTCCACCTCATTTATTCATTTTCATAAAATAAATAATGTATTATGAGGTGGCATCCTCTAGAAGGTATTCTTATAACAATTACAAGAATACCCCTCCTCCGTATACCGTATCCTTTATACCGTATACCCATATCCGAATTCCGAAAAATACGAATACCAATAATCCAATAATATAATACCGGTATCCGGCTTAAACACAAGCCTACCTGTATTATCGTTCCGATTATTATTCCTGTAACAATTACACGAACATAATCGAAGCCCTGCCGCAACACCTTACGGCTGTCGTAACAACTTACGGCCTCTACATCTTTCGCCTGAACGAGGGAACCCTCTGTATGGGACTTTAAAGACTCGACAGTACGCTGGCAGTGGGTTTAATCATAAGCATGTCAGTGGCACTAGCTGTGCGTAACGGCTACCCAGGTACTTGACGAAAAGGTGGCCGATGAGCGAAACTCATCACAACCCAAACGAGCCTGCAAGCAACACTTACCGTACAGTCCGGTATCTTCGTCTGATACGTCGCATATGAAGTCTAGGGGTGGTATATGTCAGACCCTAGTAACTTTATAAGTAATGCTGATTTGTGGCTCATAACAGGTCGAGAAACTACTGATAACACTTATCAGTAGATCTCCATATCAGCCCTGGCTAGGGACTTCCAGTTACTGCCAATCAAGCATAGCGCAACATCAACCCCCAATACCGGGAGAGACGAAACCCCTCCTATCGCTCATTGCCTCCATACGACTCGGGACTGTACCCAAAATCCACCTGTTTGCACGACTCCTCTTGAGCATGGTAGGGAGGAAATCATAGCACAGTGGGAGTCGCATAAGACTCTATGACGATCTCGGGTCTACAGACTAACCTGTACCAGTGTCACCAGAGGACTGCTATCTGACGATAGGTATACTACCGCATAGGAGTCCTCGGTGAGTCATGTTCAGTGTACCCAGTCTCCACTGAGCACCCGTATACCATCTTTGATGTTAAACACCAATGGATATAGGATCATCCATCGCCCATCATATGGGTCAAGAGGCGTATACGCTAGTCTACTCTGGAATATCGATGCCCTATCTTGATATTCCCTTGACTTGGAACAATTGAAGGATGTGCTTGTGAACTATCCTGGCCCCACTAGTATGATCTGCATCATATTCCTGGTAGTCAAGTACATATCCTAAGGGCTTTATCAATACGAGAGATAAAGGTAACCAGATAGCATACTATCATGTCGAGCAAGAAAGTCTTTTCTGTATATAAATATCTATGTATCCACTATAATATACATCATATGTACAATAATGGCCTCTAGGGCATACACATAACTAACAATCTCCCACTTGCACTTAGGCCATGTGTTGTAGTATCTCATACCCAACATCCCAAAAAGTCTCTCAAATTGCGTCTGAGGGAGGGCCTTCATGAGTGGATCCGCTACGTTGTCCTTCGTGTCAACACTCTTAACCTCAATCTCCCGGCGATCTACTATCTCTCGGATCAGGTGATACCACCTCAGAATATGTCTGGATCTCTGATGGGACTGGGGTTCCTTGGCTAAAGCCACCGCTCCATTGTTATCACAATACACAGGTATTGGATGCTCAATGGATGGAACCACACCAAGCTCAGCAATGAACTTCTTCATCTAAACAACTTCTTTAGCAGCATCGTTGGCAGCGATGTATTCAGCCTCCATCGTCGAGTCTGCAATGGTGTCTTGCTTGAAACTCTTCCAACACACCGCCCCTCCGTTAAGGGTAAAGACAAAACCCAAGACCGACTTACTGTCGTCCTTATCATTTTGGAAGCTTGAGTCGGTAAAGGACTCCACTTGGAGTTCACTGTTACCGTACACCAAGAACATCTCCTTAGTCCTTTTCAAGTACTTGAGAATGTTCTTTACAGCTGTCCAGTGATTCTCTCCTGGATCTGCTTGATACCTACTTACTACACTTAGTGAGTACGCTACATCGGGTCTGGTACATAACATTGTATACATGATAGAGCCTACCGCCGAAGCATAGGGTATCCCTTGCATGCGAGTTCTCTCCAAATCAGTCTTGGGAGACATCTCTTTGGAGAGAGTGAGTCCAGAGATCGTGGGTACATTCCCACGCTTGGACTCTTCTATACTAAACCTCTTTAGTACGGTGTCTATGTACCTGGATTGGGACAATCCCAGTATCCGTTTAGATCTATCTCTATAGATCTTAATCCCTAAGATGTAGGAGGCATCACCTAGATCTTTCATTGAGAATCTATGTGATAAGAAGAGCTTGACCGAGTGCGGCATAGGAACATCATTTCCTATCAAGAGTATGTAATCCACGTACAATACGAGGAAGACGACCTTACTCTCTGCAACTTTCTTGTATATACAAGGTTCATCTATATTTTTGATGAAGTCAAACTCCTTGACTACCTCACCAAAATAGATGTTCCAACTCCGTGATGCCTGCTTTAACCCGTAGATGGATTTAAGCAGCTTGTACAGCTTTCCACTGCTCCCACTTTCTACGAAGCCCTCCGGCTGAGTCATGTATATGCTCTCTTCTAAATCACCATTTAGAAAGGCGGTCTTAACATCCATTTGCCAGATTTCGTAGTCATGGTATGCAGCGACGGCAAGAAGGATTCGGGTGGACTTAAGCATAGCTACTGGAGAAAAGGTTTCATCATAATCCACACCTGGTCGTTGACGAAAACCTTTTGCAACAAGTCTAGCTTTGAAAGTCTCAACCTTTCCGTCTACACCAAGTTTCTTCTTAAAGATCCATTTGCTCCCAATGAGTTTTACTCCTTCAGGAGCAACTTCCAAAGTCCATACTTTGTTGGTGTATATGGATTCCATCTCAGATCTCATCGCATCCAGCCATTTCACAGAGTCCCCACTCGTGATGGCCTGTTCGAAGCTAGTTGGGTCATCATCTTCTATGATGCAATCCTCGCTCCCACCATCAACGAGAAAACCGTAGTATCTCTCAGGTGGATGAGGAACCCTACTAGAACGGCGGAGAGGCTGGGGTTTGTCGGGAATTATTGAATCCTCTGGCTCCACCAAATCTTCTGTTGCAGTTTGTGCAGCTGGAACTTCTTCCAGTTCTACCTCCTTGCCACTAATTTCTTTTGCAAGAAATTCCTTTTCTAAAAAGGTGGCATGCCTAGAAATAAACACCTTTTGTTCTTCGGTGTGGTAGAAAATATACCCTTGTGAGTTTTTTGGATATCCTATAAACTTGCATAGAACAGACCTTGCTTCGAGCTTGTCAGGATTGTGCCTTTTGATATAGGCCGGACAACCCTATATTTTCACATAGTTAAGATGTGGTCTCTTCCCCTTCCATATCTCATATGGAGTGGTAGGCACTGATTTGGTAGGAACCATATTCAATAGATGTATGGCTGTCTCAAGCGCATACCCCCAAAAGGAAACAGGTAACTCAGCGGTGCTCATCATAGAGCGCACCATATCTAATAGGGTGCGATTCCTCCGCTCCGATACACCATTGTCCTGTGGTGTATATGGAGGAGTAAGCTGAGAGAGAATCCTATTCTCTTTTAGATATTCAAGGAATTCTGTGCTTAAGTATTCTCCTCCCCGATCTGATCGAAGGATTTTAATACTTCTACCCGTTTGGTTCTCGACTTTGGATTTATATTCCTTGAATTTCTCAAAAGCTTGAGATTTGTGTTTCAATAGGAACACATGTCCGAATCTTGAGAGATCGTCAGTGAATGTAATGAAGTATGAGAAACCATTCCTAGCATGTGTAGACATGGGACCACATACATCACTATGTATCAGTCCCAAGAGTTCCGTAACTCTTTCTGCGTGTCCACTAAACGGAGTTTTGGTCATTTTGCCTTTGAGACATGACTGGTAAGTGTCATAAGATGAAAACTTGAACGGATTCAAATATCCATCTTTATGCAACTTAGCTAGTCGTGTCACATTGATATGACCTAGTCTACAATGCCACAAGAAAGATTCGTTCATTTCTGAACTCTTCCTCTTGTGTGTGTTTTGTACATTAAGAATTGTGTTTTGATTTAGAACGTACAATCCGTTACTTAACGCACCAAACCCAATCAACACTTGATTTAGGTAAATGTTCATAATATTATCCTCTACTACAAAGTTATATCCTTCTTTATCTAATAAAGAGATTGATATTAAATTGCATATCATAGAGGGTATGTAGTAACAGTCGTTCAGGATCAATGTATTCCCTGTTGGTAATACAAGGTGATATTCACCTATTGCTTTGGCTGCAACATTTGCACCATTCCCTACTTTTAGGGAATGATCACCTTTTCCTAGTTCTTTGCCTTTCCTTAGCCCATGCAACATATTGCATATGTGGGATCCCGATCTGGTATCTAATACCCAGGACGTAGAGTGTGCTGAGAAGCAGTTCTCTGTAACTAACACACCTGAAGAAGATGCATCAACATGCTTATTCTTTGTTTTGGTAGCGTGGGAATCCAGATATGTTCCTATCCCCTGCTCGGACTTATAACACTTATAAGTTGGAGCGGGACCAACGTTCCCCTGCTCAGTATAACAAGCGGGTTCGGTCAATACATCCATATTATTATCTTGATTAAGGCGTGACATTGGTTGCTTCCTGGAGAACGATGGAAGGAAACGCTTTAGCGTGCGCTCATTGCAAGATTAGGTTGGTTTATTATCTTATCTAATCAGGACGTCTCCCACTGTTTTTATCAAATCTTCCTTCAAACCGTAAAAGGTAAGATTAGCCGGGATTAATTACACCTTACAAGTTTGCCAATCTTTCAGCCAGGCCAGTGTTGGTACTTTGAGGGAGGTTCCCCGTGCTTTTGTACGGACCTAATTAGAGTAAATCTCGGTTTCCCAGGGGCGTAACCCCGTTAACACCTTTCTAGACACCTACTTGATTGGCTAATTGTTATGTGTAAAATTCTCTCAGGAGTAACTCTTACTCCTAGTGGGTATCGGGATCTAACTATCTCATAGAAGGTATGCAATCTCATTGCAGATTTCAACACTTGAAATTCCCGATAATACTTCTACCCCTAGCATCCTATGACCTTGACGAAAGCCAACAAACCAAAGGACGCTAGTCATGCTCAACCCATACATTTCTTGATTGAATTAAACCCACCAGTACGACCCTTGACGAAAGCCAACAAAGTCGTACGACTACCCTAATCCAATCGCATCTCAGGCTTTAGCAGATAAGCACTAATTAGCTACCGCACACTATGCCTTAACGAAAGCCAACAAACTTAGCACGAATACTAAATAGTACTTATCTGAAATGACGGAGGGCTATGCAGGTATTTCAGAAAAACCATGGGCGTAATGAACTTGATATCATTGTAGAAACTAGTGATTTTGAAAAGGAGTGTTTTTGAGGCTTTTCTAGTTTCGCTAAAGAGGTCACTCCCGATGAAGGGATCTCGGCTCTTTCCTTATCGAATAAGGTACAGGATATTCTACAAGGAATACCACTATGCAAAGCAAGAACTATAGAATCAATCAAAAACTAAACCGAGTGATTTGTAGCATTTGCTAGTTTTGCTAAAGAGGTCACTCTCGGTGAAAGGATCTCGGCTCTTTCCTTATATAATAAGGTGCTGGATATTCTATAAGGAATACCGCTATGCAAAGTAAAAACTAGAGCCACCCTTTTTGAAAATTTGATTCTACAACATCTTTAGGTTTCTTTTTCTTGACATTAATCACATTAATGTTGTCCCATCATTTACGTTTTCTAAACATCACAGAAAAGAAACGAAAATAGAACGTACGCTTATGCCATCCGCATTCGCCACGGGGCCCTGTCATGCACTGTTATGTTACTTAACTAACGGCAGAGCGGGGGCTGGACTAGCGCGGGTGCAAAACATAAGCAACGTTTATTATATATCTCATATATAAATATAGCGATTTCAGATCACAGATGAATACATTGGATATACTAGGAATTCCACATTTCATTCAAGCCTTAATGAAATACAGGTTCCACGGTCGTGATGAATAACCAAAACCTCACCCTAGACCCCTACGGGTGCGGCAAACTACCTGCCAAATTCCCGAAGTGAAGCAACCTCCCTCAACAAAGTGAGTAGGCCACTCGGCACTTCGAGAACCTGGTAGTTTGTGCACCCCTCTTTGGGTCTATCCTAAGAGCAAAAACAGTAAAAAGAAATTATACAACGGTGGCTACAACCTCATCCCTGATGTGCCCCGCAAAATAATATTACATGGCTCTTTACAAATTACATTGAATGAAAGAAAAGGAAAAAAATGCTCTTCTCACACCCCTCGACTATTCATCACGACAATACGACATATTCATATACACAAACCATCAAAGAAGTGTGCAACCCCGACTCATCGTTTTATAGCAATTAGTCGATGTTTCGAACATACATCGAAAAACAACAAACCCGATTAGCCAATCACTTAGAATTTCCATCGATAATTTTAAACCATGCCAACACTTGACTTTTTCCATCACACAAACAACTTTGTGAAAATTCCAGATATCCCAGAAACACTATTTCCTTAATCTAAGCAAACTGCTGAAAAACGAGTCAACTCGGCCATGACTCGGCCGCGGATCGGCAACCAAACACTGAGTTTGGCCGCTGATCCGCGGTGTTCCTGGCGAGTTAAAGTCTCGTTTTTCTACAGTAGAAAACCCTGCAAGTATTTTTTAGGCCACATAAATAATTTTTTGAACAGTTTAAAAATCGACAGAAAACGGGGACAGAAAATGTGTTTTTCGGGAAAAAATGCGTCGGTCAAAGTTCTAACTTTTGGCTAACAATCTAATTATGGTTTAGTTAGGCTCTGATACCATGTTGGTGCATGTTTCATACTCCCACAACTCTTGTGAGGTGGCGGAAGCGGTAAACGAAAATTTTCTTTGAATACAACACGCACTTTTCTACTGATCTTGTCTAAACCATAACTAGAAAACCCAAACTAGAGATCTTATCTACTATATTAGGGATTATACCTTGATGATACGGTCCTTCGGGTCTTCTCTTTGGTGCAACTCTTTTGCTCCTTGCCTTCTTTTTTGATGAACTCCTTTAGCTCCTTTAGATGTTGCCGATGTCCTTGATCTCCGGCCACCTCAAGACCTAGATGATCCATGCGAGAGTTGTCGTGCAAGCTAAAAATCCTTCTCAAGAGCTAAACCTAGAGATCAAGTTTGCTAAAAATGGTCACTAGGATGATGTAGAGATTAGTGTATTGGATTATTTTTGATCCTTGGCTTTTGATTCACATCTCATGTGAGTGTTAAAGCAAGGAAGAAGAAGTAGGAGAGAAGAAGGAGAGAGAAAGAGTTTGTGATAATAAGAAAATTCAAGCAAGAGAAAATGATATATTCAAAAGGAAATAATTGAAGCATGGAATATAAAATTAGCACCATATTTCAATAGTAACTCCAAAAGATTAAAATATAAAACAACCCATTCTCACAACCATACTTGGAATTTCTAATTTCCACCTCATTTATTCATTTTCATAAAATAAATAATGTTTTATGAGGTGGCATCTTCTAGAAGGTATTCTTGTAACAATTACAAGAATACCCCTCCTCTGTATACCGTATCCCGTATACCGTATACCCGTATCCGAATTCCGAAAAATATGAATACCAATAATCGAATAATATAATACCGGTATCCGGCCTAAACCAAAGCCTACCAGTATTATCCTTCCGATTATTATTCCTGTAACAATTACACGAGCATAATCGAAACCCTGCCGCAACAATTTACGGCTGCCGTAACAACTTACGGCCTCTACATCTTTCGCCTGAACGAGGGAACCCTCTGTGTGGGACTCTAAAGACTCGACAGTACGCTGGCAGTGGGTTTAACCATAAACACGTCAGCGGCACTAGCTGTGCGTAATGGCTATCCAGGTACTTGACGAAAAGGTGGCCGACGAGCGAACTCATCACAACCCAAACGAGCCTGCAAGAAACACTTACCGTACAGTCCGGTCTCTTCGTCTGATACGTCGCATATGAAGTCTACGGGTGCTATATGTCAGACCCCAGTAACTTTATAAGTCATGATGATTTAAGGCTCATAACAGGTCGAGAAACTACTGATAACACTTATCAGTAGATCTCCATATCAGCCCTGGCCAGGGACTTCCAATTATTGCCAATCGAGCATAGCGTAATATCAACCGCCAATACCGGGAAAGACGAAACCCCTCCTATCGCTCATTGCCTCCATACGACTCGGGACTGTACCCAAAATCTACATGTTTGCACGACTCCTCTTGAGCGTGGTAGGGAGGAAATCAAAGCACAGTGGGAGTCGCATAAGACTCTATGACGATCTCGGGTCTACACACTAACCTGTACCAGTGTCACCAGAGGACTGCTATCTGACGATAGGTATTCTACCACAAAGGAGTCCTCGGTGAGTCCTGTTCAGTGTACCCAGTCTCCACTGAGCACCCGTATACCATCTCTGATGTCAAACACCAATGGATGTGGGATCATCCATCGCCCATCATATGGGTCAAGAGGCGTATACGCTAGTCTACTCTGGAATATCGATGCCCTGTCTCGATATTCCCTCGACTAGGAACAATTAAAGGATGTACTTGTGAACTACCCTGGCCCCACTAGTATGATCTGCATCATATTCCTGGTAGTCAAGTACATATCCTAAGGGCTGTATCAATACGAGAGATGAACGTAACCAGATAGCATACTATCATGTCGAGCAAGAAAGTCTTTTCTGTATATAAATATCCAAGTATCTACTATAATATACATCATATGTACAATAATGGTTTCTAGGGAATACACTTAACTAACAGTGAGTGCTCGTCCAATTTCCGAGGGGTTTGCCTCAAATTTGTTCTGTGCTCTCAGTGCATTGTCAACAAGCTTCTGCAGTTGTTTAAAAATTTTTCTGGGAACTTTTAAAAATTGACAGAGAAGCTTATTTTAAGGGTTGCAGTTTTGTAAGTCGTGTTAGTGTATATGCCCTAGAGGCCATTACTGTATCATACTAGTTTGTATATTACTTACTGGATGCTTGGGATATTCACCTTGTATATACAATCTTGCTCAAAATAGTAGTATGCTACTTGGTTTGTTTCTACTTCAATGTGTACATGTGTTTATATTTTGTATATCGCCTATACACATTAGTGGAGCCCTTAGGATCTTTGCTTGATTACCAGCGATGTGATGGCCGTCACACTAGTGGGGCTGGGTAATCTATAAGCACATCCTTATGCAGGTCCCTTGTCGCAGGACTATCGAGACAGGGCATCGATACTCCGGAGTAGACCAGCGCATGCGCTTCTCATCCCAGTGTGGGAGACGGTCTGTCCTACAGCCTTCAGTAAGTCGTACTTGAGATAGTATGCGGGTGCTCGTTAGGTTACGGGTACACTGGACAGGACTCGTCGGGAACTGACTAGTTGGTATTATACCTATCGTCAGTTATCAGTTCCCAGGTGACATGAGTACAGCTTAGTCCGCTGACTTGACACTGTCACTCCGCCTCGAGTGTGTTCCCACTGTACTTTGATCACTACCCTACCACGGCTCAAAGGAGTCATGCAAACAGGTAGTGGTTGGGTGCAGTCCCGAAGCACTTGGAGGCAGTGACGGTTAGACAGGATTCGTCTCTCCCGGTATTGGGGGTTGACATCGCGCTGTGTCTAGGAGAGCCATTACACGAGTAGTCCCTGGCAAGGGCAAACGAGATATACTGGTAGGTTTCCAGTGTTATCTCAGGGTGTTTTGGGCTTCGCTCCGGCACGACTTGTACCGCTATTGGGGGACTGACGTTTACCGCCCCCTAGGCCCGCCATGCGATGTATCAGACGAACAGACCGGACTGTACGGAGAATGTCACACTCAGGCTCAGTAGGAGTTCAGATGGGTTTCGCCTCGTCGGTCTTCTTGTCGGCACTACCTGGGGACCGTTACGCACAGCTAGTGCCGCTTGCGGTCTGTGGTTAAACCCACTGCCAGCGTAGTGTCGAGTCTTTAGAGTCCCACACAGAAAGCTTTTCGCCTTTAGGCAAAAGAGTAGAGGTCGCATGGTATTGTGACAGGTCGCATGGTTTTGCGACAGGGTTCGGTCACATCCGTGCACTTGTGCACGTATAGTGTCCGGATAGTTTACACTAGCGGGCTTTGGTTTAAGCCAGATCCTAGTGTACCTTTTGGGATTGGATTTATCCAGTGTGCATTCGTGTTCCTCGGAACGCGGATGCGGGTGTGTATGCACAGTTGACAGGGAGGCAGAGGCAGCGGATTCTCATTAGGGTTGTTGACAGTTGACCGTTGACTATTTGACTTTTTGCTCAACCCTAATGAGAATATGATATGTGATTAACTATTATATTAATTAAGTATTATGGTGATATGGTTGTTGACTTTGTTGACTTGTTGACTTTTGTTGACTTGTTGACTTTGTTGACTTGTTGACTTTGTTGACCGGTTGACTAGGCTTGACTAGTTGACCATCATGATAACCATAGCCATCATTTCATGGCAAAGACTTTTTCTTGCTTGCTCATTTGTGTAAAATGAGTGCATGAAATGATATGGTTATGGTTGCTTCAAACCATCACATAAGACTTTTGTTAGTATGATGAGTTATGATTGCTTTGGATTATGAGAGGGTGAAAGACAAAAGAGAGCCTCATTCTTTCTTGCTCATTCTCTCTCTTGTTCTTGAGCTCTCCTTTTGCTCTCACCCTTTTGCTCTTGCTCCTTCTCTTTAATCTATGGTTCTCTTGTCTCATGAGTTGAGAATCAAGAACCATAGATAAAATCCCATTCTAATTCTTCTCTACTCATTCTAGTTCACTAGGTTTAGCAAACCAAGTGAACTAGTTTCTTCAAAGAACGAAGAAGGAGCTAAAGGTTGGAGCTTTCAGGTGGATCTATCTTCGGCGTACGGAGACGACGAGAAGAAGCCATTCCGGACCACCATCGGAGCTTGAAGACGAAGGAGTTCAAGACAAGCAAGGTATAACCCCCTAACCGAGTAGCTAGAAACTCGTAGTTAGGTTGCTAGATAGATGTTTAACCAAGATCCGGATTTTAGGTCCATGTTACCACCTCCGTAAAAATCGTTTTTTACCAAATTCCGTATTCCCGAAAGTACCGGGAGAGGTAGCATGGACTTACAGTGGTATCAGAGCCTAGTTAAACTCTATCTAACAAGTTAGCAAGTAACTAGAAGATCGATCAAAGAAAAAGTCCCAAAAACGAACCCATGAATTTTCAACTTTCTGTCGATTTTAAAAGTGCTGGAAAACCTTTTTAAAATACACCTAAAATCGACTCAGGCTTTTTTAAAGAAACTGCAAAAATTTGGGCCCCTGACTCGATCAAAGCGCCGCGTTTCCGCGGCGGGAGCGTGCTCCCGCCGCGGAAACGCGGCCGAGTTGACTCGGTCAAGGGTTTTCTTTTTTTTGCAGTTTACTCTTTGGGGTATTTTGGGATTTTTGGAATATATATTTTCTGCCCAGATTTTCCAGAACGAAAATTTTATTTTGGGGTCCCGAAAATCCGTATTTTTGATCGAACTTCTAAAAGACTTAAGCTAACGGGTTTTCTGTAATGTGATATTTGTATTGAACGTCTACTAATCGCTATATATCGATTAGTGGGGGTTATACAAATCTGTGATCTGGAATGTTGCTGGAATGTGGATATGAATATGTTGGATTGTCGCGGGTGAATAGCCGGGGGTTGTGAGACGAGAATTTTCTTTTCTTTCAATTCATGTAAATTTGTAAATTGATGTAATAATTATTTGTATGGCCGCACAACCGGGTCGGAGTTGTAGCCGTCATTGTATAATTTCTTTTTACTGTTTTTGCTCCTAGGATAGACCCATGGAGGGGGTGCACAAACTACCGGGTATGCCGAAGTGTCGAGTGGCCTACTCATGGAGATGAGGGAGGTTACTACGCTTCGGGTACTTGGCGGGTAGTTTGCCGCACCCGTAGGGGTCTTGGGTGGGGTATTTGGCTATTCACCGCGACCGTGTAATCTGTTTGTCGTTACAGGCTCGTGCGAATTACAGATTCCTAGTATATCCAATGTATTCATCTGTGATCTGAAATGTTTATCATTGCAGTATATCTATATATGATATTATTTAGGCGTTGCTTATGTTTTACAGACGCGCTAGCCCAGCCCCCGCTCTGTCGTTAGTTAAGTAACCTAACGGGTAATTACGGGCCCCCGTGGCGAATGCGAATGGCATAAGCGTACGTCATATTTTGGTTGTTTTCTGCAATGGTAGGATTAAATGCAAGAATATCACGCATTAAAAGAACTAATGCAAGATAATAAACCAAGTTAAAGTCGATGGAACACTTTCGAAAAACCACTCGGTTCTTTTCAAAATAACTTTTAAATGCGGAGCTTGAGCCACTCCTTTTAAAAGCTATCTCGTTCCATCGACCAAATCAAGTTCACTACGTTCACGGTTTTGCCAAAACTATCCGTAGCCCTCCGTCGTTTCACATGAATAGTCAATAGTATTCAAGCTGTGTTTGTTGGCCAAAGTCAAGGCACAGTGATTGGTAGCTATTGGGTATTCATGTGCAGCATAGATAGATGCGTTGGTTTGGAACAGTCGTACTGCCTTGTTGGCCAAAGTCAAGGGTAGGTGCGGGTGGATTCAAATTAACCTGGAGAACGACGGGCAGAACTTGACATGTGACTTATGATTTGTTGGCCAAAGTCAAGGTCATAAGAGCATGGGGCAAAAATCCACATCGGGAGTTTCATAAGTACTGAAACTTGCTAGATTTGCATACCATTTGGAGTGTGATGATTCTGGTAGGATTCCTTCAGTTTCGTCATGCGATGATATTTGGATCCCGATCCTACTGTGAGTATATGCTACTCCTCGGGAAATTTCTCACTTAACGATCAATGCTATAAACCTAGTAGGTGCCTAGAAAGGTGTTAGCGGGGCTACACCCCCAGGAAAAAGAGGTTCTTTAATTAAGGAACTTCGCGAAAGCGTTGGAAAACCTCCCTCGAAGTACCGACACCGGCCTGGCTGAACGGTTAAGCAAGTATTGTACGGTGGGATTGATCCTGACTAATTCTTCCTTTATTGTTTGAGGAGGGATTCGAGAAACAGTGGGAGCCATCCTGTTTAGACAAACTAAAAACCACTCTAAACTTGCAAGAGCATCATGCTGAGTGTTTCTTCTTCTCTCTCCTAATTGCAGCGACCAATCGACATGACTGGACTTAAGTTACTCCTAGATAAAAACAAACTGACAGGGCCAAACTACAAAGATTGGCTCAGGAATGTCAAGATAGCAATCACTTACGACAAGCTGGGGTATCTTCTTACCACCAAAGCTCCCCCTGTCCCTGGTCCAACTTCCAGCGTCGCGGATAAGGAAATCCGCAAGACTTGGGAGATTGATAGCGCGAAGGCCAAATGCCTCCTGCTTGCCTCGATGGACAACGAACATTAGAGGAGGCATGAGAATATGGACATGGAATCCATATTGCTTCATACAAAAGAACTGTATGGAGAGCAATCTCGTATCGCAAGATACGAAGCGTCGAAAAAGTTATTTTCGACAAGAATGGCCGTCGGATCATCAGTAGCTGAGCACGTGCTAAAGATGATCGGCTACATTGAGGAGCTCGCGGACCTAGGGATTACATTGGAGAGTGAGCTATATACGGATATAGTTCTCCAGTCCCTTCCTTCCACTTACGTCCAGTTTATACTGAACTTCAACTTACAAGAAAAAGAGGTTGAACTTTCAGAGCTCCTCAACATGCTGAGGAGCGCAGAGGGCACCCTACAGAAAGGTAGGGATACATCCACTTTGTTTGTAGGAGGATCATCTTCTTCTAGGTCCAAGGCGAAAGCCAAGGGAAAGAAGAAGAAGGCCCCCGCCAAACCAAGGGGCGGTGTTAGTAAAGTGGATACGAAGGGAAAAGGTAAAGCAACAAAGATAGCGGGGAAGCTTGTGGATAAGGAAGAATGCTTCTATTGTCATAAGAAAGGACACTGGAAGAATGATTGCAGGGCCTGGAAGGCCAGAACACAGGAATTGAAGCAGGTTGCAGCTTCAGCTTCAGGTGTGTATGTTATTGAAAACTGTCTTTCAATAAACTCTACTTCCTGGGTATTGGATACCGGATCAGGATCTCATATCTGTAATTCTTTGCAGGCGTTGAGAAACCATAGGGTTTTGAAGGCAGGTGACATGACCCTCAGAGTTGCGAACGGAGCTAGCATGGATGCTAAAGCCGTGGGGGACTATCACCTGGGAATGTCAGATGGACATGTTTTGGTTTTGCGTAATTGCTTTTTTGTACCCAACGCAACTTGTAATATCATTTCTGTATCTTTAGTTTCTAAAGAAGGTTATGAATTTGCGTTTGTAAGTAATGTTGTAAACATTCACCTTAATCAAGTTTTGATTGGGTCAGGTACATTGAGTAATGGTATATACGTGTTAAACCAACCACAGATTTTTAATGTCCAGAATACACACAAAAGAAAGTCTCCAGAAATAAATCAGACTTTCTTATGGCATTGTAGATTGGTCACATCAATGAGAGAAGGTTGACAAAGTTACATACAGAAGGGTATTTGAATGCGTTCGAATATCAGTCGTATGCCACTTGTCAATCCTGTCTCAAAGGAAAGATGACAAAGACTCCGTTTACTGGACATGGAGTAAGAGCGAGCGAGCTCTTAGGACTCGTACACAGTGACGTGTACGGTCCAATGTCTACACATGCCCGAAGCGGACATTCTTACTTCATTACTTTTACGGATGACTTCTCAAGGTACGGTTATGTCTTCTTAATGAAACATAAGTCCGAAGCATTTGGAAAATTCCAGGAGTATAAGAATGAAGTAGAGAAACAGACCGGCAAAAGTATTAAGATTCTAAGATCGGATCGAGGTGGAGAATACTTAAGTGCCGAGTTCCTGGACTATTTAAAAGAGAATGGAATTCTCTCTCAGCTTACTCCTCCATACACCCCGCAACATAACGGTGTATCGGAGAGACGGAACCGCACCCTATTGGATATGGTGCGGTCCATGATGAGTAACGCTGAGTTACCGCGATCATTCTAGGGATATGCGCTAGAATCAGCAGCATACCTTTTGAACCGAGTTCCTACTAAGACCGTGCCTACTACACCATATGAGATGTGGTGTGGGAAGAGACCCTATCTTAAGCACATTAAGACATGGGGATGTCCAGCTTTTGTCAAAAAGCAGCATGCGGACAAGCTCGAGGCACGCTCGGTACAGTGCAAGTTTGTGGGGTATCCGAAGAACTCCAAAGGATATTTCTTCTACTGTGAAGAGGAACAAAAAGTTCTTGTTTCTCGTCATGCCTACTTCTTGGAAACTGAGTTTTTGGAAACCCAGATAAGTGGGAGCACAGTAGAACTGGAAGAAATTCCAGAATCACGGACTATTACTGAAAGTTTAGTGGAACAAGAGGGTTCGGAAGAACAGGACATTCCTACGCCGCTCCACAGGAGTAGTAGGCAGACTCATCCGCCCGAGAGATACTACGGTTTTCTCATAGACGGGGATAGAGAGGATTGCATCATAGATTATGATGAGCCTACTAGCTTCCAGTAGGCCGTTCAGAGCGTTGACTCAGTGAAATGGCTGGATGCAATGCGGACCGAAATGGAGTCCATGTACACCAACAAGGTATGGACGTTGGACATTGCTCCAGACGGGGTAAAACCCGTAGGATGCAAGTGGATCTTCAAAAGGAAGATTGGTGTAGATGGACAGGTTGAGACCTATAAAGCTAGGCTGGTAGCAAAAGGTTTCCGTCAAAGACCTGGCTTGGACTACGACGAAACCTTTTCTCCAGTAGCCATGCTGAAATCCATTCGGATCCTTCTTGCCATTGCTGCCTTCCACGATTATGAGATCTGGCAAATGGACGTAAAGACAGCTTTTCTAAATGGAAATTTAGAGGAGTGTGTCTATATGGACCAGCCAGAGGGTTTCATTCAGAGTGGGAGCAGCGGAAAGGTGTGCAAGTTGCTTAAGTCCATCTATGGACTAAAGCAGGCATCGCGGAGTTGGAACATCTGCTTTGATGAGACGGTCAAAGAATTTGGCTTTATCAAAAATCCAGATGAACCATGCATCTATAGTAGATTTGTAGCGAGAACTGTAGTGTTGCGCCACGGCAGCGCCCCGGCCTCGTACTCGAGGCCAAAATGCGGAATCAAAATTTTTTTCCTTACTCGGAAACCGGCGCTACCGCGGACAATGAAAACCCGGATCGTAACCATTAACCTAATGCTAGCGATCAAGAGATAGGGTGAGAAGTATACCGAGTGATCCGAGTCCTCCGGTCTTCTCGTCATCGTCCCGATCTCCCGCGGAAAGTCTTGCCTCCACATCGTCGCCTCCTCGCCGGAAAGGGCACCACAATGCCTGCGTCTTTTACGGGCTCCCGCCTCAATACCGAGGCAACTCGAGCATGAAGCCGGCAACTCGACATGCTCAAGATATACTGTAGAATGTGTAGTGTAGTGTCTCACTTGGGGTTTGTTGCCATTTGAAGATGATGGAGGAAATGAGATAAGAAAAATGGTGCTTGCATTTTTCTAGCATGAATGAGATCAAGAAATGAAACTCTCAAGAAGAAGATCTCTTCTTCTTCTTCTCTCTTTCTTTTTCTTCTTCTTTCTTTTCTAATGAAAAACTTATTCTTTTAATGAGAATGGTGGAGGAGGTAATATGAAGCATGAAGGGAGGTGAGTGTAGGAGAAAGCAAGTGGTAACCATATCAAAAGCCATCATAACAAACTCACATCAACTCTAATCAAAGATCAAATCCTTTCTCATCACTTCTAATCTTCATAAAGCATGAAAAGAAGAATGAAAGGAATGGAATCTAAAAAGGTTATCATAATAAATCATCTTACAAATAAAACCTCCAACAAATGTAATTTGCAAAACTGCAAATTACCCCCTCCATCAGAAAAGTCCGGCCGGGAAAGAACAAAGGAAAACCGGCCGGAACGGAATGCAAACTGACAACTCCAGAAAACTGGTCCCGTAATAAATTACAGGAAAACCCCGATACTGTGCATACACACCCGCATCTGTATTCCGTCCGGATACAAATGCAAAGAGACAAAATCTACACTGTACTAGACTAGGACCGGCTTAAGCCAAAGCTGGCTAGTAATATCCGTTCGATCCTGATGCGTGCAATACCGCACGTATCTGATCGAACCCTGCCATATAACCATACGGCTACTAGTACAAAACTGTCCGATCCTGATCCGTGCAATACCGCACGTATCTGATCGGACCATGCCATATCTCCATACGGCCTCTACAGCGTTTCGCCCGAAAGCTTGAGTAACTGTAAGTGTGGTGGACTCTAAAGACTCGTTAATACTATGGCTGTGGATTTAACCACTGGCATGTCAGAGGTATAAGCCAATACGTGACGGGCCACCAGCTATTGACCAAAAGGGACGTCGATGAGGAAGCTCACCCCGACACCTAACTGAGCCTGTCAGTGACAATATCCGTACAGTCCGGTCCGTTCGACTATGAGGATCGCATGTCGGGCCTAGGGGGTTGGTAAAAGTCAGACCCCCAAAGGCGGTACAAGTCGTGTCGGAGTGTAGCCCAGAACGCCCTGAGATACTTCTGGAATACTTACCAGTAAATCTCCTGCCTCGGCCGAGGGCTTTGCGTAATGGCTCTCCTAGACACAGCGCGACCTCACCCCCAATACCGGGAGAGACGAACCCCTGCAGATCCGCTCACTGCCTCCATGTGGCTCGGGACTGTACCCAACTAAAACCTGTTTGCACGACTCCTTTGAGCCGTGGTAGGGTAGTAATCAAAGCACAGTGGGAACTCACACGAGACAAATGACGATCTCAGGTCGATGAACTAACCTGTACACATGTCACCTGGGAACTGCTATCTGACGTCTGGTATAATCCCAACTAGCATGTTCCCGGCGAGTCCTGTCCGGTGTACTCATAACCCAATGAGCACCTGTATACATCTTAGGTGAACCAACTGACACCAGTGGCTTGTGAGACCGGCCACCGCCCCTCGTCGGGGTCTCGACTGTATACACTAGTCTACTAATGGAGTATCGATGCCCAGTCTCGAAACTCCCACGACTAGGGACCTTTTAAGGATGTGCTTATAGACTACCAGCTCCCACGTATATGATCACCATCATACTGCTGGTAGTCAAGCACGAATCCTAGGGGCTCTATCAACGTGTAATAGCGACATGTCAGGTCACCTAAAGCAGTACACGATGATAAAGATAAACCAGATAGCATACTATCATCTCGAGCAAGACTGTCCTACCGGGATAGGTCCTCCCTCAATCATTGTGATCCAATAATTGACTTTGAGGGCACTATCTCCAACAATCTCCCACTTGCACTCAAGGCTAATTATTGCGATGTCACATACTCACAGCCCGTGTGATACCGAACACCCAACTCCTCTACTAGTCAGTCTCACAAAGCTCGTTTGCGAAACTATTGCGTTCGAGGAATAGCCTCAGCGAGTGGATCCGCTGTGATGTTTCTTTCTATGTCTCTCTACATCTCAAGTTCGCGGAGAAAAGCTATCTCCCGAAATGAGCAATACCCGTCTTAGAATGTCTGGATGTCTGATGGGACCTAGCTCATAAATGAACTCCAAATCCAAACTTCTTAGACTGTATCGTCAACTGAACTTAATCAGTATCCTGCGCCATGCCTCCCTCAGTATTGCCTTGGATCACCTGTCCAAAATACTGCCCCTCGTCAGAAGGAGAAACTATAATTCTGATAACCTTCTTGTCGTCCATGTCACCTTGGAAGCCTGGAATGATAACTGTCTCCCAAAGGAGGCTGTCGTTATCACATCCCTAGAACATCAACTTATGTTCTAAAACTGCTTCCGACTGTTCCTCCAGGATTGGATCAATATCAACTTATTGCATCTAGTGCAAGAATAACATCTGGTGTGGTACTTGACATCTCATGATTGACTCAATTGCCTAAGCAAGTGATCTGTCAATCATGCGTATCCCTCTCCCCTTTAGTCTGTTGGACACCTTTAGAGAGGGTGACTCCATATCCTGTAGGTATACTACCGTGCCAGGAGTCGTCCATTCTAAATACTCTTTGAATGCTGTCAAAGTACCTTGATTGGGAAACCACCCAAATCTAGATCTAAAACCATAGATCTAGTAACCAACATGTCTGATATAATGTCCAAGTCCCATGTGGAGAAAACACCGTGTGACGACCAAAGTATAACCGATCGTAGTATAGGAATATCACTTCCTACCACCTTCTCAACAGATCCATCCCCTATTCTGATGATGTCAAACCCATGACTGTCACATCAGAAACATATGATCTAACTCCGCTATATCTGCTTTAGTCTATAAATAGACATAAGCCTGATGTCCACCAATGCTTCCGCTGCTCCCACTGACTACGACAACCCTCTGGCAGAGTCATATAGACGTGCACTTCTAAAACTAATTTAGAACGACGCTATACTCATCCTCCTGCCGGGTCTCGCAGCCTGGAACAACAACAATGGCAAGTGTGGGTAAGCAAGAACTTCCCTGTCACCGTTTTTGAGGCTACCGGAGTACCTCTCGGGTGCCTGAAGTTACCCACCTTATCTGCGGAGCGGCCAATGGAATGTCAAATCAGATTGAATCTTTAGGTTCCTTATCAAATCTTCGGTAATCGTTTGCGGTTCTGGAATCGCTTCCAGTTCTACCATACTCCCACTACTGTTTTCTGAAAAATAACCATTTCCTTTTAAAAATGTGGCGAGTTAAGAACAATATCACTATTGATCTTCCAGATGGTAGAAAGTCAACCCTCGTCATAGCCTGGGTCAACCCACAAACAGCCATTACAGAAACGTGCCTTGAGTTGTCCAGTGTCTGGTTTTAAGCATAAGCCGGACAACTCCCCGTACCTTAACAATGTCAAGATATGAACTGTTCTATATCCAATATAGAAACAGAGGCACTGATTTAATTGAACCAGATTCAAATCATGCAGCTGTCTCCAGTGCATGTCAACTGAATGGAAGGAGGCCGATCAGCGTTACTCAACTTAGGAATGCTTCCAATTAGGAGTAACCTGAAAAAGAAGCAATTTCTCTTAATCATTACTATCTACTGAACACCATACACAAGTATCTACATCTTCGATCACCTAGAAGAATCCCGATACTTGCTACACCTGGTTCTCTACTCTATTCAAATACCTATAACTCCTCAAAACTTAGACTCTGAGTTTCCACGAAACACTTGTCTAAAAAACTAGAGAAGTCATAAGTAAACCGAATATAGTACGAGGACCAACCCCTCTGTCCTAATGGACACTGGACAACATACAATACTCTGTATAAGTCCGCTGAGTCTAACAACTCTTTCACTGTGTGTCGTAGGTTGAAAACTGTACTTATGGTTGAGAAGAATTACACCGCTGTTTAATGCTCCTTACCTAACCATCCACTGATATAGGTAAATGTCATCGACATAATATCAAAAGGTATATCTCACTCTATGAAAATAGACGTACAGATATATCAATTTGAAATTGGTGCATAACCGCGGATATTCAAAACCAAATAATTGCCGTCCGGTAAACTACCCAGGTGACTTCCTCAAATATCACCGATTACAACGAATCCTGATATAATGAGGATGATCACCCAATTCCCAATAACTTACTCCCACTCATCATCTGTAAAACCATACAGATGTGAGAATCAAACCTGGTAAATACATACCCTGGAGTAAGTATCTAATCGGGAAATCAGTTTTCTTTTAACATTACATAGTGAAACTGAAACATTGAAATGTTTCTGTGGGGAATCCTGGTATTCCTAGTAATGCCTCTACCATTATCCAGATTCACAACTACAACCGTATAATTCTTTGCCACCTGTCCAAATCCCTTTATATGTCTTTAGTCAATACCGTCTGCACACCCCTTTAGGCCAAATGGTTTTCTTCCTTCCCTACCGTTCGGCACCAGCCTATGGTTTGGAAGAAGGCTATCCAAAAGGCATAAAGGGTGTACTGTCCCAATCCTAGGAACACTCGCAATGCGAGAGAAGGTGAAGATGAAAGACACCTGAATGTACTTAATTCCTATTTCTCCTGAACCAGAATCCATCCCCGAACTGGAACAAGTTCCTTTCGAGTTCGTATATAACCATACGATGGAGTATCCAATAAACTGTGGATCTTCGTAGTGATACGGAGTGTCCTGGAGAAATACAAAGGTGATTTAGGATTGGCGAAGAAATACTTGGTTTGGTCGTGAATATCAGTCGCAATTTACTTTGCCCTCTCACTAATCCCTTGCTTTGTCTTAATCTTAATACCTTCTGTACACCGTTTAGGCTAACTGGTTTTCTTCATTCCCTACCCGTCGGCACCAGCCTATGGTTTGGAAGAAGACTATCCAATTTGAGTAATAGGTGTACTACTCCTAAACCAAGGAGTACTCGCAACCTGAGAGAAGGTGAAAAGAAAAAGACAACTGAATAATCCTATTCGTTTTCTCGAGAACCAGAAACCATCCTCGAAGTCCTTCGAGTTCGTATATAACCATACGATGGTTTTGTCCAATGGAAGTGGACGTTCGTAGTAATACGGGGTGTCCTGGAGAAAAGGGTAGAAGTAGGAGTGGCAATGAGGTCTGCAACTCTGACATATACAACATCTAGTGTTAAGAAGGTTCGGTCAACTTGGTCACTGAGTCATAGTCTTAGGGTCGGGTCAAAGGTCGCTGCCAAAGAGAGAGAGAAAAGAAACACTCAGCGTGCACTCTAACCTAGATCAGAATGGTTATCACTTTATCTAATCAGGAAACCTCCCACTGTACCTCAAATTCTCCTCCAAACCTGAAAGAAGAATTAGTCGGGATCACCCGAGGAGTAAACCAACTCATCAGTGGGAATCGGGATCCAACTATCATCGCATGATAACGTGACGGAATCCACTCACGTCACCACACTCCAGAAGGTATGCGCATGCCTGGCAAGTTTCAGTTCTTTTGAAACTCCCGATGTGATTTTTACCCCTAGGACCCAAGTGACCTTGACGAATAATCAACAAATCAAAAGGTTCTAGTCAAGTTCAACCCGTCATTATCTTGATTGCGTTAAACCCACCCGAACGACCCTTGACGAATAATCAACAAAGTCGCACGACTGTCCTAACCAATCCACATATCCATGCGACAGAAAGCATTACAGAGCTACCGCACACTACGCCTCGGCGAATAGCAACGACAAACGTAGCGCGAATACTATGCAATACTAATCCGAAATGACAGAGGGCTACGAATGGTTTTTGGCGAAAAACCTTTAACGTAATGAACTTGATATCGTTGAAGGAACCGGATAACTTTTTATAAAAATATAGTGACGAAAACCTTCGCTAAAGAGGTCACTCCCGGTGAAGGGATCTCGGCTCTTTCCCCGTAGAATGAGGTGCAGGATATTCCAACTGAATACCACGATGCAAAGAAAAAGTAATCGGCTATAGTGAAGTTAATGCCCTGACGCAAACTTCTGTCCAAGGGGTCACTCCCGGTGAAGGGATCTCGGCCCTTGCCTCGTCGACTGAGGAGCAGGATATTCCAAATGAATACCACGATGCAAAACAAAAGTGAACGTCCTTGCAATAACAGCTTTTTGAAAAATGTTCCAACAACATCAGAATAGGTTTGTTTAGCTTGCATTGATCCGAATCAACGCAGTCCCATCAATTAATCACACCACAAAGAACGAAAATATACTGACGTACGTATATGCCATCCGCATTCGCCACTGGGTCCCGTCATCACCCGTTAGGTTAGGTAACTAACGGCAGAGCGGGGACTGGACTAGCGCGGATGAAAAACATATACAACATCTACTAATATATATACCAATATATAGTATTTCGCTCAAGGCGTGAATAAAATGCAACATCACAGAAATGTACAGCATCACAGAACAATACAGATATCTGGAAGCCCCGGGTTTCACAGAGCCGCTGCAGAAACCCGACATTCCCTTGGTCGTGTGGATAGCCTGTGCAATGAAAACCTAGACCCCTACGGGCGTGGCAAGTCACCCGCCAAAACCTGAAGCGAGGCAGCTCCCTTTCAGCACCGTGAATGGACCACCCAACACTTCACGGAATCCGGTAACTTGGGCACCCCTCCTGGGTCAACCTGTACCCCCTACGAGTGCGTTGAACAGCCCGCCAATTCCAGACTGAAGCCCCCTTCTTCCCAATGCCATGAGATGCGGGCTTGTTGCCCTCCAGAACCCGGCTATCCGTGCACCCCACCGCGGGGCAATCCTAGTACAGAAAGTAAAATATACATACACCGGGTACATCGACCGCAACCAGGTCGTGCCCCAAAAGAATAATACAAACAGGCAGTGACGACAGTCCACATGTCGGACGCTCGCCCCGCAATATCAAATGTACATAATACAACAAAACTGTACTAGCATTGCATCCAGGCTATCCCCCACGACCGATCCGCAACATCACAGCATAAACATAGAACATCAACGTGAAAGTCACGTTCGCAAATCCGTCTAACCGGGCTATAGCAGTTAGACCGGATTTACCGATCGAGTGACATTCACGGTCGCAGATATAATGTAAATACTGTGAAATAATGTGTTTAAAATTTTCCGATTGACCAAAAATTAACAAGTGGGCCCCCAATCAAAACTGTAGCACTCACAGAAAACTTGGGCCCAATTTTAATATTCCAAAACCCCTAATTACAGCCCATAAGCCCACTGCAAAAAAAATAATCACACGACCCCACACTCCTGCGGCGGAAGCGCGGCCAAAAGGGTGTTTTGGCCGCCCTTCCGCGG
The DNA here is from genome assembly GCA_030015575.1 of Agapanthus africanus. Taxonomy (NCBI): domain Eukaryota; kingdom Viridiplantae; phylum Streptophyta; class Magnoliopsida; order Asparagales; family Amaryllidaceae; genus Agapanthus; species Agapanthus africanus. The sequence continues at coordinate 342,728,479 of CM057346.1, read as the reverse complement.
TCGTACGGAGGAATCGTGTCACCAAATTTTGTCAGTGTTCTTAGAACTCCATGCACATCATTCTGAGACCACCTGAAAAATTTTTAGACTCCAAAAAAATTTCGACAGAAACTGATTTTGCTAGAAAATACGGTTTTTGGAAATTTTGGTCGATCGGAAACGCAAACATCATCAAACGAAGCTAGGTAAGGTTAATGGCGTGTCTCTAATACCATGTTGCGCCACGGCAGCGCCCCGGCCACGTACTCGAGGCCAAAATGCGGAATCAAATTTTTTTTCCTTACTCGGAAACCGGCGCTACCGCGGACAATGAAAACCCGGATCGTAACCATTAACCTAATGCTAGCAATCAAGAGATAGGGTGAGAAGTATACCGAGTGATCCGAGTCCTCCGGTCTTCTCGTCATCGTCCCGATCTCCCACGGAAAGTCTTGCCTCCACATCGTCGCCTCCTCGCCGGAAAGGGCACCACAATTCCTGCGTCTTTTACGGGCTCCCGCCTCAATACCGAGGCAACTCGAGCATGAAGCCGGCAACTCGACATGCTCAAGATATACTGTAGAATGTGTAGTGTAGTGTCTCACTTGGGGTTTGTTGCCATTTGAAGATGATGGAGGAAATGAGATAAGAAAAATGGTGCTTGCATTTTTCTAGCATGAATGAGATCAAGAAATGAAACTCTCAAGAAGAAGATCTCTTCTTCTTCTTCTCTCTTTCTTTTTCTTCTTCTTTCTTTTCTAATGAAAAACTTATTCTTTTAATGAGAATGGTGGAGGAGGTAATATGAAGCATGAAGGGAGGTGAGTGTAGGAGAAAGCAAGTGGTAACCATATCAAAAGCCATCATAACAAACTCACATCAACTCTAATCAAAGATCAAATCCTTTCTCATCACTTCTAATCTTCATAAAGCATGAAAAGAAGAATGAAAGGAATGGAATCTAAAAAGGTTATCATAATAAATCATCTTACAAATAAAACCTCCATCAAATGTAATTTGCAAAACTGCAAATTACCCCCTCCATCAGAAAAGTCCGGCCGGGAAAGAACAAAGGAAAACCGGCCGGAACGGAATGCAAACTGGCAACTCCAGAAAACTGGTCCCGTAATAAATTACAGGAAAACCCCGATACTGTGCATACACACCCGCATCTGTATTCCGTCCGGATACAAATGCAAAGAGACAAAATCTACACTGTACTAGACTAGGACCGGCTTAAGCCAAAGCCGGCTAGTAATATCCGTTCGATCCTGATGCGTGCAATACCGCACGTATCTGATCGAACCCTGCCATATAACCATACGGCTACTAGTACAAAACTGTCCGATCCTGATCCGTGCAATACCGCACGTATCTGATCGGACCCTGCCATATCTCCATACGGCCTCTACAGCGTTTCGCCCGAAAGCTTGAGTAACTGTAAGTGTGGTGGACTCTAAAGACTCGTTAATACTATGGCTGTGGATTTAACCACTGGCATGTCAGAGGTATAAGCCAATACGTGACGGGACACCAGCTATTGACCAAAAGGGACGTCGATGAGGAAGCTCACCCCGACACCCAACTGAGCCTGTCAGTGACAATATCCGTACAGTCCGGTCCGTTCGTCTATGAGGATCGCATGTCGGGCCTAGGGGGTTGGTAAAAGTCAGACCCCCAAAGGCGGTACAAGTCGTGTCGGAGTGTAGCCCAGAACGCCCTGAGATACTACTGGAATACCTACCAGTAAATCTCCTGCCTCGGCCGAGGGCTTTGCGTAATGGCTCTCCTAGACACAGCGCGACCTCACCCCCAATACCGGGAGAGACGAACCCCTGCAGATCCGCTCACTGCCTCCATGTGGCTCGGGACTGTACCCAACTAAAACCTGTTTGCACGACTCCTTTGAGCCGTGGTAGGGTAGTAATCAAAGCACAGTGGGAACTCACACGAGACAAATGACGATCTCAGGTCGATGAACTAACCTGTACACATGTCACTTGGGAACTGCTATCTGACGTCTGGTATAATCCCAACTAGCATGTTCCCGGCGAGTCCTGTCCGGTGTACTCATAACCCAATGAGCACCTGTATACATCTTAGGTGAACCAACTGACACCAGTGGCTTGTGAGACCGGCCACCGCCCCTCGTCGGGATCTCGACTGTATACACTAGTCTACTAATGGAGTATCGATGCCCAGTCTCGAAACTCCCACGACTAGGGACCTTTTAAGGATGTGCTTATAGACTACCAGCTCCCACGTATATGATCGCCATCATACTGCTGGTAGTCAAGCACGAATCCTAGGGGCTCTATCAACGTGTAATAGCGACATGTCAGGTCACCTAAAGCAGTACACGATGATAAAGATAAACCAGATAGCATACTATCATCTCGAGCAAGACTGTCCTACCGGGATAGGTCCTCCGTCAATCATTGTGATCCAATAATTGACTTTGAGGGCACTATCTCCAACATGTAGTATTCCTCGTTTTATACGTGGATGACATTCTCTTAATAGGAAATGACATTCCTATGCTACAATCTGTCAAGGGGTTCTTGTCACACAAGTTCTCCATGAAAGACCTGGGTGATGCCTCGTACATTCTGGGTATCCGGATCTACCGTGATAGATCCAAGAGGATATTAGGACTTTCTCAGTCCAGGTACATCGACACCATACTGAAGAGATTCAGTATGGAAGATTCCAAGCGCGGTAACCTACCGGCTTGTCACGGGATCACCCTCTCTAAAGAGATGTCTCCCAAGACTGATTTGGAGAGGGATCGCATGTCTATTATACCCTACGCTTCTGCGGTAGGCTCTATAATGTATGCGATATTGTGTACCAGACCGGATGTAGCTTATGCACTGAGTGTGGTAAGCCGGTATCAGTCAAACCCTGGGGAGAAACACTGGATAGCGGTAAAGAACATTCTCAAGTACCTGAGAAGGACTAAGGAGATGTTCTTGGTGTATGGCGGAAAAGACCTCCAGATCGAGGCCTTTGCTGACTCCAGCTTCCAGAGTGACAAGGATGATTCCAAGTCCATGTCGGGTTTTGTCTTTACCCTCAATGGAGGGGCGGTGTGTTGGAAGAGTTCCAAACAGGAAACCGTTGCAGACTCGACGATGGAAGCGGAATACATCGCTGCATCTGATGCCGCAAAAGAAGCTGTCTGGATGAGGAAGTTCTTGAAAGAACTTCAGGTGGTTCCGTCCATTGTTGATCCAATACCTCTGTATTGCGACAACAACGGGGCTATAGCTTTAGCGAAGGAACCCAGGTCCCATCAGAGATCCAGGCACATCTTGAGGCGGTATCACCTGATCAGGGAGATCGTGGATCGCCAGGAGATCGAGGTTCGGAGAGTCGCTTCAGAAGATAACACTGCAGATCCATTCACCAAGGCCCTGCCCCAGACTCAGTTCGAGCGGCTGATCGAGATGATAGGTCTTCGATACGCCAGTACATGGCCTTAGTGCAAGTGGGAGATTGTTAGTGTATATGCCCTAGAGGCCATTACTGTATCATACTAGTTTGTATATTACTTAATGGATGCTTGGGATATTCACCTTGTATATACAATCTTGCTCAAAATAGTAGTATGCTACTTGGTTTGTTTCTACTTCAATGTGTACATGTGTTTATATTTTGTATAAGTGGAGCCCTTAGGATCTTTGCTTGATTACCAGCGATGTGATGGCCGTCACACTAGTGGGGCTGGGTAATCTATAAGCACATCCTTATGCAGGTCCCTTGTCGCAGGACTATCGAGACAGGGCATCGATACTCCGGAGTAGACCAGCGCATGCGCTTCTCATCCCAGTGTGGGAGACGGTCTGTCCCATAGCCGTCAGTACGTCGTACTTGAGATAGTATGCGGGTGCTCGTTAGGTTACGGGTACACTGGACAGGACTCGTCGGGAACTGACTAGTTGGTATTATACCTATCGTCAGTTATCAGTTCCCAGGTGACATGAGTACAGCTTAGTCCGCTGACTTGACACTGTCACTCCGCCTCGAGTGTGTTCCTACTGTACTTTGATCACTACCCTACCACGGCTCAAAGGAGTCGTGCAAACAGGTAGTGGTTGGGTGCAGTCCCGAAGCACTTGGAGGCAGTGACGGTTAGACAGGATTCGTCTCTCCCGGTATTGGGGGTTGACATCGCGCTGTGTCTAGGAGAGCCATTACACGAGTAGTCCCTGGCCAGGGCAAACGAGATATACTGGTAGGTTTCCAGTGTTATCTCAGGGTGTTTTGGGCTTCGCTCCGGCATGACTTGTACCGCTATTGGGGGACTGACGTTTACCGCCCCTAGGCCCGCCATGCGATGTATCAGACGAACAGACCGGACTGTACGGAGAATGTCACACTCAGGCTCAGTAGGAGTTCAGATGGGTTTCGCCTCGTCGGTCTTCTTGTCGGCACTACCTGGGGACCGTTACGCACAGCTAGTGCCGCTTGCGGTCTGTGGTTAAACCCACTGCCAGCGTAGTGTCGAGTCTTTAGAGTCCCACACAGAAAGCTTTTCGCCTTTAGGAAAAAGAGTAGAGGTCGCATGGTATTGCGACAGGTCGCATGGTTTTGCGACAGGGTTCGGTCACATCCGTGCACTTGTGCACGTATAGTGTCCGGACAGTTTACACTAGCGGGCTTTGGTTTAAGCCAGATCCTAGTGTACCTTTTGGGATTGGATTTATCCAGTGTGCATTCGTGTTCCTCGGAACGCGGATGCGGGTGTGTATGCACAGTTGACAGGGAGGCAGAGGCAGCGGATTCTCATTAGGGTTGTTGACAGTTGACCGTTGACTATTTGACTTTTTGCTCAACCCTAATGAGAATATGATATGTGATTAACTATTATATTAATTAAGTATTATGGTGATATGGTTGTTCACTTTGTTGACTTTTATTGACTTGTTGACTTTGTTGACTTGTTGACTTTGTTGACCGGTTGGCTAGGCTTGACTAGTTGACCATCATGATAACCATAGCCATCATTTCATGGCAAAGACTTTTTCTTGCTTGCTCATTTGTGTAAAATGAGTGCATGAAATGATATGGTTATGGTTGCTTCAAACCATCACATAAGACTTTTGTTAGTATGATGAGTTATGATTGCTTTGGATTATAAGAAGGTGAAAGACAAAAGAGAGCCTCATTCTTTCTTGCTCATTCTCTCTCTTGTTCTTGAGCTCTCCTTTTGCTCTCACCCTTTTGCTCTTGCTCCCTCTCTTTAATCTATGGTTCTCTTGTCTCATGAGTTGAGAATCAAGAACCATAGATAAAATCCCATTCTAATTCTTCTCTACTCATTCTAGTTCACTAGGTTTAGCAAACCAAGTGAACTAGTTTCTTCAAAGAACGAAGAAGGAGCTAAAGGTTGGAGCTTTCAGGTGGATCTATCTTCGGCGTACGGAGACGACGAGAAGAAGCCATTCCGGACCACCATCGGAGCTTGAAGACGAAGGAGTTCAAGACAAGCAAGGTATAACCCCCTAACCGAGTAGCTAGAAACTCGTAGTTAGGTTGCTAGATAGATGTTTAACCAAGATCCGGGTTTTAGGTCCATGTTACCACCTCCGTAAAAATCGTTTTTTACCAAATTCCGCATTCCCGAAAGTACCGGGAGAGGTAGCATGGACTTACAATTCGGAGTTGTTTCGTTTTCCTATTCTTTATAACATTGTCTATGTTTCTAGCCTGGCTCTGATACTACTGTAGGGATTCTTTAGCACCACACTAGGTTTAGGGTTGCATTACACATGCTATAACAATAATTTTAGAGGGTGCTAAACAATTCCAATCATGAATCGTACTAGAAAGATAGAGTAACAACATGGTAGTATCATATACTACAAGTGTCTAACACTAAGTGGGAGATAATACAACCTTTGTAGACCTCCTCTCAGACTCCTTGGATCGATTGAGGTTTGAACCGGTTGGCTTGTGTCCTTCCGAGTCCACGATGATCCGCCACGAAGTCTCTTTGCACCAAGCTCCAAGCTTCTCTTGATCAAGGATGAAGAAGAAGCTAACACTCTACACTAGTAGGTAAGACTAAAGTAGAATGGTGATTTGGGTTTGGATCTCAATTAAAAACATTTTCTTTTTAATCCTTTCTCTTTCTTTTAAAACCCTAGTGTGCTTTGAGGAGTGAGAGGAAGAAAGAGATGGCACAAAACAAACTCAAGAGAGTAATATCATAACCATCCCTAAACTCAAGAGAGTATGAGGGTGTCATCCATGCTAAACCATGGTTACAAAATATCTAGATATTTTGTAACTTGAGTTTAAGCAAAACCATGGGCTACAAAACAATGGGCTAAAAAACCATTGACCATTGTCAACTTAAGAGAGTTGAATAGTCAACCATGATTATGTTGCCATTTTGCTTTACTCAAATAAACAAAATATCTAAAAATTGTTAGATGTGAGTCTTGCATTGCCACCACCAATGTATCATCAACCATGCAACATGTATGCTTGCATGTGTGCATGCACATCAACATATACATACACTCATGCATGCAACAAAAGAAATAGGTTTTAATAATTGAGCCAATGGACTTAATATTAAATCAACACTTGATTTAATAACCCGGTCATATCACATACGACCCGTCCAATAGAAAACGCCCGATTAAAATACGGTATCCAATACACGCATTTAAACGAGCTCCCGCGCATATCACATATGCACCCAAATCATTTTGCCTGAGCTAGGAGACTCCTTTGTGGGACTCTAAGACTCGTCAATACGCTAGCAGTAGACAGTGATCATATCACATGCCCACAAACCGTCAGTGGCACAAGCAGTAAGTAACGTCTCCTAGGTATTTAGCGATCAGTAGAAACACAAGCAAACTTGCTAAAACTCCTGTCGAGACAACTGGCAACACTTACCGTACAGTCTGGTCTCTTTGTCAAATATGCTGCATATTAGGTCTAGGGATGGTATCGTCAACCCCAATAACTCAGATAAGTCATGCCGGTATATGGCTCATAACAGATCGAGAAACTACTGATAACACTTATCAGTAAATTTCAGCAGCCCTGGCCAGGGACTTCCTGTTATAGCCAATCGAGCATTGCACAACATCAACCCCCAATACCGGGAGAGAAGAAACCCCTCCTATTGGTCATTGCCTCCATGTGCCTCGGGACTGTACCTATAATCCACCTGTTTGCACGACTCAGTAGAGCCGTGGTAGGGTGGAGATCAAAGTACAGTGGGAGACACACAAGACTCTATGACGATCTTGGGTTTACAGACTAAACTGTACCAGTGTCACCTGAGAACTGCTATCCGACGATAGATATAATACCACATAGGAGTTCTCGGCGAGTCCGTTCAGTGAACCCAGTCTCCACTGAGCACATCTTTGGTGTCACCACACCAATGGATATGGGATCATCCATCTCCCATCATATGGGACAAGTAACGTATATGCTAATCTACTCTTGTGATATCGATGCCCCGTCTCGATACACCCACGACTAGGAACATTTCAAGGATATGCTCATAGACTACACATGTCCCACTGGTATGATCCGCATCATAATCTCAGTAGTCCTGCATCATCCTAAGGGTTATATCAACATGTACTAAATGAATGAAAGCATGATCAAACGAACATGTCAAGATAAAAGGTGCAACCAGATAGCATACTATCATGTCGAGCAAGAATGTCCCCTGAATACACACACACACACACACACACACACACACACACTATCATATAATGGCCTCTAGGGCGTACATATATCCAACAAGGTTATCGTGCGATGATAGTTGGATCCCGATTCCTACTGTTGAGTTGGTTTACTCCTCGGGTGATTTTAGATAATCCCGACTAATTCTTCTTTTAGATTTGCAGGAGAATTTGAGGATACAGTGGGAGACATCCTGATTAGATAAAGTGATTAACCATTCTCATCTATGTTAGAGTGCACTCTGAGTGTTTCTTTTCTCTCTTTCTTTAGCAGCGAACATGTCCCGACACTAGACTACAACTCAGGAACCAAGTTAACCGAACCTTCTTAAAACACATCGACTTTTGGATTGTCAGAGTTCCATACTTCATTTCCACTCCTACTTCACCTTTGAATTTCACCGGAACATTCTGTATCACTACGAAGATCCACATTTATTGGATAAGATCATCGTATAGTTACATACGAGCTCGAAGAAACATGTTTTAGATTTGAGGATGGTTTTCGGTTCTGGAGAAATTGAATAGGACTATTCAGTTGTCCTTTACTTTTACCTTCTCCCAGGTTGTGAGGGCTCCTAGGATTAGGAGAGGATACACCTATTGCTCTTATTGGATAGTCTTCTTCCAAACCATAGGAAGGTGCCAAAAGGTAGGGAAGGAAGAAAACCAATTAGCCCAAGTATGGTGTACAGAAGGTAATAAGTAAAGACAAAATACAAGGATTAGAAAGAGGGCAAAGTAAATTGCGAATGCTATCATTCACGACCAAACCACGTATTTCATCTCCAATCCTACTTCACCTTTGAATTTCTCCAGAACAATCTGTATCACTACGAAGATCCACAGTTATTGGATATCCATTGTCCTCGAAGGAACTTGTTCCAGTTCGAGGATGGATTCTGGTTCAGGAGAAATAGAATAAGGATTATTCTGTTGTCTTTTCCCTTTACCTTTTCTCAGGTTGCGAGGGCTCCAAGGATTAGTGTTAGTGATATATGCCCTAGAGGCCATTATTGTATCATACTGGATTGTATATTACTTAATGGGAGCTTGGGTTATACACGGATATAGTAACAGTTTTGCTCGAAATGGTAGTATGCTACCTGGTTTGTTTCTACCTCAATATGTATATGTGTTTTCATAGCATATCGCTTATACATATTGGTAGAGCCCTTAGCATCTTTGCTTGATTACCAGCGTTGTGATGGTAGTCACACTAGTGAGGACAGGGTAGTCTATAAGCACATCCTATACAGATACCTAGTTGTAAGATTATCGAGACAGGGCATTGATACTCCACAGTAGACTATTGTATACGCTTCTTATCCAAGCAGGGGAGATGGTCTGTCCCACAGCCATCAGTACGTCATACTGGAGATAGTATACAGGTGCTCAATAGGTTATGTGTACACTGGACAGGACTCGTCGGGAACTGTTGGTGGTCATTATACCTGTCGTCGGGTAGCAGTTCCCAGGTGACATGAGTACAACATATTCCGTCGACTTGACACTGCTCCTTCGCCTCAAGTGTGTTCCCGCTGTACTTTGATTACAAACCTACCATGGCTCAATGGAGTCGTGCAAACAGGTAGTAGTTGGGTGCAGTCCCGAAGCACTTGGAGGCAGGGGCGGTTAGATAGGATTCGTCTCTTCCGGTATTGGGGGTTGATATCGCGCTGTGTTCGGAAGGCCATTACACAAAGTCCTTGCCCAAGGCAAGCGAGTTTTACTGGTAGGTATTCCAGTAGTTTCTCAGGCTGTATTAGGCTACTCTCCGACGCGATTTATTGCGCTATTAAGGGTCTGACGATTACCGCCCCTAGGCCCGATATGCGATACTCTAAGAAAAATAGACCGGACTGTACAGAGATTGTCACATTCAGGCTCAGTAGGAGTTCGGATGGATTTTCCTCATCAGCGTTCTTAACGACATCTACCTGGGGACCGTTACGTGCAGCTAGTACCGCTTGCAGCCTGTGTTTAAACCCACTACCAGCGTAGTGTCGAGTCTTTAGAGTCCCATACAGAGAGTTTCCCTGCACTAGGAAAAAGTTGTAGAGGCCGTATGGTTTTACGGCAGGGCTTCGATCATGTACGTGCACTTGTGCGCGTATGATGTTCGGGCGGATAATACTAGTAGGTTTTGGTTTATGCCGGATCTTAGTATTATATTGATGGATCAGTTTTTACTCTTTGTATTCGTGTTTCTCGGAACACGAATGCGGGTATGTATATAGGAATGAGAGGAGCACAGAAGGAGACGCCTCATTAGGGTTTTGACCGTTTACTTGATTAAAACAATTTTGTGGTGGAGGAAAGTGTTTGTTATTTTTGTAAATGATAATTGAAACATGGCTACTAGTTCTGATTACATGACTTTGTTTGACCTTTTGACTTGGCTTGACCACTTGACTTGGGTTGATTATTTGACCTAGATATTTTAGTGAGATATTTTGATGAGATATTTTGATGCCATGATAGTGGTTATGTCAAAGGTAGCCATCTCAATTTTCATTTAGAGATTATCATTTATAAAATTACTTTCTCTTTTCTCAAGTGAGCTCTTATGCAAGCTCTCTTCTTCTTCCTTACTACAAAACACTTAAGGTCTCATGAGTTGAGAAAATTAGGGTTTTAAGAGACAAATAAATCCATCTTCATACTCTACATCATCTAGGCCATCAAGTTTAGCAAGCTTGTTTCTATAGTTACCTCGGTTTTGAGGTGGAGCTCGGACTATAGACTTTTGGGTGGATCGTCTTTGACTCGAGGAGGCCGTTGAAGAAGCCACGATCTGGATCGATCCTTCGAGCCTACGTAGACGAGGAGGACAATGATGAAGACCCGAAGGACATGTATCGTGAGGTATAACTTCGTATCCGAGTAGTTAAACCTCAAGTAGTTTGATAGCTAAAGTTTATAAACGATCCTTGGTTTTAGTCGGTGTTGCGAAGCTCGTAAAATTTTTTTTTTGCAAATTCCGCCTTCCCGCAGACACGTGGGGTGCACGACATCGACTTACATTGGTATCAGACCTTCTCATAAACCTTAGATAGCTTGTAGCGATGTTATAATTCCGTCGTTTTTGTCGGGGAAAAACTGTCGACAAAAACAGTTTTCAAAAGTGTGGTTTTGAGTTGTTTGCACACCCTGCGGGCTCACGGTTTGAACCGAGAAGCTGCGGGGTGAAGCGTGCGCACCTCGGGGACACCCCAGGTGGACCAACGGCCAGGACCACCCCCTAAGGCCACCACTTGGTGGCTTTGGGGACTGGTGACCCGAGAGCACCAGAAACAGGTGCTCTCGGGTCTGCCTTCCTTTAGGGGCCACCTCATGGTGGTCCCTAAGGGTGGGTACCCCCTTGAGGCCCCCATTCGATGGTTTATCATGTGTCTTCACCTCCATGAAGATTCGGGCGGGTTTTGAGTTCGTTTCGACTCCCGGATTGGCTCAAAACTTTCAGTTTTGGAACTTTAGCTCACTGGATTTTCATGTCTTGGAAAATTGTTTAAGTTTACTAATTGCGTGCGGAATTCTAATGTCGTAGTTACTTTACAAGATTTGTGTTGTATATATGTTTTTGGAAATGTGGACTAATTTCTATACGTCGATTAGTCGGGGTTGCACATATCTGTGATGTTGTTGTAATGGTTTGTGTATATGAACTTGTTGGATCGTCGTGGATGAATAGCAGGGGATGTGAGATGCGGGTTTTCATTCTTTCATTCGATGTATAAATTTGTAAAGTAATGTAATATTATTTCTGTGGGGCACATCCGGGTTGAGTTTGTAGCCACCGTTGTATTATTTCTTTTACTGTTTTTGCTCCTAGGATAGACCCAAGGTAGGGTGCACAAATTATCGGGTACTTTGAAGTGTCGAGTGGCCTACTCACTTGGTTGAAGGAGTTTGCTTCACTTCGGGTATTTGGCGGTTAGTTTTCCGCACTCATAGGGGTCTAAGGTGGGGTTTTGGCTATTCATCACGACCGTGGAATCTGTCTTTCGTTACAGGCTCAAACGAAACGCGTAATTCCTAGTATATCTAATGTGTTCATCTGTGATCTGGAATGCCTATCATTGCGTCAGACAAATGGATATTATTATATATGTATTATATAATAGACGTTTCTTATGTTTTACATCCGCGCTAGTCCAGCCCCCGCTCTATCATTAGTTAAGTACCCTAACGGGTGATGATGGGGCCCCGTGGCGAATGCGGATGACATAAGTGTATGTTGTATTTTCGTTGTTTTCTGCAATGGTAGGTTAATTGATGGGACTGCATTACATTAATGTAAAGCAAACAAACCAAAGCTGAATAGTTGGAAAATTTTTTAAAACCACTCGGTTATTTTAAAACAATAGAATTTTAAATGCGGAGCTTAAACCATTCCTTTTAAAAGCTATCAGGCTCCTTCGATTATATCAAGTTCACTACGTTCACGGTTTCGCCAAAACCATTCGTAGCCCTCCGTCATTTCATATGAATAGTCAGTTGTATTCAAGCTATGTATGTTGGCCTATATCAAGGCATAGTGATTGGTAGCTGCTGGATATTCATCTGTAGCATAGATAAATGCGTTGGTTTGGGATAGTCGTACTATTATTTTGGCCTTCGTCAACGGTATGTGCGGGTGGGTTCAGATTAACCTGAACAATGTCGGGTAGAACTTGACATGTGACTTATGATATGTTGGCCTTCGTCAAGGTCATAAGAGCATGGGGCAAAATCCACATCGGGAGTTTCTAAAGAAACTGAAACTTGCTAGTGCTGCATACCATTTGGAGTGTGATAATGTTGGTAGGATTCCTTCAGGATTATCACACAATGATATTTAGATCCTTATCCTACTGTGAGTATCCGCTACTCCTCGGGACATTCTTCACTTAACGATCAATGCTATAAACCAAGTAGGTGTCTAGAACAGTGCAAACGGGGCTACGCCTCCAGGGAAAAGAGGTTATTTAATTAAGGAACTTCGCGAAAACGTCGTAAAACCTCCCTTGAGATTAAATCCTGACTAATTCTTCTTTTATGGTTTGTGGAAGGATTCGAGAAATAGTGGGAGCCATCCTGTTTAGATAAATTAAAAACCAATCTAAACTTGCAAGAGCATCATGATAAGTGGTTTCTTCTCTCTCTCCTTATTGCAGCGACAAGGTAATCAGATTAGGTTACAGATAGATAATAAAATGACTGAGTTGTACTATATGTAGGGTTCCTAGGCATACTAATGAAGTCTCACAAGGCATCAACCATGCCCGTTTCAAAATTTACGGTGCCGAGAAACCCTAGACTAGATCGTTAACTAGAATTTTAGGCGACAAAAGCAACTAGTTTACAACTAAACTAAAAGAACGGAAATACAACCTTTGTAGATCCGTTTCTCCACCTCCATGGCTCCATGATGAAGTCCTCTCCGATGTCCAAATCGAACCATGACTCTGGCATCGGTTTCATCGGAGAAAAAGCGGGCTAGGTCATCGACGACGATGCCGAAGATGATCTACGTCGAGGCATCACTAGATCAAGCTCCACCTTCACCAAACCATGAAAACTTGTGAAGGAAACACCCTATACTACTTGGCAAGAGGTAGAGGATGAAGAAACAGGAAGTGGGTTCACTTTAGAATTTGATTTCTCACTCATTTTCTCACTTTGCCATTGATGGAGGTAAGGTTTTCTTCAAGTAGAAGATGAAGAAGAAGAAGAAGATAATATGATAAGTATTAAGTAAAATGAAAATAATAATAATACTTATCATCTACCAACCATGGTCAAGTGTAGAGACTAAACTAGGGTTAGTGGGAATGGTTAGGGTTAAGCATGAGACAAAATGGTCACATAGTCAAAGCTTCATGAAGCTTCAATATACAACAAAGTTAGCCACCATTTTCTTTATGCTTTTCATTTTCCAAAAATCAATAGATAAATAAATAAGTGAATAAAACAAAACCCTAACCATTATCATGTAACCATGGTTTGATCTTTACACAAAAACCCTAGCAAACATGTATCATCAAACATGATACAATCAAGTGCACAAAAGTATATCACATATACAATGTGCACATCCGAGTGAGAATATCCATTTAAAGTGAACCGATACTAGTTAATGCAAAGTAATATATCAAATATATAATTATACATTAAATTATTAAATCAACACTTGATTTAACGATCCAGTCATATCGCATATAACCGACTAGTATCCTATGTATCGGCTTATCGAATCAATACTTGATTCGATAACTAGGTTATATCGCATACAACCAATCGATACATTCATCGCGAGAATGAAATACGGTATCACATACACGCATTATTCTCGGTCCCGCACATATCTCATATGCGCTCCTATTTCGTTTCGCTTGAGCCAGGAAACCTCTGTGTAGGACTCTAAAGACTCGTCAATACGCCGGTAGCAGATGATGATCATATCAAGCACCCACAAGCCGCAAGCGGTCTGCTAAACGTAACGGCCACCCGGGTATTGAGCGATCAGAAGATCGACGAGCAAGCCCGCTCACACTCCTGTGAATCCAACCAGTAACACTTACCGTACAGTCCGGTCTCGTCGTTTGATATGTCGCATATCTCGCCTAGGGGTGGTAAACGTCAGACCCCAATAGCTCGATAAGTCGTGTCGATATGAGGTCTATAACAATTCGAGAAACTACTGGTAACACTTACCAGTAAATCTCAGCAACCCTGGCCAGGGATTTCCGGTTATAGCCAATCGAACACAGCGCAACATCAACTCCCTATACCGGGAGAGACGAATCCCCTCCTATCGCTCATTGCCTCCATGTGATTCGGGACTGTACCCAAAAACCACCGTTTTGCACGCCCTCTTGGACGTGGTAAGGTGGAAATCAAAGCACAGTGGGAACCACACAAGACTCTATGATGATCTCGGGTCAACAGACTACTCTGTACCAGTGTCACCAGAGAACTGCCATCTGACGTAAGGTATAATACCATCTGGGAGTTCTCGGCGAGTCCGTCCAGTGTACCCAGTCTCTACTGAGCACCCATATATCATCTCTGATGTCAAACACCAATGGATATGGGATCATCCATCGCCCATCTGTATGGGTCGAGAAGGTATACGCTAGTCTACACTGGTATATCGATGCCCCGTCTCGATACACCCATGACTAGGGACCTTGAAGGATGTACTTATGGACTACCATGTCCCCACTAGTATGATCTGCATCATAGTCCAGGTAGTCAAGTACACATCCTAAGGGCTTTACCAACATGTAACAGAGAGACAATCAATGTACACGTTAAGGTAAAGAGCAACCAGATAGCATACTATCATGTCGAGCAAGAAAGTCCTCCCTATATATGTCCATGCATCCACTACAATATACATCCTATGTATAGTAATGGCCTCTAGGGCATACATATAACTAACAATCTCCCACTTGCACTAGGGCCATCTGATAGCAGTGGTTGTAGTATCTCATACTCAACCATCCCATAAAAGTCTCTCTCTGGGAAAAGGCCTTTGTGAGTGGATCCGCCGTGTTGTCCTCTGAGTCTACTCTCGTAACCTCGATCCCTTAGAGATCAACCATCTCCATGATCAGGTGATACTACCTTAGAATATGTCTAGATCACTGATGGGACCTGCGTTCCTTGGCATAAGCCACAACTCCATTGTCTCACAATGGTAGGAACGTAGTTCTTCTCATGAACCATTATACACCCAAACAGCCTCTTTGGTAGCATCTTAAGTAGCGATGTATCCAGCCTTTATCGTCTAGTATGCCACGGTATCTAGCTTGGAACTTTTCCAACATACCGTCCCTTTACTGAGGGTAAAGACAATGCCTGTGACTGACATTCAGTCGTCTTTATCACCCTGGAACCATTCCAGTGATTCTCCCCAGGATCGATTGATACCATCTCACTACAACTAGTGAGAATCCTAACATCCAATTAGATCTATCTCATAGATCCAAACTAAGGATTTAGGAGGTATCACTTTGATCCTATATGGAGAATCATTGTGATAAGCGGAGATTGACCGAGCGTAGCATAGGAAACTCCTTTCTTATCAAGAATATGTCATCCACGTACTCTACGAGGATCATCACCATACTCCCTACTACCTTTTTGTATATACAAGGTTCATCTACCATTTTGATGATGTCAAACTGTTTGACTATCTCATCAAAACAGATGTTCCAACTCCGCGATACCTGCTTTATCCTATAAAGCATCTTGTACACGTTTCCGCTGCTCCCACTGTCTACGAAGCCCTCTGGCTGTGTACTTATAGACTCTCTCTTCTAAAACATCATTTAGAAAAGCAGTCATGACACCCAACCGCCAGATTTCGTAGTCATGGTATGTAGCTGTGGCAAGTAGGATCTGGATGGACTTAAGCATAGCCACTTGAAAAGGTTTCATCATTATCCACGCCTGGTCGATGACGAAAAGCTTTAACAAGTCTAGCTTTGAAAGTCTCAACTTTTCCATCTACACCAAGTAATCTTCTCAAGATTTACTTGCTCCTGACGGGGATTTAACCCTTCAGATATAGCAACCAAAGTCCATACTTTGTTGGTATACATGGATTCCATCTCAGATCACTAAGCATCCAGCCATTCTTACAGAGTCCCACTCCTGATGGCCAGCTCGAAACTAGTTGGGTCATCATCTTATGATGCAATCCTCGCTCCCACTGTCATAGAGAAACCGAAGTATCTCTCTGGTGGATGAGGAACCCTACTAGATCGGCGGACAGGCTGAGGTTCGCTAGAATCTACTGAATCCTTTGGTTCTTTCAAATCATCAGCTGTAGTTTGTATAGCTGGAACATTTCCAGTTCTACATAACAGACCATGCCTCGAGCTTGTCCGGATTATGCTTTTAGACATAGCCCGGACAACCCCAAATCTTAACCAACTTAAGATATGGGCTATTCCCTTTCCATGTCACATATGAAGCGGTAGGCAACTGATTTGATTTGAACCCTATTCAATAGGTATGCAGCTTCTCCAGTGCATAACTCCCAAAAAGGAAATAAGTAACTCAGTAGTACTCATCATAGAGCACACCTTATCATATAGGGTGTGATCGCTCCGCCCCGATATACCATCGTGCTATGGTGTATACGGAGGAGTAATGCTGAGAGAGAATCTCATTCTCCTTTAGAATAATCCAGGATTTCCGTGCTCAAGTATTCTCCTCCTTGATCACATCAAAGGACATAATACTTATACCCATTTTGGTTCTCTACTTCTAACTTATATTCCGTGAATATCTCAAAAGGTTCGGACTTGTGTTTCAACAGGAACATATGTCTGAATCTTGAGAGATTATCAGAGAATGTAACGAAGTACAAAGAACCAGTCCTGGCATATGCAGACAGGGGACCTTACATATATCAACATGTATCATCCCAAGAGTTCACTAACTCTTTCTCTGTTTCCAGTAAACGGAGCTATGGTCATCTTATCTCTGTGACATGACTGGCAAGTTTCACAAGATGTAAATTCAAACTGATTTAAATATGCATCTATGTGCAACTTAGCTAGTCGGGTCGCATTGATATGACCTAGTCTACAATGCCTCAAGAAGGATTCGTTCATTGCTGAACTCTTCCACTTGTGTGTGTTTCGTATACTAAGAACTGCATTTTGATTTAGAACATTAATGCTTTTAGATAACGTGCCTGAACCGATCAACTTTTGATATAGGAAATGTTCAAAACATTATCCAACAATACAAAATTATATCCTTTCTTTACTAATAAAGAGAGAGATATGATTTTGTATATCAGGTTCGGTATCTAGTAACATTCGTTCAGAATCAATGTATTGGTAATACAGGGTAACAGTGACCAACAGACTTGGCTGCAACACTTGCCCCGTTTTCTTCCTCATGAAACTTATCACCCGTTCTCAATTCTTTACCTATCTGTAGCCCATGTAACATATTACATATGCGGGATCCTGATCCGGTATCACATACCCAGGACGTAAAGAATAGAGAAACAGTTCTGTATAAAGAACACACCCGATGATGATGCATCAGCATGCACTCTCTTCGTTTGGGCGGCACGGGAAATCTGGTATTCCCTAATTTCCTGCTCTTTCTTATAACAATTATAAGTTGAAGCAGGACCAAGGTTCCCCAGCTCAGTATAACAAGCGGGTTCGGTCAATAATCCGTATTATTATCTTGATTAAGGCGTGATATGGTCGCTACCTGGAGAGAGAGAGAAGAAAACACTCAGCGTGCGCTCTTGCAAGAATAGATTAGTTATTATTTTATCTAATCAGGATGGCTCCCACTGCTTTTTATCAAATCTTCCTTCAAACCCTAAAAGGAAAGACTAGCCGGGATTAATTACACACTACAAGTTCGCCAATCTTTCAGCCAGGCCAGTGTCGGTACTTTGAGGGAGGTCCCCCGTGCTTTCGCACGAACCTAATTAATGTAAACCTCGTTTTCCCAGAGGCGTAACCCCGTTGACACCTTTCTAGACACCTACTTGATCGGCTAATTGTAATGTGTAAAACTCTCCCAGGAGTAACAATTACTCGCAGCGGGTATCGGGATCCAACTATCTCATAGAAGGTATGCAATCTCATTGCAAATTTCAACACTTGAAATTCCCGATAATATTTTTGCCCCTAGCGTGGTATGACCTTGACGCATGCCAAACAACCCATAGTCCGCTAGTCAAGTTCAACCCATACATTTCTTGATTGAATTAAACCCACCCGCACGACCCTTGACGCATGCCAAACAATGCCGTACGAATACCCTAATCCAATCGCACCGTATGCTAGCAGATAAGCACTAGTTAGCTACCGTACACTACGCCTTGACGCATGCCAAACAACCGCAGCACGAATACTAACTAGTACTTATCTGAAATGACGGAGGGCTACGACAGGTTTTTCCGAAAACCTATTGCGTAATGAACTTGATATCGTTGTAGAATCAAATGATTTTATAATGGAGTGTTTTTGAAGCTTTTCTAGTTTTGCTAAAGGAGTCACTCCCGGTGAAGGGATCGTCGGTCCTTTTCTCGTCGAATGAGGTGCGGGATATATCATATATATCACTGTGCAAAGCAAAAACTCTTAAAAGCAATCAAAATACAAACCGAGTGTGTAGCATCTGCCAGTTATTGCTAAAGGAGTCACTCCCGGTGAAGGGATCTCGGTCCTTTCCTCATCGAATAAGGTGCAGGATATATCACATATACCTCTGTGCAAAGCAAGAACTGTAGCTACCTGTTTTATTTTGAAATTCGATTCTACAACATCTTAGGTTTCTTTTCTTTCATTAATCACATTAATGAAGTCCCATCATTTAAGTACCTAAACATCACAGATAAATACGACGTACACTTATGCCATCCGCATTCGTCTCGATGTCCCCTCGTGCACCGTTAGGTTAGGTAACTAACGACAGAGCGGGGCAGGGCTAGCGCGGGTATAAAACATAAGTAACGCCTATATAATATATCATATATACTATATGCAGTATCCATCACAGAACATATCACATGATCACATCACAGATATCGCAGCAGAAGAAACATATGAAATATTAGATATACTAGGACGTCCGTGTTTTCAATACGAGCCAGTATAAAACACGGATTCCACGGTCGCGATGAATAGCCAAACCCACACCCCTAGACCCCTACGAGAGCGGCAAGCAACCCTACCAATTCTAGAGTTAGGAGACCCGGGCTCGACTCCTCGAGTTGGTCTCCTACTAGACTCCAGAACCCGGTTACTTGTGCTCCCCTCCTTGGGTCTATCCTAGTGCGGAAAAGTAAATAATATACAAAAGGTGACATCTTCCGCAACCTGGAAGTGCCCCAATAAAAGAATATTGCATACAAGTTTTTACATGAATGAAAATGAAAAACACTCATCTCACATAAAAACCCCCGGCTATTCAAACACGACGATCCAATATAACATATCCAGCAACACATAACATCACATGTCATCAACGTAAGTAAATATGCGCATCCCAATTGTCGTTGACATATAGCAACGAAACCGGCGATATCACATATTACACTTACGGTCACAGAAAAGAAAGTGTAAAACTACAACAGTTGGAATCCGCAACCTCTTTAGACATCGCATGCCTGACCAAATGAATTCTTTAGACATCGCATGCCTAACAATTATAAACCCCGCATTTTAGTCTCAAAATCGAAAACACTTTTCAATACCAAGTCGGGTAATTCAACAAGATTCCCGACATTTTGATCGAATGCTCGTCGCAAACTTTAGTAGGCGGCCGCACCCCCGACGCCGTCGACGAAGTGCACCAAGGCGGAACACCGCTACCGCGAGCACCCAAACGGATGCTTTCGGCGACGGGGTTCTCCTACAGTCACTTGGTCGGGGCTATGGTGTGAGGCTGTCTATTAAGTTTACCCGACGAGTATCCGCGTACGCTACGTGATTGCGACGGACTTTTGATCACATCAAAACTCCGTGGCAACCGATCAAGTGAGACTAAACTGCTATGTTTATAATATTCATTCAGTTATCTCATAACTGTTTGTGAATTCGAAGTATTGTATCACATTCCGGATAAATAGAAAATGTTAAACTTTTCGATCGAACAATCGAACACCCAAGTTTTCCCGAAACAGCTCAACACATGAAATAAGTCTAACAACATTCAGTTCGTGCCTCAGTACCAACGGTCCAGCTGTAGAAGGGTCAAGACAACGCCTCACATGTGGCACGCCGTACTGCCCCAAACCCGAAGGTTCAAAGGGCAGTTCAAGACGGTCACATAATCGAGTTAAAGTTTGTTGTCTTCCAGAGGGTCCATCGCGTTACTTGCACTACATAGAACGTCGTTAAACTACGGAAAAATCCAACACTTGGAAATTTCCCGAGAGGGGAAAAATTGGGTATTTATATCCGGTCGAACTTTTTAACATATTCTGACATTTATCCGGAAAGCCACATAGACAAAATCTGATACTCCGATCGAAACACCGAATCCCCAAAACAACCCCAGAAAATTCAACTCTTGAATAAACATTAAAAATTCCCAGAAAATCCAGCATAATAAAATAGGAGTTACTGTGCAAACAGGGGATGATGATGTCATCCTTTGGCCGCGGAACCGCCACAGAAGGCATGCTTCTGCCGCGGTTCCGCCGCTCTTTGTACTGTTCATGAGTCAAATTTTGCACCGTAATTCTTATAATTCCCTGCTGAATTTTTTAAGCATTTTTAATGTGGAAAAATCCCAGTTTTTAGAAAAAGTCCAGAGAGCATGTTTCGGGTTAGGGTTTTGGTTCGATCGGACTTCAAACTCCGTCTACACTTCGCCTAAGGCTCTAGCTAGGCTCTGATACCACTGTAGGGTTCCTAGGCACTCTTAAGAGGTCTCACAAGGCATCAACCATGCCCGTTTCAAAATTTACGGTGCCGAGAAACCCTAGACTAGATCGTTAACTAGAATTTTAGGCGACAAAAGCAACTAGTTTACAACTAAACTAAAAGAACGGAAATACAACCTTTGTAGATCCATTTCTCCACCTCCATAGCTCCATGATGAAGTCCTCTCCGCTGTCCAAATCGAACCATGACTCTGGCATCGGCTTCATCGGAGAAAAAGCGGGCTAAGTCATCGACGACGATGCCGAAGATGATCTACGTCGAGGCATCACTAGATCAAGCTCCACCTTCACCAAGCCATGAAAACTTGTGAAGGAAACACCCTACACTACTTGACAAGAGGTAGAGGATGATGAAATAAGAAGTGGGTTCACTTTAGAATTTGATTTCTCACTCATTTTCTCACTTTGCCATTGATGGAGGCAAGGTTTTCTTCAAGTAGAAGATGAAGAAGAAGAAAATAATATGATAAGTATTAGGTAAAATGAAAATAATAATAATACTTATCATCTACCAACCATGGTCAAGTGTAGAGACTAAACTAGGGTTAGTGGGAATGGTTAGGGTTAAGCATGAGACAAAATGGTCACATAGTCAAAGCTTCATGAAGCTTCAATATACAACAAAGTTAGCCACCATTTTCTTTATGCTTTTCATTTTCCAAAAATCAATAGATAAATAAATAAGTGAATAAAACAAAACCCTAACCATTATCATGTAACCATGGTTTGATCTTTACACAAAAACCCTAGCAAACATGTATCATCAAACATGATACAATCAAGTGCACAAAAGTATATCACATATACAATGTGCACATCCGAGTGAGAATATCCATTTAAAGTGAACCGATACTAGTTAATGCAAAGTAATATATCAAATATATAATTATACATTAAATCATTAAATCAACACTTGATTTAACGATCCGGTCATATCGCATATAACCGACTAGTATCCTATGTATCGGCTTATCGAATCAATACTTGATTCGATAACTAGGTTATATCGCATACAACCAATCGATACATTCATCGCGAGAATGAAATACGGTATCACATACACACATTATTCTCGGTCCCGCACATATCTCATATGCGCTCCTATTTCGTTTCGCTTGAGCCAGGAAACCTCTGTGTAGGACTCTAAAGACTCGTCAATACGCCGGTAGCAGATGCTGATCATATCAAGCACCCACAAGCCGCAAGTGGTCTGCTAAACGTAACGGCCACCCGGGTATTGAGCAATCAGAAGATCGAAGAGCAAGCCCGCTCACACTCCTGTGAATCCAACCAGTAACACTTACCGTACAGTCCGGTCTCGTCGTCTGATATGTCGCATATCTCGCTTAGGGGTGGTAAACGTCAGACCCCAATATCTCGATAAGTCGTGTCGATATGAGGTCTATAACAATTCGAGAAACTACTGGTAACACTTACCAGTAAATCTCAGCAACCCTGGCCAGGGATTTTCGGTTATAGCCAATCGAACACAGCACAACATCAACTCCCTATACCGGGAGAGACGAATCCCCTCCTGTCGCTTATTGCCTCCATGTGATTCGGAACTGTACCCAAAAACCACCGTTTTGCACGCCCTCTTGGACGTGGTAAGGTGGAAATCAAAGCACAGTGGGAACCACACAAGACTCTATGATGATCTCGGGTCAACAGACTACTCTGTACCAGTGTCACCAGAGAACTGCCATCTGACGTAAGGTATAATACCATCTGGGAGTTCTCGGCAAGTCCGTCCAGTGTACCCAGTCTCTACTAAGCACCCGTATATCATCTCTGATGTCAAACACCAATGGATATGGGATCATCCATCGCCCATCTGTATGGGTCGAGAAGGTATACGCTTGTCTACACTGGTATATCGATGCCCCGTCTCGATACACCCACGACTAGGGACCTTGAAGGATGTACTTATGGACTACCATGTCCCCACTATTATGATCTGCATCATAGTCCTTGTAGTCAAGTACACATCCTAATGGCTTTACCAACATGTAACAGAGAGACAATCAATGTACACGTTAAGGTAAAGAGCAACCAGATACCATACTATCATGTCGAGCAAGAAAGTCCTCCCTATATATGTCCAAGCATCCACTACAATATACATCCTATGTATAGTAATGGCCTCTAGGGCATACATATAACTAACACTATATTGACTGGCAAAGGTTTGTCCAGATGTCCATTACCTATGACAAGTTGGACCACCTCATTATTACTCAAGCCCACACCGTCCTAGGTCCAGTTTCCACCATCGCGGATATGGATATCCGTAAGATAAGGGAATAGGACTGTGCGAATGCCAAGTGCCTCGTATTGGCCTCAGTTGATGGTGTATACCAGAGGCAGCATGAGAAGATGGACTTAGTTTCCATCTTCCTCCATAACAGTGTTTTATATGGAGAGCAATCTCATATCGCAAGATATGATACCTCGAAGGAATTGCTTCAAGCGAGGTTGGCTGTCGGATCATCTATAGGTAACCATGTCCCTACAATGATTAGCTATATTAAAAAGCTTACGGACCTGGAGACCATGTTAGAGAACGGGTCATATGCTGAATTGATTCAACAGTCCCTACCTCCTACTTTCGTCCAGGGGAAGAAAGTTATACTTCCAGTTGAGTGCACCCTGAAGTAAACCAGGGAGACACCCGCTGTGCTTATTGGGGAATCTTCCTCTTATGGATCTAAGGCAGATGCCAAGGGTAAGAAGAAGAAGACCTCCATAAAGACGATAGGCGGTGTCAGTAAGGTAGAGGGACAGAGAAGGGCAAAAGTTTCGGGGTTAACAGTAGGGAGGGAGGGATGTTCCTATTGTTACGGGAAAAGGCATTGGCAGAAGGGATGCAGGGCCTGGAAAGCCAGAATCCAGGATCCGAAGCAGTTGTGGCTTCGACTTCGGGTGTGTTAGTGATTAAAAACAGTATGTCAATTAACTCTACTTCCTAGGTACAAGATATCGGATCAGGATCTCATATCTGTAATTCATTACAGGCTTTGAGAAACCGTAGAGTTATCGGGGAACATGATAAGACTCTCAGGGCTGCTAACGGAATGAGCGTGGACGCTGTATCCGTAGGGTATATCACCTAGGATTGACAAGTGGGCAGATATTGATTCTACGTATTTGTTTGTGTGTACCAAGTCTAGTTTGTAAGCGATGTGGTTTACATTCACCTAAATCAAAGTTTGATTGGGTCAGGTACACTAGAGGACAGTATATATTGAATCAAGCTAGGTTTTCAAACGTCCAGAACACACTTAAAAGAAAGTCTCCAGAATTAAATAAGGCTTTCTTATGACATTGTAGATAGGGTCACATAAATGAAACACGGTTAACGAAGTTACATAGAGAGGGATATTTGGATCCGTTCGAATATCAGTTTTATGCAACTTGTCAATCTTGTCTCATAGGAAAGATGACAAAGTCTCCGTTTACTGGGCACGGAGTAAGAGAAAGCGAGCTCTTGGCACTCATACACAGCGACGTGTGTAGTCCAATATCTACAGATGCATGAAGTGGTTATTCCTATTTCATTACTTTTACGGATAATTTCTCTAGGTTAGGACATGTCTTCTTGTGAAAGCATAAATCCGAACCCTTTGAAAAATTCTGGGAATATAAGAATGAAGTGGAAAAACAAACAGGCAAAAGTATCAAGACACTGAGATTTGATCGATGTGATGAATACTTAAATTGCCGAGTTCCTGGATTACCTAAAAGAGAATGGAAT
This sequence comes from Agapanthus africanus, assembly GCA_030015575.1. NCBI lineage: Eukaryota > Viridiplantae > Streptophyta > Magnoliopsida > Asparagales > Amaryllidaceae > Agapanthus > Agapanthus africanus. Next base: position 342,703,596 of record CM057346.1, on the reverse strand, counting down.
TCTCTCTCAGCTTACTCTTCCATACACACCACAACACAACGGTGCATAGGAAAGGCGGAACAAAACCCTATTGAATATTGTTCATTCCATGATAAGTAACGCTGAGTTGCCGCGATCCTTCTGAAGTTATGCACTACAATAAGCTGCATATCTTTTGAATATGGTTCCTACCAAGACTGTGCCTACCATACCATATCAGATGTGGAGTGGGAAGAAACCCTATCTTCAATATCTGAAGAAATAGGAATGTCCAGCTTTCGTCAAAAAGCAGTTTGCGGAAAAGCTCGAGGCACGCTCAGTACTGTGTAGGTTTGTGGAATACCTAAAGAACTCCAGGGGGTATCTTTCATATTACGTAGAGGAACAAAAGGTTTTTTGTTCCTCATCATACCCACTTTTTGGAAAATCATTTTTTTGTAAAAGGAAATAGTCGGAGCGCAATAGAACTGGAAGAAATTCCAGAATCACAAACTATTACCGAAAGTATGGTAGAACCAGAGGTTTCAAAAGAACCGAACATCCCTACGCCAATTCGTAGGACTAGTAGGCAGTCTTATCCACCTGAGAGATACTATGGTTTTCTCATAGACGGGTATCGAGAGGATTGCATCATTGACAATGATGAGCTAACTAGCTTCCAGTAAGACATTCAGAGCGGTGACTCGGTAAAATGGCTTGATGCAATACTGACCGAAATAGAGTCCATGTACACCAACAAAGTATGCACTTTGAACATTGCTCCAGAAAGGGTAAAACCCGTAGGCTGGATCATCAGAAGGAAGATTGGTATAGATGGATAGGTTGAAACCTATAATGCTAGACTTGTTGCGAAAGGTGTTTTTATCAAAGACATGGTTTGGACTATGATGAAACCATTTCTCCTGTGACTATGCACAAATCTATTCGGATCTTTCTTTCCATTGCTGCCTTCCAAGATTGTGCGATCTGGCAGATGGACGTAAAGACAACTTTTTTAAATGGTTATTTGGAAGAGTGTGTCTATATGTATCAGCCAGAGGGTTTCAATTAGAGTGGGAGCAGCGGGACAATGTGCAAGTTGCTTAAGTCCATTTATGGACTAAAGCAGGTATCGCGGAGTTAGAACATCTATTTTTATTGATACAGTCAAAGAATTCGACTTTATCAAAAATCCAGATGAACAATGCATTTATAGTATGTAGCAAGAACTGTGGAATTCCTCATTGAGTATGCGGATGACGTTCTCTTGATAGTAAATGATATTCCTATGCTACAATCAGTCAAAGGATTCTTGTCACAGAGGTTCTCCATGAAAGACCTGGGTGATACCAACTACATTCTGGGGATCCAGACCTATCGTGATAAATCAAAGAGGATGGTGAGGCTTTTATAGTTGTCACGACCCGAAATTTGGCACGTGATGGCCCTTAAACCAAGTAACGTCTACAAGCGTAACGCAATTCAAGCAAGCCGAAAACCCAGCAAATCTAAACCATCAAAAGTAGTAAGTGATAAGAACATTGTCAAAAGCTTTTGGGAATCTCAAGAAAAAATTCTTTAAAGTCCAAATTTACTTTCTTAAAAATTTGGGCAGCGCCACCATTGTAAAAATTAGCCCCGAAAACGGGTACAACATAGAATATAAGTAAAGAATCCCCAAACGGGAGCAAATCCACGCCCAAAGGTGGAAACAACCACCACAAAAGATATACGATGCCATAGCGAAGAAATGGACGATATAAAGTGAAAACAGCATAAAAGACATCCAAAGTCACAAAATACTATACAATATCGTCTTCATAACTCGTCTCTAAGTCAAAACATGAAGTAGTAGATGGAGAGTACTAGATACAACGAATATACAAATGAGCATCATCGGATAACCGCAAAACCCACCTATAACAAAACTGCACACAGTCAGCCGTAGCGGTATCCGCTGCAAAAGATGATACGATGTGATGAAGAAGGCCTGCCGCGACTGCTCTGAGGGACACCTGCAAACACTGTGGCACAACGGGGGTGAGTTGCCAACTCGTGAATAATAAATAACATATGCAGGTAATTGCAGGTATGCACGTACTGCGGTAATCTATCACATGCAAGCTGATAGCAATAAATAGCACTATGTATATGCAACAGTCATGAAAGGTACTCTATCAGGTACTACTAAAACATGAAGCAATGCATATCAAATAAATGCTGAGTATGGGATTAAATATACCATCAACACCGAATCCTCATCATGGAAAAGCTAGTGTCCATCAATGACACTCCAAATCCCAATACCATAGGCACCGCATCCTCAGGTCGGCCCTCATATCCTGTAAGTCTCATGGAACCTGAGTGTCCAACATCGACACCCGAAAACATCATGAAAACTATACCTATGTGTGTATATGTGTGTGTGTGTGTCCCTCAATGACACATCAAAATCATGGAACCTGAGTGTCTAACATCGACACTCGAAACATCATGAAACCCGTGTCCAGCATCGACACGTAAAAACTCATCTGTCGGGCGCCGTCACCATGATTGGCCCTGATGTCATGTCCGTACATCTCATGACTCTGGTCGGTATCCCCATTGTTAGTGTATATGCCCTAGAGGCCATTACTGTATCATACTAGTATGTATATTACTTAATGGAAGCTTGGGATATTCACCTTGTATTGACAATCTTGCTCAAAATAGTAGTATGCTACTTGGTTTGTTTCTACTTCAATGTGTACATGTGTTTATTTTAGTATATCACCTATACACATTAGTGGAGCCCTTAGGATCTTTGCTTGATTACCAGCGATGTGATGGCCGTTACACTAGTGGGGCTGGGTAATCTATAAGCACATCCTTATGCAGGTCCCTGGTCGCAGGATTATCGAGACAGGGCATCGATACTCCGGAGTAGACCAGCGCATGCGCTTCTCATCCCAGTGTGGGAGACGGTCTGTCCCACAGCCGTCAGTACGTCGTACTTGAGATAGTATGCGGGTGCTCGTTAGGTTACGGGTACACTGGACAGGACTCGTCGGGAACTGACTAGTTGGTATTATACCTATCGTCAGTTATCAGTTTCCAGGTGACATGAGTACAGCTTAGTCCGCTGACTTGACACTGTCACTCCGCCTCGAGTGTGTTCCCACTGTACTTTGATCACTACCCTACCACGGCTCAAAGGAGTCGTGCAAACAGGTAGTGGTTGGGTGCAGTCCCGAAGCACTTGGAGGCAGTGACGGTTAGACAGGATTCGTCTCTCCCGGTATTGGGGGTTGACATCGCGCTGTGTCTAGGAGAGCCATTACACGAGTAGTCCCTGGCCAGGGCAAACGAGATATACTGGTAGGTTTCCAGTGTTATCTCAGAGTGTTTTGGGCTTCGCTCCGGCACGACTTGTACCGCTATTGGGGGACTGACGTTTACCGCCCCCTAGGCCCGCCATGCGATGTATCAGACGAACAGACCGGACTGTACGAAGAATGTCACACTCAGGCTCAGTAGGAGTTCAGATGGGTTTCGCCTCGTCGGTCTTCTTGTCGGCATTACCTGGGGACCGTTACGCACAGCTAGTGCCGCTTGGGGTCTGTGGTTAAACCCACTGCCAGCGTAGTGTCGAGTCTTTAGAGTCCCACACAGAAAGCTTTTCGCCTTTAGGCAAAAGAGTAGAGGTCGCATGGTATTGCGACAGGTCGCATGGTTTTGCGACAGGGTTCGGTCACATCCGTGCACTTGTGCACGTACAGTGTCCGGACAGTTTACACTAGCGGGCTTTGGTTTAAGCCAGATCCTAGTGTACCTTATGGGATTGGATTTATCCAGTTTGCATTCGTGTTCCTCGGAACGCGGATGCGGGTGTGTATGCACAGTTGACAGGGAGGCAGAGGCAGCGGATTCTCATTAGGGTTGTTGACAGTTGACCGTTGACTATTTGACTTTTTGCTCAACCCTAATGAGAATATGATATGTGATTAACTATTATATTAATTAAGTATTATGGTGACATGGTTGTTGACTTTTGTTGACTTTGTTGACTTGTTGACTTTTGTTGACTTTGTTGACCGGTTGACTAGGCTTGACTAGTTGACCATCATGATAACCATAGCCATCATTTCATGGCAAAGACTTTTGTTTACTTGCTCATTTGTGTAAAATGAGTGCATGAAATGATATGGTTATGGTTGCTTCAACCATCACATAAGACTTTTTTTGATATGATGAGTTATGATCACTTTGGATTATGAGAGGGTGAAAGACAAAAGAGAGCCTCATTCTTTCTTGCTCATTCTCTCTCTTGTTCTTGAGCTCTCGATTTTTGCTCTCACCCTCTTGCTCTTGCTCCCTCTCTTGATTCTATGGTTCATATCTCTCATGAGTTGAGAATCAAGAACCATAGATAAAATCCCATTCTAATTCTTCTCTACTCATTCTAGTTTACTAGGTTTAGCAAACCAAGTGAACTAGTTTCTTCAAAGAACGAAGAAGGAGCTAAAGGTTGGAGCTTTCAGGTGGATCTATCTTCGGCGTACGGAGACGACGAGAAGAAGCCGGTCCGGACCACCATCGGAGCTTGAAGACGAAGGAGTTCAAGACAACAAGGTATAACCCCCTAACCGAGTAGCTAGAAACTCATAGTTAGGTTGTTAGATAGATGTTTAACCAAGATCCGGGTTTTAGGTCCATGTTACCATCTTTAAGAAAATCGTTTTTTACCAAATTCCGCATTCCCGAAAGTACCGGGAGAGGTAGCATGGACTTACAGTGGTATCAGAGCCTAGTTAAACTCTATCTAACATGTTAGCAAGTAACTAGAAGATCGATCAACGAAAAAGTCCCGAAACAAACCCCAAAAATTTGCAGTTTCTGTCGATTTTTCCACTGTTCAAAAGTTGATTATTTTAACACCTAAAATCGGCTCAGGCTTTTCTGTGAGCACCCACCAAAAATTGTCCAACGTTCGAGTCAAAGGGCCGCGGAAACGCAGCGGGAGCACGCTCCCGCCGCGGATCCGCGGCCGAGTCGACTCGGCCGAGGTAAATTTTTGGTGCAGTGTTTTTATGGGGGTATTTTGGGATTTTTAGCATATATATTTTCAACCCAGATTTTCCAGAACGAAAATTTTATTTTGGGGTCCCGAAAATCCGTATTTTTGATTGAACTTCTAAAAGACTTGAGCTAACGGGTTTTTCTGTAATGTGATATTTGTATTGAACGTCTACTAATCGCTATATATCGATTAGTATGGGTTATACAAATCTGTGATCTGTAATGTTGATGGAATGTAAATATGAATATGTTGGATTGTCGCGGATGAATAGCCGGGGGTTGTGAGACGAGAGTTTTCTTTTCTTTCAATTCTTGTAAATTTGTAAATTGATGTAATAATTATTTGTATGGCCGCACAACCGGGTCGGGGTTTTAGCCGTCATTGTATAATTTCTTTTTACTGTTTTTGCTCCTAGGATAGACCCATGGAGGGGGTGCACAAACTACCGGGTATGCCGAAGTGTCGAGTGGCCTATTCATGGAGATGAGGGAGGTTGCTACGCTTCGGGTACTTGGCGGGTAGTTTGCCGCACCCGTAGGGGTCTTGGGTGGGGTTTTGGCTATTCACCGCGACCGTGTAATTTGTCTTTCGTTACAGGCTCGTACGAATTACAGATTCCTAGTATATCCAATGTATTCATCTGTGATCTGAAATGTTTATCATTGCAGTATATCTATATATGATATTATTTAGGCGTTGCTTATGTTTTACAGACGCGCTAGCCCAGCCCCCGCTCTGTCGTTAGTTAAGTAACCTAACGGGTAATGACGGGGCCCCATGGCGAATGCGAATGGCATAAGCGTACGTCATATTTTGGTTGTTTTCTGCAATAGTAGGATTAAATGATGGGACGCATTAAAAGAACTAATGCAAGAATATCACGCATTAAAAGAACTAATGCAAGCAAGACATGCATTAAAAGAACTAATGCAAGAAAATAAACCAAGTATAAGTCGTTGGAACATTTTCGAAAAACCACTCGGTTCTTTTCAAAACAAACTTTTAAAATGCGGAGTTTGAGCCACTCCATTTAAAAGCTATCTCGTTCCATCAACTAAATCAAGTTCACTACGTTCACGGTTTCGCCAAAACCATTCGCAGCCCTCCGTCGTTTCATATGAATATTCAACAGTATTCAAGCTGTGTTTGTTGGCCTTAGTCAAGGCACAGTGTTTGGTAGCTGGTGGGTATTCATATGTTGCATAGATAGAATGCGTTGGTTTGGGACAGTCGTATTACCTTGTTGGCCTTAGTCAAGGGTATATACGGGTGGATTCAAATTAACCTGGACAACGACGGGTAGAACTTGACATGTGACTTATGATTTGTTGGCCTTAGTCAAGGTCATAAGAGCATGGGGCAAAAATATACATCGGGAGTTTCATAAGTACTGAAACTTGCTAGATTTGCATACCATTTGGAGTGTGATGATTCTGGTAGGATTCCTTCAGTTTCGTCATGCGATGATATTTGGATCCCGATCCTACTGTGAGTATATGCTACTCCTCGGGAAATTTCTCACTAAACGATCAATGCTATAAACCTAGTAGGTGCCTAGAAAGGTGTTAGCGGGGCTACGCCCCCAGGGAAAAGAGGTTCTTTAATTAAGGAACTTCGCGAAAGCGTTGGAAAACCTCCCTCGAAGTACCGATACCGGCCTGGCTGAACGGTTAAGCAAGTATTGTGCGGTGGGATTGATCCCGACTAATTTTTCCTTTATGGTTTGAGGAGGGATTCGAGAAACAGTGGGAGCCATCCTGTTTAGACAAACTAAAAACCACTCTAAACTTGCAAGAGCATCATGCTGAGTGTTTCTTCTTCTCTCTCTTAATTGCAGCGACCCTGTGACCACGCCTAGGTTACATCTAGATAAAAATATGACTGAACCTGACTGTTATGACTGGCAAAGGTCTGTCCAGATGTCCATTGCCCATGACAAGTTGGAACACCTCTTAACTAATCAAAACCCTGCTGTCTCAGGTCCAGTTTCTCCTGTCACGGATGTTCACATCTGCAGGACATCAGAAAAGGATTGTGCGAAAGCCAAGTGCCTCGTGTTAGCCTCAGTTGATGGTGCAAACCAGAGGCAGCACGAGAAGATGGACTCAGTTTCTATCTTCCTCCATAACAAAGTTTTATATGGAGAGCAATCTCGTATCGCAAGATATGAGACCTCGAACGAATTGCTTCAAGCGAGGTTGGCTGTCGGGTCATCTGTAGGGGGCAACGTCCTTACAGAGACTAGCTATATTGAGCTCACGAACCTGGAGACCACGTTGGAGAATGGGTCAAGTACTGACCTAATTCTACAGTCCCTGCCCTCTGCTCATACCCTGAAAGAAACCAGGGAAGAAAAAGGAAAAACAAGGGCAAAAGTTTCAGGACTGGATACAGTAAAAGAGGGACGTTCCTATTGTAACGGGAATGAACTATGGCAGAAAGATTGCAGGGCTTGTAAAGCCAGTAGCCAGAATTCGAAGCATGTTGTGGCTTCGGCTTCGAGTGTGTTTGTAATTGAGAACTGTTTGTCAGTTAACCCTACTTCCTGGGTATTGGATACCGGATCAGGATCTCATATCTGTAATTCGTTACAGGGTCTGAGAAACCGTAGGGTTATCAGGAAAGGTGATATGACTCTCAGGGTTGCTAACGGAATGAGCATGGATGCTGTATCCGTAGGGGAATATCACCTAGGACTGACAACTGGGCAGATATTGATTCTGCGTGACTGTTTGTATGTACCAGGTGCGACTTGCAATATCGTATCTGTATCCTTACTTTCTAAGGAAGGATATGATTTTGCTTTTGTAAGCGATGTAGTAAACATCCACCTAAATCAAGCACTGATTGGGTCAGGTACATTAAATAACGGTATATACGTATTGAATCAAGCTCAGATATTCAGTGTCCAGAACACACTTAAAAGAAAGTCTCCAGAATTAAATCAGGCTTTCTTATGGCATTGTAGACTGGGTCACATCAATGAGACACGGTTGACTAAGTTACATAAAGAAGGATACTTGGATCCGTTCGAGTACCAGTCTTATGCCACTTGTGAATCTTGTCTCATGGGAAAGATGACAAAGACTCCGTTCACTGGACACGGAGTAAGAGCGAGCGAGCTCTTGGGACTTATACACAGTGACGTGTGTGGTCCAATATCTACACATGCGCGAAGCGGTTATTCATACTTCATTACTTTCACAGATGATTTCTCTAGGTATGGACATGTCTTCTTAATGAAGCACAAATCCGAGGCCTTTGAGAAATTTCGGGAATATAAGAATGAAGTAGAAAAACAAACAGGCAAAAGTATCAAGATCCTAAGATCGGATCGAGGTGGTGAATACTTGAGTGCCGAGTTTCTGGACTACTTAAAAGAGAATGGAATTCTCTCTCAGCGTACTCCTCCATACACAGCACAACACAACGGTGTATCGGAAAGAAGGAATCGAACCCTATTAGATATGGTTCGTTCCATGATGAGTAAGGCTGAGTTACCGCGATCTTTCTGGGGTTATGCACTGGAAACAGCTGCACATCTCTTGAACCAAGTTCCTACTAAGACAGTGCCTACCACACCATATCAGATGTGGAGTGGGAAGAAACCCTGTCTTAAATCCTTTAAGACATGGGGATGTCCGGCTTTTGTAAAAAAGCAGCATGCGGACAAGCTCGAGGCACGCTCAGTACAGTGTAAGTTTGTGGGATACCCAAAGAACTCAAAGGGGTATCTTTTCTATTACGCAGAGGAGCAAAAAGTCCTTGTTTCTCGTCATGCCCGCTTCTTGGAAACTGAGTTTTTAGAAAATCAGATAAGTGGGAGCGCAATTGAACTGGAAGAAATTCCAGAACCACAAGCTATTACTGAAACCTTAGTAGAACCAGAAGGTTCAGGGGAACCGGACATTCCTGCGCCACTCCGCAGAAGTAGTAGGCAGTCTCATCCGCCCGAGAGATACTACGGTTTTCTCATAGACGGGGATAGAGAGGATTGCATCATAGGTTATGATGAACCTACTAGCTTCCAGCAAGCCATTCAGAGCGGTGACTCGGTAAAATGGCAGGATGCAATGCGGACCGAGATGGAGTCTATGTACACCAACAAAGTTTGGACTTTGGACTTTGCTCCAGAAGGGGTAAAACCCGTAGGCTGCAAATGGATCTTCAGAAAGAAGATTGGTGTAGATGGGCAGGTTGAAACCTATAAAGCTAGGCTCGTTGCAAAGGGTTTTCGTCAAAGACCTGGTTTGGACTATGACGAGACTTTTTCTCCGGTAGCCATGCTTAAATCCATTCGGATCCTTCTTGCCATTGCTGCCTTCCACGATTATGAGATCTGGCAGATGGACGTTAAGACGGCTTTCCTAAATGGAAATTTGGAAGAGTGCGTCTATATGGATCAGCCAGAGGGATTCAATCAGAGTGGGAGCAGCGGTAAAGTGTGCAAGTTGCTCAAGTCCATCTATGGACTTAAGCAGGTATCGCGGAGTTGGAACATCTGCTTTGATGATACTGTCAAAGAATTCGACTTTGTCAAAAACCCAGATGAACCATGCATTTACAGTAAGATTGTAGGGAGAAATGTGGTATTCCTCGTCTTGTACGTCGATGACATTCTCCTAATAGGAAATGATATTCCTATGCTACAGTCAGTCAAAGGATTCTTGTCACAGAGGTTCTCCATGAAGGACCTAGGCGATGCCAACTACATTCTGGGGATCCAGATCTATCGTGATAGATCTAAAAGGATGTTGGGACTTTCACAGTCAAGGTACATCGACACCATACTGAAATGATTCAGTATGGAAGATTCCAAGCGCGGTAATCTACCGGCTTGTCACGGAATCACCCTCTCCAAAGAGATGTCTCCCAAGACTGATTTGGAAAGGGCTCGCATATCATCAATACCCTACGCATCTGCGGTAGGCTCTATTATGTATGCGATGTTATGTACCAGACCAGATGTAGCATACGCATTGAGCGTTGTAAGCCGGTATCAGTCGGACCAAGGGGAGAAACACTTGATAGCAGTAAAGAACATTCTCAAGTACCTGAGAAGGACTAAGGAGATGTTCTTGGTGTATGGCGGAAAAGACCTCCAGATTGAGGCCTTTGCTGACTCCAGCTTCCAGAGTGACAAGGATGACTCCAAGTCCATGTCGGGTTATGTCTTTACCCTCAATGGAGGGGCGGTTTGCTGGAAGAGTTCCAAGCAGGAAACCGTTGCTGACTCAACCATGGAAGCGGAGTACATAGCTGCTTGCGATGCCGCAAAGGAAGCTGTCTGGATGAAGAAGTTCCTCACGGAACTTCAGGTGGTTCCTACCAGTGTTGATCCAATACCACTGTATTGTGACAACAACGGCGCTATAGCTTTAGCGAAGGAACCAAGGTCCCATCAGAAGTCCAGGCACATTTTGAGGCGGTTCCACCTGATCAGGGAGATCATTGATCGCCAGGAGATCGAGGTAAAGAGAGTAAAATCAGAAGATAACACTGCAGATCCATTCACCAAGGCCTTGCCCCAGACTCAGTTCAAGCGGCTGATCGAGATGATAGGTCTTCGATACGCCAGTACATGGCCTTAGTGCAAGTGGGAGATTGTTAGTGTATATGCCCTAGAGGCCATTACTGTATCATACTAGTATGTATATTACTTAATGGAAGCTTGGGATATTCACCTTGTATTGACAATCTTGCTCAAAATAGTAGTATGCTACTTGGTTTGTTTCTACTTCAATGTGTACATGTGTTTATTTTAGTATATCACCTATACACATTAGTGGAGCCCTTAGGATCTTTGCTTGATTACCAGCGATGTGATGGCCGTCACACTAGTGGGGCTGGGTAATCTATAAGCACATCCTTATGCAGGTCCCTGGTCGCAGGACTATCGAGACAGGGCATCGATACTCCGGAGTAGACCAGCGCATGCGCTTCTCATCCCAGTGTGGGAGACGGTCTGTCCCACAGCCGTCAGTACGTCGTACTTGAGATAGTATGCGGGTGCTCGTTAGGTTACGGGTACACTGGACAGGACTCGTCGGGAACTGACTAGTTGGTATTATACCTATCGTCAGTTATCAGTTCCCAGGTGACATGAGTACAGCTTAGTCCGCTGACTTGACACTGTCACTCCGCCTCGAGTGTGTTCCCACTGTACTTTGATCACTACCCTACCACGGCTCAAAGGAGTCGTGCAAACAGGTAGTGGTTGGGTGCAGTCCCGAAGCACTTGGAGGCAGTGACGGTTAGACAGGATTCGTCTCTCCCGGTATTGGGGGTTGACATCGCGCTGTGTCTAGGAGAGCCATTACACGAGTAGTCCCTGGCCAGGGCAAACGAGATATACTGGTAGGTTTCCAGTGTTATCTCAGGGTGTTTTGGGCTTCGCTCCGGCACGACTTGTACCGCTATTGGGGGACTGACGTTTACCGCCCCCTAGGCCCGCCATGCGATGTATCAGACGAACAGACCGGACTGTACGAAGAATGTCACACTCAGGCTCAGTAGGAGTTCAGATGGGTTTCGCCTCGTCGGTCTTCTTGTCGGCATTACCTGGGGACCGTTACGCACAGCTAGTGCCGCTTGGGGTCTGTGGTTAAACCCACTGCCAGCGTAGTGTCGAGTCTTTAGAGTCCCACACAGAAAGCTTTTCGCCTTTAGGCAAAAGAGTAGAGGTCGCATGGTATTGCGACAGGTCGCATGGTTTTGCGACAGGGTTCGGTCACATCCGTGCACTTGTGCACGTACAGTGTCCGGACAGTTTACACTAGCGGGCTTTGGTTTAAGCCAGATCCTAGTGTACCTTATGGGATTGGATTTATCCAGTTTGCATTTGTGTTCCTCGGAACGCGGATGCGGGTGTGTATGCACAGTTGACAGGGAGGCAGAGGCAGCGGATTCTCATTAGGGTTGTTGACAGTTGACCGTTGACTATTTGACTTTTTGCTCAACCCTAATGAGAATATGATATGTGATTAACTATTATATTAATTAAGTATTATGGTGACATGGTTGTTGTCTTTTGTTGACTTTGTTGACTTGTTGACTTTTGTTGACCGGTTGACTAGGCTTGACTAGTTGACCATCATGATAACCATAGCCATCATTTCATGGCAAAGACTTTTGTTTACTTGCTCATTTGTGTAAAATGAGTGCATGAAATGATATGGTTATGGTTGCTTCAATCATCACATAAGACTTTTTTTGATATGATGAGTTATGATCACTTTGGATTATGAGAGGGTGAAAGACAAAAGAGAGCCTCATTCTTTCTTGCTCATTCTCTCTCTTGTTCTTGAGCTCTCGATTTTTGCTCTCACCCTCTTGCTCTTGCTCCCTCTCTTGATTCTATGGTTCATATCTCTCATGAGTTGAGAATCAAGAACCATAGATAAAATCCCATTCTAATTCTTCTCTACTCATTCTAGTTCACTAGGTTTAGCAAACCAAGTGAACTAGTTTCTTCAAAGAACGAAGAAGGAGCTAAAGGTTGGAGCTTTCAGGTGGATCTATCTTCGGCGTACGGAGACGACGAGAAGAAGCCGGTCCGGACCACCATCGGAGCTTGAAGACGAAGGAGTTCAAGACAACAAGGTATAACCCCCTAACCGAGTAGCTAGAAACTCATAGTTAGGTTGTTAGATAGATGTTTAACCAAGATCCGGGTTTTAGGTCCATGTTACCATCTTTAAGAAAATCGTTTTTTACCAAATTCCGCATTCCCGAAAGTACCGGGAGAGGTACCATGGACTTACACCCATGATATCCGCCGAATCCAAATACTATCACCCGTAGGTACTAGCCCAGCCTGCCAGGCTCATCGCCATCATCTGCGATCTTCTTGCCCCGGGGAACCATACCAGGCTCCACCACGTACCCGCACACGGCCCACTCCACTCCTCGCATCGGGTATATTTCATAAATCTCAGAACCGAGAAATCTCATGGTGGACGCATTGATATGATGAAACCGGGTTTTTCAAACAATGCATAATTTTATGAAAATACCACGGTGTCACGACCCGAAAGTACGGAACATGACCGGCACTTAAACTACGAACGTCTCGAGGCGTACGTAATCTAAGTAAACCGAAAACCCAGAAATCCAAACCAAGAAAAGTAGTAGAGTGCAGGCAAAACCAAATTAAAGCAAGTAGTTTCAATAGCATAAGCCGAATTATGCGGTTTTTAAAAGCATCAAAATTTTACTGAAAATTTCGGCAGAGTCTCCTTTGTAAATACTGGCCCCCAAACGGGATACAACATGAATAGTATACGAAATCAAGAAAAAGGCATCCCCAAGCGGGAGCTAGCTCTTCGTCAATCGACGGTCACAACCACACAAGCAATATAATATACAACGCCAACGGCGAGGATCAAAAACTCAAAAGGGAACTCAAAACCACCAGAAATATAACGAGCGACTCTAAGGTCGAAAGAATAAACAACACTGGTCTCTATCTCAATAGATACATGTTTGGTTGATGGAACTTCTAGATACAACAGAATAATGATATACAAGATATATAATGGGGGTATGATACAAGTAAACCCACCTACTAGGAAATCACCCGAATGAAACTGAGCCCGCAAGCCGTAATCAAACTTGTACGGCAAATCTGCAAGAAACTGGGGCACAATGGGGGTGAGTTGCCAACTCGTGAATAGAAAAACATCTACGCACAGAAATCGCATAAATAACGCAACCTAGGTCAATGATCATAATATATCCTCAAATATAAGTATAACAGGCAGCCTATAACAATGACTAGGGTAATATCTAACCCGAGTATAATTTCATGTGCCCGTGTCAGTGCCTCAGGTAGCAATATATCATATGAATGAGGTATGAATGTATGAAACAGAATACATGTAAATGAAGAAACTGTTTTCATAAATTAGTGAGATTTCCTTCGTATTTTTAAACTGAGGTATTATAATGAAATCAGTATCAACAGTGTCTAGTATCGACACAAAACATAAATCTCACTGTCTCGAAATATCAATGTCTCAATCTCAATTTCTAGGGCGCCGTCAGTCCGGACCGGCCCCTACCATCCATCTCAAGACCACGACGGTATCCTCCGGATATCCGACGCGTCGGGTAATATCACCGGTAGGTAGTGCTCCCCTGCCGGGCTCAACGTCAACACCACATTCATCTTGCCCCGGGGTACCATACCGGGCCCACCATGTACCCGTGACGGTTCCTCCACTCCTCGACACGGATCTCCAAAACCACAGCAAACTCATGGTGGACGACACTTTACATCACTAGAAAACCGCAACATTTTATATTTTAAAAGATCATAAGTTGTAAATTTTGCGGCTTTCCCCGAAATCCAAAAATATCATAAATCTCAAGAAATCATCACAAGTGCATATGTCAATGATAATGAACTAGGCATGAACAACTGAATAACAGTATGCATGAAGTGGTAGGTAATAACTACAATGTCTAATATGGAATATAAGGGAAGTACACTAATATCATGTCAAAACTACCAGCTAACAGTCTAAGTCAAGCAATTATATTCTCTAAAGTGTACGTGACATGGTAATTACCGATGAAGATGTGTGTGAGCCGGCAAGTAGGTGTACGTGGTACATACGCATCATCGGTAATGGTGCTGGTGTCCTAACAGCATGATATCAATAATGGAATATGCAGCAAAATAAATATGCGAGGCAGAGCGAACAGCAATAATGTGCGGGAGCTGAATACTAGACACAACGATAACTAATCTGCAATAATCTAATATAAGTCCTACGAATGGTGCCTTTTGAAATAACACGAATCATGGGGTTTTGAAAATAGGGGCTACGGTGTTTTTATGAAAAGATACGTCGTTTTTGAAATATCCGTAGATTCCCTTGAGCTGTCTTTAAAAATGCCCACGATTCGTTAGTTTTTGAAATAGGTAAGAAGTCCAATCTAATCTAACAACTACACTAAACTATACGGCTGAACTAACAAGCTGAACTACAGGTAAGGAAACCGCCTATCATCTGAGTCGATACATATACATACCTGTATATGTATAGTCGGTGATCCCGCCTCAATAATATCATATCCGATACCATATCTATAATCAGGCATCCCAAGTCAAGAGTGCGGATCAATCATCAATATAGCTCGTACGTAAATCCGTCGTAAGGCATCCCAATCTGGGTACGGGTCAATATCACATTCATCATACTATTCACCGGGTATCCTCTTTATCAAATATCAAGATCGGGGTACTGATCTACGTCTAGTACCATACTGATACCGCCTACGTAAGCATGGACGTGTGTGAAACACTACGTCAAGGACCCGCTACAACGTCATGTCGTATCTAAGATACGAACCCTGCTATATCACCGATCTCACAGCCTCAAATCGAATCTCATCGACTCAGTTCAATCCCAAGTATCATCCTCAATCCGTATGTGAACACATAGTCCCATACCCATGTGAACACATAACTATAATGAATCCCATGAGCACATATCAATAGGAATGTATGCAAGTATGTATGTGTGTATGTGTAGTGCAACACTACCCTAGGGTTCGCAATGCTAAAATAATCCAACACACTAATATCCATCCTAAGCACCGTTATTAATCCCAAAAACATATAATAATTGTTGGTGTGTATACGCATCCGTATACACCACCATGGACTGCGGGGGTGCTATACGCCATCCAACCGACTTCTCCCCGTAGATATAAATCTACTCACCTGGTCCTCGCTAGCCGGTGCCGACGTCGCCACGCGCTTGCTTGTCGTCTCGAAGTCCACATGGGGGTACCTACATATCATAACGTACCATATCGCATTAAAACTAAATTCGAAATCGAAACGGCATACGAAAATCAAATCGGCATGCGTATCACGCATAGGTCCAAACCTATCGCCCACGCATGCAGGAATAGTCAAACCAACCCTCGATGTCGATGTACGAACGTCAAACCATCGAGAAAATCCAATCACACTCATTTGCACATTCACGAACACTAATTTTAATATAAACTAGGTTAAAACTCACAAAAACGCCAATTTCACTTAAAAAGTCATTTTTCCGAAAATCTAGCAAGCACAATTCGCCGTTTTTGTACAAAACAAGATGTTTAAATGAATGTAGCGGCCAATATATTTATTAAATATCTTAAATAAGTCGTATAAACAATTTCCGGAATTTAATCTCATTAAATTCCAAAAATCCTAATATTCTAGTTTACAAAAATACCCTTTTTAACAATTTCAAAGCAAAATGCACAAACTACAATCTAGCTTAGAATTGCATGATCCAAAGCATTAAACCACACTTAATAAAGTTAATGAAGCCAAGAAAAACCTAATCACATTTTTAATCCCAAGAATTTAACAAATTTCAAAAACCTAGTAAGCAAATTAGCAAAATAACAAAAATTTTAAGCTAGCCATTAGCACTAGCTACTAAACTTGTATTAACATGACAACAAAGCCTAATTATAACACACAACCATACACCAATTTTATAAACCCTAACTTGCATTCAATTTCGCAACTTGAATTTCAAAACTTGCAATTAAACTCACATATGCAAATAACACTTAATTAAATTAGCTTAAGAAATTAGTAACAATTTAAGCAACAAAAAGTTTTAGAATTATACCCAAAAATATATGAAGGTCCACAAGACTTCATGGCCTCCCAAAATGCTCTCTTTTCACAAGGATCCATGCTAAACGGGCTAAGCTAAAATGGGTAGGACTTTGATTTTGATTTTGTGGGATTTTTGGTGGATTTTTGATGCAATTTTTCATGAAGTTTTGAAGGGAAAAGAGAGGGGAAAATGGAGGGGGGGCTGCTGTGGGGAGAAGGAATTTTCGGCCAGAAAAGTGGGTGGGGGAGAGAGAGGGAGGTGAGGAAAATGGGGGGGGGGACAAGGTCAAGGTCAAACAAAGTCAAAAGTCTAACTACTTCACTCATTTTCTTTTCTTTTCTTTCATTTCTTTTTCCTTGAAAATCAAGTTGGGAAAAATATGGTGGGTGCTGAATTCAGCCATGGGGAGGAGTAAGTGGGGGTGTGTGGGTGTGGGCACGGGTGTGGGGTGATGAAAAATGATAAATACAATACCCCAAACATTCATTTACGCTAAAAAAAAGCCTTTTTTCTTCAATAATTTCTAAACCGTTTTGGCAAATGATTTCGTTCCAAAAACCACATGATAAATTTTTATTTAATGTTTTATGATGCACAAAATTTGTTTCAACTCATTCCAATTTGTAATTTTCCCTAATTAAATGTATTAGTGACGGCTTAAAATAATAATAAAATAATATTTTTTTCAGAAAATTTGAAATTTCACCAGCAGCTCAATAAGCACCAAATAATAGCAATTACATAGCTAGAATATGTAAATTTAATTTTTATAATAAGATATTTGTATTTTGACTTTTTACAGAAAACCCCCCCATTTTACCGATTTTCCGAAATTTCACCGAAACGATTTTCAAAACGCTACAATCTTCCCCCCTTAAAGAAATTCGGTCCCCGAATTTAAATTCAAACTCCCCCAATTACTAAAACATCTAAGAAAAACCATCAAGTCGTCGGGCTCCGAAATCATAAATACATAAAAACAAATCGTAGCACAGCGCATGCGCTTGAAAAATGAGCATATAACTCAAATCAAAACTCCGTCAAGCATCCCGCAATCATCGGAGTCATGGAGAAGACATCAATGCCAAATCCAAATCAAAACCGATATGACATAACTCGAAACTATACATGTAAATATCGAATCTATATCTGTAAGTGTCTGAAGGAAATGCATGCCAATCTCTTTAAGTCGCTGTGCAACGCGTATAACACTGCACAGTGGCGGACGTCTATCATAAGAAAATAACTATATATATATACCTTTGTTTGAAATGTACGTTCCGCCGTTTTGGAAACAATTTAGAAGGGTCTCCTTATTTTAAACATTTCGTGTCATATCAGACACGTAGGTAAATACTGAGGCTATAGCTCGCTTTTTGGAAATCCCTTCAATAACTATCAATGCATGCAAAATGTATTCAGGTACTGTCCTCTGACTAGTCCTGCTCAGTACGAAAACACATAGCAATATCATAAAAACGTACTGCTCTATAAGAAATCAATCCCAAAATATGCACATGAATACTACGTGCGTCTGGTGCGCACGGAAATCAAAATCCATGAATGTGCCATACATGAGCACAGAAACAACATCTAAGTGCATCAGGTGTGCACGAAACATCTGTCGTAGGCAACATATGTGCCTGACAGCAAAATCAGGTGCATCTGACATGCACGAAAAAAAAATCTCGATTTAGTGCCTCTGGTGTGCACCAAAATCACCCTTCAAAACATGCGGCCAACATGCGCGAAAATCCAAATCAGGTGCATCTATCGTGCATGAAATCATGAAATCCAATATCAAGTGCCGAACGTGCGCAAAAGCAATCAGGTGCACAAGGTGCACAAAACAAATATCGAGTATCACAATCAAAATCGAAGTCCAGTGCATCTAAGTGCACAAAAGGCGTATCACTGCACTGCAAGCATATATAAACTATACCGAGTGCAGGAACGAAATCGTGTGCATGCATACGCACAAAACCAACTCAACTGTTTAAAACCGTAAAATCACAAACATGTGAAACTAAAGAACGAAAACGATATCAAGTGCAACACTGTGCAAAGATCGTAAATCCTCAATCATCAAAATCAAATCATACGAATAAATCACCCAAAACATCGTAATCAATAATGGCGGAATAGTACTGCTCAAGCGCATCCTCTAAGAATCTCGGCCAACTGTCGCGGTCACTAGTGGGACGTCTCGTCGATGATCATGAACTCTGTCCTGCTGGCGTGCGTAACCATGACCACTCCTGGGTCAAGGTCTTCACTATGAATTACCGATCTTTCGGTCCATCGGCTCATCGGACCTATCAGGTGTGCTAACGGGGACGATTCTGTTCTGGCACTTCTCTGGTCATCTCTTGGTCAATCATCGCGACCACTCGTAAGACAGCATATCACTGGCGTCGGCCTCTGGCTCTCTGAATGTACTTGACACATCTGATCCTGGGTGCAAGTATCATTGCGGCAGTGTCCTGGAAGGAATCCTGCTCACGGTCTCGTCCATGTCTCGTCTCTGCCAACTGTCCGGAAGTCATCGTCCTTTCCTATATCTGCATCTTGCTCTGGAACGACTGCATACTCATCGCGACTCCTTCTGGAAGGTAAATCCAAGTACTATGCCTCGGCATGCGCATCGCATCTCTGATGTCGGCGGAGTGGAACGTCATCTC
The DNA here is from genome assembly GCA_030015575.1 of Agapanthus africanus. Lineage (NCBI taxonomy): Eukaryota > Viridiplantae > Streptophyta > Magnoliopsida > Asparagales > Amaryllidaceae > Agapanthus > Agapanthus africanus. Next base: position 342,684,259 of record CM057346.1, on the reverse strand, counting down.
ATCTAGATCTGGTACAAACCTCTTACTTCACTTTTCTCTAATGTCGTCTGCTTTGGACTCGTCTCGTCGCGGCTGCATGGACTGAGCTCCAACGACTATCCTCGTATCTGGAGTCTCCCAAGAATGCATCTCACCACCTAGCATCCGAATTAAGTCGAGCCATCCGATCGAGTCGTCAAAACCTTATAATCCCCCAAGAGCTCAACCTCTTGGGCACAGTTTAATAGTATCGAGTACATACCACAGCATCGGTGGTCCAACCGTAGAAGGGCAAACCCAAGCCTCACTAATGGCGCCGTAGAACTGCCGCAAACCCGAAGGTTCAAAGGCTTTCACACGGTCATTAAGTCGAGTTAGGGTTTCATTCTTCTAGAGGGACCATAGAATTGCCTGCATGTCTTTCCGACTACTTTAAACTTGGATAAATAGGTTTCTGACATTCGATCGTCTCTGTCGACTCCCAACATCTCCGCGTGAATTCGTCTCTAGCTGGAATCAATCTATCTGATGACCTCGTATCGGGGTAAGCGAACGAACCATCTTTCCTAGTCATTCATCATCGGGTGACTAGCGACCTTCTATCATCTATTCGTACAACTCGCCCCGCCATAGTTCCAACATATGGGGTGATATCTCATCGCTCACAGCAACAACTGGCTCGCTCGTCTGCACGCTAAACAGTGCCTCAATCATCAGGAGTAAGCAACACACCAACGGTCATCAAAATCTGGCTGGCCTCTGTCAGTGGCTCAATCCTCTAGTGTCGATCAGCACATCCGAGTAACCTCATAAAGGCGATCCGCCAAACGCTCGTGGCGCGGAAACACAGTAAAAAGACACATCTCTGCAATCGTGTGTCGCCGGAATTTCGCCCTGGTCAGTCCTCGTTCATGACGAGCTTGTGCTGACCGTAACTCTAGCCGTAGCTCTCCCTGCCGTAACCGTAGCAGCAAAACCAAACTGATACCGATGAGGCTAGATCGGAATGAATATAATACTGAAAAAGGAAATGTACATCCTAAGGCTTCATAAGTGGAGTGGCGTGTCGTAAATATGCCGCGGAACATACCACCGGTACGTCACTCTACTTTAGTCACCTATTCCATCAACCAAGGGTCATCCTACGCTCCGAAGGTTAAAACCTAACGCTCTGATACCAACTTTGTCACGACCCGAAAGTACGGAACATGACCGGCACTTAAACTACGAACGTCTCGAGGCGTACGTAATCTAAGTAAACCGAAAACCCAGAAATCCAAACCAAGAAAAGTAGTAGAGTGCAGGCAAAACCAAATTAAAGCAAGTAGTTTCAATAGCATAAGCCGAATTATGCGGTTTTTAAAAGCATCAAAATTTTACTGAAAATTTCGGCAGAGTCTCCTTTGTAAATACTGGCCCCCAAACGGGATACAACATGAATAGTATACGAAATCAAGAAAAAGGCATCCCCAAGCGGGAGCTAGCTCTTCGTCAATCGACGGTCACAACCACACAAGCAATATAATATACAACGCCAACGGCGAGGATCAAAAACTCAAAAGGGAACTCAAAACCACCAGAAATATAACGAGCGACTCTAAGGTCGAAAGAATAAACAACACTGGTCTCTATCTCAATAGATACATGTTTGGTTGATGGAACTTCTAGATACAACAGAATAATGATATACAAGATATATAATGGGGGTATGATACAAGTAAACCCACCTACTAGCAAATCACCCGAATGAAACTGAGCCCGCAAGCCGTAATGAAACCTGTACGGCAAATCTGTAAGAAACTGGGGCACAACGGGGGTGAGTTGCCAACTCGTGAATAGAAAAACATCTACGCACAGAAATCGCATAAATAACGCAACCTAGGTCAATTATCATAATATATCCTCAAATATAAGTATAACAGGTAGCCTATAACAATGACTAGGGAAATATCTAACCCGAGTATAATTTCATGTACCCGTGTCAGTGCCTCAGGTAGCAATATATCATATGAATGAGGTATGAATGCATGAAACAGAATACATGTAAATGAAGAAACTGTTTTCATAAATTAGTGAGATTTCCTTCGTATTTTTAAACTGAGGTATCATAATGAAATCAGTATCAACAGTGTCTAGCATCGACACAAAACATAAATCTCACTGTCTCGAAATATCAATGTCTCAATCTCAATATCTAGGGCGCCGTCAGTCCGGACCGGCCCCTACCATCCATCTCAAGACCACGACGGTATCCTCCGGATATCCGACGCGTCGGGTAATATCACCGGTAGGTAGTGCTCCCCTGCCGGGCTCAACGTCAACACCACATTCATCTTGCCCCGGGGTACCATACCGGGCACACCATGTACCCGTGACGGTTCCTCCACTTCTCGATACGGATCTCCAAAACCACAGCAAACTCATGGTGGACGACACTTTACATCACTAGAAAACCGCAACATTTTATATTTTAAAAGATCATAAGTTGTAAATTTTGCGGCTTTCCCCGAAATCCAGAAATATCATAAATCTCAAGAAATCATCACAAGTGCATATGTCAATGATAATGAACTAGGCATGAACAACTGAATAACAGTATGCATGAAGTGGTAGGTAATAACTACAATGTCTAATATGGCATATAAGGGAAGTACACTAATATCATGTCAAAACTACCAGCTAACAGTCTAAGTCAAGCAATTATATTCTTTAAAGTGTACGTGACATGGCAATTACCGATGAAGATGTGTGTGAGCCGGCAAGTAGGTGTACGTGGTACATACGCATCATCGGTAATGGTGCTGGTGTCCTAACAGCATGATATCAATAATGGAATATGCAGCAAAATAAATATACGAGGCAGAGCGAACAGCAATAATGTGCGGGAGCTGAATACTAGACACAACGATAACTAATCTGCAATAATCTAATATAAGTCCTACGAATGGTGCCTTTTGAAATAACACGAATCATGGGGTTTTGAAAATAGGGGCTACGGTGTTTTTATGAAAAGATACGTCGTTTTTGAAATATCCGTAGATTCCCTTGAGCTGTCCTTAAAAATGCCCACGATTCGTTAGTTTTTGAAATAGGCAAGAAGTCCAATCTAATCTAACAACTACACTAAACTATACGGCTGAACTAACAAGCTGAACTACAGGTAAGGAAACCGCCTATCATCTGAGTCGATACATATACATACCTGTATATGTATAGTCGGTGATCCCGCCGCAATAATATCATATCCGATACCATATCTATAATCAGGCATCCCAAGTCAAAAGTGCGGATCAATCATCAATATAGCTCGTACGTAAATCCGTCGTACGGCATCCCAATCTGGGTACGGGTCAATATCAAATTCATCATACTATTCACCGGGTATCCTCTTTATCAAATATCATGATCGGGCTACTGATCTATGTCTAGTACCATACTGATACCGCCTACGTAAGTATGGACGTGTGTGAAACACTACGTCAAGGACCCGCTACAACGTCATGTCGTATCTAAGATACGAACCCTGCTATATCACCGATCTCACAGCCTCAAATCGAATCTCATCGACTCAGTTCAATCCCAAGTATCATCCTCAATCCGTATGTGAACACATAGTCCCATACCCATGTGAACACATAACTATAATGAATCCCATGAGCACATATCAATAGGAATGTATGCAAGTATGTATGTGTGTATGTGTAGTGCAACACTACCCTAGGGTTCGCAATGCTAAAATAATCCAACACACTAATATCCATCCTAAGCACCGTTATTAATCCCAAAAACATATAATAATTGTTGGTGTGTATACGCATCCGTATACACCACCACGGACTGCGGGGGTGCTATACGCCATCCACCCGACTTCTCCCCGTAGATATAAATCTACTCACCTGGTCCTCGCTAGCCGGTGCCGACGTCGCCACGCGCTTGCTTGTCGTCTCGAAGTCCACATGGGGGTACCTACATATCATAACGTACCATATCGCATTAAAACTAAATTCGAAATCGAAACGGCATACGAAAATCAAATCGGCACGCGTATCACGCATAGGTCCAAACCTATCGCCCACGCATGCAGGAATAGTCAAACCAACCCTCGATGTCGATGTACGAACGTCAAACCATCGAGAAAATCCAATCACACTCATTTGCACATTCACGATGACTAATTTTAATATAAACTAGGTTAAAACTCACAAAAACGCCAATTTCACTTAAAAAGTCATTTTTCCGAAAATCTAGCAAGCACAATTCGCCGTTTTTGTACAAAACACGATGTTTAAATGAATGTAGTGGCCAATATATTTATTAAATATCTTAAATAAGTCGTATAAACAATTTCCGGAATTTAATCTCATTAAATTCCAAAAATCCTAATATTCTAGTTTACAAAAATACCCTTTTTAACAATTTCAAAGCAAAATGCACAAACTACAATCTAGCTTAGAATTGCATGATCCAAAGCATTAAACCACACTTAATAAAGTTAATGAAGCTAAGAAAAACCTAATCATATTTTTAATCCCAAGAATTTAAAAAATTTCAAAAACCTAGTAAGCAAATTAGCAAAATAACAAAATTTTTAAGCTAGCCATTAGCACTAGCTACTAAACTTGTATTAACATGCAACAAAGCCTACTTATAACACACAACCATACACCAATTTTATAAACCCTAACTTGCATTCAATTTCACAACTTGAATTCCAAAACTTGCAATTAAACCCACATATCCAAATAACACTTAATTAAATTAGCTTAAGAAATTAGTAACAATTTAAGCAACAAAAAGTTTTAGAATTATACCCAAAAATATATGAAGGTCCACAAGACTCCATGGCCTCCCAAAATGCTCTCTTTTCACAAGGATCCATGCTAAACGGGCTAAGCTAAAATGGGTAGGACTTTGATTTTGATTTTGTGGGATTTTTGGTGGATTTTTGATGCAATTTTTCATGAAGTTTTGAAGGGAAAAGAGAGGGGAAAATGGAGGGGGGGCTGCTGTGGGGAGAAAGAATTTTCGGCCAGAAAAGTGGGTGGGGGAGAGAGAGGGAGGTTAGGAAAATTGGGGGGGGGGGGGACAAGGTCAAGCTCAAACAAAGTCAAAAGTCTAACTACTTCACTCATTTTCTTTTCTTTTCTTTTCTTTCATTTCTTTTTCCTTGAAAATCAAGTGGGGAAAAATATGGTGGGTGCTGAATTCAGCCATGGGGAGGAGTAAGTGGGGGTGTGTGGGTGTGGGCACGGGTGTGGGGTGATGAAAAATGATAAATACAATACCCCAAACATTCATTTACGCAAAAAAAGCCTTTTTTCTTCAATAATTTCTAAACCGTTTTGGCAAATGATTTCGTTCCAAAAACCACATGATAAATTTTTATTTAATGTTTTATGATGCACAAAATTTGTTTCAACTCATTCCAATTTGTAATTTTCCCTAATTAAATGTATTAGTGACGGCTTAAAATAATAATAAAATAATATTTTTTTCAGAAAATTTGAAATTTCACCAGCAGCTCAATAAACACCAAATAATAGCAATTACATAGCTAGAATATGTATATTTAATTTTTATAAGAAGATATTTGTATTTTGACTTTTTACAGAAAACCCCCCCATTTTACCGATTTTCCGAAATTTCACCGAAACGATTTTCAAAACGCTACACACGGTCCTCAAATTCAGAAAACATCAAGTAATGAATAAGAATACTTGCATAGATCATTATGATATATATATATATATATATTATATATATATATGTACATATATAACATCGTCCCATACCACTGATATATATATATATATATATATATATATATCTACGTCCCATACCACTGATATATACCCTCAGGAGTAAAACATCCAGAAAACATCATATGAAATCCATATCTCAATGCGAAATCTCTGAAATATAATATATGCAACATAAACAGTAACATGAGCATATAAAGGAAAAACCGCTGGTTAAATGAAACAAAGTTATTAAATATATCATGCGGTTCCAAATTTCTCCAAAATCCAACGCAATATCAAATAAGGGTGAACATGTAGCTATAGCAAGGTATATGTGTATACATGTAAGTATGTATGCAAGATGTACATGTAGCTATATCTCATATGTGTATATACCTGTCAATAATGATGTAATACCCTCTAGGTATAGGTGTAGCTATGTCCAGTTATGTGTATATACATGTCAATAATGATGCAATACCCTCTAGGTATAGGTGTAGCTATGTCCAGTATGTGTATATACATGTCAATAATGATGTAATACCCTCCAGGTATATGTGTATATACATGTCAATAATGATGCAATACTTTCTAGGTATAGGTGTAGCTATGTACAGTATGTGTATATACATGTCAATAATGATGCAATACCCTATAGGTATAGGTATAGCTATGTCCAGTATGTGTATATACATGTCAATAATGATGTAATACCCTCAAGATATATGTGTATATACATGTTAATAATGATGCAATACCCTCTTGGTATAGGTGTAGCTATGTCTAGTATGTTTATATACATGTCAATAATGATGTAATACCCTCTAGGAATATGTGTATATACTGTAAGTCCACGTTACCCGTCCCCGGTTCTTTGGGGTTGCGTAAATGGTGAAAAACGATTTTCTACGGTGGGGTAACATGGACTCAAAAATGGATATTTGTTAAACTAACTATCTAACAACCTAACTAGGAGTTTTACCTACTCGGTTAGGGGGTTATACCTTAACTTGAACTCCTTCTCTTCGACTCCTTGTGGTGGTCGGATGGTTCTCTCCTCATCGTCTCCTTGTGTCGAAGATGGATCCACCCGAAAGCTTCTACCTTTGGCTCCAACCTCAATCTAGAGGAAACTAGAACACTTGGTTTGCTAAACCTTGTATACTAGGATGAGTAGAGAAGTGTTTTGGGTTTTTATCTCTAAGGAAATGGTTCTCAACTCATGAGAGGGAGTTTCCTTGAGCTAGAGAGAGAGCAAGAGGAAGAGGGAGAGCTTGAAGATGAGAGAGAATGAGAATGATAGAATGAGCAAGACTTTTCTCACCCTTGCCCTCATAATCCAAAATAATCATAACAAATAATAATAATTGAGTATTATGTGATGGTTGTTATCATATCAAATAGTAATATCATTTCATGCATTAAATGCAATTTCTGAACAAAACAAGCAAGCAAAGGTCAATGCTATGAAATGATAGCCATTGTCATGATGATGTCAACAAGTCCAACCTAGTCAACCGGTCAACGAAGTCAACAAAGTCAACAAAGTCAACCTTTCAACCCAACCATGGCACAATAATACTTAATTAATATTATTATTAATTATATTTCAAATTCTCATTAGGGTTTAGCAAAAGTCAACAATCAACAACCCTAATGAGAATCCTCTGCCTCTGTCTCTGTCAACCGGGCATACACACCCGCATCCGCTTTCCGAGGAACACGAATACAAACAAGATAAAACCAATCCCAAAACGTATACTAGGATCTGGCTTAAACCAAAGCCCGCTAGTAATAACTGTCCGGACACCAAACGTGCATAAGTGCACGGATGTAACCGAACCCTGTCACAAAACCATGCGACCTCTACCCTTTTGCCTAAAGGCGAATAGCACTCTGTGTGGGACTCTAAAGACTCGACACTACGCTGGCAGTAGGTTTAACCACAGACAGCAAGCGGCACTAGCTGTGCGTAACGGCCCCCAAGAAGATGCCGATAAGAAGGCTGACGAGGTGAAACCCATCTGAACTCCTACTGAGCCTGAATGTGACAATCTCCGTACAGTCCGGTCTGTTCGTCTGAGAATATCGCATGGCAGGCCTAGGGGGGCGGTAAACGTCAGTCCTCTAATAGCGGTACAAGTCATGTCGGAGTGTAGCCCAGAACACCCTGAGATAACACTGGAAACCTACCAGTATATCTCGCTTGCCCTGGCCAGGGACGACTATGTGTAATGGCTCTCCATGACACAGCGCGATATCAACTCCCAATACCGGGAGAGACGAATCCTGTCTAACCGTCACTGCCTCCAAGTGCTTCGGGACTGCTCCCAACTACTACCTGTTTTCATGACTCCTTTGAGCCGTGGTAGGGTAGTAATCAAAGTACAGTGGGAACACACTCGAGGCGAAGTGACAGTGTCAAGTCAACGGACTAAGCTGTACTCATGTCACCTAGAAACTGATAAATGACGATAGGTATAGTACCAACCATCAGTTCCCGACGAGTCCTGTCCAATGTACTCGTAACCTAACGAGCACCCGCATACTATCTCAAGTACGACGTACTGAAGGCTGTGGGACAGACCGTATCCCCTGCTGGGATGAGAAGCGCATACGCTAGTTTACTCAGGAGTATCGATGCCCTGTCTTGATAGTCCTACGACTAGGGACCTGTATAAGGATGTGCTTGTGGATTACCCAGCCCCCATGAGTGTGACTGCCATCACAACGCTGGTAATCAGGCAAAGATACTAAGGGCTCCACTAATGTGTATAGGTGATATACTAAAAGAAACACATGTACACATTAAAGTAGAAACAAACCAAGCAGCATACTACCATTTTGAGCAAGATTGTCTATACAACTGTGAATATCCCAAGCTTCTATTAAGTAATATACAAACTAGTATGATACAGTAATGGCCTCTAGGGCATATACACTAACAATCTCCCACTTGCACTAAGGCCATGTACTGGCGTATTGAAGACCTATCATCTCGATCAGCCGTTCGAACTGAGTCTGGGGTAAGGCCTTCGTGAGTGGATCAACAGTGTTATCTTCCGTAGCAACTCTCCGAACCTCGATCTCCTGGTGACCTACGATCTCCCTAATCAGGTGATGCCGCCTCAAGATGTGTCTGGACTTTTGATGGGACCTGGGTTCCTTTGCTAAAGCTATAGCCCCGTTGTTGTCGCAATACAGAGGTATTGGATCAACAATGGATGGAACCACCTGAAGTTCCGTTAAGAACTTCCTCATCCAGACGTCTTCTTTTGCGGTATCAGCATCAGCGATATATTCCGCTTCCATCGTCGAGACAACCACGGTTTCCTGTTTGGAACTCTTCCAACACACCGCCCCTCCATTTAGGGTAAAGACATAACCCGACATGGACTTGGAATCATCCTTGTCACTCTGGAAGCTGGAGTCAGCAAAGGCCTCGATCTGGAGGTCTTTTCCGCCATACACCAAGAACATCTCCTTAGTCCTTCTCAGGTACTTGAGAATGTTCTTTACCGCTATCCAGTGCTTCTCCCCAGGGTTTGACTGATACCGGCTTACCACACTCAGTGCATAAGCTACATCTGGTCTGGTACACAACATCACATACATTATAGAGCCTACCGCAGAAGCGTAGGGTATAATAGACATGCGATCCCTTTCCAAATCAGTCTAGGGAGACATCTCTTTGGAGAGGGTGATCCCGTGACAAGCTGGTAGATTACCGCGCTTGGAATCTTCCATACTGAATCTTTTCAGTATGGTGTCGATGTACCTGGACTGCAAAAGTCCTAATATCCTCTTGGATCTATCACGATGGATCGGATCCCCAGAATGTAAGTGGCATCACCCAGGTCTTTCATGGAGAACCTGTGTGACAAGAACCCTTTGACAGATTGCAGCATAGGAATGTCATTTCCTATCGAAAGAATGTCATCCACGTATAAACGAGGAATACGACAGTTCTTGCTACAAATCTACTATAGATGCATGGTTCATCTGGATTTTTGATAAAGCCAAAATCTTTGACTGTCTCATCAAAACAGATGTTCCAACACCGCGATGCCTGCTTTAGTCCATAGATGGACTTGAGCAACTTGCACACCTTTCCGCTGCTCCCACTCTGAATGAAACCCTCTGGCTGGTCCACATAGACACACTCTTCTAAATTTCCATTTAGAAAAGCGGTCTTTACGTCCATCTTGTCACGACCCGAAGGTACGGAACGTGACTGACACTTAGATTATGAGACGTCTAAAGGCGTACTGTAACCTAAGTCAGCCAAAGCCCAGAAGAATCTAAACCAAAATTAAAAGAGAGTGAAGGAAAAACCTTAAATGAAAACAGTTTTTAAATCAATTAAGTTTCATAGAATCACTTTTAAAAAAAAACATCAAAATTTCCCAAAAATTTCGGCAGAGTCTCCCCTGTATTTTCTATCCCCCAAAATGGGTACAACAAGATATATATAACCTGTAATCATAAAAATGGCATCCCTAAGCGGGAGCTAGCTCTTCGCCCAAGGCGGATCACAACCACATGCAATATAATAGTAATATCAAGAAAAGAGCATAAAGAAACGCAAAATATCAGAAAACACAACGCCGGCTCAAGTGAGCTCGACCCAAAAGAAACCACAAATATACAAATCTCTCAGTCTTACCACTAGGTCACATATACAATATAAATTGGTAGATGGAGAACACTAGATACAATGATAAAGCAAAAGAAATAAAGTGTGCTCGCAACCCACCTACGGGTGATGTCGCGAGTCTGCGCAAAAGGAGCTGATAATAAGATAGCCCGCGGCTACAAGACTGACGGGTCCGACCTGCAAGACACTGTGGCACAACGGGGGTGAGTTGCTAGCTCGTGAGTAAATATAACATCTGATAAGGCAATCGTAAGAATGCACGCAATGCACCACAACATGCATGTCCATATGTGATATAATATCTCTAGTATGCATGCACAGGTATGCAATGTCATTATTAAGTCTTTAAGTGTTTTAAATGCTAAGGGTATTGAATTCTTAACTTTAGAAAATGAATATCTGTATAATAGCTAAATACCATCAAGAAATCATCTGAAAACCCGTGTCAAGCATCGACACCAAATAAGAATCATATCTGTCTCAATATCGGGCTCCGTCAGTCCGGATCGGCCCATATCATAAATCTCACGACAACGGTCGGTATCCTCCGGATATCCGCCGCTCCAGACATCACCGGTAGGTAGTCTTCCCCTGCCAGGCTCATCATCTACAACTCGATCTTCTTGCCCCGGGGTACCATACCGGGCCCACCATGTACCCGAGACGGTTCATCCACTCCTCGAATCGGGTCTCGAAATCCAACAGAAAACATGAAAACTCATGGTGGACGACACATACGTCACGAGAAAACCGCAACTTTGTTTTAAAAATGATGAATATAAGCTTTTGTTAAATTCTTGCGGTTTTCCCCAAAAATCCAGAAATCGCAGAAATACTGAAATCCTCAAGAAAATCATAATGTTCACATGTTATATATATAATAAATGTCTATGATATCAATGTATATGATGTGAATTTTAGCTAGAATCTATGTAAATATGATGATAATGCGAGGTATATGCATGCTATGCAATTTCATATATCATGTATGAATGAAAATGGCGATATTAAGTTAAACAGGTTTTCTAGTGCACGTGGCATGGCAATTACCAAAGGCGTGTGTGTCACATGAATAGTGCGCGTGCAACAGATGCCAATGGTAATGGTGTTCATGCCCTACGAAGTGTTATCGCATATGTGCATATGAATATCCATGCAATCTAGCATATTATTAACTATAGGGTATGCAATGTCAATGAAGGGGTAAGCTAACTAACAACATGAATCTTACAAGAGATAAGGAAATCCTAACTAGGGGGCGCATCGCGCCATCCAGACGATTCCCCCATAGATGAATACATCTACTCACCTGAAATCTCCGCTAATCCGATCCGGCCACCGCCTTGCCTTTTCGCGCCGTGTCCGATGTTTCCCCGACCGATCCTATATTTGCACAACACCAAGCATAAGATTACAAAACTTAAAACGATGCAAGTCACAAAATACAAATATCGACGCTCTCGAATTAAACCTAACATGCACTCGGTGCGCGGGAAAACGCACGGAAATCGCTAACCTTTAACTAGAATCGTCATTTCGGGGAAATCGACAAAACTACAACCCGACTAGACGAAACCCCGCGTTCGCGCACTCTAATAGTCCTATACGAAGCTAATTATATCGCTAAAATAACGCAATTTGATCACATTCTATTTTTCGTAAAAATCTAGTAAGCAAATTCAATACCGATTCGATGCAAACATCGAAATTTAATCGATTTAGCGAGCATATCATTACACAATTAACCACTCTAATCAATTAGATAACCAAAACCCTAACTTAATTCTAACAACCATGTTTCAAACCCTAACTCAACATCAAAACCCATTCTTGAAATTTCAAAACTAACCATTACAATGAAATTAATCACTTTAAAATACTAACTAGCTTTATTAAACTACAAATTAGCAAAAAGATTAGAATCTTCACCTCACAAGCTTGAACCCTAGCTTGATCAAGTCACCAAGAAGCCTCCATTCATCAAGTTTTTGAACTAATTTGGGTTGAAGAGAGAATGGATTAGGGTTTTGCTTTGAATGGAGAAGGAAATTTGTGAATTTTTAATGAATTTTGCTATGAAATTTGAAGCAAAAAGAAGTGAGAAGTGAGCGGATTTCCTGCAGTTGAGTTCGACCAGCAGCTAGAGGAGATGATGGGGGGAGTTTTGGAGAAGTTTCTAGGTCAATAAAACATCATATGTTATCATTTAATGCTTTCACATCAACTTTTTCCAAAAAACCCCCTTTTTTCATCATTTTTTTTCCATAATTTTCCCACCATAAAACTAAAAGTTTGCAAGTCATGATATAATTTTATTAACACCCTATTTTAGCTTATAAAGACTCTTAATTATGAAATTTACCTAATTAAATTTGTATTTATCACTAATTTAATGTATTTAAAAAGGCTTAAAATAATAAAAAAATAATTAATTACGAATTTTTTTTTATTTAACTAGAAAATTATAAGTGACATTTTAGTGACAAAATTATAGTAATATCTTATCTAAATTTTGTATAATTAGGTCTACAATGAAAAATATCAATTTTGACTGTTTACGGAAAAAACCGAAAAATTAGCCGATTAACGAAAAACTGCCTAAACGATTTTCGAAGGGTTACACATCTGCCAAATTTCATATTCGTGGAAGGCAGCAATGGCAAGAAGGATCCGAATGGATTTCAGCATAGCCACTGGAGAAAAGGTTTCGTCATAGTCCAAACCAGGTCTTTGACGAAAACCCTTTGCAGCAAGTCTAGCCTTATAGGTATCAACCTGTCCATCTACACCAATCTTCTTCTTGAAGATCCACTTGCATCCTACGGGTTTTACCCTATCTAGAGCAATGTCCAAAGTCCATACTTTGTTAGTATACATGGACTCCATTTCGGTCCGCATTGCATCCAGCCATTTTAGTGAGTCAACGCTCTGAATGGCCTGCTGGAAGCTAGTAGGCTCATCACTATCAATGATGCAATCCTCTCTATCCCCGTCTATGAGAAAACCGTAGTATCTCTCTGGCGGATGAGACTGCCTACTACTCCAGCGGAGCGGCGTAGGAATGTCATGTTCTTTCGAACGCTCTGGTTCTACTAAGCTTTCAGTAATAGCTCGTGGTTCTGGAATTTCTTCCAGTTCTACTGCGCTCCCACTTATCTGATTTTCCAAAAACTCAGTTTCCAAGAAGCAGGCATGACGAGAAACAAAAACCTTTTGTTCCTCTTCGCAATAGAAGAAATATCCCTTGGAGTTCTTTGGATATCCCACAAACTTGCACTGTACTGACCATACCTCGAGTTTGTCCGCATGCTACATTTTAACAAAAGCTGGTCATCCCCATGTCTTAATGTGCTTAAGATAGGGTTTCTTCCCACACCACATCTGATATGGTGTGGTAGGCACAGTCTTAGTTGGAACTCGGTTAAAAAGATATGCAGCTGATTCTAGTGCATTTCCCCAGAATGATCGCGGTAACTCAGCGTTACTCATCATGGAACGTACCATATCCAATAGGGTCCGGTTCCGTCTCTCCGATACACCGTTATGTTGCGGAGTTTATGGAGGAGTAAGCTGAGAGAGAATACCATTCTCTCTTAGGTAATCCAGGAACTCGGCACTCAAGTATTCACCACCTCGATCAGATCTCAGTGTCTTGATACTTTTGCCGGTTTGTTTTTCTACTTCATTCTTATATTCTTGGAATTTTCCAAAGGCTTTGGATTTATGTTTCATTAAGAAGACATATCCGTACCTTGAAAAGTCATCCGTAAAAGTAATGAAGTAAGAATAACCGCTTCGCGCATGTGTAAACATAGGACCGCACACGTCGCTGTGTACGAGTCCCAAGAGCTCGCTCGCTCTTACTCCGTGTCCAGTGAACGGAGCCTTTGTCATCTTTCCTTTGAGACAGGATTGACAAGTCGCATATGATTGATATTGGAACGGATCCAACTATCCTTTTGTATGTAACTTCGTCAACCTTCTCTCATTGATGTGACCCAGTCTACAATGCCATAAGAAAGTCTGATTTGTTTCCGGAGACTTTCTTTTGTGTGTATTCTGGACATTGAAAATCTGTGGTTGGTTTAATACGTATATACCATTGCTTAATGTACCTGACCCAATCAAAACTTGATTAAGGTGAATGTTCACGACATTACTTACAAATGCAAATTCATAACCTTCTTTAGACAATAAAGATACAGAAATGATATTACAAGTTGCATTGGGTACAAAATAACAATTACGCAAAACCAAAACGTGTCCATCTGACAATCCCAGGTGATAGTCCCCCACGGACTCAGCATCCATGCCAGCTCCGTTTGCAACTCTGAGGGTCATATCACCTGCCTTCAAAACCCTACGCTTTCTCAGTGCCTGCATGGAATTACAGATATGAGATCCGGATCCGGTATCCAATACCCAGGAAGTAGAGTTTATTGATACACAGTTTTCAGTGACATACACACCTGAAGCCGAAGCCGCAACTTGCTTCGGGTCCTGGTTCTTGGCCTTCCAAGCCCTGCAATCCTTTTTCCAGTGTCCTTTCTTATGACAATAGAAGCACTCTTCCTTTCCCACAAGCTGTCCCTCTATCTTTGTTGCCTTTGCTTTTCCTTTCGTTTGCACTTTACTAACACCGCCCCTTGGTTTGGCGGGGGTTTTCTTCTTCTTTCCCTTGGATTTTGCCTTGGACTTAGAAGAGGAAGATCCTCCTACAAACAAAGTGGATGTTTCCCTACTTTCTGTAGGGTGCCCTCTGCACTCCTCACCAGGTTGAGGAGTTCTGAAAGTTCAAATTCTTTTTCTTGCAAGTTGAAGTTCAGGATAAACTGGGCGTAAGTGGAAGGAAGGGACTGGAGAATCAAGTCAGTATAGAGCTCGTTCTCAAACGTGGTCCCAAGGTCCGCGAGCTCTTCAATATAGCCAATCATCTTAAGCACGTGTTCCGCTACCGATGATCTGACGGCCAATCTCCCCGAAAACAGCTTTTTCGAGACTTCGTATCTGGCGATACGGGATTGCTCTCCATACAGTTCTTTTGTATGGAGAAATATGGATTCAAGGTCCATATTCTCGTGCCTCCTCTGATGTTCATTGTCCATAGAGGCAAGCACGAGGCACTTAGCCTTCGCGTAGTCAATCTCCCAGGTCTTACGGATTTTCTTATCCGCGACGCTGGAGGTGGGACCTGGGACAGGGGGAGCTTTGGTGGTAAGAAGATACCCCAGCTTGTCGTAAGTGATAGCCATTTTGACATTCCTGAGCCAATCTTTATAGTTTGGCCCTGTCAGTATGTTTTATCTAGTTATAACTTAAGTCCGGTCATGACGATTGGTCGCTGCAATTAGGAGAGAGAGAAGAAACACTTTAGCATGATGCTCTTGCAAGTTTAGAGTGGTTTTTAGTTTGTCTAAACATGATGGCTCCCACTGTTTCTTGAATTCCTCCTAAAACCAAAAAGGAAGAATTAGCCGGGATCAATCTCACCGTACAATACTTGCTTAACCGTTCAGCCAGGCCAGTATTGGTACTTCGAGGGAGGTTTTCCAACGCTTCGCGAAGTTCCTTAATTAAACAACCCCTTTTCCCTGGGGGCGTAGCCCCGCTAACACCTTTCTAGACACCTACTTGGTTTATAGCATTGATCGTTAAGTGAGAAATTTCCCGAGGAGTAGCACATACTCACAGTAGGATCGGGATCCAAATATCATCGCGTGACGAAACTGAAGGAATCCTACCAGAATCATCACACTCCAAATGGTATGCAGCACTAGCAAGTTTCTGGTTCTTTAGAAACTCCCGATGTGGATTTTTGCCCTATGCTCTTATGACCTTGACTTTGGACAACAAATCATAAGTCACATGTCAAGTTCTACCCGTCATTCTCCAGGTTAATTTGAACCCACCCATACCTACCCTTAACTTTGGCCAACAAGGCAGTACGACTGTCCCAAACCAATGCATCTATCTATGCTGCACATGAATACCCAATAGCTACCAATCACTATGCCTTGACTTTGGCCAACAAACATAGCTTGAATACTATTGACTATCCTTGTGAAATGACGGAGGGCTACGAATGGTTTTGGCAAAACCGTGAACATAGTGAACTTGATATAATTGATGGAACGAGATAGCTTTTAAAAGGAGTGGCTTAAGCTCCGCGTTTAAAAGTTGGTTTTTGAAAAGAAACTGAGTGGTTTTTGAAATTGTTCCAACGACTTTACTTTGGTTTATTTTCTTGCATTAATTTTAATGCGTCCCATCATTTAATCCTAACATTGCAGAAAACAACGAAAATATGACGTACGCTTATGCCATCCGCATTCGCCAAGGGACCCCGTCATTACCCGTTAGGTTACTTAACTAACGACAGAGCGGGGGCTGGACTAGCGCGGATGCAAAACATAAGCAACGCCTAAATAGATATCATATATAGATATATACATTTGTCAGATGCAATGATAGCCATTCCAGATCACAGATGAACACATTGGATATACTAGGAATCTGCATTCCATACGAGCCTGTAACGAAAAGCGGATTACACGGTCGCGATGAATAGCCAATACCCTACCCTAGACCCCTACGTGTGCGGAAAACTACCCGCCAAATATCCGAAGTGAAGCAACCTCCCTCAACAACGTGAGTAGGCCACTCGGCACTTCGAGGTACCCGGTAGTTTGTGCACCCCCTCCATAGGTCTATCCTAGGAGCAAAAACAGTAAAAGAAATTATACAATGACGGCTACAACCTCATCCCGATTGTGCGGCCATATAAATAATATTACATCAATTACAAATTTACATGAGTTGAAAGATAAAGAAAACTCTCATCTCACAACCCCCTGGCTATTCATCCGCGACAATCCAATGAATTCATATACACATGTTGGAGACAGTGCCCTCAGAGTCAATTATTGGATCACAGGTACGTGATTGCAATGATTGAGGGAGGACCTATTCTGGTAGGACAGTCTTACTCAAGATGATAGTATGCTATCTGGTTTATCTTTATCATCGTGTACTGCTTTAGGTGACCTGACAGGTCACTATTGCACGTTGATAGAGCCCCTAGGATTCTTGCTTGACTGCCAGCAGTATGAGGGCGATCATATACGTGGGAGCTGGTAGTCTATAAGCACATCCTTAAAAGGTCCCTAGTCGTGGGAGTTTCGAGACAGGGCATCGATTCTCCAGAGTAGACTAGTGTATACAGTTGAGACCCCGACGAGGGGCGGTGGCCGGTCTCACAAGCCACTGGTGTCAGTTGGTTCACCTAAGATGTATACAGGTGCTCATTGGGTTATGAGTACACCGGACAGGACTCGCCGGGAACATGCTAGTTGGTCTTATACCTGACGTCAGATAGCAGTTCCCTGGTGACATGTGTACAGATTAGTTCATCGACCTGAGGATCGTCATTTGTCTCGTGTGAGTTCCCACTGTACTTTGATTACTACCCTACCATGCTCAAAGGAGACGTACAAACAGGTTTTAGTTGGATACAGTCCCGAGCCACATGGAGGCAGTGAGCGGATCTTCGGGGGTTCGTCTCTCCCAGTATTGGGGGTGAGGTCGCGCCGTGTCTAGGAGAGCCAGAACATGAAAAGTCCTTGGCTAAGGCAGGAGATTTACTGGTAGGTATTCCAGTAGCATCTCAGGGTGTTCTGGACTGATCTCTGACACGACTTGTACCGCTTTTGGGGGTCTGACTTTTACCAACCCCCTAGGCCCGCCATGCGATGCTCATAGACGAACGGACCGGACTGTACGGATATTGTCACTGACAGGCTCAGTAGGGTGTCAGGCTGAGTTCGCTCACAGACGTCCCTTTTGGTCAATAGCTGGTGGCCCGTCACGTATTGGCTTATACCTCTGACGTGCTAGTGGTTAAATCCACAACCAAGGTGTTGATGAGTCTTTAGAGTCCCCCACATTCAGTTGCTCAAGTTTTCGGGCGAAACGCTGTAGAGGCCGTATGGAGATATGGCAGGGTTCGATCAGATACGTGCGGTATTGCACGGATCAGGATCGGACGGTTAATACTAGCGGGCTTTGGTTTAAGCCGGATCCTAGTATTGTACAGTGTAGATTTTGTCTCATTGCATTTGTATTCGGTCGGAATACAGATGCAGGTGTGTATGCACAGTAGCAGTGTTTTTCCTGTAATTTATTACGGGATCAGTTTTCTGGAGTTGCCAGTTTGCTTTTCGTTTCAGCCATATTTCGTTGTATCCTTCATTGGCTGAAAATTGGTGGAGGAGGGCTTATTTGCATTTGTGCAAATAAGCAATTTGGAAAGGGGTCTTTTGCATAATGTTGGATCATGATGGTTGCACCATCCCTTGACCCATTGACTTGTTTTGACTCCATGATGACTTGACTTTTGTGAGTGATGATGGAGGGTCATGATGGTGGGTTTGGTGTGTTGGTTTCGCTAGTGATGATGATTCTTGCATGATGACCATTCCTCTCACTTGCATTATTGTTGTGGCTCCCTCATGTTTCCTTTGGACTCCATTTCTCATTCCATCCACCATCATGGCCGGCCAAGTGAGGCATGGGGGCTGTCCAAAATTTCTAGTGTGGGATTTTTGCTCTTTTGGTTTTGTAAAATCCCCACATCTCCATCTCAAAAGTTCATATCATTTCTTCCACCACAAAGGCAACATCCACTACCCCAAATGAGACATGAGTTATACACACATTCTACAGCAAACCTTGGGCACGTCGCCTCGCCAACTTCATGCCCGAGTTGCCTCGGTATAGAGGTGGGAGCCCGTAAAAGAAGCAGGCGACGTGGTACCCTTCCGGCGACTTGGTGGAGATCGAAGATTCCGCGGGAGATCGGGACGACGACGTGAAGACCGGAGGACTCGGTTCACTCTGTATATCTCTCTTCCCCATCTTGTAGTTAGCTAGGACTAGTTTAATTACACGATCCGGGTTTTAGTGCGCGGTGGTGCCGGTTTGAAAAGTTAAAGTAAATCACCGCTTCCGCATTCCG
The DNA here is from genome assembly GCA_030015575.1 of Agapanthus africanus. Classification (NCBI taxonomy): domain Eukaryota; kingdom Viridiplantae; phylum Streptophyta; class Magnoliopsida; order Asparagales; family Amaryllidaceae; genus Agapanthus; species Agapanthus africanus. The sequence goes on along the minus strand of CM057346.1, from coordinate 342,664,869 downwards.
GCGTCGGATTGAGGGCCGGGGCGCCGCCGTGCACTTACAGTGGTATCAGAGCCTCGCCATTAACCTAGTCTAGCTTGGTCTAATGTGTTTACACTTCCGATCGAACAAATGTTCCAAAATCCGCGTTTTGAATAGCATCAGTTTCTGTCGAAATCTTTTGGACTCCAAAAATTTTTCAGGTTGTCTCAGAATACTGTGCAGGGAAGTAGGAGAACTCTGGTAAATTTTTGTTGCATGAACCCATCATACCACCGCGGAACCGCGGCCAAACCCCTGTTTGGGCCGCGGTTCTGCCGCCACCTTGTAAGATCAGTGCATCAATTTTTACAGATGCCTCCTGACTTGAAAATAGGGCTTTTGGAACATTCTTTTTGGGCCCAGAATTTCTTTATGTGCTACAGTAGTGCTTGGGGCCCACATGGTAAATTTTGATCGATCGGATATTTTAAACACATTAGTTCACAGTATTTACATTATATCTCGTAGGGTTCCTAGGCACACTAATGAGGTCTCACAAGGCATCAACCATGCCAATTTCAAAAACTACAAGTGCCGAGAAACCCTAATACGGATCGTTAACTAGATTTTAGGCGACAAAGTGAAACTAGTTAACATTTTAACTAAAAGTAAGAGGCTACAACCTTTGTAGATCCGGTTCTCCACTTCCTTAGCTCCACGTAGACGTCCTCTCGCTGTCCATATCGGATCCCGGACTATAGCATCGGCTTCATCGGAGAAATTGGCGGGCTAGGTCGTCGGCTTCGATGCCGAAGAAGATCTACGTCGAGGCAACACAAGATCAAGCTCTAACTTCACCAAGTCATGAAACTTGTGAAGAAAACATCCTATACTACTTGGCAAGAGGTAGAGGATGAAGAAATAGGAGGTGGGTTCACTTTAGAATTGGATTTCTCACTCTTTTACTCAAGATGCCATTAAAGCTAGTAAGCTTTTCCTCTTGTTCAAGAGGAAGAAGATGAAGATAGAATATGATAAGTGTTAGATTAAAAATGAAAATAATATGAATACTTATCATATACTAACCATAGTCAAGTGTAGAGAGTAAACTAGGGTTAGGTGAATGGTTAGGTTAAGAGAAGAAAACAAAAATGGTCAAGGTTTCAACCCTTCATGAAGCTTCATGAAAGAAACAAGAAAAGCCACCATTTCCATTTTCTTTTCCAAAATCAATAATCAAAATAAATAAATGAATAAGGAAACAAAACCCTAACCATTCATATAACCATGGTTTAATCTTTACACAAACTCAAGTTAACATGTATCATCAAACATGATACAATCAAGTGCACACTAAAATATATCACATATACAATGTGCACATCAAGTGAGAAAATCCTTTTAAAATGAACCAATACTAGTTAATGCAAAGTAATATATTAAATATATAATTATACATTAAATCATTAAATCAACACTTGATTCAATGATCCGGTCATGTCGCACATAACCGACCAGTATCCAATGTATCGACTTATCGAATCAATCTTCGATTCGATAACTAGGTTATATCGCATACAACCAATCGAAACATTCATCGCGGGAATGAAATACGGTATCACATACACGCATTATTCTCGGTCCCGCACATATCTCATATGCGCTCCTATTTCGTTTCGCTTGAGCCAGGAAACCTCTGTGTAGGACTCTAAAGACTCGTCAATACGCCGGCAGCAGATGATGATCATATCAAGCACCCACAAGCCGCAAGCGGTCTGCTAAACGTAACGGCCACCCGGGTATTGAGCGATCAGAAGATCGACGAGCAAGCCCGCTCACACTCCTGTGAATCCAACCAGTAACACTTACCGTACAGTCCGGTCTGTTCGTCTGATATGTCGCATATCAAGTCTAGGGGTGGTAAACGTCAGACCCCAATAACCGATAAGTCGTGCCGATGTGAGGCTCATAATGTAAGTGCACGGCGGCGCCCCGGCCGTCAATCCGACGGCCAAATGCGGAAGCGGTGATAAACTTTAATTTTCTTGAACTGGCAAACCGCCGCGCACTAATACCCGGATCGAACCATTAATTAGTCCTAGCTAACTACAAGAAAGGGAATAGAGATATACCGACGATCCAAGTCCTCCGGTCTTCTCGTCATCGTCCCGATCTCCTGCGGAATGTCCCGTCTCCTCCTCGTCGCCGGAAGTGCACCACATCGCCTACTTCTTTTACGGGCTCCCACCTCAATGCCGAGGCAACTCGGGCACGAAGCCGGCTACTCGACGTGCCCAAGATTTGCTGTAGAATGCGTAGTACTCAAGTCTCACTTTGGGGTTCATGGAGATTGCCATTGTGGTGGAGGAAGAAGAACTTGAAGAGAGGTGAGGAAAAATGTATCATGCAAAAAATGAATGTGACAATTTTCTCACTACCAAAAGAAAAGCCCCCACCCTCACTAGTGGCCGGCCAAGCATGATGGTGGTAGGTGGGAATGGAGTGAAGTCAAATGAAAGACAAGGGAGTGGGTGAGCTATCATGGAAGGAAGAATAATGAGTGATGATCAAAACAATATCATCACAAACAAAAACAAACACTCCAAAGCAACCATGATGACTCCAAATGGTCAAGCCATCATGAAGAAGTCAAGAAGTCAAGGTCAATGGAGCAACCATCATGATCCAACCAATAAGCAAAGACCCCCTCCAAAAATACTTATTTGCAACAATGCAAATAAGCCCTCCTCCACCAATCTTCGGCCAATGAACGATACAAAGGAAATTGGCCGAAACGGAAAGCAAACTGGCAACTCCAGAAAAGTGGTCCCGTAATAAATTACAGGAAAACCCCGATACTGTGCATACACACCCGCATCTGTATTTCGACCGAAATATAAATGCAATGAGACAAAATCTACACTGTACTATACTAGGATCCGGCTTATACCAAAGCCGGCTAGTATTATCCGTTCGATCCTGATCTGTGCAATACCGCACGTATCTGATCGAACCCTGCCATATAACCATACGGCCTATAGTACAGACTGTCCGATCCTGATCCGTGCAATACCGCACGTATCTGATCGAACCCTGCCATATCTCCATACGGCCTCTACAACCTTTCGCCCGAAAGCTAAGTAACTGAATGTGGGGGACTCTAAAGACTCGTCAACACCTTGGTTGTGGATTTAACCACTAGCACGTTAGAGGTATAAGCCAATACATAACGGGCTACCAGGTATTGATCAAAAGGGACGTCTGTGAGCGAACTCAGCCTGACTCCCTACTGAGCCTGTCAGTGACAATATCCGTACAGTCCGGTCCGTTCGTCTATGAGCATCGCATGGCGGGCCTAGGGGGTTGGTAAAAGTCAGACCCCCAAAAGCGGTACAAGTCATGTCGGAGTGTAGCCCAGAACACCCTGAGATACTACTGGAATACCTACCAGTAAATCTCCTTGCCTCGGCCGAGGGCTTTGTGTAATGGCTCTCCTAGACACAGCGCGACCTCACCCCCAATACCGGGAGAGACGAACCCCTGAAGATACGCTCACTGCCTCCATGTGGCTCGGGACTGTACCCAACTAAAACCTGTTTGCACGACTCCTTTGAGCCGTGGTAGGGTAGTAATCAAAGTACAGTGGGAACTCACACGAGACAAATGACGATCCCCAGGTCGATGAACTAACCTGCACACATGTCACCAGGGAACTGCCATCTGACGTCAGGTATATGACCAACTAGCATGTTCCCGGCGAGTCCTGTCCGGTGTACTCATAACCCAATGAGCACCTGTATACATCTTAGGTGATCCAACTGACACAAGTGGCTTGTGAGACCGGCCACCGCCCCTCGTCGGGGTCTCGACTGTATACACTAGTCTACTATGGAGAATCGATGCCCTGTCTCGAAACTCTCACGACTAGGGACCTTTTAAGGATATGCTTATAGACCCCAGCTCCCACTTATATGATCGCCCTCATACTGCTGGTGGTCAAGCAAGAATCCTAGGGGCTCTATCAACGTGTAATAGCGACGTGTCAGGTCACTTAAAACAGTACACGATGATAAAGGTAAACCAGATAGCATACTATCATCTCGAGTAAGACTGTCCTACCGGGATAGGTCCTCTATCAATCATTACAATCACGTACCTGTGACCTAATAATTGACTCTGAGGGCACTATCTCCAACAATCTCCCACTTGCACTCAAGGCTAATTATTGCGATGTCGCATACTCACAGCCCGTATGATACCGAACACCCAACTCCTCTACTAGTCAGTCTCACAAAGCTCGTTTGCGAAACTATTGCGTTCGAGGAATAGCCTCAGTGAGTGGATCCGCTTAGTTGTTTCTTTCTATGTCTCTCTATATCTCAAGTTCGCGGAGAAAGCCATCTCCCGAAATGAGCAATACCTGTCTTAGAATATGTCTGGATGTCTGATGGGACATAGCTCATAAATGAACTCCAAATCCAAACTTCTTAGACTGTATCGTCAACTGAACTTAATCAGTATCCTGCGCGCCATGCCTCCCTCAGTATTGCCTTGGACCACCTGTCTAAAATACTGCCCCTCATCAGAAGGAAAACTATAACTCTGACAACCTCCTTGTCGTCCATGTCACCTTGGAAGCCTGGAATGATAACTGTCTCCTGAATGAGGCTGTCGTTATCATCTCCCTAGAACATCCACTTATGTTCTAAAACTGCTTCCGACTGTTTCTCCAGGATTGGATTAATGTCAACTTATTGCATCTAGTGCAAGAACAACATCTGGTGTGGTACTTGACATCTCACGATTGACTCAATTGCCTGAGCAAGTGATCTGCCAACCATGCCCGTCCCTCTCCCCTTTAGTCTGTAAGACACCTTTGGAGAGGGTGACTCCATTACCTGCAGGTACACTACCGTGCCAGGGGTCGTCCATTCTAAATACCCTTAGAATGCTGTCTAAGTACCCAGATTGGGAGACTACCCAAATCTAGATCTAAAGCCATAGATCTAGTAACCAGAATGTCTGATATAATGTCCAAGTCCCATGTGGAGAAACTACTGTGTGACGACCAAAGTATAACAGATTGTAGTATAGGAGTTTCTTTTCCTACTCTGTGTAGTGTATGTCATCCAAATACCAGGATATCACACCCTACTACCTTCTCAACAGATCCATCTCTTATTCTGATGAAGTCAAACCCATGACTGTCACGTCAGAAATAGATGATCTATCTCCGCTACATCTGCTCTAGTCTATAAATAGACATAAGCAACCTGTCCACCAATGCTTCCGCTGCTCCCACTGACTACGACAACCCTCTGGCAGAGTCATATAGACGTACACTTCTTAAACTGGTTTAGAACGATGCTATACTCATCCTCCCACCGGGTCTCGTAACCTGGAACAACAGCAATGGCAATTGTGGGTAAACAAGAACTTCCCTGTCACCGTCCTTGAGGCTACCGTAGTGCCTCTCGGGTGCCTGAAGTTACCCACCTTATCTGCGGAGTGGCCAATGGAATGTCAATCCAGATTGAATCTTTAGGTTCCTTATCAAATCTTCAGTAATCGTTTGTGGTTCTGGAATCACTTCCAGTTCTACCATACTCCCACTACTGTTTTTTGAAAAAATCCATCTTTAATAAAACTGTGGCGAGTCTAGAACAATATTGCTATTGTTCATCCAGATGGTAGAAAGTCAACCCGCGTCATAGCCTGGGTCAACCCACAAACAGCCATTACAGAAACGTGCCTTGAGTTGTCCAGTGTCTGGTTTTAAGCATAAGCCGGACAACTCCCCGTACCTTAACATCGTTAAGATATGAACTGTTCTATATCCCATATAGGACCAGAGGCACTGATTTAATTGAACCAGATTCAAATCATGCAACTGTCTCCAGTGCATGTCAACTGAATGGAAGGAGGCCGATCAGCGTTACTCAACTTAGGAATGCTTCCAATTATGAGTAACCTGAAAAAGAAGCAAGTTCTCTTAGTCATTACTATCAACTTAATACCATACACAAGTATCTACATCTTCGATCTCTTTGAAGAATCCCGATACTTGCTACACCTGGTTCTCTACTCTATTCAAATACCTATAACTTCTCAAAATTCGGACCCTGTGTTTCCTACGAAACACCTGTCTAAAAACTAGAGAAGTCATAAGTAAACCGAATATAGTACGAGGACCAACCCCTCTGTCCTGATGGACCCTGGACAACATACAATACTCTGTATAAGTCCCTTGAGTCTGATAACTCATTTACTGTGTGTCGTAGGTTGAAAACTGTACTTATGGTTAAGAAGAATTACACCGCTGTTTAATGCTCCTTACCTAACCATCCACTGATATAGGTAAATGTCGTAGACATAATTTCAGAAAGGTATATCTCACTCTATAAAAATAGACGTACAGATATATCAATTTGAAATTGGTGCATAACAGCGGATATTCAAAACCAAATATTTGCCGACCGGCAGACAGCCCAGGTGATTTCCTCAAATATCACCGATTACAACGAATCCCGATATAATGAGGATGATCACTTAATTCCCAATAACTTACTCCCACTCATCATCTGTAAAACCATACAGATGTGAGAATCATACCTGGTAAATACATACCCTGGAGCAAGTGCCTAATCGGGAAATCAGTTTTCCTTTAACAGTACACAGCGAAACTGAAACATTGAAATGTTTCGATGGGGTATCCTGGTATTCCTAGTAATGCATCTTCCAGATTCACGACTGTAACCGTATAATCCTTTGCCACCTCTCCAAATCCCTTCATATGTCTTTAGTCTTTACCTTCTGCACACCCCTTTAGGCCAAATGGTTTTCTTCCTTCCCTACCGTTCGGCACCAGCCTATGGTTTGGAAGAAGACTATCCAATAAGCATAATGGGTGTACTGTCCCAATCCTAGGAACACTCGCAATGAGAGAGGGTGAAGATAAAAGACAACCGAATAAACCTTATTCCTATTCCTCCTGGACCAGAATCCATCCCCGAACCGGAACAAGTTCCTTTCGAGTTCGTATATAACCATACGATGGAGTATCCAATAAACTGTGGATCTTCGTAGTGATACGGAGTGTCCTGAAGAAATACAAAGGTGATTTTAGGATTGGCGAAGGAATACTTGGTTTGGTCGTGAATATCTGTTGCAATTTACTTTGCCCTCTTACTAATCCCTTGCTTTGTCTGAACTTAACACCTTCTGTACACCATCGTTAGGCTAATTGGTTTTCTTCATTCCCTACCGGTCGGCACCAGCCTAAGGTTTGGAAGAAGACTATCCAATTTGCGTAATAGGTGTACTATCCCCTAAACCAAGGAGTACTCACAACTTGAGAGAAGGTAAAAGGAAAAGACAACTGAATAATCCTATTCGTTTTCTCCAGAACCTGAAACCATCCTCGAATAAATTCCTTCGAGTTCGTATCTAACCATACGATGGTTTTGTCCAATGGAAGTGGACGTTCGTAATAATACGGGGTGTCCTGGAGAAAAGGGTAAAAGTAGGAGTGGCAATGAGGTTTGCAACTCTGACAATCCAAAAGCCAGTGTTAAGAAGGTTCGGTCAACTTGGTCACTGAGTCATAGTTTTAGGGTCGGGTCAATGGTCGCTGCCAAAGAGAGAGAGAAAAGAAACACTCAGCGTGCACTCTAACCTAGATCAGAATGGTTACCAATTTATCTAATCTGGAAACCTCCCACTGTACCTCAAATTCTCCTCCAAACCTGAAAGAAGAATTAGTCGGGGTCACCCGAGGAGTAAACTAACTCATCAGTGGGAATCGGGATCCAACTATCATCGCATGATAACGTGACGGAATCCGCTCACGGTTTCACACTCCAGAAGGTATGCGCATATCTGGCAAGTTTCAGTTCTTTTGAAACTCCCGATGTGATTTCTGCCCCATGCTCTTATGACCTTGACTAAGGCCAACAAATCATAAGTCACATGTCAAGTTCTACCCGTCATTATCCAGGTTGATTTGAACCCACCCGTACAAGCCCTTGACTAGGGCCAACAAGGCTATACGACTGTCCCAAACCAACGCATCTATCTATGCAGCATATGAACACCCAACAGCTACCAAACACTGTGCCTTGACTATGGCCAACAAACACAGCTTGAATACTATTGACTACCCATATGAAACAACGAAGGGCTACGAATGGTTTCTGGCGAAAACCTTTAACGTAATGAACTTGATATCGTTGAAGGAACTGATAGCTTTTTTAAAAGTATAGTGACGAAAACCGTTGCTAAAGAGGTCACTCCCGGTGAAGGGATCTCGGCTCTTTCCCCGTAGAATGGGGTGCAGGATATTCCAAATGAATACCACGGTGCAAAGCAAAAGTAATCGGCTATAGTGAAGTTAATGCCCTGACGCAAACTTTTTGTCCAAGGGGTCACTCCCGGTGAAGAGATCTCGGCCCTTGCCTCGTCGACTGAGGAGCAGGATATTCCAACTGAATACCACGATGCAAAACAAAAGTGAACGTCCTTGCAATAACAGCTTTTTGAAAAAGTGTTCCAACAACATCAGATTAGGTTTGTTTTTAACTTGCATTGATCCGAATCAATGCAGTCCCATCAATTGATCACACCACAAAGAACGAAAATATACTGATGTACGTATATGCCATCCGCATTCGCCACTGGGTCCCGTCATTACCCGTTAGGTTAGCTAACTAACGACAGAGCGGGGACTGGACTAGCGCGGATGCAAAACATATACAACATCTACTAATATATATACCAATATATTATATTCGCTTAAGGCGTGAGTAAAATGCAACATCACAGAGAATGAACAGCATCACAGAAACAATACAGATATCTGGGATCCCCGGGTTTCACAGAGCCGCTGAAACCCGACGTTCCCCTGGTCGTGTGGATAGCCTTTGCAATGAAATCCTAGACCCCTACGGGCGCGGCAAGTCACCCGCCAAAACCTGAAGCGAGGCAGCCCCCTTCAGCACCGTGAATGGACCACCCAGCACTTCACGGAATCCGGTAACTTGGGCACCCCTCCTGGGTCAACCTGTACCCCCTACGAGTGCGGCGAATAGCCCGCCAATCCTAGAGTGAAGCCCCCTCCGTCTCAATGCCATGAGATGCGGGCCCGTTTCCCTCTAGAACCCGGCTATCCGTGCACCCCTCCGCGGGGTAATCCTAGTACAGAAAGTAAAATATACATACACCGGGTACATCGACCGCAACCAGGTCGTGCCCCAAAATAATAATACAAACAGACAGTGACGGCAGTCCACATGTCGGACGCTCGCCCCGCAATATCAAATGTACATAATACAACCACAACTGTACTAGCATTGCATCCAGGCTATCCCCCATGACCGATCCGCAACATCACAGCAAAAACAAAACATCAACGTGAAAGTCACGTTCGCAAATCCGTCTAACCGGGCTATAGCAGTTAGACCGGATTTACCGATCAAGTGACATTCACGGTCGCAGATATAATGTAAATACTGTGAAATAATGTGTTTAAAATATCCGATCAATCAAATTTTAACAAGTGGGCCCCCAAGCAATACTGTAGCAGTTAAAGAAATTCTGGGCCCAATGTTAATATTCCAAAACCCCAATTTTAAGCCCACAAAGACACTGTAGAAATTTGGTGCAGTGATCTCCACAGTGTGCGGCGGAACAGCGGCGGGAAGGGGGTTTTCGCGGCGGTTCCGCGCTCCCATAGTGGAGTCACTTCATCGAATTTTTACAGTGCTCTTATATTTTCCAGTACATCAATATTTTACAACCTGAAAAATTTTTCGAGACCAAAAATTTTCAACAGAAAACTGTCGATAGGAAAAACACGGTTTTGGAACTTTTTGATCGATCGGAAATGCAAACACATTAAACCAAGCTAGACTAAGTTAATGGCGTTGCTTTGATACCACTGTAAGTGCACGGCGGCGCCCCGGCCGTCAATCCGACGGCCAAATGCGGAAGCAGTGATAAACTTTAATTTTCTTGAACTGGCAAACCGCCGCGCACTAATACCCGGATCGAACCATTAATTAGTCCTAGCTAACTACAAGAAAGGGAATAGAGATATACCGACGATCCAAGTCCTCCGGTCTTCTCGTCATCGTCCCGATCTCCTGCGGAATGTCCCGTCTCCTCCTCGTCGCCGGAAGTGCACCACATCGCCTACTTCTTTTACGGGCTCCCACCTCAATGCCGAGGCAACTCGGGCACGAAGCCGGCTACTCGACGTGCCCAAGATTTGCTGTAGAATGCGTAGTACTCAAGTCTCACTTTGGGGTTCATGGAGATTGCCATTGTGGTGGAGGAAGAAGAACTTGAAGAGAGGTGAGGAAAAATGTATCATGCAAAAAATGAATGTGACAATTTTCTCACTACCAAAAGAAAAGCCCCCACCCTCACTAGTGGCCGGCCAAGCATGATGGTGGTAGGTGGGAATGGAGTGAAGTCAAATGAAAGACAAGGGAGTGGGTGAGCTATCATGGAAGGAAGAATAATGAGTGATGATCAAAACAATATCATCACAAACAAAAACAAACACTCCAAAGCAACCATGATGACTCCAAATGGTCAAGCCATCATGAAGAAGTCAAGAAGTCAAGGTCAATGGAGCAACCATCATGATCCAACCAATAAGCAAAGACCCCCTCCAAAAATACTTATTTGCAACAATGCAAATAAGCCCTCCTCCACCAATCTTCGGCCAATGAACGATACAAAGGAAATTGGCCGAAACGGAAAGCAAACTGGCAACTCCAGAAAAGTGGTCCCGTAATAAATTACAGGAAAACCCCGATACTGTGCATACACACCCGCATCTGTATTTCGACCGAAATATAAATGCAATGAGACAAAATCTACACTGTACTATACTAGGATCCGGCTTATACCAAAGCCGGCTAGTATTATCCGTTCGATCCTGATCTGTGCAATACCGCACGTATCTGATCGAACCCTGCCATATAACCATACGGCCTATAGTACAGACTGTCCGATCCTGATCCGTGCAATACCGCACGTATCTGATCGAACCCTGCCATATCTCCATACGGCCTCTACAACCTTTCGCCCGAAAGCTAAGTAACTGAATGTGGGGGACTCTAAAGACTCGTCAACACCTTGGTTGTGGATTTAACCACTAGCACGTTAGAGGTATAAGCCAATACATAACGGGCTACCAGGTATTGATCAAAAGGGACGTCTGTGAGCGAACTCAGCCTGACTCCCTACTGAGCCTGTCAGTGACAATATCCGTACAGTCCGGTCCGTTCGTCTATGAGCATCGCATGGCGGGCCTAGGGGGTTGGTAAAAGTCAGACCCCCAAAAGCGGTACAAGTCGTGTCGGAGTGTAGCCCAGAACACCCTGAGATACTACTGGAATACCTACCAGTAAATCTCCTTGCCTCGGCCGAGGGCTTTGTGTAATGGCTCTCCTAGACACAGCGCGACCTCACCCCCAATACCGGGAGAGACGAACCCCTGAAGATACGCTCACTGCCTCCATGTGGCTCGGGACTGTACCCAACTAAAACCTGTTTGCACGACTCCTTTGAGCCGTGGTAGGGTAGTAATCAAAGTACAGTGGGAACTCACACGAGACAAATGACGATCCCCAGGTCGATGAACTAACCTGCACACATGTCACCAGGGAACTGCCATCTGACGTCAGGTATATGACCAACTAGCATGTTCCCGGCGAGTCCTGTCCGGTGTACTCATAACCCAATGAGCACCTGTATACATCTTAGGTGATCCAACTGACACCAGTGGCTTGTGAGACCGGCCACCGCCCCTCGTCGGGGTCTCGACTGTATACACTAGTCTACTATGGAGAATCGATGCCCTGTCTCGAAACTCTCACGACTAGGGACCTTTTAAGGATATGCTTATAGACCCCAGCTCCCACTTATATGATCGCCCTCATACTGCTGGTGGTCAAGCAAGAATCCTAGGGGCTCTATCAACGTGTAATAGCGACGTGTCAGGTCACTTAAAACAGTACACGATGATAAAGGTAAACCAGATAGCATACTATCATCTCGAGTAAGACTGTCCTACCGGGATAGGTCCTCTATCAATCATTACAATCACGTACCTGTGACCTAATAATTGACTCTGAGGGCACTATCTCCAACACATAACGGGTCAAGAAAGTACTGGTAACACTTACCAGCAAAACCCTGATCAGCCCTGGCTAGGGACTTCCCTGTTACGGCCAATCGAGCACAGCGCAACATCAACCCCCAATACCGGGAGAGACGAAACCCGTCCTATCGCTCATTGCCTCCATGTGACTCGGGACTGTACCCAAAAACCACCGTTTTGCACGCCCTCATGGACGTGGTAAGGTGGAGATCAAAGCACAGTGGGAATCACACAAGACTCTATGACGATCTCGGGTCTACAGAGTAACCTGCACAAGTGTCACCTGAGAACTGCCATCTGACGTGAGGTATAATACCATCTGGGAGTTCTCGGCGAGTCCGTCCAGTGTACCCAGTCTCCACTGAGCACCCGTATACCATCTCTGATGTCAAACACCAATGGATATGGGATCATCCATCGCCCATCTCATGGGTCGAGAAGCGTATACGCTAGTCTACACTGGTATATCGATGCCCCGTCTCGATACACCCACGACTAGGGACCGTGAAGGATGTACCTATAGACTACCATGTCCCCACTAGTATGATCTGCATCATAGTCCAGGTAGTCAAGTACACACCCAAAGGGCTTTACCAACATGTAACTATAAGACAGTTTAAAGAGACAAGTGTACATGTTAAGATAAAGAGCAACCAGATAGCATACTATCATATCGAGCAAGAAAGTCATCTCTATATATGTCCAAGCATCCAATATAATATACATCATCTGTACAATACTGGCCTCTAGGGCATACATACAACTAACAATCTCCCACTTGCACTAGGGCCAGCTGCTGTAGTATCGCATACCGAGCATCCCGAAGAGTCTCTCAAACTGTATCTGGGGAATGGCCTTCGTGAGTGGATCCGCCGTGTTGTTCTTCGTGTCAACCCTCCTGACCTCGATCTCCCGGCGATCAACTATCTCCCGGATCAGGTGATACCGCCTCAGAATATGCCTGGATCGCTGATGGGACCTGGGTTCCTTGGCCAAAGCCACCGCTCCATTGTTATCACAATACAAAGGTATTGGATGCTCAATGGATGGAACCACTCCAAGTTCAGTAATGAACTTCTTGATCCAGACAGCCTCTTTAGCAGCATCGTTGGCAGCGATGTATTCAGCTTCCATCGTCGAGTCTGCCACGGTTTCCTGCTTGGAACTCTTCCAGCTAACCGCCCCTCCGTAAAGGGTAAAGACAAATCCCGACTGCCACTTAGAGTCGTCCTTATCACTCTGGAAGCTTGAATCGGTAAAGGACTCCACTTGGAGTTCTCCATTACCATACACCAAGAGCATCTCTTTAGTCCTTCGTAAGTACTTGAGAATGCTCTTCACAGCTGTTCAGTGACTCTCTCCAGGATCAGCTTGATACCTGCTCACTACACTTAGTGAGTATGCTACATCGGGTCTGGTACATAGCATCGCGTACATGATAGAGCCTACAGCCGAAGCATAGGGTATCCCTTGCATGCGAGCTCTGTCCAAATCAGTCTTGGGAGACATTTCTTTGGAGAGAGTGACTCCAGAGATCGTGGGCAAGTTCCCACGCTTGGATTCTTCCATACTAAACCTCTTTAGTATGGTGTCAATGTACCTATATTGAGACAATCCTAATATCCGTTTGGATCTATCCCTATAGATCCTAATTCCCAATATGCATGAGGCATCACCAAGATCTTTCATTGAGAATCTTTGTGATAAGAAGAGCTTGACCGATTGCAGCATAGGAATATCATTTCCTATCAAGAGTATGTCGTCCACGTACAATACGAGGAAGACAACCTTACTCTCTGCCACCTTCTTGTAGATACAATGTTCATCTGGGTTTTTGACGAAATCAAACTCTTTGATAACGACGTCAAAGCAGATGTTCCAACTCCGCGATACTTGCTTTAATCCATAAATGGATTTAAGCAGCTTGCACACCTTCCCGCTCCTCCCACTGTCTACGAAGCCCTCTGGCTGAGTCATGTACACGCACTCTTCTAAATCACCGTTTAGAAAGGCGGTCTTAACATCCATTTGCCAGATTTCGTAATCATGATATGCCGCGATGGCAAGCATGATCCGGATGGATTTAAGCATAGCTACTGGAGAAAAGGTTTCATCATAATCCACACCTGGTCTTTGACAAAAACCCTTTGCAACAAGTCTAGCTTTGAAAGTCTCCACTTTCCCATCTACACCAAGTTTTTTCTTGAAGATTCACTTGCTCCCAATGGGTTTTACCCCTTCAGGAGCAACTTCTAAAGTCCACACTTTGTTGGTGTACATGGATTCCATCTCGGACTGCATTGAATCCAGCCATTTCACTGAGTCCCTACTCGTGATGGCCTACTCGAAGCTAGTTGGGTCATCATCCTCCATGATGCAATCCTCGCTCCCACCATCCATGAGAAAATCGTAGTATCTCTCAGGTTGGCGAGGAACCCTACTAGATCGGCGGAGTGGCTGGGGTTCATTGGGAACTATTGAATCCTCTGGTTCCACCAGATCTTCTGTTGTAGCTTCTGTAGCTGGAACCTCTTCAAGTTCTACCTCATGACCACTAATCTCTTTTTCAAGAAATTCCTTTTCTAAAAAGGTGGTATGCCGAGAAACAAACACTCTTTGTTCCTCAGGGTGGTAGAAGATATACCCTTGTGAATTTTTGGGATATCCTATAAATTTGCATAGAACAGACCGTGCCTCAAGTTTGTCCGGATTTTGTTGTTTGACATAGGCTGGACAACCCCATATCTTAACATAGTTAAGACATGGTCTCTTCCCTTTCCATATCTCATATGGAGTGGTAGGCACTGATTTGGTGGGGACCATATTCAATAGATGTATGGCTGTCTCAAGCGCATACCCCCAGAAGGAAATAGATAACTCAGCTGTGCTCATCATAGAGCGCACCATATCTAATAGGGTGCGGTTCCTCCGTTCTGATACATCGTTGTGCTGTGGTGTATATGGAGGAGTCAGCTGAGAGAGAATCCAATTCTCTTTTAGGAAGTCCAGGAATTCATTGCTTAAGTATTCACTTCCTCGATCAGATCGAAGGATTTTAATACTTTTTCCGGTTTGGTTATCGACTTCTTGTTTATATTCTCTAAATTTCTTAAAAGCTTCAGACTTGTGTCTTATCAAGTACACATGTCCGTATCTTGAGAGATCGTCAGTGAATGTAATGATGTACGAAGAACCATCCCTGGCATGTGTAGACATGGGACCGCATACATCACTATGTATCAGTCCCAAGAGTTCGGTAACTCTATCTCCGTGTCCCGTAAACGGAGTTTTGGTCATCTAGCCTTTGAGACATGACTGGCAAGTGTCATAAGATAAAAATTCGAATGGTTTCAAATATCCATCCTTATGCAACTTAGCTAGTCGTGTCGCATTGATGTGACCCAGTCTAAAATGCCATAAGAAGGATTCGTTCAGTTCTGAACTCTTCCTCTTGTGTGTGTTTGTTATGCTCAGAACTGTTGATTGATTTAGAACATAAATGCCATTGCACAACGTGCCTGATCCAACCAACTTTTGGTTACGGAAAATGTTCATAACATTATCCTGTAATACAAAATTATATCCCTCTTTACTCAATAAAGAAACTGATATAATGTTGCATATCTGGTTCGGCATGTAATAGCATTCGTTCAGAACCAATATATTACCAGCTGGTAATGCAAGGTGATATTCCCCGACAGTCTTAGCTGCAACAATTGCACCATTTCCAACTCTAATGTCTTTATCACCTTCTCCAAGTTCTCTACCTTTTCTGAGCCCATGTAACTGATTACATATATGGGATCCTGACCCGGTATCTAATACCCAGGACGTAGAGCAAATGGAGAAACAGTTCTCTGTAACGAACACACCCGAAGAAAATGCATCATCATGTACTTTCTTCATTCGGGTGGCTTGGGAATCCTGGTATTCCCCTATGTCCTGTTCATTCCTATAACTCTTATAAGAAAGAACGGAACCAACGTTCCCCAGCACAGTAAAACATGCGGGTTCAGTCAATACATCCATATTATTATCTTTATTAGGGCATGACATGGTCGCTACCTGGAGAGAGAGAGAAGAAAACACTTTAGCGTATGCTCTTGCAAGATCAGATTGGTTATTATCTTATCTAATTAGGATGGTTCCCACTGGTTTTTATCAAATCTTCCTTCAAACCCTAAAAGGAAAGACTAGCCAGGATTAATTACACCCTACAACTTCGCCAATCTTTCAGCCAGGCCAGTGTCGGTACATTGAGGGAGGTTCCCCGTGCTTTCGCACGGACCTAATTAAAGTAAACCTCGTTTTCCCAGTGGCGTAACCCCGTTGACACCTTTCTAGACACCTACTTGATCGGCTAATTGTAATGTGTAAAACTCTCCCAGGAGTAACTCTTACTCGCAGTGGGTATCGGGATCCAACTATCTCATAGAAGGTATGCAATCTCATTGCAAATTTCAACACTTGAAATTCCCGATAATGCTTTTTCCCCTAGCGTGCTTTGACCTTGACGAAAGCCAACAAACCACAGCCCGCTAATCAAGTTCAACCCGTACATTTCTTGACTGAATTAAACCCACCCGCACGACCCTTGATGAAAGCCAACAAAGCCGTACGACTACCCTAATCCAGTCGCATCATATGCAGCAGATAAGCAGCACATAGCTACCGCGCACTACACCTTGACGAAAGCCAACAAATGTAGCACGAATACTATATGCAACTTATCTGAAATGACGGAGGGCTACGTCAGGTTTTTCTGAAAACCTATTGCGTAATGAACTTGATATCGTTGTAGAATCGAATGATTTTGAAATGGAGTAGTTTTTAGGCTTTTTCTAGTTTTGCTAAAGGGGTCATTCCCGGTGAAGGGATCGTCGGCCCTTTCCTCATCGAATGAGGTGCGGGATATATCATATATATCGCTGTGCAAAGTAAAACTCCAAAAGCAATCAAAAGCAAACCGAGTGTGTAGCATCTGCCAGTTATTGCTAAAGGAGTCACTCCCGGTGAAGGGATCTCGGTCCATTCCTCATCGAATAAGGTGCAGGGTATATCATATATACCGCTATGCAAAGCAAGAACTGTAGCTACCTGTTTTATTTTGAAATTCGATTCTACAACATCTTTAGGTTTCTTTTATTTCATTAATCACATTAATGAAGTCCCATCATTTAAATACCTAAACATCACAGATAAATACGACGTACACTTATGCCATCCGCATTCGCCTCGATTTCCCCTCGTGCACCGTTAGGTTAGGTAACTAACGGCAGAGCGGGGCAGGGCTAGCGCGGGTGTAAAACATAAGTAACGCCTATATAATATATCATATATACTATATACAGTATCTATCACAGAACATCACATGATCACATCACAGATATCGCAGCAGAAGAATCATATGAAATATTGGATATACTAGGACGTCCGTGTTTTCAATACGAGCCAGTATAAAACACGGATTCCACGGTCGCGATGAATAGCCAAACCCACATCCCTAGACCCCTACGAGAGCGGCAAGCAGCCCTACCAATTCTAGAGTTAGGAGACCCGGACTCGACTCCTCGAGGTGGTCTCCCACTGGACTCCAGAACCCGGTTACTTGTGCTCCCCTCCTTGGGTCTATTCTAGTGCATAAAAGTAAATAATATACAAACGGTGACATCTTCCGCATCCTGGAAGTGCCCCAATATAAGAATATTACATACAAGTTTTTACATGAATGAAAATGAAAAACACTCATCTCACATAAAACCCCCCGGCTATTCAAACACGACTATCCAATATAACATATCCAGCAACACATAACATCACATGTCATCAACGTAAGTAAATATGCGCATCCCAATTGTCGTTGACATATAGCAACGAAACCGGCGATATCACATATTACACTTACGGTCACAGAAAAGAAAGTGTAAAACTACAACAGTTGAAATCCGCAACCTGTTTAGACATCGCATGCCTAATCAAATGAAATACTTAGACATCACATGCCTAACAATTATAAACCCCGCATTTTAGTCCCATTATCGAAAACTCTTTTCAATATCAAGTGAGACTAAACCGCTAGATTTATAACATTCATCCAGTTATCTCATAACAGTTTGTGAATACCAATTATTGTATCCCATTCCGGATAAATAGAAAATATCAAACTTTCCGATCGAACATTCGAACACCCAAGTTTTCCCGAAACCGTTCAACACATGAAATAAGTTCAAAAACATTCACTTCATGCCTCAGTACCAACGGTCCAGCCGTAGATGGGTCAAGCCAACGCCTCACATGTGGCACGCCGTACTGCCCCAAACCCTAAGGTTCAAAGGGCAGTTCAAGACGGTCACATAATCGAGTTAAGGTTTGTTGTCTTCTAGAGGGACCATCGCATTACTTGCACTACTTGGAACGTCCTTAAACCACAGAAAAATCCAACACTTGGAAATGTGCCGGCAGGGGAAAGATTAGGTATTTACATCCGGTCGAACTTTTCAACATATTCTAAAATTATCCGGTAAAACACATAGACAAAGTTTGATAATCCGATCGAATCTACGAAGATCCAAAACACCCCAGAAAGTTCAACTCTTGAGTTCAGATTAAAAAATCCCAGAAAACTCAGCACCTCAAATAACAGATTACTGTGGAAAATAGGAAGGCTGAGGTCATCATATGGCCGCGGAACCGCCGCAGAAGCCAGGCTTCTGCCGCGGTTCTGCCGAGCTTTCGAGGTATCTTTTGGAAAATTTTGCAGCATAATTCTTAGAATTTCCTGCTGAATTTTTTAAGAATTTTTAATCCGGAAAAAACCCAGTTTTTGAAAAAAGTCCAGAGAGCATGCAAAGTTAGTTTTTCGATGTTCGTTCGGATTTCAAACGTCGTCTAGGCTTCGCCTAAGGCTCTAGCTAGGCTCTGATACCGCTGTAGGGTTCCTAGGCACACTAATGAGGTCTCACAAGGCATCAACCATGCCAATTTCAAAAACTACAAGTGCCGAGAAACCTTAATACGGATCGTTAACTAGATTTTAGGCGACAAAGTGAAACTAGTTAACATTTTAACTAAAAGAAAGAGGATACAACCTTTGTAGATCCGGTTCTCCACTTCCTTAGCTCCACGTAGACGTCCTCTCGCTGTCCATATCGAATCCCGGACTCTAGCATCGGCTTCATCGGAGAAATGGGCGGGCTAGGTCGTCGGCTTCGATGCCGAAGAAGATCTACGTCGAGGCAACACAAGATCAAGCTCTAACTTCACCAAGTCGTGAAACTTGTGAAGAAAACACCCTATACTACTTGGCAAGAGGTAGAGGATGAAGAAATAGGAGGTGGGTTCACTTTAGAATTGGATTTCTCACTCTTTTACTCAAGATGCCATTAAAGCTAGTAAGCTTTTCCTCTTGTTCAAGAGGAAGAAGATGAAGATAGAATATGATAAGTGTTAGATTAAAAATGAAAATAATATGAATACTTATCATATACTAACCATAGTCAAGTGTAGAGAGTAAACTAGGGTTAGGTGAATGGTTAGGTTAAGAGAAGAAAACAAAAATGGTGAAGGTTTCAACCCTTCATGAAGCTTCATGAAAGAAACAAGAAAAGCCACCATTTCCATTTTCTTTTCCAAAATCAATAATCAAAATAAATAAATGAATAAGTAAACAAAACCCTAACCATTCATATAACCATGGTTTAATCTTTACACAAACTCAAGTTAACATGTATCATCAAACATGATACAATCAAGTGCACACTAAAATATATCGCATATACAATGCGCACATCAAGTGAGAAAATCCTTTTAAAATGAACCAATACTAGTTAATGCAAAGTAATATATAAAATATATAATTATACATTAAATCATTAAATCAACACTTGATTCAATGATCCGGTCATGTCGCACATAACCGACCAGTATCCAATGTATCGACTTATCGAATCAATCTTCGATTCGATAACTAGGTTATATCGCATACAACCAATCGAAACATTCATCGCGAGAATGAAATACGGTATCACATACACGCATTATTCTCGGTCCCGCACATATCTCATATGCGCTCCTATTTCGTTTCGCTTGAGCCAGGAAACCTCTGTGTAGGAATCTAAAGACTCGTCAATACGCCGGCAGCAGATGATGATCATATCAAGCACCCACAAGCCGCAAGCGGTCTGCTAAACGTAACGGCCACCCGGGTATTGAGCGATCAGATGATCGACGAGCAAGCCCGCTCACACTCCTGTGAATCCAACCAGTAACACTTACCGTACAGTCCGGTCTGTTCGTCTGATATGTCGCATATCAAGTCTAGGGGTGGTAAACGTCAGACCCCAATAACCGATAAGTCGTGCCGATGTGAGGCTCATAACTGTTAGTTATATGTATGCCCTAGAGGCCATTACTATACATAGGATGTATATTGTAGTGGATGCTTGGACATATATAGGGAGGACTTTCTTGCTCGACATGATAGTATGCTATCTGGTTGATCTTTACCTTAACGTGTGCACTGATTGTCTCTCTGTTACATGTTGGTAAAGCCCTTAGGATGTGTACTTGACTACCTAGACTATGATGCGGATCATACTAGTGGGGATATGGTAGTCCATAAGTACATCCTTCAAGGTCCCTAGTCGTGGGTGTATCGAGACAGGGCATCGATATTCCAGAGTAGACTAGCGTATACCTTCTCGACCCATACAGATGGGCGATGGATGATCCCATATCCATTGGTGTTTGACATCAGAGATGATATACGGGTGCTCAGTGGAGACTGGGTACACTGGACGGACTCGCCGAGAACTCCCAGATGGTATTATACCCTACGTCAGATGGCAGTTCTCTGGTGACACTGGTACAGAGTAGTCTGTTGACCCGAGATCGTCATAGAGTCTTGTGTGGTTCCCACTGTGCTTTGATTTCCACCTTACCACGTCCAAGAGGGCGTGCAAAACGGTGGTTTTTGGGTACAGTCCCAAATCACATGGAGGCAATGAGCGATAGGAGGGGATTCGTCTCTCCCGGTATAGGGAGTTGATGTTGCGCTGTGTTCGATTGGCTATAACCGGAAATCCCTGGCCAGGGTTGCTGAGATTTACTGGTAAGTGTTACCAGTAGTTTATCGAACTGTTATAGACCTCATATCGACACAACTTATCGAGCTATTGGGGTCTGACGTTTACCACCCCTAGGCGAGACGATCAGACCGGACTGTACGGTAAGTGTTACTGGTTGGATTCACAGGAGTATGAGCAGGCTTGCTCGTCGATCTTCTGATCGCTTAATACCCGGGTGGCCGTTACGTTTAGCAGACCGCTTGCGGCTTGTGGGTGTTTGATATGATCATCACCTGCTGCCGGCGTATTGACGAGTCTTTAGAGTCCTACACAGAGGTTTCCTGGCTCAAGCAAAACGAAATAGGAGCGCATATGAGATATGTGCGGGACCGAGAATAATGCGTGTAAGTGATACCGTATTCTATTCTCGCGAAGAATGTATCGAAAGGTTGTATGCGATATAACCTAGTTATCGAATCAAGGATTGATTCGGTAAGCCGATACATAGGATACTGGTCGGTTATATGCGATATGACCGGATCGTTAAATCAAGTGTTGATTTAATGATTTAATGTATAATTGTATATTTGATATATTACTTTGCATTAACTAGTATTGGTTCACTTTAAATGGATTTTCTCACTTGAATTGTGCACATTGTATATGTGATATATTTTTGTGCACAAGATTGTATCATGTTTGATGATACATGCTAACTTGTGTTTTGTGTAAAGATTAAACCATGATTATGTATTGGTTAGGGTTTTCTTTTTCTTAATCATTTATTTATTTATTTATTTGGATAAGATTATGAAGAGAATGGTGGCTTTCTTTGTTTCTAGTTGAAGCTTCATGAAGCTTTGACTTTGTAACCATTTTGTCTTCATGCTTAACCCTAACCATTCTAAGTAACCATGGTCTATTCTCTACACTCAACTAAGGTTAGTATATGATAAGTATTTCATTTATTTTCTAAATGAATTAACATTTGTCATATCTTTTTCTTCTTCTTCTTCATCTTCAACATGAAGAAAACCTAGCTACCATCAATAGCAACTAGTGAAATCAAGTGAGAAATCCAATTCTAAAGTGAACCCACCTCCTATTTCTTCATCCTCTACCTCTTGCCAAGTAGTATAGGGTGTTATCTTCACAAGTTTCATGACTTGGTGAAGTGGGAGCTTGATCTTGTGATCCCTCGACGTAGATCATCTTCGGCATCGTAGTCGATGACCTAGCCCGCCCATTTCTCCGATGAAGCCGACGCTAGAGCCCGAGATTCGATATGGACAGCGAGGAGACTTCATTGCGGAGCTATTGAGGTGGAGGACCGGATCTACAAAGGTTGTATTTCCGTTCCCTTAGTAAAGTAGTTTACTAGTTTTCGTATTTCGCCTAAAATTCTAGTTAACGATCCGTATTAGGGTTTCTCGGCACTTGTAAAATTTGAAATTGGCATGGTTGATGCCTTGTGAGACCTCATTAGCGTGCCTAGGAACCCTACAGTGGTATCAGAGCCTAGCTAGAGCCTTAGGCGATGCATAGACGGAATTAGAAGTCCAATCGAATCAAAACCCAAACCCAAATTTGCTCTCTGGACAATTTTGAAAAACTGGGTTTTTTCCATATTAAAAATATGCAGAAAAACCAGCAGGAGATTATAAGAATTACTGAGAAGCCCGTACACCTGAATCCACCTAAGTGCGGCGGAACCGCGGCATTAGCATGGCTAATGCGGCGGTTCCGCGGCCATGTGGTCTCTTCTTGCGTTAAATTTTGCACAGTAATTCTTAGTTTGCAGTGCCGGTTTTCCTGGGAATTTTTAATATTTTTTCAAGAGTTGAATTTTCTGGGTTGTATTGGGGTCTCGGTGTTTCGACCGGATTGTCTAATTTTGTTAGTGTGTGTCTTTCGGGGTAATTTTAGAATATGTTAAAAAGTTCGACCGGATATAAATACCCACTTTTTCCCCTGCCGGAAAATTTCCAAGTGTTGGATTTTTCCGAGGTTTAAGGACGTTCTGAGTAGTGCAAGTAACACGATGGACCCTCTAGAAGACAACAAACCTTAACTCGATTATGTGACCGTCTTGAACTGCCCTTTGAACCTTCGGGTTTGGGGCAGTACGGCGTGCCACATGTGAGGCGTTGGCTTGACCCTTCTACGGCTGGACCGTTGGTACTGAGGCATGAATTGGATGTTTTTAAACTTATTTCATGTGTTGATCTGTATCGGGAAAACATGGGTGTTTGGATGTTCGATCGGAAAGTTTAACATTTTCTATTTATCCGGAATGTGATACAATAATTGGAATTCACAAGTAGTTATGAGATAACCGAATGAATGTTATAAACATAGCAGTTTAGTCTCACTTGATCGGTTGCTACGGAATTTTGATGCGATCAAAAGTCCGTCGCAATCACGTAGCGTACGCGGATACTCGCCGGGTAAACTTAATAGACAGTCTCGCTCCATAGCCCCGACCAAGTGACTGCAGGAGAACCCCGTCGCCGAAAGCATCCGTTCGGGTGCTTGCGCTAGCGGTGTTCCGCCTTGGTGCACTTCGTCGACGGTATCGGGGGTGCGACCGTCTAGTAAAGTTTGCGACGAGCATTCGATCAGAACATCGGGAATCCTGTTGAATTCCCCGACTTGATATTGAAAAGTGTTTTCGATAATGAGACTAAAATGTGGGGTTTATAATTGTTAGGCATGTGATGTCTAAGGTATTCATTTGATTAGGCATGCGATGTCTATGCAGATTGCGGGTTCAAACTGTTGTAGTTTTGCACTTTCTTTTCTGTGACCGTAAGTGTAATATGTGATATCGCCTGTTTCGTTGCTATATGTCAACGACAATTGGGATGCGCATATTTACTTACGTTGATGACATGTGATGCTATGTGTTGCTGGATATGTTATATTGGATTGTCGAGTTTGAATAGCCGGGGTTTTTTATGTGAGATGAGTGTTTTTCATTTTCATTCATGTAAAAACTTGTATGTAATATTCTTTTATTTGGGGCACTTCCAGGTTGCGGAAGTTGTCACCCTTTGTATATTATTTACTTTTCCGCACTAGGATAGACCCATGGAGAGGAGCACAAGTAACCGGGTTCTGGAGTCCAGTGGGAGACCAACTCGAGGAGTCGAGTCCGGGTCTCTTAACTCTAGAATTGGTAGGGTTGCTTGCCGCTCTCGTAGGGGTCTAGGGGTGTGGGTTTGGCTATTCATCGCGACCGTGGAATCCGTGTTTTATACTGGCTCGTATTGAAAACACGGACGTCCTAGTATATCCAATATTTCATATGTTTCTTCTGCTGCGTTATCTGTGATGTGATCATGTGATATGTTCTGTGATGGATACTTTATATAGTATATATGATATATTATATAGATTTTACTTATGTTTTACACCCGCTGTAACGTTTTGAAAATCGTTTCGGTGAAATTTCGAAAAAATCGGTAAAATAAAGGGGTTTTCTGTAAAAAGTCAAAATACAAATATCTTATTATAAAAATTAAATATACATATTCTAGCAATGTAATTGCTATTATTTGGTGTTTATTGAGCCGCTGGTGAAATTTCAAATTTTCTGAAAAAAATATTATTTTATTATTATTTTAAGCCGTCACTAATACATTTTATTAGGGAAAATTACAAATTGGAATGAGTTGAAACAAATTTTGTGCATCATAAATAAAATTTTATCATGTGGTTTTTGGAACGAAATCATTTGCCAAAACGGTTTAGAAATTATTGAAGAAAAAAGGCTTTTTTTTGGCGTAAATAGATGTTTGGGGTATTGTATTTATCATTTTTCATCACCCCACACCCCCACACCCCCACTTACTCCTCCCCATGGCTGAATTCAGCACCCACCATATTTTTTCCCCACTTGATTTCAAAGGAAAAGAAATGAAAGAAAAGAATAGAAAATGGATAAAGTAGTTAGACTTTTGACTTTGCTTGACCTTGACTTTGTCCCCCCCCCCATTTTCTCTACCTCCCTCTCTCTCCTCACTCCCATTTCTGGCCGAAATTCCCTTCATTCCACAGCAGCAGCCCCCCCTCCATTTTCCCCTCTCTTTTCTCTTCAAAACTTCATGAAAAATTGCTTCTAAATCCATCAAAAAAATCCCAAAACCCAAATCCGACTCCTACCCATTTTAGCTTAGCCCGTATTGCATGGATCCTTGTGAAAAGAGAGCATTTTGGGAGGCCATGGATGCTTGTGGATCTTCATATATTTTTGGGTATAATTCTAAAACTTTTTGTTGCTTAAATTGTTACTAATTTCTTAAGCTAATTTAATTAAGTGTTATTTGGATATGTGAGTTTAATTGCAAGTTTTGGAATTCAAGTTGTGAAATTGAATGCAAGTTAGGGTTTATAAATTGGTGTATGGTTGTGTGTTATAATTAGGCTTTGTTGTCATGTTAATACAAGTTTAGTAGCTAGTGCTAATGGCTAGCTTAAAAATTTTGTTATTTTGCTAATTTGCTTACTAGGTTTTTGAAATTTGTTAAATTCTTGGGATTAAAAATGTGATTAGGTTTTTCTTGGCTTCATTAACTTTATTAAGTGTGGTTTAATGCTTTGGATCATGCAATTCTAAGCTAGATTGTAGTTTGTGCATTTTTGCTTTGAAATTGTTAAAAAGGGTATTTTTGTAAACTAGAATATTAGGATTTTTGGAATTTAATGAGATTAAATTCCGGAAATTGTTTATACGACTTATTTAAGATATTTAATAAATATATTGGCCGCTACATTCATTTAAACATCGTGTTTTGTACAAAAACGGCGAATTGTGCTTGCTAGATTTTCGGAAAAATGACTTTTTAAGTGAAATTGGCGTTTCTGTGAGTTTTAACCTAGTTTATATTAAAATTAGTGTTCGTGAATGTGCAAATGAGTGTGATTGGATTTTCTCGATGGTTTGACGTTCGTACATCGACATCGAGGGTTGGTTTGACTATTCTTGCATGCGTGGGCGATAGGTTTGGACCTATGCGTGATACGCGTGCCGATTTGATTTTCGTATGCCGTTTCGATTTCGAATTTAGTTTTAATGCGATATGGTACGTTATGATATGTAGGTACCCCCATGTGGACTTCGAGACGACAAGCAAGCGCGTGGCGACGTCGGCACCGGCTAGCGAGGACCAGGTGAGTAGATTTATATCTACGGGGAGAAGTCGGGTGGATGGCATATAGCACCCCCGCAGTCCGTGGTGGTGTATACGGATGCGTATACACACCAACAATTATTATATGATATTTGGGATTAATAATGATGCTTAGGATGGATATTGTGTGTTGGATTATTTTTAGTGTTGCGAACCCTAGGGTAGTGTTGCACTACACATACACACATACTTACTTGCTTACATTCCTATTGATATGTGCTCATGGGATTCTTTATGGTTATGTGTTCACATGGGTATGGGACTATGTGTTCACATACGGATTGAGGATGATACTTGGGATTGAGCTGAGTCGATGAGACTTGATTTGAGGCACTGAGATCGGTGATATAGCAGGGTTCGTATCTTAGATACGACATGACGTTGTAGCGGGTCCTTGACGTAGTGTTTCACACACGTCCATGCATACGTAGGCGGTATCAGTATGGTACTAGACGTAGATCAGTACCCCGATCATGATATTTGATAAAGAGGATACCAGGTGAATAGTATGATGAATGTGATATCGACCCGTACCCAGATTGGGATGCCGTACGACGGATTTACGTACGAGCTATATTGATGATTGATCCGCACTCTTGACTTGGG
The DNA here is from genome assembly GCA_030015575.1 of Agapanthus africanus. Lineage (NCBI taxonomy): Eukaryota > Viridiplantae > Streptophyta > Magnoliopsida > Asparagales > Amaryllidaceae > Agapanthus > Agapanthus africanus. Next base: position 342,637,879 of record CM057346.1, on the reverse strand, counting down.
ATGCCTGATTATAGATATGGTATCGGATATGATATTATTGAGGCGGGATCACCGACTATACATATACAGGTATGTATATGTATCGACTCAGATGATAGGCGGTTTCCTTACCTGTAGTTCAGCTTGTTAGTTCAGTCGTATAGTTTAGTGTAGTTGTTAGATTAGATTAGACTTCTTACCTATTTCAAAAACTAACGAATCGTGGGCATTTTTTAAAGACAGCTCAAAGGAATCTACGGATATTTCAAAAACGACGTATCTTTTCATAAAAACACCGTAGCCCCTATTTTCAAAACCCCATGATTCGTGTTATTTCAAAAGGCACCATTTGTAGGACTTATATTAGATTATTGCAGATTAGTTATCGTTGTGTCTAGTATTCAGCTCCCGCACATTATTGCTGTTCGCTCTGCCTCGCATATTTATTTTGCTGCATATTCCATTATTGATATCATGCTGTTAGGACACCAGCACCATTACCGATGATGCGTATGTACCACGTACACCTACTTGCCGGCTCACACACATCTTCATCGGTAATTGCCATGTCACGTACACTTTAGAGAATATAATTGCTTGACTTAGATTGTTAGCTAGTAGTTTTGACATGGTATTAGTGTACTTCCCTTATATGCCATATTAGACATTGTAGTTATTACCTACCACTTCATGCATACTGTTATTCAGTTGTTCATGCCTAGTTCATTATCATTGACATATGCACTTGTGATGATTTCTTGAGATTTATGATATTTCTGGATTTCGGGGAAAGCCGCAAAATTTACAACTTATGATCTTTTAAAATATAAAATGTTGCGGTTTTCTAGTGATGTAAAGTGTCGTCCACCATGAGTTTGCTGTGGTTTTCGAGATCCGTGTCGAGGAGTGGAGGAACCGTCACGGGTACATGGTGGGCCCGGTATGGTACCCCGGGGCAAGAGGAATGTGGTGTTGACGTTGAGCCTGGCTGGGGAGCACTACCTACCGGTGATATTACCCGACGCGTCGGATATCCGGAGGATACCGTCGTGGTCTTGAGATGGATGGTAGGGGCCGGTCCGGACTGACGACGCCCTAGATATTGAGATTGGGACATTGATATTTCGAGACAGTGAGATTTATGTTTTGTGTCGATGCTAGACACTGTTGATACTGATTTCATTATGATACCTCAGTTTAAAAATACGAAGGAAATCTCACTAATTTGTGAAAACAGTTTCTTCATTTACATGTATTCTGTTTTCATGCATTCATACCTCATTCATAATTTGTGAAAACAGTCGGTTATATGCGATATGACCGGATCGTTAAATCAAGTGTTGATTTAATGATTTAATGTATAATTTTATATTTGATATATTACTTTTTATTAACTAGTATTGGTTCATTTTAAATGGATTTTCTCACTTGAATTGTGCACATTGTATATGTGATATATTTTTGTGCACAAGATTGTATCATGTTTGATGATACATGCTAACTTGTGTTTTGTGTAAAGATTAAACCATGATTATGTAATGGTTAGGGTTTTCTTTTTCTTAATCATTTATTTATTTATTTATTTGGAAAAGATTATGAAGAGAATGGTGGCTTTCTTTGTTTCTAGTTGAAGCTTCATGAAGCTTTGACTTTGTAACCATTTTGTCTTCATGGTTAACCCTAACCATTCTAAGTAACCATGGTCTATTCTCTACACTCAACTAAGGTTAGTATATGATAAGTATTTCATTTATTTTCTAAATGAATTAACATTTATCATATCTTTTTCTTCTTCTTCTTCATCTTCAACATGAAGAAAACCTAGCTACCATCAATGGCAACTAGTGAAATCAAGTGAGAAATCCAATTCTAAAGTGAACCCACCTCCTATTTCTTCATCCTCTACCTCTTTCCAAGTAGTATAGGGTGTTTTCTTCACAAGTTTCATGACTTGGTAAAGTGGGAGCTTGATCTTGTGATCCCTCGACGTAGATCATCTTCGGCATCGTAGTCGATGACCTAGCCCGCCCGTTTCTCCGATGAAGCCGACGCTAGAGCCCGGGATTCGATATGGACAGCGAGGAGACTTCATTGTGGAGCTATGGAGGTGGAGGACCGGATCTACAAAGGTTTTATTTCCGTTCCCTTAGTAAAGTAGTTTACTAGTTTTCGTATTTCGCCTAAAATTCTAGTTAACGATCCGTATTAGGGTTTCTCGGCACCTGTAAAATTTGAAATTGGCATGGTTGATGCCTTGTGAGACCTCATTAGCGTGCCTAGGAACCCTACAATAACTGGTCGAGAAAGTACTGGTAACACTTACCAGCAAAACTCTGATCAGCCCTGGCCAGGGACATCCCTGTTACGGCCAATCGAGCACAGCGCAACATCAACCCCCAATACCGGGAGAGACGAAACCCCTCCTAACGCTCATTGCCTCCATGTGACTCGGGACTGTACCCAAAAACCACCGCTTTGCACGCCCTCATGGACGTGGTAAGGTGGAGATCAAAGCACAGTGGGAATCACACAAGACTCTATGACGATCTCGGGTCTACAGACTAACCTGCACAAGTGTCACCTGAGAACTGCCATCTGACGTGAGGTATAATACCATCTGGGAGTTCTCGGCGAGTCCGTCCAGTGTACCCAGTCTCTACTGAGCATCCGTATACCATCTCTGATGTCAAACACCAATGGATATGGGATCATCCATCGCCCATCTCATGGGTCGAGAAGCGTATACGCTAGTCTACACTGGTATATCGATGCTCCGTCTCGATACACCCACGACTATGGACCGTGAAGGATGTACCTATAGACTTCCATGTCCCCACTAGTATGATCTGCATCATAGTCCAGGTAGTCAAGTACACACCCAAAGGGCTTTACCAACATGTAACTATAAGACAGTTTAAAGAGACAAGTGTACATGTTAAGATAAAGAGCAACAAGATAGCATACTATCATATCGAGCAAGAAAGTCATCTCTATATATGTCCAAGCATCCAATATAATATACATCATCTGTACAATACTGGCCTCTAGGGCATACATACAACTAACATATCTGCGACCGTGAATGCCACTCGATCGGTAAATCCTGTCTAACTGCTATAGCCCGGTTAGACGGATTTGCGAACGTGACATTCACGTTGATGTTCTATGATTGTGCTATGATGTTGCGGATTGGTCGTGGGGGATAGCCTGGATGCAATGCTAGTACAGTTTGTTTTGTTGAATTATGTACATTTGATATTGCGGGGCGAGTGTCCAACATGTGGACTGCCGTCACTGCCTGTTGTATATTATTCTTTTGGGGCACGACCAGGTTGCGGTCGATGTACCCGTTGTATGTATATTTTACTTTCTGTACTAGGATTGCCCCGCAGAGGGGTGCACGGATAGCCGGGTTCTAGAGGGCAACAATCCCGCATCTCATGGCATTGAGACGGAGGGGGCTTCACTCTAGAATTGGCGGGCTATTCGCCGCACTCGTAGGGGGTACAGGTTGACCCAGGAGGGGTGCCCAAGTTACCGGATTCCATGAAGTGCTGGGTGGTCCATTCACGTTGCTGAAGGGGGCTGCCTCGCTTCAGGTTTTAGCGGGTAACTTGCCGCGCCCGTAGGGGTCTAGGATTTCATTGCATAGGCTATCCACACGACCAGGGGAACGTCGGGTTTCAGTAGCGGCTCTGTGAAACCCGGGGATCCCAAATATCTGTATTGTTCTGTGATGCTGTATATTTCTGTGATGTTGCATTTTATCATGCCTTGAGCGAAATATTATATATTGATATATATATACTAGTAGATGTTGTATATGTTTTGCATCCGCGCTAGTCCATTCCCCGCTCTGTCGTTAGTTAGCTAACCTAACGGGTAATGACGGGACCCAGTGGCGAATGTGGATGGCATATACGTACATCAGTATATTTTCTTTCTTTGTGGTGTGATCAATTGATGGGACTGCATTGATTCGGATCAATGCAAGTTAAAAACAAACCTAATCTGATGTTGTTGGAACTTTTTCAAAAAGCTGTTATTGCAAGGACGTTCACTTTTGTTTTGCATCGTGGTATTCAGTTGGAATATCCTGCTCCTCAGTCGATGAGGCAAGGGCCGAGATCCCTTCACCGGGAGTGACCCCTTGGACAAAAGTTTGCGTCAGGGCAATAACTTCATAATAGCCGATTACTTTTGCTTTGGATCATGGTATTTAGTTGGAATATCCTGCACCTCATTCTACGGGGAAAGAACCGAGATCCCTTCACCGGGAGTGACCTCTTTAGCAAAGGTTTTCGTCACTATATTTTCCAAAAAGCTATCCGTTCCTTCGACGATATCAAGTTCATTACGTTAAAGGTTTTCGCCAGAAACCATTCGTAGCCCTCCATCGTTTCATGTGGATAGTCAATAGTATTCAAGCTGTGTTTGTTGGCCATAGTCAAGGCACAGTGTTTGGTAGCTATTGGGTGTTCATATGTAGCATAGATAGATGCGTTGGTTTGGGACAGTCGTATAGCCTTGTTGGCCCTAGTCAAGGGCTTGCACGGGTGGGTTCAAATCAACCTGGACAATGACGGGTAGAACTTGACATGTGACTTATGATTTGTTGGCCATAGTCAAGGTCATAAGAGCATGGGGCAAAAATCACATCGGGAGTTTCTAAAGAAACTGAAACTTTCCAGATATGCGCATACCTTTTGGAGTGTGATGACGTGAGCGGATTCCGTCACGTTATCATGCGGTGATAGTTGGATCCCGATTCCCACTGATGAGTTGGTTTACTTCTCGGGTGATCCCAACTAATTCTTCTTTTGGGTTTGGAGAAGAATTTGAGGTTACAGTGGGAGGTGTCCAGATTAGATAAATTGGTAACCATTCTGATCTAGGTTAGAGTGCACGCTGAGTGTTTCTTTTCTCTCTCTCTTTGGCAGCGACCATGAGCCGACCCTAAGACTATGACTCAGAGACCAAAATTAACCGAACCTTCTTAACACTGGCTTTTGGATTGTCAGAGTTACATACCTCATTGCCACTCCTACTTTTACCCTTTTCTCCAGGACACCCCGTATTACTACGAACGTCCACTTCCATTGGACAAAACCATCGTATGGTTATATACGAACTCGAAGGGATTTATTTGAGGATGGTTTCCGGTTCTGGAGAAAACGGATAGGATTATTCAGTTGTCTTTTCCTTTTACCTTCTCTTAAGTTGTGAGTACTCCTTGGTTTAGGTGATAGTACACCTATTACGCAAATTGGATAGTCTTCTTCCAAACCATAGGCAGGTGCCGACCGGTAGGGAATGAAGAAAACCAATTAGCCTAGCGATGGTGTACAGAAGGTATTATGTAAAGACAAAGAAAGGGATTAGTAAGAAGGCAAAGTAAATTGCGACTGATATTCATGACCAAACCAGGTATTTCATTACCACTCCTACTTCACCTTTGTATTTCTCCAGGACACTCCGTATCACTACGAAGATCCACAGTTTATTGGATACTCCATCTTATGGTTATATACGAACTCGAAAGGAACTTGTTCCAGTTCGGGGATGGATTCTGGTTCAGGAGAAATAGGAATAAGGTTTATTTGGTTGTCTTTTATCTTCACCTTCTCTCGCATTGCGAGTGCTCTTGGGATTAGGACAGTACACCCATTATGCTTATTGGATAGTCTTCTTCCAAACCATAGGCTGGTGCCGAACGGTAGGGAAGGAAGAAAACCATTTGGCCTAAAGGGGTGTGCAGAAGGTAATGACTAAAGACATATAAAGGGATTTGGAGATGTGGCAAAGAATTATACGGTTACAGTCGTGAATCTGGAAGAGGCATTACTAGGAATACTAAGATACCCCATCGAAACATTTCAATGTTTCAGTTTCACAGTGTACTGTTAAAAGAAAACTGATTTCCCAATTAGTCCTTACTCCAGGGTATGTATTTACCAGGTATGATTCTCACATCTGTATGGTTTTAATGATGAGTGGGAGTAGGTGTTGGAGATAGTGCCCTCAGAGTCAATTATTAGGTCACAGGTACGTGATTGTAATGATTGAGGGAGGACCTATCCCGGTAGGACAGTCTTACTCGAGATGATAGTATGCTATCTGGTTTACCTTTATCATCGTGTACTGCTTTAGGTGACCTGACACGTCGCTATTACACGTTGATAGAGCCCCTAGGATTCTTGCTTGACCACCAGCAGTATGAGGGCGATCATATAAGTGGGAGCTGGGGTCTATAAGCTTATCCTTAAAAGGTCCCTAGTCGTGGGAGTTTCGAGACTGGGCATCGATACTCCATTAGTAGACTAGTGTATACAGTCGAGACCTCGACGAGGGGCGGTGGCCGGTCTCACAAGCCACTGGTGTCAGTTGGATCACCTAAGATGTATACAGGTGCTCATTTGGTTATGAGTACACCGGACAGGACTCGCCGGGAACATGCTAGTTGGTCATATACCAGACGTCAGATGGCAGTTCCCTGGTGACATGTGTGCGGGTTAGTTCATTGACCTAGGGATCGTCATTTGTCTCGTGTGAGTTCCCACTGTACTTTGATTACTACCCTACCACGGCTCAAAGGAGTCGTGCAAACAGGTTTTAGTTGGGTACAGTCCCGAGCCACATGGAGGCAGTGAGCGTATCTTCAGGGGTTCGTCTCTCCCGGTATTGGGGGTGAGGTCGTGCTGTGTCTAGGAGAGCCATTACACAAAGTCCTTGGCCAAGGCAAGGAGATTTACTGGTAGGTATTCCAGTAGTATCTCAGGGTGTTCTGGGCTACACTCCGACACGACTTGTACCGCTTTTGGGGGTCTGACTTTTACCAACCCCCTAGGCCCGCCATGCGATACTCATAGACGAACGGACCGGACTGTACGGATATTGTCACTGACAGGCTCAGTAGGGTGTCAGGCTGAGTTCGCTCACAGACGTCCCTTTTGGTCAATACCTGGTGGCCCGTTATGTATTGGCTTATACCTCTAACGTGCTAGTGGTTAAATCCACAACCAAGGTGTTGATGAGTCTTTAGAGTCCCCCACATTTCAGTTACTCAGCTTTCGGGCGAAAGGTTGTAGAGGCCGTATGGAGATATGGCAAGGTCCGATCAGATACGTGCGGTATTGCACGGATCAGGATCGGACAGTTTGTACTATAGGCCGTATGGTTATATGGCAGGGTTCGATCAGATACGTGCGGTATTGCACGGATCAGGATCGAACGGATATTACTAGCCGGCTTTGGTTTAAGCCGGATCCTAGTATAGTACAGTGTAGATTTTGTCTCATTGCATTTGTATTTCGGTCGAAATACAGATGCGGGTGTGTATGCACAGTATCGGGGTTTTCCTGTAATTTATTACAGGACCAGTTTTCTGGAGTTGCCTGTTTGCTTTCCGTTTCGGCCAATTTCCTTTGTTCCGTTCATTGGCCGAAGATTGGTGGAGGAGGGTTTATTTGCATTGTTGCAAATAGGCTTTTGTGGAGGGGGTCTTTGCTTATTGTAGCATCATGATGGTTTTCATGATGTGCACCATCATTGACTTTTCTTTTCTCATCATGGTTGGACTTTGGGAGGTGATGATGGTGGTGTTGAGTGTGGGTTTGTTTTTGTGATGATTCTTTTTGCATGATGGCATTCTTTTCTCTCTCCATTGTATTATTGGATGGCTTTCTCATTCTATCACACTTCTCCCTCATTCTCACTCACCCTCTCACATGCATGGCCGGCCAAGTCCTATAGGGGGCTGTCCAAAAATTGTAGTGTGGGTTTTGTGGTTCATTTCATGTTCCAAAATCCAAAAACTCCTCCACATACTCCCTGTATCATTCCTCCACCAAAAGGGTGATTCCGATAACCCCAAAAGTGAGACACAAGTTCTACTAAACATTCTACAGCAAATCTTGGGCACGTCGAGTAGCCGGCTTCGTGCCCGAGTTGCCTCGGCATTGAGGTGGGAGCCCGTAAACAAAGTAGGCGATGTGGTGCATTTCCGGCGACGAGGAGGAGGCAGGATTTTCCGCAGGAGATCGGGACCATGACGAGAAGACCGGAGGACTTGGATCGTCGGTATATCTCTATTCCCTTTCTTGTAGTTAGCTAGGACTAATTAATGGTTCGATCCGGGTATTAGTGCGCGGCGGTTTGCCAGTTCAAGAAAAATTTAAGTTATTCACCGCTTCCGCATTTGGCCGTCGGATTGACGGCCAGGGCGCCGCCGTGCACTTACAGTGGTATCAGAGCCTCGCCATTAACTTAGTCTAGCTTGGTGTAGTGTGTTTTTCTGTTTCGATCGATCGAATGTTCCAAAACTACATTTTTGTTAGCATCAGTTTTCTGTTGGAAATTTTTGGTGTCGAAAAAATTTTCAGGTTGTAAAATATTGATGTACTGGAAAATCTAAGAGCTCTGTAAAAATTCGACGAAGTAACTCCACAGTGGGAGCGCGGAACCGCCGCGAAAACCCCCTTCCCGCCGCCCTTCCGCCGCACACTGTGGAGATCACTTCACCAATTTTTTACAGAGGCCTTCTGGGCTTGAAATATGGGTTTTGGAATATTAAAATTGGGCCCAGGTTTTCTGTGAGTGCTACAGTTTTGATTGGGGGCCCACTTGTTAATTTTGATCGATCGGATATTTTAAACACATTTTTCACAGTATTTACATTATATCTGCGACCGTGAATGTCACTTGATCGGTAAATCCGGTCTAACTGCTATAGCCCGGTTAGACGGATTTGCGAACGTGACTTTCACGTTGATGTTTTGTTTTTGCTGTGATGTTGCGGATCGGTCGTGGGGGATAGCCTGATTGCAATGCTAGTACTGTTTTGTTGTATTATGTACATTTGATATTGCGGGGAGAGCGTCCGACATGTGGACTGCCGTCACTGCCTGTTTGTATTATTATTTTGGGGCACGACCTGGTTGCGGTCGATGTACCCGTTGAATGTATATTTTACTTTCTGTACTAGGATTGCCCCGCGGAGGGTGCACGGATAGCCGGGTTCTGGAGGGCAACAAGCCCGCATCTCATGGCATTGAGATGGAGGGGGCTTCACTCTAGGATTGGCGGGCTATTCGCCGCACTCGTAGGGGGTACAGGTTGACCCAGGAGGGGTGCCCAAGTTACCGGATTCCGTGAAGTGCTGGGTGGTCCATTCACGGAGCTGAAGGGGGCTGCCTCGCTTCAGGTTTTGGCGGGTAACTTGCCGCGCCCGTAGGGGTCTAGGATTTCATTGCACAGGCTATCCACACGACCAGGGGAACGTCGGGTTTCAGCAGTGGCTCTGTGAAACCCGGGGATCCCAGATATCTGTATTGTTTCTGTGATGCTGTTCATTATCTGTGATGTTGCATTTTATTCACGCCTTGAGCGAATATAATATATTGGTATATATATTAGTAGATGTTGTATATGTTTTACATCCGCGCTAGTCCAGTCCCCGCTCTGTCGTTAGTTAGCTAACCTAACGGGTAATGACGGGACCCAGTGGCGAATGCGGATGGCATATACGTACATCAGTATATTTTCGTTCTTTTTGGTGTGATCAATTGATGGGACTGCATTGATTCGGATTAATGCAAGTTAAAACAAACCTAATCTGATGTTGTTGGAACACTTTTCAAAAAGCTGTTATTGCAAAGACGTTCACTTTTGTTTTGCATTGCGGTATTCATTTAGAATATCCTGCTCCTCAGTCGACGAGGCAAGGGCCGAGATCCTTTCACCGGGAGTGACCCCTTGGACAAAAGTTTGCGTCAGGGCATTAACTTCACTATAGCCGAGTACTTTTGCTTTGCACCGTGGTATTCAGTTGGAATATCCTGCACCCCATTCTACGGGGAAAGAGCCGAGATCCCTTCACCGGGAGTGACCTCTTTAGCGAAGGTTTTCGTCACTATATTTTTATAAAAGCTATCCGTTCCTTCAACGATATCAAGTTCATTACGTTAAAGGTTTTCGCCAGAAACCATTCGTAGCCCTCCGTCGTTTCATATGGATAGTCAATAGTATTCAAGCTGTGTATGTTGGCCAAAGTCAAGGCACAGTGTTTGATAGCTGTTGGTTATTCATATGCAGCATAGATAGATGCGTTGGTTTGGAACAGTCGTACTGCCATGTTGGCCAAAGTCAAGGGTATGTACGGGTGGATTCAAATTAACCTGGAGAATGACGGGTAGAACTTGACATGTGACTTATGATATGTTGGCCAAAGTCAAGGTCATAAGAGCATGGGGCAGAAATCACATCGGGAGTTTCAAAAGAACTGAAACTTGCCAGATATGCGCATACCTTCTGGAGTGTGATAGCGTGAGCGGATTCCGTCACGTTATCATGCAATGATAGTTGGATCCCGATTCCCACTGATGAGTTAGTTTACTCCTCGGGTAACCCCGACTAATTCTTCTTTCAGGTTTGGAGGAGAATTTGAGATACAGTGGGAGGTTTCCAGATTAGATAAATTGGTGACCATTCTGGTCTAGGTTAGAGTGCACGCTGAGTGTTTCTTTTCTCTCTCTCCTTGGCAGCGACCATTGACCCGACCCTAAGACTTTGACTCAGTGACCAAGTTGACCGAACCTTCTTAAACACCGGCTTTTGGATTGTCAGAGTTGCAAACCTCATTGCCACTCCTACTTTTACCCTTTTCTCCAGGACACCCCGTTTTACTACGAACGTCCACTTCCATTGGACAAAACCATCGTATGGTTAGATACGAACTCGAAAGAATTTATTCGAGGATGGTTTCCGGTTCTGGAGAAAGCGGATAGGATTATTCAGTTGTCTTTTCCTTTTACCCTCTCTCAGGTTACGAGTACTCCTTGGTTTAGGGGTAGTACACCTATTACGCAAATTGGATTGTCTTCTTCCAAACCTTAGGCTGGTGCCGACCGGTAGGGAATGAAGAAAACCAATTAGCATAACGATGGTGTGCAGAAGGTATTAAGTTCAGACAAAGCAAGGGATTAGTAAGAGGGCAAAGTAAATTGCAACAGATATTCACGACCAAACCAAATATTTCGTTACCACTCCCACATCACCTTTGTATTTCTCCAGGACACTCCGTATCACTACGAAGATCCACAGTTTATTTGGATACTCCATCGTATGGTTATATACAAACTCGAATGGAACTGGTTCCAGTTCGGGGATGGATTCTGGTTCAGGAGAAATAGGAATAATGTTTATTCGGTTGTCTTTTATCTTCACCCTCTCTCATTACGAGTGTTCCTAGGATTGGGACAGTACACCCATTATGCTTATTGGATAGTCTTCTTCCAAACCATAGGCTGGTGCCGAACGGTAGGGAAGGAAGAAAACCATTTGGCCTAAAAGGGTGTGCAGAAGGTAAAGACTAAAGACATATGAAGGGATTTGGAGAGGTGGCAAAGAACTATACGGTTACAGTCGTGAATCTGGAAGAGGCATTACTAGGAATACCAGAATACCCCATCGGAACATTTCAATGTTTCAGTTTCACTGTGTAATGTTAAAGGAAAACTGATTTCCCGATTAGATACTTACTCCAGGGTATGTATTTACCAGGTACGATTCCCACATCTGTATGGTTTTACAGATGATGAGTGGGAGTAAGTTATTGGGAATTGGGTGATTATCCTCATTATATCGGGATTCGTTGTAATCGGTGATATTTAAGGAAATCACCGGGGCTGTTTGCCGGTCGGCAAATATTTGGTTTTGAATATCCGCTGTTATGCACCAATTTCAAATTGATATATCTGTACGTCTATTTTCATAGAGTGAGATATACCTTTCTGAAATTATGTCTACGACATTTACCTATATCAGTGGATGGTTAGGTAAGGAGCATTAAACAGCGGTGTAATTCTTCTTAACCATAAGTACAGTTTTCAACCTACGACACACAGTGAATGAGTTATCAGACTCAAGGGACTTATACAAAGGATTGTATGTTGTCCAGGGTCCATCAGGACAGAGGGCTTGGTCCTCGTACTATATTCGGTTTACTTATGACTTCTCTAGTTTTTAGACAGGTGTTTCGCGGAAACACAGGGTCCAAATTTTGAGAAGTTATAGGTATTTGAATAGAGTAGAGAACCAGGTGTAGCAAGTATCGGGATTCTTCAAAGAGATCGAAGATGTAGATACTTGTGCATGGTATTCAGTTGATAGTAATGATTAAGAGATCTTGCTTCTCTTTCAGGTTATTCATAATTGGAAGCATTCCTAAGTTGAGTAACGCTGATCGGCCTCCTTCCATTTAGTTGACATGCACTGGAGACGGCTGCATGATTTGAATCTGGTTCAATTAAATCAGTGCCTCTGGTCCTATATTGGATATAGAACAGTTCGTATCTTAACGATGTTAAGGTACGGGGAGTTGTCCGGTTTATGATTAAAACCAGACTCTGGATAACTCAAGGCACGTTTCTGTAATGGCTGTTTGTGGGTTGACCCAGGCTATGACGAGGGTTGATTTTCTACCATCTGGATGAACAATAGCAATATTGTTCTAGACTCGCCACAGTTTTAAATAAAATGGACTTTTTCAGAAAACAGTAGTGGGAGTATGGTACAACTGGAAGTGACTCCAGAACCACAAACGATTGCTGAAGATTTGATAAGGAACCTAAAGATTCAATCTGGATTGACATTCCATTGGCCACTCCGCAGATAAGGTGGGTAACTTCAGGCACCCGAGAGGTACTCCGGTAGCCTCAAGGACGGTGACAGGGAGGTTCTTGTTTACCCACACTTGCCATTGCTGTTGTTCCAGGTTACGAGACCCGGCGGGAGGATGAGTATAGCGTCGTTCTAAACCAGTTTTAGAAGTGTACGTCTATATGACTCTGCCAGAGGGTTGTCGTAGTCAGTGGGAGCAGCGGAAGCATTGGTGGACAGATTGCTTATGTCTATTTATAGACTAGAGCAGATGTAGCGGAGATAGATCATCTATTTCTGACGTGACAGTCATGGGTTTGACTTCATCAGAATAGGGGATGGATCTGTTGAGAACGTAGTAGGGTGTGATATCCTGGTATTTGGATGATATACACAGAGTAGGAAAAGAAACTCCTACACTACGATCGGTTATACTTTGGTCGTCACACAGTTGTTTCTCCACAAAGGAAATGGATTTTATATCAGACATACTGGTTACTAGATCTGTGGTTTTAGATCTAGATTTAGGTGGTTTCCCAATCAGGGTACTTGACAGCATTCTAAGAGTATTTAGGATGGACGACTCCTGGCACGGTAGTGTACCTGCAGGTAATGGAGTCACCCTCTCCAAAGGTGTCTTACAGACTAAAGGGGAGAGGGACGGGCATGATTGGCAGATCACTTGCTCAGGCAATTGAGTCAATCGTGAGATGTCAAGTACCACACCAGATGTTGTTCTTGCACTAGATGCAATAAGTTGACATTAATCCAATCCTGGAGAGACAGCCGGAAGCAGTTTTAGAACATAAGTGGATGTTCTAGGGAGATGATAACGACAGCCTCATTCAGGAGACAGTTATCATTCCAGGCTTCCAAGGTGACATGGACGACAAGGAGGTTGTCAGAGTTATAGTTTTCCTTCTGATGAGGGGCAGTATTTTGGACAGGTGGTCCAAGGCAATACAGAGGGAGGCATGGCGCGCAGGATACTGATTAAGTTCAGTTGACGATACAGTCTAAGAAGTTTGGATTTGGAGTTCATTTATGAACTATGTCCCATCAGACATCCAGACACATTCTAAGACAGGTATTGCTCATTTCGGGAGATGGGTTTCTCCGCGAACTTGAGATATAGAGAGACATAGAAAGAAACAACTAAGCGGATCCACTCACTGAGGCTATTCCTCGAACGCAATAGTTCCGCAAACGAGCTTTGTGAGACTGACTAGTAGAGGAGTTGGATGTTCGGTATCACACGGGCTGTGAGTATGCGACATCGCAATAATTAGCCTTGAGTGCAAGTGGGAGATTGTTGGAGATAGTGCCCTCAGAGTCAATTATTAGGTCACAGGTACGTGATTGTAATGATTGAGGGAGGACCTATCCCGGTAGGACAGTCTTACTCGAGATGATAGTATGCTATCTGGTTTACCTTTATCATCGTGTACTGCTTTAGGTGACCTGACACGTCGCTATTACACGTTGATAGAGCCCTTAGGATTCTTGCTTGACCACCAGCAGTATGAGTGGGAGCTGGGGTCTATAAGCTTATCCTTAAAAGGTCCCTAGTCGTGGGAGTTTCGAGACTGGGCATCGATACTCCATTAGTAGACTAGTGTATACAGTCGAGACCCCGACGAGGGGCGGTGGCCGGTCTCACAAGCCACTGGTGTCAGTTGGATCACCTAAGATGTATACAGGTGCTCATTTGGTTATGAGTACACCGGACAGGACTCGCCGGGAACATGCTAGTTGGTCATATACCAGACGTCAGATGGCAGTTCCCTGGTGACATGTGTGCAGGTTAGTTCATCGACCTGGGGATCGTCATTTGTCTCGTGTGAGTTCCCACTGTACTTTGATTACTACCCTACCACGGCTCAAAGGAGTCGTGCAAACAGGTTTTAGTTGGGTACAGTCCCGAGCCACATGGAGGCAGTGAGCGTATCTTCAGGGGTTCGTCTCTCCCGGTATTGGGGGTGAGGTCGTGCTGTGTCTAGGAGAGCCATTACACAATGTCCTTGGCCAAGGCAAGGAGATTTACTGGTAGGTATTCCAGTAGTATCTCAGGGTGTTCTGGGCTACACTCCGACACGACTTGTACCGCTTTTGGGGGTCTGACTTTTACCAACCCCCTAGGCCCGCCATGCGATACTCATAGACGAACGGACCGGACTGTACGGATATTGTCACTGACAGGCTCAGTAGGGTGTCAGGCTGAGTTCGCTCACAGACATCCCTTTTGGTCAATACCTGGTGGCCCGTTATGTATTGGCTTATACCTCTAACGTGCTAGTGGTTAAATCCACAACCAAGGTGTTGATGAGTCTTTAGAGTCCCCCACATTTCAGTTACTCAGCTTTCGGGCGAAAGGTTGTAGAGGCCGTATGGAGATATGGCAAGGTCCGATCAGATACGTGCGGTATTGCACGGATCAGGATCGGACAGTTTGTACTATAGGCCGTATGGTTATATGGCAGGGTTCGATCAGATACGTGCGGTATTGCACGGATCAGGATCGAACGGATATTACTAGCCGGCTTTGGTTTAAGCCGGATCCTAGTATAGTACAGTGTAGATTTTGTCTCATTGCATTTGTATTTCGGTCGAAATACAGATGCGGGTGTGTATGCACAGTATCGGGGTTTTCCTGTAATTTATTACAGGACCAGTTTTCTGGAGTTGCCTGTTTGCTTTCCGTTTCGGCCAATTTCCTTTGTTCCGTTCATTGGCCGAAGATTGGTGGAGGAGGGTTTATTTGCATTGTTGCAAATAGGCTTTTGTGGAGGGGGTCTTTGCTTATTGTAGCATCATGATGGTTTTCATGATGTGCACCATCATTGACTTTTCTTTTCTCATCATGGTTGGACTTTGGGAGGTGATGATGGTGGTGTTGAGTGTGGGTTTGTTTTTGTGATGATTCTTTTTGCATGATGGCATTCTTTTCTCTCTCCATTGTATTATTTGATGGCTTTCTCATTCTATCACACATCTCCCTCATTCTCACTCACCCTCTCACATGCATGGCCGGCCAAGTCCTATAGGGGGCTGTCCAAAAATTGTAGTGTGGGTTTTGTGGTTCATTTCATGTTCCAAAATCCAAAAACTCCTCCACATACTCCCTGTATCATTCCTCCACCAAAAGGGTGATTCCGATAACCCCAAAAGTGAGACACAAGTTCTACTAAACATTCTACAGCAAATCTTGGGCACGTCGAGTAGCCGGCTTCGTGC
This sequence comes from Agapanthus africanus, assembly GCA_030015575.1. NCBI lineage: Eukaryota > Viridiplantae > Streptophyta > Magnoliopsida > Asparagales > Amaryllidaceae > Agapanthus > Agapanthus africanus. The sequence goes on along the minus strand of CM057346.1, from coordinate 342,622,009 downwards.
CCGAGTTGCCTCGGCATTGAGGTGGGAGCCCGTAAACAAAGTAGGCGATGTGGTGCATTTCCGGCGACGAGGAGGAGGCAGGATTTTCCGCAGGAGATCGGGACCATGACGAGAAGACCGGAGGACTTGGATCGTCGGTATATCTTTATTCCCTTTCTTGTAGTTAGCTAGGACTAATTAATGGTTCGATCCGGGTATTAGTGCGCGGCGGTTTGCCAGTTCGAGAAAAATTTAAGTTATTCACCGCTTCCGCATTTGGCCGTCGGATTGACGGCCAGGGCGCCGCCGTGCACTACAGTAGGTTAGTGGGAATTAGGTGATCATCCTCTTTATATCGGGATTCGTTGTAATCGGTGATATTTGAGGAAATCACCTGGGCTGTTTGCCGGTCGGCAAATATTTGGTTTTGAATATCCGCTGTTGTGCACCAATTTCAAATTAATATATCTGTACGTCTATTTTCATAGAGTGAGATATACCTTTTCGAAATTATGTCTGTGACATTTAGCTATATCAGTGGATGGTTAGGTAAGGAGCATTAAACAGCGGTGTAATTCTTCTTAACCATAAGTACAGTTTTCAACCTACGACACACAGTGAATGAGTTATCATACTCAAAGGACTTATACAGAGTATTGTATGTTGTCCAGGGTCCATCAGGACAGAGGGGTTGGTCCTCGTACTATATTCGGTTTACGTATGACTTCTCTAGTTTTTAGACAGGTGTTTCGTGGAAACACAGGGTCCGAATTTTGAGAAGTTATAGGTATTTGAATGGAGTAGAGAACCAGGTGTAGCAAGTATCGGGATTTTTCAAAGTGATCGAATATGTAGATACTTGTGTATGGTATTCAGTTGATAGTAATGATTTAGGAAACTTGCTTCTCTTTCAGGTCACTCATAATTGGAAGCATTCCTAAGTTGAGTAACGCTGATAGGCCTCCTTCCATTCTGTTGACATGTGCTGGAGACAGTTGCATGATTTGAATCTGGTTCAATTAAATCAGTGCCTCTGGTTCTATATTGGATATAAAACAGTTCATATCTTAACGTTGCTAAGGTACGGGGAGTTGTCCGGCTTATGATTAAAACCAGACACTGGATAACTCAAGGCACGTTTCTGTAATGGCTGTTTGTGGGTTGACCCAGGCTATGATGAGGGTTGACTTTCTACCATCCGGAAGATCAATAGTGATATAGACTCGCCACAGTTTCAATAAAATTGGATTTTTTCAGAAAACAGTAGTGGGAGTATGGTAGAACTGGAAGTGATTCCAGAACCACAAACGATTACTGAAGATTTGATAGAAACCTAAAGATTCAATCTGGTTTGACATTCCATAGGCCACTCCGCAGATACGGTGGGTAACTTCAGACACTCGAGAGGTACTCCGGTAGCCTCAAGGACGGTGACAGGGAAGTTCTTGTTTACCCAGACTTGCCATTGCTGTTGTTCCAGACCGTGAGACCCGGCAGGAGGATGAGTATAGCGTCGTTCTAAACTAGCTTTAGAAGTGTACGTCTATATGACTCTGCTAGAGGGTTGTCGTAGTCAGTGGGAGCAGCGGAAGCATTGGTGTACAAGTGGCTTATGTCTATTTATAGACTAAAGCAGATACAGCGGAGATAGATCATCTATTTCTGACGTGACAGTCATAGGTTTGACTTCATCAGATAGGGGATGGATCTGTTAAGGAGGTAGTAGGGTGTGATGTCCTGGTATTTGGATGACATACACATAGTAGGAAGTGATATTCCTATACTACGATCGGTTATACTTTGGTCGTCACACAGTGGTTTCTCCACATGGGACTTGGACATTATATCAGACATACTGGTTACTAGATCTATGGTTTTAGATCTAGATTTGGGTGGTTTCCCAATTAAAGGTACTTAGACAGCATTCTAAGAGTATTTAGAATGGACGACTCCTGGCACGGTAGTGTACCTGCAGGTGATGGAGTCACCCTCTCTAAAGGTGTCCTACAGACTAAAGAGGAGAGGGATGTGCATGATTGGCAGATCACTTGTTTAGGCAATTGAGTCAATCATGAGATGTCAAGTACCACACTAGATGTTGTTCTTGCAGTAGATGCAATAAGTTGATATTGATCCAATCCTGGAGAAACAGTCGGAAGCAGTTTTAGAACATAAGTGGATGTTCTAGGGATATGATAACGACAGCCTCATTCGGGAGACAGTTATCATTCCAGGCTTCCAAGGTGACCTGGACGACAAGGATGTTGTCAGAGTTATAGTTTTCCTTCTGACGAGGGGCAGTATTTTGGACGTGGTCCAAGGCAATACTGAGGGTTGCATGGCGCAGGATACTGATTAAGTTCAGTTGACGAAACAGTCTAAGAATTTTGGATTTGGAGTTCATTTATGAGCTAGGTCCCATCAGACATCCAGACACATTCTAAGACAGGTATTGCTCATTTCGGGAGATGGTTTTCTCCGCGAACTTGAGATATAGAGAGACATAGAAAGAAACATCAGAGCGGATCCACTCACTGAGGCTATTCCTCGAACGCAATAGTTTCGCAAACGAGTTTTGTGAGACTGACTAGTAAAGGAGTTGGGTGTTCGGTATCACACGAGCTGTGAGTATGCGACATCGCAATAATTAGCCTTGAGTGCAAGTGGGAGATTGTTGGAGATAGTGCCCTCAGAGTCAATTATTGGATCGCAGGCACGTGATAGCAATGATTGAGGGAAGACCTATTCCGGTAGGACAGCCTTACTCAAGATGATAGTATGCTATCTGGTATATCTTTATCATCGTGTACTGCTTTAGGTAACCTGACCGGTCACTATTGCACGTTGATAGAGCCCCTAGGATTCTTGCTTGACTACCAGCAGTATGAGGGCGATCATATACGTGGGAGCTAGTAGTCTATAAGCACATCCTTAAAAGGTCCCTAGTCATAGGAGTTTCGAGACAGGGCATCGATACTCCAGAGTAGACTAGTGTATACAGTCGAGACCCCGACGAGGGGCGGTGGCCGGTCTCACAAGCCACTGGTGTCAGTTGGTTCACCTAAGATGTATACAGGTGCTCATTGGGTTATGAGTACAACGGACAGGACTCGCCGGGAACATGCTAGTTAGTCTTATACCTGACGTCAGATAGCAGTTCCCTGGTGACATGTGTACAGGTTAGTTCATCGACCTGAGGATCGTCATTTGTCTCGTGTGAGTTCCCACTGTACTTTGATTACTACCCTACCACGCTCAAAGAAGACGTGCAAACAGGTTTTAGTTGGGTACAGTCCCGAGCCACATGGAGGCAGTGAGCGGATCTTCGGGGGTTCGTCTCTCCCAGTATTGGGGGTGAGGTCGCGCTATGTCTAGGAGAGCCAGAACATGAAAAGTCCTTGGCCAAGGCAGGAGATTTACTGGTAGGTATTCCAGTAGCATCTCAGGGTGTTCTGGACTGATCTCTGACACGACTTGTACCGCTTTTGGGGGTCTGACTTTTACCAACCCCCTAGGCCTGCCATGCGATGCTCATAGACGAACGGACCGGACTATACGGATATTGTCACTGACAGGCTCAGTAGGGTGTCAGGCTGAGTTCGCTCACAGACGTCCCTTTTGGTCAATAGCTGGTGGCCCGTCACGTATTGGCTTATACCTCTGACGTGCTAGTGGTTAAATCCATAACCAAGGTGTTGACGAGTCTTTAGAGTCCCCCACATTCAGTTGCTCAAGTTTTCGAGCGAAACGCTGTAGAAGCCGTATGGAGATATGGCAGGGTTCGATCAGATACGTGCGGTATTGCACAGATCAGGATCAGACGGTTAATACTAGCGGGCTTTGGTTTAAGCCGGATCCTTGTATTGTACAGTGTAGATTTTGTCTCATTGCATTTGTATTCGGTCGGAATACAGATGCGGGTGTGTATGCACAGTAGCGGGGTTTTTCCTGTAATTTATTACGGGACCAGTTTTCTGGAGTTGCCAGTTTGCTTTTCGTTTCGGCCATATTTCTTTGTATCCTTCATTGGCCGAAGATTGGTGGAGGAGGGCTTATTTGCATTTGTGCAAATAAGCAATTTGGAAGGGGGTCTTTTGCATATTGTTGGATCATGATGGTTGCACCATCCCTTGACCCATTGACGTGTTTTGACTCCATGATGACTTGACTTTTGTGAGTGATGATGGAGGGTCATGATGGTGGGTTTGGTGTGCTGGTTTTGCTAGTGATGATGATTCTTGCATGTTGACCATTCCTCTCACTTGCATTATTGTTGTGGCTCCCTCATTTTTCCTTTGGACTCCATTTCTCATTCCATCCACCATCATGGCCGGCCAAGTGAGGCATGGGGGCTGTCCAAAATTTCTAGTGCGGGATTTTTGCTCTTTTGGTTTTGTAAAATCCCCACATCTCCATCTCAAAAGTTCATATCATTTCCTCCACCACAAAGGCAACATCCACTACCCCAAATGAGACATGAGTTATACACACATTCTACAGCAAACCTTGGGCACGTCGGCTCGCCAACTTCGTGCCCGAGTTGCCTCGGTATAGAGGTGGGAGCCCGTAAAAGAAGCAGGCGACGTGGTGCCCTTCTAGCGACTTGGTGGAGACCGAAGATTCCGCGGGAGATCGGGACGACGACGAGAAGACCGGAGGACTCGGATCACTCGGTATATCTCTCTTCCCCATCTTGTAGTTAGCTAGGACTAGTTTAATGGCACGATCCGGGTTTTAGTGCGTGGTGGTGCCGGTTTGAAAAGTTAAAGTAAATCACAGCTTCCGCATTCCGGCGTCGGATTGACGGCTGGGGCGCCGCCGTGCACTTACAACACATACCATCAACATTACAGATCACAGATATGTATAACCCCCACTAATCGACGTATAGCGATTAGCAGACGTTTAATATGTTAGTTGTATGTATGCCCTAGAGGCCAGTATTGTACGGATGATGTATATTATATTGGATGCTTGGACATATAAAGAGATGACTTTCTTGCTCGATATGATAGTTTGCTATCTGGTTCCTCTTTCTCTTAACATGTACACTTGTCTCTTTAAACTGTCTTATAGTTACATGTTGGTAAAGCCCTTAGGATGTGTACTTGACTACTTGGACTATGATGAAGATCATACTAGTGGGGGCATAGTAGTCCATAGGTACATCCTTCAAGGTCCCTAGTCGTGGGTGTATCGAGACGGGGCATCGATATACCAGAGTAGACTAGCGTATACGCTTCTCGACCCATGAGATGGGCGATGGATGATCCCATATCCATTGGTGTTTGACATCAGAGATCGTATACGGGTGCTCAGTGGAGACTGGGTACACTGGACGGACTCGCCGAGAACTCCCAGATGGTATTATACCTCACGTCAGATGGCAGTTCTCAGGTGACACTTGTACAGGTTAGTCTGTAGACCCGAGATCGCCATAGAGTCTTGTGTGATTCCCACTGTGCTTTGATCTCTTCCTTACCACGTCCATGAGGGCGTGCAAAACGGTGGTCTTTGGGTACAGTCCCGAGTCACATGGAAGCAATGAGCGATAGGAGGGGTTTCGTCTCTCCCGGTATTGGGGGTTGATGTTGCGCTGTGCTCGATTGGCCGTAACAGGGAAGTCCCTGGCCAGGGATGATCAGAGATTTGCTGGTAAGTGTTACCAGTAGTTTCTCGACCCGTTATGAGCCTCACATCGGCACGACTTATCGGTTATTGGGGTCTGACGTTTACCACCCCTAGACTTGATATGCGACATATCAGACGAACAGACCGGACTGTATGGTAAGTGTTACTGGTTGGATTCACAGGAGTGTGAGCGGGTTAGCTCGTCGATCTTCTGATCGTTCAATACCCAGGTGGCCGTTACGTTTAGCAGACCGCTTGCGGCTTGTGGATGCTTGATATGATCATCGTCTGCTACCGGCATATTGACGAGTCTTTAGAGTCCTACACAGAGGTTTCCTAGCTCAAGCGAAACGAAATAGGAGCGCATATGAGATATGTGCGGGACCGAGAATAATGCGTGTATATGATACCGTATTTCATTCTCGCGATGAATGTTTCGATTGGTTATATGCGATATAACATAGTTATCGAATCATAGATTGATTCGATAAGTCGATACATTGGATACTAGTCACTTATGTGCGACATGACCGGATCATTGGATCAAGTGTTGATTTAATGATTTAATGTATAATTATATATTTGATATATTACTTTGCATTAACTAGTATTGGTTCACTTTAAAAGGATTTTCTCACTTGTAGTTCACAAGTTGTATATGTGATACACTTTTGTGCACTACAATGTGTCATGTTTGATGATGCATGTAAATTGGTTTTGTGTTAAGACTTAAACCATGGTTATGATAATAGTTAGGGTTTTGATTTATTTACTTATTTATTTATCTATTCTTTCTTGATAAATAAATAAAAGAAAACAAAATGGTTTCTTTCTTTCATGAAGCTTGATGAAGCTTCATGAAGCTTTGACTAAAGTGACCATTTTGTCTTCATGCTTAACCCTAACCATTCTCATTTGACCATGGTCTATTCTCTACACTTAACCAAGGTTAGAAGATGATAAGTATTCATTTTTATTATTCTTTTAAGAAGACTTATCATATTCTATCTTCTTCTTCTTCTTCATCTTCATGAAGAAAACCTTGCCTTCATCAATGGCACTTTGAGAAAAAGAGTGAGAAATCCAATTCTAAAGTAAACCCACCTCCTATTTCTTCATCCTCTACCTCTTGCCAAGTAGTATAGGGTGTTTTCTTCACAAGTTTCACAACTTGGTGAAGTTGGAGCTTGAACTTGTGATGCCTCGACGTAGATCATCTTCGGCACGAAGCCGACGACCGTGCCCGCCCATTTCTCCGATGAAGCCGACGATTGAGTTCGGGATTCGAGATGGACAGCGAGAGGACGCCCTCGTGGAGCTAAGGAAGTGGAGAAACGGATCTACAAAGGTTGTAGCCTCTCTCCTTTAGTTAACTCGTTAACTAGTTTAATGTTTCGCCTAGAATTCTAGTCGACGATCCGTATTAGGGTTTCTCGGCACCCATAAAATTTTGAAATTGGCATGGTTGATGCCTTGTGAGACCACTATAGTGTGCCTAGGAACCCTACAGTGGTATCAGAGCCTAGCTAGAGCCTTAGGCGAAGTGTAGACGACGTTTGAAACCCGATCGAACCGAAACCCTAATTCCCGATGTGCTCTCTGGACTTTTTTCAAAAACTGGGATTTTTCCAGATTAAAAATGCTTAAAAAATTCAGCTGGGAATTCTAAGAATTACGGTGCAAATTTTTTCAGATGAACAGTATAGTGTGCGGCGGAACCGCGGCAGAAGCATGGCTTCTGTGGCGGTTCCACGGCCTAATGATGACGTCTGCCCTCCTACTTTGCACGGTAATTCCTATTTCACAGTGCTGAGTTTTCTGGGAATTTTTAAATTGACTCAAGAGTTGAGTGTTCTGGGGTTGCATTGGGAATCGAAGATTCGATCGAATTATCAAGTTTTGTCTATGTGTTTTTCCGGATAATTTTTGAATATGTTAAAAAGTTCGACCGGATATAAATACCCAACTTTTCCCCTGCCGGAAAATTTCCAAGTGTTGGATTTTTCTGTGGTTTAAGGACGTTCTGAGTAGTGTAAATAACGCGATGGTCCCTCTAGAAGACAACAAACCTTAACTCGATTATGTGACCGTCTTGAACTGCCCTTTGAACCTTCGGGTTTGGGGCAGTACGGCGTGCCACATGTGAGGCGTTGGCTTGACCCTTCTACGGCTGGACCGTTGGTACTGAGGCATGAAGTGAATGTCTTTGAACTTATTTCATGTGTTGAACGGTTTCGGGAAAACTTGGGTGTTCGAATGTTCGATCGGAAAGTTTAATATTTTCTATTTTATCCGGAATGGGATACAATAATTGGAATTCACAAAAAGTTATGAGATAGCTAAATGAATGTTATAAATCTAGCGGTTTAGTCTCACTTGATATTGAAAAGAGTTTTCGATAATGAGACTAAAATGCAGGGTTTATAATTGTTAGGCATATGATGTCTAAGTATTTCATTTGATTAGGCATGTGATGTCTAAAGAGGTTGCGGATTCCAACTGTTGTAGTTTTACACTTTCTTTTCTGTGACCGTAAGTGTAATATGTGATATCGCCGGTTTCGTTGCTATATGTCAACGACAATTGGGATACGCATGTTTACTTACGTTGATGACATGTGATGTTATGTGTTGCTGGATATGTTATATTGGATTGTCGTGTTTGAATAGCCGGGGTTTTTTTTATGTGAGATGGGTGTTTTTCATTTTCATTCATGTAAAAACTTGTAATTGGGGCACTTCCAGGTTGCGGAAGTTGTCACCTTTTGTATATTATTTACTTTTCCGCATTAGGATAGACCCAAGGAGGGGAGCACGAGTAACCGGGTTCTAGGGTCCAGTGGGAGACCATCTCGAGGAGTCGAGTCCGGGTCTCCTAACCCTAGAATTGGTAGGGTTGCTTGCCGTTCTCGTTGGGGTCTAGGGATGTGGGATTGGCTATTCATCACGACCGTGGAATCCGTGTTTTATACTGGCTCGTATTGAAAACACGGACGTCCTAGTATATCCAATGTTTCATATGTTTCTTCTGCTGCGATATCTGTGATGTGATCATGTGATGTTCTATGATAGATACTTTATATAGTATATATGATATATTATATAGACGTTACTTATGTTTTGCATCCGCACTAGCCCTGCCCTGCTCTGTCGTTAGTTACCTAACCTAACGGTGCACGAGGGGACATCCAGGCGAATGCGGATGGCATAAGTGTACGTCGTATTTATCTGTGATGTTTAGGTGACTTAAATGATGGGAAATCATTAATGTGATTAATGAAAGAAAAGAAACCTAAGATGTTGTAGAATCAAATTTTAAACAAAACAGGTAGCTACAGTTCTTGCTTTGTATAGCGGTATATATGATATACCTTGCACCTTATTCGATGAGGAAAGGACCGAGATCCCTTCACCGGGAGTGACTCCTTTAGCAATAACTGGCAGATGCTACACACTCGGTTTGTCTTTTGATTGCTTTTAAGAGTTTTTGCTTTGCACAGTGATATATATGATATATCACGCACCTCATTCGACGAGGAAAGGACCGACGATCCCTTCACCGGGAGTGACTCCTTTAGCAAAACTAGAAAAGCCTCAAAAACACTCCATTTCAAAATTCATTTGATTCTACAACGATATCAAGTTCATTACGCAATAGGTTTTCAGAAAAACCTGTCATAGCCCTCCGTCATTTCAGATAAGAACTGTTTAGTATTCGTGCTACGTTTGTTGGCCTTTGTCAAGGCGTAGTGTGCGGTAGCTGAATAGTGCTTATCTGCTTATGCATGTGATGCAGATTGTTTCAGGGTAGTCGTACGACCTTGTTGGCCTTTGTCAAGGGTCGTGCGGGTGGGTTTGATTCAATCAAGAAATGACGGGTTGAACTTGACTAGCATCCTGTGATTTGTTGGCCTTTGTCAAGGTCATAGGACACTAAAGGCAAAATATTATCGGGAATTTCAAGTGTTGAAATTTGCAATGAGATTGCATACCTTCTATGAGATAGTTGGATCCCGATACCCACTGCGAGTAAGTGTTACTCCTGGGAGAGTTTTACACATTACAATTAGCCGATCAAGTAGGTGTCTAGAAAGGTGTTAACGAGGTTACGCCTCTGGGAAAATGAGGTTTACATTAATTGGGATCGTGCGAAAGCACGGGGGACCTCCCTCAATGTACCGACACTGGCCTGGCTGAAAGATCGACGAAGTTGTAGGGTGTAATTAATCCCGGCTAGTCTTTCCTTTTAGGGTTTGAAGGAAGATTTGATAAAAACCAGTGGAAGCCATCCTGATTAGATAAGATAATAACCAATCTGATCTTGCACGAGCATACGCTAAAGTGTTTTCTTCTCTCTCTCTCCAGGTAGCGACCATGTCATGCCCTAATAAAGATAATAATATAGATGTATTGACTGAACCCGCATGTTATACTGTGCTGGGAAACGTTGGTCCCGTTCTTTCTTATAAGAGTTATAGGAATGAACAGGATATAGGGGAATACCAGGATTCCCATGCCACCCGATTGAAGAAAGTACATGATGATGCATTTTCTTCGGGTGTGTTCGTTACAGAGAACTGTTTCTCCATTTGCTCCACGTCCTCGGTATTAGATACCGGGTCAGGATCCCATATATGTAATCAGTTACATGGGCTCAGGAAAGGTAGAGAACTTGGGGAAGGTGATAAAGACATTAGAGTTGGAAATGGTGCAATTGTTGCAGCTAAGACTGTCGGGGAATATCACCTTGTATTACCGACAGGTAATACATTGGTTCTGAACGAATGCTATTACATGCCGAACCTGATATGCAACATTATATCGGTTTCTTTATTGACTAAAGAGGGATATAATTTTGTATTACAGGACAATGTTATGAACATTTTCCGTAACCAAAAGTTGGTTGGATCAGGCACGTTGTGCAATGGCATTTATGTTCTAAATCAATCAACAGTTCTACGCATAACAAACACACACAAGAGGAAGAGTTCTGAACTGAACGAATCCTTCTTGTGGCATTGTAGACTGGGTCACATCAATGCGACACGACTAGCTAAGTTGCATAAGGATGGATATTTAAATCCGTTTGAATTTTCATCTTATGACACTTGCCAGTCATGTCTCAAAGGCAAGATGACCAAAACTCCGTTTACGGGACACGGAGAAAGAGTTACTGAACTCTTAGGACTGATACATAGTGATGTATGCGGTCCTATGTCTACACATGCCAGGGATGGTTCTTCATACTTCATTACATTCACTGACGATCTCTCTAGGTTCGGGTATGTGTTCCTGATGAAACACAAATCAGAAGTTTTTGAGAAATTTAGAGAATATAAACAAGAAGTTGAGAACCAAACCGGAAAAAGTATTAAAATCCTACGATCTGATCGAGGAGGTGAATACTTGAGCAATGAATTCCTGGACTTCCTAAAAGAGAATGGGATTCTCTCTCAGCTGACTCCTCCATATACACCACAGCACAACGGTGTACAGAACGGAGGAACCGCACCCTATTAGATATGGTGCGCTCTATGATGAGCACAGCTGAGTTACCTATTTCCTTCTGGGGTTATGCGCTGGATACAGCAGCATACCTATTGAATCAAGTTCTATCTAAATCTGTACCTACCACACCATATGAGATATGGAGTGGGAAGAGACCATGTCTTAAACGAGTTAAGATATGGGGTTGCCCGGCCTATGTTAAAAGGCAAAATCCGGACAAACTCGAGGCACGGTCAGTTCTATGCAAGTTTGTGGGATATCCCAAACATTCACATGGATATCTTTTCTACCATACAGAGGAACAAAAAGTGTTTGTTTCTCGACATGCCACCTTTTTGGAAAAGGAATTTCTTGCAAAAGAAATTAGTGGCGATAAGGTAGAACTGGAAGAAATTCCGGTTACACAAACTCAAACTGAAGATTTAGTGGAACCAGAGGATTCAGTAGCTCCCGACGAACCTCAGCCTCTCCGCCGATCTAGTAGGGTTCCTCGCCAACCTGAGAGATACTACGGTTTTCTCCTGGATGGTGGAAGCGAGGATTGCATCATGGAGGATGATGACCCAACTAGCTTCGAGCAGGCCATCACGAGTAAGGACTCAGTGAAATGGCTGGATGTTATGCGGTCCGAGATGGAATCCATGTACACCAACAAAGTATAGACTTTGGATGTTGCTCCTGAAGGGGTAAAACCCATTGGGAGCAAGTGGATCTTCAAGAAAAAACTTGGTGTAGATGGGAAAGTGGAGACTTTCAAAGCTAGACTTGTTGCAAAAGGTTTTCGTCAAAGACCAGGTGTGGACTATGACGAAACCTTTTCTTCAGTGGCTATGCTTAAATCCATCTGGATCATGCTTGCCATCGCTGCATGTCATGATTACGAAATCTGGCAAATGGATGTTAAGACCGCCTTTCTAAACGGTGATTTAGAAGAGTGCGTGTACATGACTCAGCCAGAGGGCTTCGTAGACAGTGGGAGCAGCAGAAAGGTGTGCAAGCTGCTTAAATCCATTTATGGATTAAAGCAAGCATCGCGGAGTTGGAACATCTGCTTTGACGTCATTATCAAAGAGTTTGATTTCGTCAAAAACCCAGATGAACCTTGTATTTCCAAGAAGGTTGCAGAGAGTAAGGTTGTCTACCTCGTATTGTACGTGGACGACATACTCTTGATAGGAAATGATATTTCTATGCTGCAATCGGTCAAGCTCTTCTTATCACAAAGATTCTCAATGAAGGATCTTGGTGATGCCTCCTGCATATTAGGAATTAGGATCTATAGAGATAGATCCAAACGGATTTTGGGATTGTCCCAATCCAGGTACATTAACACCATACTAAAGAGGTTTAGTATGGAAGAATCCAAGCGTAGGAACTTACCCACGATCTCTGGAGTCACTCTCTCCAAAGAGATGTCTCCTAAGACTGATTTGGAGAGAGCTCGCATGCAAGGGATACCCTATGCTTCGGCTGTAGGCTCTATCATGTACGCGATGCTATGTACCAGACCCGATGTTGCATACTCACTAAGTGTAGTGAGCAGGTATCAAGCTGATCCTGTTGAGAGTCACTGGACAGCTGTGAAGAGCATTCTCAAGTACTTACGAAGGACTAAAGAGATGCTCTTGGTGTATGGTAACGGAGAACTCCAAGTGGAGTCCTTTACCGATTTGAGCTTCCAGAGTGATAAGGACGACTCTAAGTCGCAGTCGGGATTTTTCTTTACCCTTTACGGAGGGGCAGTTAGCTGGAAGAGTTCCAAGCAGGAAACCGTAGCAGACTCGACGATGGAGGCTGAATACATCGCTGCCAACGATGCTGCCAAAGAGGCTGTCTGGATCAAGAAGTTCATTACTGAACTTGGAGTGGTTCCATCTATTGAGCATCCAATACCTTTGTATTGCGATAACAATGGAGCGGTGGCTTTGGCCGAGGAACCCAGGTCCCATCAGCGGTCCAGGCATATTCTGAGGCGGTATCACCTGATCCGGGAGATAGTTGATCGCCGGGAGATCGAGGTCAGGACGGTTGACACGAAGAACAACACGGCGGATCCACTTACGAAGGCCATTCCCCAGATACAGTTTGAGAGACTCTTCGGGATGCTCGGTATGCGATACTACAGCAGCTGGCCCTAGTGCAAGTGCGAGATTGTTAGTTGTATGTATGCCCTAGAGGCCAGTATTGTACGGATGATGTATATTATATTGGATGCTTGGACATATATAGAGATGAATTTCTTGCTCGATATGATAGTATGCTATCTGGTTCCTCTTTATCTTAATATGTACACTTGTCTCTTTAAACTGTCTTATAGTTACATGTTGGTAAAACCCTTAGGATGTGTACTTGACTACCTGGACTATGATGAAGATCATACTAATGGGGGCATAGTAGTCCATAGGTACATCCTTCAAGGTCCCTAGTCGTGGGTGTTTCGAGACGGGGCATCGATATACCAGAGTAGACTAGCGTATACGCTTCTCGACCCATGAGATGGGCGATGGATGATCCCATATCCATTGGTGTTTGACATCAGAGATCGTATACGGGTGCTCAGTGGAGACTGGGTACACTGGACGGACTCGCCGAGAACTCCCAGATGGTATTATACCTCACGTCAGATGACAGTTCTCAGGTGACACTTGTACAGGTTAGTCTGTAGACCCGAGATCGCCATAGAGTATTGTGTGATTCCCACTGTGCTTTGATCTCCACCTTACCACGTCCATGAGGGCATGCAAAACGGTGGTCTTTGGGTACAGTCCCGAGTCACATGGAGGCAATGAGCGATAGGAGGGGTTTCGTCTCTCCCGGTATTGGGGGTTGATGTTGCGCTGTGCTCGATTGGCCGTAACAGGGAAGTCCCTGGCCAGGGCTGATCAGAGATTTGCTGGTAAGTGTTACAAGTAGTTTCTCGACCCGTTATGAGCCTCACATCGGCACGACTTATCGGTTATTGGGGTCTGAAGTTTACCACCCCTAGACTTGATATGCGACATATCAGACGAACAGACCGGACTCTATGGTAAGTGTTACTGGTTGGATTCACAGGAGTGTGAGCGGGTTAGCTCGTCGATCTTCTGATCGTTCAATACCCGGGTGGCCGTTATGTTTAGCAGACCGCTTGCGGCTTGTGGATGCTTGATATGATCATCGTCTGCTACCGGCGTATTGACGAGTCTTTAGAGTCCTACACAGAGGTTTCCTGGCTCAAGCGAAACGAAATAGGAGCGCATATGAGATATGTGCGGGACCGAGAATAATGCGTGTATGTGATACCGTATTTCATTCTCGCGATGAATGTTTCGATTGGTTATATGCGATATAACCTAGTTATCGAATCGTAGATTGATTCGATAAGTCGATACATTGGATACTAGTCGGTTATGTGCGACATGACCGGATCATTGGATCAAGTGTTGATTTAATGATTTAATGTATAATTAAATATTTGATATATTACTTTGCATTAACTAGTATTGGTTCACTTTAAAAGGATTTTCTCACTTGTAGTTCATAAGTTGTATATGTGATATACTTTTGTGCACTACAATGTGTCATGTTTGATGATGCATGTAAATTGGTTTTGTGTTAAGACTTAAACCATGGTTATGATAATAGTTAGGGTTTTGATTTATTTACTTATTTATCTATCTATTCTTTCTTGATAAATAAATAAAAGAAAACAAAATGGTTTCTTTCTTTCATGAAGCTTGATGAAGCTTCATGAAGCTTTGACTAAAGTGACCATTTTGTCTTCATGCTTAACCCTAACCATTCTCACTTGACCATGGTCTATTCTCTACACTTAACCAAGGTTAGAAGATGATAAGTATTCATTTATATTATTCTTTTAAGAAGACTTATCATATTCTATCTTCTTCTTCTTCTTCATCTTCATGAAGAAAACCTTGCCTTCATCAATGGCACTTTGAGAAAAAGAGTGAGAAATCTAATTCTAAAGTAAACCCACCTCCTATTTCTTCATCCTCTACCTCTTGCCAAGTAGTATAGGGTGTTTTCTTCACAAGTTTCACAACTTGGTGAAGTTGGAGCTTGAACTTGTGATGCCTCGACGTAGATCATCTTCGGCA
This sequence comes from Agapanthus africanus, assembly GCA_030015575.1. Lineage (NCBI taxonomy): Eukaryota > Viridiplantae > Streptophyta > Magnoliopsida > Asparagales > Amaryllidaceae > Agapanthus > Agapanthus africanus. Next base: position 342,606,795 of record CM057346.1, on the reverse strand, counting down.
CGAAGCCGACGACCGAGCCCGCCCATTTCTCCGATGAAGCCGACGATTGAGTTCGGGATTCAAGATAGACAGCGAGAGGACGCCCATGTGGAGCTAAGGAAGTGGAGAAACGGATCTACAAAGGTTGTAGCCTCTCTCCTTTAGTTAAGTCGTTAACTAGTTTAATGTTTCGCCTAGAATTCTAGTCGACGATCCGTATTAGGGTTTCTCGGCACCCATAAAATTTTGAAATTGGCATGGTTGATGCCTTGTGAGACCTCTATAGTGTGCCTAGGAACCCTACATATTACATATATCACATCACAGATATAACCCGTTAGCTAAAGTCTTTAGAAGTTCGATCAAAATACGGATTTTTAAACCCCAAAAATAAATTTTGCTTTCTGGAAAATCTGGGCAGAAAAATCATATTCCAAAAATCCCAAAACACCCCACTGAACACACTGCAGGAAAAATTGCCCACGACTCAGTCGACTCGGTCGTGGATCCACGGCGGGAGCACGCTCCTGCCGCAGTTCCGCGGCGCTTTGACCGAGTTAGTGGACCATTTTTCTAACGTGTTCTTTAAAAACCCTGAGCCAATTTTTAGTACATGATTTATTATTTTTATAGCAGTTTAAAAATCGACAGAAAGTTTGTGTTCCGGGCATGTTTCGTGACTTTTTCTCCGATCGAACATCTATTTACTTTGCTAACATGTTAGATAGTGTTTAACTAGGCTCTGATACCACTGTAAGTCCACGTTACCCGTCCCCGGTTCTTTGGGGTTGCGGAAATGGTGAAAACGATTTTTTACTGTGGGGTAACATGGACTCAAAAACGGATCTTTGTTAAACTAACTATCTAACAACCTAACTAGGAGTTTTACCTACTCGGTTAGGGGGTTATACCTTAACTTGAACTCCTTCTCTTCGACTCCTTGTGGTGGTCGGATGGTTCTCTCCTCGTCGTCTCCTTGTGCCGAAGATGGATCCACGCGAAAGCTTCTACCTTTGGCTCCAACCTCAATCTAGAGGAAACTAGAGCAGTTGGTTTGCTAAACCTTGTATACTAGGATGAGTAGAGAAGTGTTTTGGGTTTTTATCTCTAAGGAAATGGTTCTAAACTCATGAGAGGGAGTTTCCTTGAGCTAGAGAGAGAGCAAGAGGAAGAGGGAGAGCTTGAAGCTGAGAGAGAATGAGAATGATAGAATGAGCAAGACTTTTCTCACCCTTGCTCTCATAATCCAAAATAATCATAACAAATAATAATAATTGAGTATTATGTGATGGTTGTTATCATATCAAATGGCAATATCATTTCATGCATTAAATGCAATTTGTGAACAAAACAAGCAAGCAAAGGTCAATGCCATGAAATGATAGCCATTGTCATGATGATGGTCAACAAGTCCAACCCAGTGAACCGGTCAACGAAGTCAACAAAGTCAACCTTTCAACCCAACCATGGCACAATAATACTTAATTAATATTATTATTAATCATATTTCAAATTCTCATTAGGGTTTAGCAAAAGTCAACAGTCAACAACCCTAATGAGAATCCTCTGCCTCTGTCTCTGTCAACCGTGCATACACACCCGCATCCGCGTTCCGAGGAACACGAATACAAATGAGATAAAACCAATCCCAAAACGTATAGTAGGATCTGGCTTAAACCAAAACCCGCTAGTAATAACTGTCCGGACACCAAACGTGCACAAGTGCACGGATGTGACCGAACCCTGTCCCAAAACCATGCGACCTCTACCCTTTTGCCTAAAGGCGAATAGCTCTCTGTGTGGGACTTTAAAGACTCGACACTACGCTGGCAGTGGGTTTAACCACAGACCGCAAGCGGCACTAGCTGTGTGTAACGGCCCCCAGATAGATGCCGATAAGAAGACTGACGAGGTGAAACCCATCTGAACTCCTACTGAGCCTGAATGTGACAATCTCCGTATAGTCCGGTCTGTTCGTCTGAGAACATCGCATGGCAGGCCTAGGGGGGCAGTAAACGTCAGTCCCCTAATAGCGGTAGAAGTCGTGTCGGAGTGTAGCCCAGAACACCATGAGATAACACTGGAAACCTACCAGTATATCTCGCTTGCCCTGGCCAGGGACGACTATGTGTAATGGTTCTCCATGACACAACGCGATATCAACTCCCAATACCGGGAGAGACGAATCATGTCTAACCGTCTCTGCCTCCAAGTGCTTCGAGACTGCACCCAACTACTACCTGTTTGCACGACTCCTTTGAGCCGTGGTAGGGTAGTAATCAAAGTACAGTGGGAACACACTCGAGGCGAAGTGACAGTGTCAAGTCGGCGGACTAAGCTGTACTCATGTCACCTGGGAACTGATAACTGACGATAGGTATAGTACCAACCATCAGTTCCCGACGAGTCCTGTCCAGTGTACTCGTAACCTAACGAGCACCGGCATACTATCTCAAGTACGACGTACGGACGGCTGTGGGACAGACCGTCTCCCCTGCTGGGATGAGATGCGCATACGCTAGTCTACTCCGGAGTATCGATGCCCTGTCTCGATAGTCCTACGACTAGGGACCTGTATAAGGATGTGCTTGTGGATTACCCAGCCCCCACGAGTGTGACTGCCATCACAACGCTGGTAATCAAGCAAATATCCTAAGGGCTCCACTAATGTGTATAGGTGATATACTAAAAGAAACACATGTACACATTAAAGTAGAAATAAACCAAGTAGCATACTACCATTTTGAGCAAGATTGTCTATACAACTGTGAATATCCCAAGCTTCCATTAAGTAATATACAAACAAGTACGATACACTAATGGCCTCTAGGGCATATACACTAACATATACAAGTCAATAATGACGCAATACCCTATAGGTATAGGTGTAGCTATGTTCAGTATGTGTATATACATGTCAAAAATGATGTAATACCCTTTAAGTATATATGTATATACAAGTCAATAATGATGCAGTACCCTCCAGGTATATGCGTAAGCATGCAGGTATACAGGTATGTTATATCTCATATGCACAATGGAAATAAGGATCATGTCTCCATATCCCTAACCAATACAATATCACGTATGTATAGGCGTTGTGCGTGTCATGTAAATTATCGACGGTGTGGGTGTAGCATACAATTTGTGCTCGTGCAACATGAACCATCAATAATAATGCAGTGTCTAATGGGTACAAGTCCCAGCACAACAAGTAATAATATGAATTGAAGTTCATGCACAATCTCTATATGTGCAATACTTGTAACTAATAATCATGTCATATAATCCATCCCAGATGTATAGCGCCATGCGGGTGATTCCCCTGTAGATATTAAATCTACTTACAGATGATCTCGAGCTAAGTAATCCGACCACTTGCTTCCCTTTCTTCGCAGCGTCCGAAGTCCATGCTCGCGATCCTAAATTTCACAAACACAACACATACGGTTAAATATCCTGCGCCGATACGTAGATAACTAAACGCATGGATAAAGTCCACAAGATAAACACACTGTGCACTCAGTGCACAAAACGCGTACGATATCGTCATAACCCTTGCTAGGATGACACAACCACCAAGTCTAGACCCCGATCGTATCGACTGCGCATTCACAACATAATATATATCGTGGAAACTAATATATGTAATATCGCAACGTCAATAGAAACCCACGCCTAATTTATCCGAAAACCTAGTAAGCATACTTTTCATCATTTTAGCTCAAGTCTAGAAGTTTAACTAAATCAAGCGATCACAATCATCACATAATAGCTTACTTAAACCACACAAACCATTACTACAATTTTAATCTCACCCATATAAGATTAGTAAAAGTTTAGTTTGCACTTAAGCTTAATTAGACGATTAAGGAAATAACAATTAACAAACTCATATCTAGGTTAAGTTTTTCCTTGTCAAAACATCTCACTTAACCATTTCAACCAAACAAAACCTTAACTTGATAAATTTCTAAACATGCTAATTAAAGCTAAATTAAACACCTAATAATCTAGCTTAAAATATTTACACAACAATTAAAGTTTAGGATCAGGATTTAATACCTCCACTTGATTCAAAAATTTGCAACTTAAACATCCAAATTAGCCTCCAAAATGCTAACTTTCATGAAGATCCATGCTTGATTTAGGCTAAAGAATAATGAGTATGGATTTATTTTTGAGTTTGTGGAATTATTTGATGATTTTTGATGATTTAATGGAGCTTGAAGGAGTGAAAATGAAGTGGGAAAGAAATGGGGCAGCCAAGGGGGGGGGGTCGGCCAAAGCTTGGAGAGAAGGAAATTGTGTGGAAATTTCTAGCTAAAATCACCAATTAATGCTCATAATTGAGCCTCCCATCCAATGCCGCCTCTTAATCTTTTCTTTTCTTATTAAAATTTTCTTTAAATCAACAAATATCTAGATATTTGTAGGATATTTTGCATGGATGAATTAATGCTTAATCTTGTGATTAAGTTAGCATAGATTCACTCTAGCATAATTAACCCAATCAAATTTATAATTACCAATAATTAAGTGCATAATTAAAAACTTATAATAATATTTTAATTAAGGAAAAATATTAAAGTGAACTAAAATTTTCAAATGACAACTAAAAACTGCAAACTAGCAATTTTCTAGTTAAACTAGATACAGTGAATTCTATACGGATAAATGATCTCTTCTAGGTTTTATACGGAAAACACAGTTTATTTTACCTATTAACGGAAAATTTGCCTAAACGATTTCTAAAGCGTTACAATCTTCCCCTCTTAAAGAAATTCGGTCCCCGAATTTAAAATTCTTACTATGCATACCTTCAAAAAGATGAGTGCAAATCATCCACATCCTGCTCGTAGCCTCCCAAGTTATCTCCTCACTAGATGGCTACGCCAAAGAAAAGCTCCACAGATGGAAAGACCCTTGACTGAAGTTTCTCCACCTGCCGATCCACTGTCACTATCGGCTGCTGATGAACAAAAAAAATCACGTCCAAGCTAAATGGTCTGGTTCTAAATCATGTGAGATGGGTCCTGAAGGTATTTGCGAAGTATCGACACAAAGAATAAGGGGTGAATACTCAGAAATCAGGGCAAAAGTGCCAACGATAGGCAACGGTACTAACTCGCCCGAGAATTTCAAAAGGACCTACAATCTGGGACCAAGCTTCCAAAAACTCAACACACCATTCATCGGAAAATTCCGTAGGAATACATGATCTCCCAGTTTGAACTCAAGTCCGCGACAATGACGGTAGCATAAGACTTCTGTCTGCACTGGGTTGCTCTCATCCGGACCTGAATCAACTGGATTTTCTCCGAAGTCTCTGGACTAGCTGGGGTCCAAAAATCCTGCTCTCACGGAGTTGGTAAAACAGACTGGCGATCGACACAACCTACCACACAAGGCCTGAAAGTTGCCATTTGAAATGTTTCCTGATAACTGTTATCGTAGGAGAATTCCATCAGTGGCAAGTGACGATCCCACAGCCAACAAACACTTAGTATGTACGCACAAGAATATCCTCCAGAGTCAGTATAGTCCGCTCTGTCTGACCATCGGCCTACGAATGGAATGCGAAGCTAACGCTCAACCAGTACCCAAGGCTTTCTGAAGCTTTTGCGAAAGACGGATAGCGAACTGGGCGCCTCTATTGGATACAACGCATGAAGGAACTCCGTTCAAACACACAAACTTATAGAAGAACAACTGAGAAAACTGAGCATACTGAGCTTAACCGGAAAAAAATCACCCGAATGGATTCATACCCTTTACTAGACCTGGGTAGACCTAAAACGAAATTCATGGAGATCTGCTCCCATTCCCACTCTGGAACGGTCATAAGATTGCAACTTTCTTACCGGTCACAAATGCTCGACATTAGCTATCACGACCCAACGTTTGGCCCATGACCGGCACTTAACCACGTAATGTCTACAGGCGTAACGCGGCTAAGTAAGCCGAAACCCAGAAATCAAAACCACTACAAGTATAGAGTGTTTTAAACAATTAATAGGAACGTTTGTTAAAATGTTTAGAAAAAACCTTAAGTAAACAACCATCACGATAACAATATACGACGCCGTAGCGAAGAAATGAGCAATAAGTGGAAAACATCACAGACAGATAAAACTGCATAAGTAAAGTCGGCTCACATGAGCTCGACACCAGAATACAAAAATATACATCATCGTCCTCACACTAGTCTCTAAGTCAAATACATAAAAGTAGATGGAGAGTACTAGATACAAAAGCATGTACAATGGAAATAACCGGATACCACAACCCACCTAACAGCCAAACAGCTCACGCACCAACTGCAGTGGTATCCGTAGCCAAAAAGATATGATAAAGCAACCTGCCGCGACTACTCCGAGGGGAAACCTGCAAACACTGTGGCACAACGGGGGTGAGTTGCCAACTCGTAAATAGTAGATAACATATAAAGGTAATCGCGAGTATGCACGTGCTGCGATACTCTAACCTATACCAACAGATAACATCTATATGATGAACTATATGAGCAGCAATCATGCATCAAGTACGATCTAACAACATCTCTAAATGACAAGCAGGGTATGCAATAATCATGCGTAGCATGTGAAATCTAATGACATCTATATAGGATGAGCAGGGTATGCAATAATCGTGCATAGTATGTGAAATTTAATGACATCTATATAGGATGACCAGGGTATGCAATAATCGTGTGCAGCATGTGTACTCTATCGGGTACAACAGATACAGGATGAGATATAAAATACTGAATGCTGAGCATGGGAATAATAATATCTACACGGAATATTAGCGTGGAAAATAATCGGTGTCCATCCATATGCCCAAATCCTGTAAGTCTCATAGAATCCTGGATGCCTAGCATCAGCACACTAAAATATCATGAATTATCGTGTCTTGCATCGACACGGAAATTCTCAAGTATCGGGCTCCGTCTGCGGAATCGGCCCTGGGCCCCGGCAGTACGGATCGTCCCGTATCCATCTCTCATCTCTGGTCAGTATCCTCCGAATAACCGCCAGGTCTAACCAATCACCGGTAGGTTGTAGTCCCTCTGCCAGGCTCACCGTCTACTGCACAGCGATCCGTTCTTGCCCCGGGGTACCATACCGGGTCCACCATGTACCCGCAATAGGCCTCATCCAACTCCTCGATTCGGGTTCACATATCACATGTCTCAGAAACGAGAAAACGCATGGTGGACGCACTGAAATATCATATCAAAGGAAACCGGGTTTTTAAATAATGCGTATTTTCCTAAAAGAATTACCTCGGTTCCCAAATTCAGAAATCATATGAATCCAAAAATCAATACGTAAATCCATGCAAGTATGAAGATATCAATATATGTGTGCACTGGTATGGATGTATTGTGTGCATGTGAGCAAGTATGAAAATATCAATATATGTGTGCACTGGTATGAATATATGGTGTGCATGTGCGCAGGTATGAAAATATCAATATATGTGTGCACTGGTATGAATATATGGTGTGCATGTGCGCAGCTATGAAAATATCAATATGTATGTGCACTGGTATGAATATACAGTGTGCATGTGCGCAGGTATGAAGATATCAATATATGTGTGCACTGGTATGAATATACAGTGTGCATGTGCGCAGGTATGAAAATATCAACATACGTCAATATACGACAAGTCATGACAATCATCAATGATGCGACAATCAAACGATATGTATAATGCGTAGCAATCCTATAGTACGAGTGTCATGGCAATCACAACGGGGTGGAAGTAACATACAAATAATGCACGTGCAGCTTGAACCGTTAGTGACAGTGCAGTGTTCTATGCAATCATTTCTATATGCAACAATAAGGTATGCTACTATAGTCCATATGAACATCTACGACTAAATATCCTAACACGCCCTGATGCTTAACGCCATACGGGTGATTTCCTCGTAGATGTTAAATCTACTCACCCGGTCACGTGCTAAGTGTAGCCGACCACCCGCTTTCCCTTCTTTGCGGCGTCCGACGTACCCGCCTGCAAACCTGGAATTTACACAAGGAATTCGTATATGAGAAAAATATCTCGCAAAACGCGATATCGAAACCAAACGAGAAACTCGCATCGCGAACTAAACGCGCTTGTGTGCGATACGCTGGAACGTGTGAATATTCGTCTAAAACTATCCCGACACGTCGCGATACGCAGAAAACCCCAAACCCACACTAATCGCACGTGTCGCGAAGGTTAAAAGTATACGAAATAGGGTAAATGCTTCCAGATTTTTCTACGGGTAAAAGTTTACAAAATTGCATATACCATAAGTCTTCAAATAGTAGCAGACACCTACACCACAAACCCCAGCACCCAGATCCCCCATCTAGCCGCAAATTGCGGCCAGAATGAATATTCCAGCGGCCCGATGAGGGAGTTGGGCCCTCGTGCTTCGTGGGTGTTCTCTAGACCTAGTGTATATGCTCCAATAATTACAAAATTTGCCTGAAGCAATCGGGTCACAAGCAGATCACACAGAACCCGAAAACCTAGTTAAAAAGCTAATTTAACACTAAATCGATACATTAAGGTATTTTAGTGAAATCTGAAGAAAACCCTAAGTTAAAACAACACTAACAATACTTAACTAAGTTAAACAAACCATAAAAACATTAACTTAACATAAACATCACAATTTTTTTCAATATCACAAAAATGCACCAAAAATACAGTTTTTAGCTAACCAAACTACAAGTTATGATCTAAGGTGTTAAGGGTGAGTTTGATACCTTCCAAAGACCTTAGGGAAACCCAAAATTCCAGCTCTTGCCCTCAAGGCCACTGACTTGTTATCAAACTCCTCAAAAGAACCATTAAACCAAGGTTTTTGTGAAGTAAAAAAGGGTTTTTGTGTACGGTTTTGTATATGGATTCAAAAAGAAGCAAGAGAAGAAGAAAAGGATGATGATGTTGCTGCTGCTGCTTTCCACTGCTGGAGCAGAAAATGAGAGGGGGAGAGAGAGAATGAGTGAGGGAAAAAGTCAAATGTCAAGCCAAATTTCACCTAATCCAACCCATACCTCCCATTTCCTAATTTAAATTTTAAAATGAGGGTTTGACTTGGTTAATGGAGGGGAAAAATAAGCCATGCATGAAGGAATGAAATGGTTATACTAACATATGTTCCAAGAAAAAGATAAGTGTGCAAGTTGTACACTAAACCAAGCTTAAGGAAGTAATTAAGAAAACTCTAATTAAGGTGAACACAAGTTAAATTATAATTAATAAACCCTAAATATATATATAAACACCTCTCATCAAAATTAGAACTAGTTAAAAAGGAAAAAAATGATTTACGAGTTTTTATGAAAAACATGCATCTTACTAACTAACGCGAAATTAACCTAAACAAATTTCGAAGTGTTACAATCTACCCCCTTAAAGAAATTCGGTCCCCGAATTAAAAAAATCTAGCTACGCGTACCTTCAAAGAGATGGGGATATTTCTTCCTCATCTCCCTCTCGGTCTCCCAAGTGACCTCCTCGCTGCTCGGGCCACGCCAAAGTACCTTGACGGACGGTATATCCTTCGATCTCAATTTCTTCACCTGTCGATCTAAGATGTCCACCGGCTGCTCTGCAAAGGAAAGGTCGCGCTCAAGCTGGATCGTCGGGTGCTGAATCGCTTGCGAAGGATCGTGAAGATACTTGCGGAGCATCGAAACGTGAAATACGGGGTGCACATCTGGGAAACTGGGCGGAAGGGCTAATCGATAGGCAACTGCACCAATACGCTCGAGGATCTCGAAGGGGCCCACGTACCTGGGGCTAAACTTCCCTTTCTTTCCAAATCTCATCACACCTTTCATTGGAGAGACCCTCAAGAAAACATGATCACCAACAGAGAACTCAAGTCTGCGCCGACGACGATCCGCATAAGATCTCTGCCTACTCTGGGCTTCTCTCATCCTATCGTGAATCAACTGGATCTTCACGGTTGACTTCTCAACAATCTGTGGCCCTAAGATACTGCTGTCGCTGAGCTCTGTCCAACAGGTGGGCGATCTGCATCTCCTCCCATAAAGAGCCTCGAATGGTACCTTCTGAATGGTCTCCTGGAAGCTGTTGTTGTAGGAGAACTCTACTAAGGGTAAATGATGATCCCAGCTACCTCCAAAGTTTAAAACGCACACTCGGAGCATGTCCTCGAGAGTCTGAATAGTCCGCTTTGACTGTCTGTCGGTCTGCGGATGAAATGCTGTGCTGAAACACAAGCGGGTGCCCAAAGCCTCCTGAAGCCTCTGCCGTAGTCGGCTGGTAAACAGGGTGCCTCGGTTGGACATGATACATGTCGGAACTCCGTGCAGTCGTACTATCTCGTCGATGTATATCTGGGCATACTGAGCAAATCCGAAAGTCGTCTTCACCGGAAGGAAGTGAGCCACTTTCGTCAAACCATCCACGATCACCCGGATGAAGTCATACCCTCGACAAGTCCTTGGTAGACCCACAATGAAGTCTATAGAAATCTGCTCCCATTTCCACTCCGGAATGGGTAATGGCTGTAGCTCTCCCACGGGCCTCTAGTGCTCGGCCTTGACTTGCTGACAAGTCAGGCATCTCGACACGAAATCTTCGATGTCCCTCTTCATTCCGTCCCACCAGTAAACATCTCTCATATCGTGGTACATCTTGGTGGAACCTGGATGAACACTGTACACCGACTGATGTGCCTCCTCAAGAATCTCGTGTCGCAGTCCCTCAGCATCTGGTACGCACAGTCTAGTCCCAAATCGCAGCGTCCCTTGATCATCGATCACGAACTCGGAAAATCTGCCCTGTCCAATCTGTGCCTCATGTATACGGTCAAGAAACTGTGGGCGTGCACGAACATGCGCAAGCTGTCCCCCGATTGGCGTAAACTCGAACTGCACTCGGCTGTCCCATAAAATCTGCCAATCTGCCGACGACTGTTTCTGTACTGCACTCAAGCACGATAGACTGCCCCCGGGCCTCCTGCTCAAAGTATCCGCTAATACATTTACCTTGCCCGGGTGGTAAAGGATCTGTTCCACACTGTAACCCTGTTCAGCTGACGGTAGTCGATACACAAACGCAAACTGCCGTCCTTCTTCTTGACAAATAGGACTGGAGCACCCCAAGGAGAAACACTGGGTCGAATAAGTCCTTTATCCAGCAAGTCTTGCAACTGACCCTTCAACTCACTAAGCTCCGCCGGGGCCATCCGATAAGGCGGTATAGAAATAGGCCCCGTGCCGGGAATCAATTCAATACAGAAGGCAATATCGCGCTCAGGCGGTAGCCCATGAAGCTCGTCAGGGAAAACATCAGGGAACTCACAAACAGTCGGAACCTGGTCCAACGAAACATCTGTAGCTCTAGTATCGCAAACATAGGCTAGAAATCCCTAACATCCCCTCCTCAAAAGCTGTCCAGCGCGAAGAGAAGAAATCAAACTGTGAAGGGCGGCACCACGGTCCCCCTGCACAATAAAAGCCGACTCACCGGGAAAACAAAATCTAACTGTCTTCTTACGGCGGTCCACAGACGCATAGCACGTGGCTAACCAATCCATGCCCAAAAGAACGTCGAAGTCCAACATCTCAAGAAGGATCAAGTCGACAGGAAACTCTCTCGCCAATACGGACAACACAGGATCGGAACACGTGCCCAGCAACAAACGACTCTCCCACGGGAATGGTCACAACAAGCGGCTGATCAAGCAAACCGGACTCTCTACCCAAACTCGGCACGAAGTGTGTGGAAACGTATGAGTGCGTGGATCCGGGATCAAATAACACGTGCGCGTCAACAGAACAAACTGATAGGGTACCTAAGACCACAGCATTGGACACCTGCGCGTCCCGATGCGACAACGCGAAAACCCGTGCCTGTCCTCTGCCTGCGACTGGCGGTCCCCTACTAGCAACTGGTTGTACTCTGCCGACAGCTGGCTGTCCTCAGCCTCGGCCATCTCATCGTCTAGGGGCAAATCCTCCGCGACCACGACCTCTCTTTGCATGAGTCTGGCGCGGAGCAATGGTAGGTACAATAGGCAACGCCCTCTGGGGTGTGGAAGGTGGAAATGTGATGTGTGGTACAGCAGTCTCGCCCTCCCGTGGCTCCGGGCAATCTCGAATATGATGATAAGTACTCCCGCATCGAAAACATCTAGATGGTGCCAGCTGACCCTCCTGAGGGTCAGTGCTGAACAACCGACCTCGCCCCAAATCTCTGCCACCTGCAAGGTGTCTGTCACGGCGCCTAAATGGCCGTTTCTGTACCGGTGTACCTGTACGAACTCTCTTCGGCCTTGGAACTACCGAAGTCTCTGCAAGGCACTCCTCGAATAATAAGGCTGCGTCTACAGCTGCTGCATAAGTCTCGCAATGCTGTGCGATGATCGCAAGGAACTGGGGTGTAAGCAAGCCTCAAACAAATCTCTTGACTCGTGTCTCCTCAGTAGCCACTAGGTATGGACCATACACTGATAGCTCGGTGAACAACACATCGTACTCTGCCACTGTCATCTCTGGCGTCTGGCGTAAAGACTCGAATCTGCGCGCTCGGGCATCCCTAACACTCTAGGGAAGGAAACGGGCTAGAAATACTGTCACAAACTCGGTCCAGGTCATAGGAGGAAGACATGCTGCTCTTCCCTTCTCGATCGATTCACACCATTTCTGTGCAAGACCTTCCAGGCGAAAGCTCGCAAACTCTACCCATCTCACATCTGAGCATCTAAGCGAACGACACATCCGGGCCATCCTATCAATGAAATACTTTGGGTCCTCGGCTGCATCGGTGCCTGTGAAGACTGGAGGCTTCAGCCTCATAAACTCTGATAGCGATACTGAGATGACCTCTGTAGCTGCAGGGGCAACTGCCTGTACTGTGGGTACCATCACGGTCCCTGCGATGGGTGGAGCTACCTCTGGTCGCTGTGCTCGAAGTGTCTCAACTAGCGATCCCATCATCTGGCGCATCTCCTGCATACGGGATCCCACCGTCTGGCGCATCTCCTGCATACCGGCCCCTAGCATACGATCTGGTTTGTCGTAGGAAGAACAATCTGCTCTGGTACAACGGGTGCACTGCTCGGATCAGTCCTCGTCTCGGACGAATCTACTCGGATCTCGGCTCTCGCAGCCGCTCTCTGCGCCCTCGTAGTCTTTGGCGGCATAATGGCTGAAAAGAAAGTAAGATTCGATGAGGATACGGAAATCGAATCACAAGAATGTATGCAATCATAAAGGAATTTCAATCAAGAAGTCCGAAGGTCGCTTAGGCGGAGTACCGTGTCGTGAGTATGCCGCGGAACATAGGCACGCTACGCCACTCTGCTGCAGCTACCTACTCCATCATACTAGGGTCATCCTACACTCCGAAGGTAAAACCTACGCTCTGATACCAACTTTGTCACGACCCAACGTTTGGCCCGTGACCGGCAGTTAACCACGTAACGTCTACAGGCGTAATGCGGCTAAGTAAGCGGAAACCCAGAAATCAAAACATGTACAAGTATAGAGTGTTTTAAACAATTAATAGGAACGTTTGTTAAAATGTTTAGAAAAAACCTTAAGTAAACAACCATCACGATAACAATATACGACGCCGTAGTGAAGAAATGAGCAATAAGTGGAAAACATCACAGACAGATAAAACTGCATAAGTAAAGTCGACTCACATGAGCTCGACACCAGAATACAAAAATATACATCATCGTCCTCACACTAGTCTCTAAGTAAAATACATAAAAGTAGATGGAGAGTACTAGATACAAAAGCATGTACAATGGAAATAACCGAATACCACAACCCACCTAACAGCCAAACAGCTCACGCACCAACTGCAGCGGTATCCATAGCCAAAAAGATATGATAAAGAAGTCTGCCGCGACTACTCCGAAGGGAAACCTGCAAATACTGTGGCACAACGGGGGTGAGTTGCCAACTCGTGAATAGTAGATAACATATAAAGGTAATCGCGAGTATGCACGTGCTGCGATACTCTAACATATACCAACAGATAACATCTATATGATGAACTATATGAGCAGCAATCATGCATCAAGTACGATTTAACAACATCTCTAAATGATAAGCAGGGTATGCAATAATCGTGCGTAGCATGTGAAATCTAATGACATTTATATAGGATGAGCACGGTATGCAATAATCGTGCATAGCATGTGAAATCTAATGACATCTATATAGGATGAGCTGGGTATGCAATAATCGTGCGTAGCATGTGTACTCTATCGGGTACAACAGATACAGGATGTGATATAAAATACTGAATTCTGAGCATGTGAATAATAATATCTACACGGAATATCAGCGTGGAAAATAATCGGTGTCCATCCATATGCCCAAATCCTGTAAGTCTCATAGAATCATGGATACCTAGCATCGGCACACTAAAATATCATGAATCATTGTGTCTAGCATCGACACGCAAATCCTCAAGTATCGGGCACCGTCTGCGGAATCGGCTCTCGGCCCCGGTAGTACGGATCGTCCCGTATCCATCTCTCATCTCTGGTCAGAATCCTCCGGATAACCGCCAGGTCTAACCAATCACCGGTAGGTAGTAGTCCCTCTGCCAGGCTCACCGTCTAGTGCACAGCGATCCGTTCTGGCCCCGGGGTACCATACCGGGTCCATCATGTACACGCAATCGACCTCATCTAACTCCTCGATTCGGGTTCACATATCACACGTCTCAGAACCGAGAAAACGCATGGTGGACGCACTGAAATATCATATCAAGGGAAACCTGGATTTTAAATAATGCGTATTTTACTAAAAGAATTACCTCGGTTCCTAAATCCATAAATCATATGAATCCAAAACTCAATACGTAAATCCATGCAAGTATGAAGATATCAATATATATGTGCACTGGTATGAATGTACAGTGTGCATGTGCGCATGTATGAAAATATCAATATATGTGTGCACTGGTATGAATATACGGTGTGCATGTGCGCAGGTATGAAAATATCAATATATGTGTGCACTGGTATGAATATACGGTGTGCATGTGCGCAGGTATGAAAATATCAATATATGTGTGCACTGGTATGAATATACTGTGTGCATGTGCGCAGGTATGAAGATATCAATATATGTGTGCACTGGTATGAATATACTGTGTGTATGTGCGCAGGTATGAAAATATCAATATACGTCAATATACGACAAGTCATGACAATCATCAATGATGCGACAATTAAACGATATGTATAATGCGTAGCAATCCTATAGTGCGAGTGTCATGGCAATCACTAACGGTGTGGGTGTAACATACAAATAGTGCTCGTGCAGCTTGAACCGTTAGAGACAGTGCAGTGTTCTATGCTATCATTTCTATATGCAACAATAAGGTATGCTAATATAGTCCATATGAACATCTACAACTAAATATCCTAACACGCCCTGACGCTTAACGCCA
The DNA here is from genome assembly GCA_030015575.1 of Agapanthus africanus. Taxonomy (NCBI): domain Eukaryota; kingdom Viridiplantae; phylum Streptophyta; class Magnoliopsida; order Asparagales; family Amaryllidaceae; genus Agapanthus; species Agapanthus africanus. The sequence continues at coordinate 342,591,354 of CM057346.1, read as the reverse complement.
TACGGGCGATTTCCCCGTAGATATTAAATCTACTCACCTGGTCGCGTGCTAAGTGTAGCCGACCACCTGCTTCTCCTTCTTTGCGGCATCCGACGTACCCGCCTGCGAACCTAGAATTTACACAAGGAATTCGTATATGAGCAAAATATCTCGCAAAACACGATATCGAAACCAAACGAGAAACTCGCATCGCGAACTAAACGCGCGTGTGTGCGATACGCTGGAACGTATGAATACGCGTCTAAAACTATCCCGACACGTCGCGATACGCAGAAAACCCCAAACCCACACACGTATCGCACGTGTCGTGAAGGTTAAAAGTATACGAAATAGGGTAAATGCTTCCAGATTTTTCTACAGGTAAAAGTTTACAAAATTGCATATACCATAAGTCTTCAAATAGTAGCAGAAACCTACACCACAAACCCCAGCACCTAGATCCCCCATCTGGCCGCAAATTACGGCCAGAATGAATATTCCGGTGGCCCGATGAGGGAGTTGGGCCCTCGTGCTTCGTGGGTGTTCTCTAGACCTAGTGTATATGCTCCAGTAATTACAAAATTTGCCTGAAGCAATCGGGTCACAAGCAGATCACACAGAACCCAAAAACATAGTTAAAAAGCTAATTTAACACCAAATCGATACTTTAAGGTATTTTAGTGAAATCTGAAGCAAACCCTAAGTTAAAACAACACTAACAATACTTAAATAAGTTAAAGAAACCATAAAAACACTAACTTAACATAAACATCACAATTTTCTTTCAATATCACAAAAATGCACCAAAAATACGGTTTTTAGCTAACCAAACTACAAGTTATGATCTAAGGTGTTAAGGGTGAGTTTGATACCTTCCAAAGACCTTAGGGAAACCCAAAATTCCAGCTATTGCCCTCAAGGCCCCTGAGTTGTTATCAAACTCCTCAAAAGAACCATTAAGCCAAGGTTTTTGTGAAGTAAAAAAGGGTTTTTGTGTAGGGTTTTGTATATGGATTAAAAAAGAAGCAAGAGAAGAAGAAAAAGATGATGATGTTGCTGCAGCTGCTGCTTTCCTCTGCTGGAGCAGAAAATGAGAGGGAGAGAGAGAATGAGTGAGGGAAAAAGTCAAAAGTCAAGCCAAATTTCACCTAATCCAACCCATACCTCCCATTTCCTAATTTAAATTTTAAAATGAGGGTTTGACTTGGTTAATGGTGGGGGGAAATAAGCCATGCATGAAGGAATGAAATAGTTGTACTAACATGTGTTTCAAGAAAAAGATAAGTGTGCAAGTTGTATACTAAACCTAGCTTAAGGAAGTAATTAAGAAAACACTAATTAAGGTGAACACAAGTTAAATTATAATTAATAAACCCTAAATATATATATAAACACCTCTCATCACAATTAGAACTGGTTAAAAAGGAAAAAAAAGATTTACGAGTTTTTATGAAAAACACGCATCTTACTAACTAATGCGAAATTAACCTAAACGAATTTCGAAGTGTTACATTAGCTCGCTAACAAGTCAGGCATTTCGAAATGAAATCTACAACATCACTCTTCATCCCTGCCCACCCGTAACTATCTCTCAAGCCACGTTACATCTTGGTGGAACTTAAGTGAACACTGAAAACTGACTGATGTGCCTGCTCTAGGATTTAACGTCTCTACCCATCAGTATCTGGTACACACAAGTGAGTCCAGCAACGTAGCACACCCTGGTCACCAATCAAGAACTCTGAATCTCTACCCTGCGGAACAATCTCAAGAATCTTAGACAAACGAGCATCGGTGGGCTGTGCCTCACGAAAACGATTAATTTGAAGTGGACGGGCGCGGACATGAGCAAGCTTTCCCCTAGTAGAGGTGAACTTAAGTTGTACTTAACGGTCGCACAAGAACTGCAAATTTGCAAAAGACTGTCTCTGAACTGCGCTCATCTGGGACAAGCTAACCCCCGGGCCTACGAATCAAAGCATCAACTACCACAATCGCCTTGCCCCGGGCAATAAAGGATATAACAATCATAATCCTTCACAAGATCCATCCAACGGCGTTGTCTCAAACTCAGATCCCACTGCAGGAAGATGTACATAAAGCTCTGGTGGTCCGTGAAAATCTGTCAGGACTCTCCGTATAAGTAGTGTCTCCAAATCTTCAACGCACGATCACCGCGGCCATCTCCGGATCATGAGTGGGATAAATCTGCTCGTTCTCCCTTAAATGTCGGGTAGCATAAGCGATAACTCTATCGTACTACATCAGTACACAATCGAGCCCCACTGGCGAAACATCAAAATAGTCGACACAGTCGCCCGATCCAGAAAGCAAAGGTAGAACTGGTGCTGTCTTCAACCGAGTCTTCAACCGCTGAAAACTCTGCACGCATGCCTCAGTCTAAAGAAAAGGATCTCCCTTCCGGGTCAGTCGAGTCGGCGGTGCAGCGATACACAAGAAATCCTGCACGAAACGGCGGTAAAAACCGGCTAAGCCCGAAAAGCTGCGGACCTCTGTCACTGAACAGGTCTAGGCCAAAGATGTACGGCCTCGATCTTCCTCGGGTCTATACGAATACTGTCTCCTGTAACCACATGACCTAGGAAGTCAACACTATCAAGCCTGAAGGAAAACTTCAAGAATTTAGCAAACAGCTGGTGCTCTCTCCATGTCTGCAAAGCCATCCTCAAGTGCTGCTCATGTTCCCCTCGACTCTTGAAATAGACCAGAATGTCATCAATAACACAACAATAGGTCGAGGAACGACCTGAAAAATCTGGTCCATCACATTCATGAATGCTGCTAGGGCATTGGTGAGTCCAATGACACCACAAAAAACTTATAAAGCCCGTAGCGCACATAAAAGCTGTCCGCAACTGATGATGACCTGATCACAAATCAAACTTAGACAAATGTCCCGCACCTTGGAGCTGATCAAAGAAATCGTCAATGCAAGGTAAAGGATACCTATTCCGCACCGTAACTCGGTTTAATTGACGAAAATCAATGCACAACCTCAACTGCCGTCCTTCTTGACGAACAGAATAGGAGCTCCCCAAAGCGAAACACTTGGACTTACAAGTCCCTCAATCTAGCAACTCTGCATCTGATCCTTAAGCTCCCTAAGCAACGCCGGCTCATCTGGAACAACGTCGGAAAATTTGCCCAATAGAAACCCGGTCCAACGAATCCACTGTGGCTCCGGTATCACGAATGGAAGCCAAGAATCCTTGACATCCTCTCCTCAAAAGCCGACTAGCGTAACAGGCTGAAATCAAGCTGTGAGGGGTGGCACCACGGTCCTCCTGCACAATAAGAACTGACTCGCCGGGAAAACAAAACCTGACTATCTTCTCGTGGCTGTCCACAGACGCATAGCACGTAGCTAACTAGTCCGTGCCCAGGTGAACATCAAAGTCCAACATCTCTAGAAGGATCAAATCGACGGACGAATCTCTATCTCCTATCTGATTGGCACATGACCGAAACACGTGTCGTGCAACAAAGGAATCGCCGACATGATTACAACAAACGGCCGATCTAGCATACACGACTCTCGGCCCAACCTCGGCACGAAGTGTGTAGAACAAACGAGTGCATAGATCCCGAATTAAAAAAAAAACATGCGCATCAGAAGTGTTGGATATATATGCCCTAGAGGCCTTCATTGTATAGGATGCTAGGAATATGTATGTACATGACAATCTTGCTTGATATGATAGTACGCTATTTGGTTTGTCTTTATCTTAACGTATGATATATTTTACTTTGTATTTATATATACATGTTGATAAAGCCCATAGGGTGTTTGCCTGACTACCGGCGTTGTGATGGAAATCATACTTGTGGGAGCTGGATAGTCAATAGGCACATCCTTAGATGTCCCTGGTCACAGGAGTATCGAGACTGGGCATCGATACTCCGGAGTAGACTGGTGTATACATATCTAGACCCTGACGAGGGGCGATGGATTGGTCCCGCAGCCATTGGTGGTATGCACCTAAGATTGTATACAGATGCTCACTGGGTGTGAGTACACCGGACAGGACTCGCCGAGAACTGACTGGATGGTATTATACCTAACGTCGGATAGCAGTTCTCAGGTGACATGTGTGCAGATAGTCCGTTGACTTAAGGTCGTCATTTGTCTCGTGTGAGTTCCCACTGTGCTTTGATTACTACCCTACCACGGTTCAAAGGAGTCGTGCAAACAGGTTTTAGTTGGGCACAGTCCCAAGCCATGTGGAGGCAGTGAGTGACTGTTAGGGATTCGTCTCTCCCGGTATAGGGAGTTGATATCGCACGGTGATTGGTTGGTCATTACCATAACCCTATCCAGGGCTGATTGAGAATTACTGATGGACTGATCAGTAGATTCTCGGATTGTTTTGAGCCATACCGACACGACTTGTACGGTTATTATGGGTCTCACGTCCACCACCACCTTAGACCATACATGCGATCCTCTTAGATGAACAGACCGGACTGCGTGGATATTGTCACAGACAGGCTCAGTAGGAGTTCAGATGGGTTTCCTCATCGGCTTTCTTATCGACATCTACCTGGGGACCGTTACGTACAGCTATTGCCGCTTGCGGTCTGTGGTTAAACCCACTGCCAGCGTAGTAGTCGAGTCTTTAGATTCCTACACAGAGATTTCCCAACTCCTGGTGAAACGATATAGAGGTCCTACGGTTTTACGACAATGGTTCGGACGCACACGTGTGTTTACACACGTACGACGTTCGGACAGTTTTTACTAGCCGGCTTTGGTTTAAGCCAGATTCTAGTATAAGGTTATTGGATTTATACAGTCTAAAGTTTTTTCGTGTTTTCACGGATAGGAGGGGATTTCTCGTAATTTTTCGGGAAGCTTCTAGAAGCGTGGTGACTTGAGGGTTTAGGTGGCATTATCATTAAATGATATTGTGACTCATTTTGTGTGATTCATCATGTCATTAATGCATTATTAAATGCTTAATGACTCACATAGTGAATCACTCATAATGAATTTATGTAGCATGATGAATAATCTCATTTTATTCATTTATTTGTTTATTCATTATGCTTCATATATTAAAGTGAGAAACAATATCATTATCATTATCATCTTCACCTTCTCTCTCCTCAAGCTCACTCTCTCTTCAAACCCTAATCCTCCACTCATGAGTTGAGATCAAGGATTAGAATAGACTAAACACTCCATAACCTAACTCTATATGACCTAAGTTCCTTTGATTAGCAACTAGAGAAACTTAGTAACCTCAAGTTTAGAGGTGAAGCATGGATTAGGCTTCTCGGGTGGATCATCTATCATGGAAAGTAGGCCGAGGAGGACGTACATATCAAAAAGACGGAGGACACGAATCACTAGGTATAATCTCTTTACATAGTAGCTAAGAACTTCTATAGTTGTTGTTAATTATAGTTTAGTAAAGATCTTTGGTTAGTCGATGTTTGCTTAAAGAACAAGATCGTTTTTCAAATTTCCGCCTCCCCGCAACTCGTGGGGTGTTGTATATCGACTTACAGTGGTATCAGAGCCTCACTAAACAATAATTAACTCATTTGCAAATTCGTATGAATTTCGAACCCAAAACAAACCGGAAAATATACCGATATCACATAGTTTCTGTCGATTTTAAAATGAGGCCTAAAAATTTTTCAGGGACCTCCAGAATAACCTACATGAAATTATAAGAACACAGAAAAAAATGGGCTCCTGAATCGGCCACTGAGCCGCGGAACCGCGGCCGATCCCACCGATCCGCCGCGGATCCGCGGCCGAGTTGGAGCCGATTCAGCCCAGTTTTTCTCTGTGAATCTTCTGTGATGTTTTGTCTTTTTTGGAATGATTTATTTTCTGCTCAAGTTTCAGATTTACAGAGACGTTTTGGAGTAGAATCTAATGTGTTTAATCGATCGAAATTATACGATGTTTGCTTGTTTGATTATATCTGTGAACTGTATTATGTGTTCGTAAACCTCCCCTAACTGCTAGTATGTCGGTTGGCAGGGGGTTACATATATCTGTGATGGTTTTTAACTGTTTGTGATTATGAACTGTATTGGATTGTTGTGATGATTAGCCGGGGTTTTAAGATGCGTTATTGTATTAATTCATTCGATGTAAATGTAATAAGTTGTAATATTATTTTGCGGGGCACATCCAGGTTGTGGTTGTAGCCACCGTTGTATTATTTCTTTTTACTGTTTTTGCTCCTTGGATAGGCCCAAGGTGGGGTGCACAAACTACCCGGTATTTCGAAGTGTTTAGTGGCCTACTCACGTTGTTGAGGGAGACCGCTTCACTTCGGGAACTTGACTGGTAGTTTGCCGTACCCGTAGGGGTCTGGGGTGGGGTAATGGCTATTCATCACAACCGTGTAATCCGTCTTTCATTGCAGGCTCAAAAAAAAACGCGGATTGCTAGAATATCCAATAAAGTTTATCTGTGATCTGGAATGCCTATTATTGCGTCTGACAAATGTACAATATCTATATATGATAGCTATTTAGACGTCACTTATGTTTTACACCCGCACTAGCCCAGCCCTCGCTCTGCCGTTAGTTAAGTAACCTAACGGGTAATGACGGGACCCCGTGGCGAATGCGGATGGCATAAGAGGACGTTGTATTTTCGTTGTTATCTGTAATGATAGGTTAATGATGGGACGCATTATTTTTAATGCAAAGAAAATAAAACCTAAACTGAATCGTTGGAACAATTTCAAAACCACTCGGTTTTCTTTAAAAAGCAAATTTTAAATGCAGAGCTTAAACCACTCCTTATAATAAAGGCTATCTTGGTTCCTTCGATTATATCAAGTTCACTACGTTAACGGTTCTTTGCCAAAAACCAGCCATAACACTCCGTCGTTTCAAATAAACAGCACATCGTATTCATGCTATGCTTGTTGGCCTACGTCAAGGCATAGTGTATGGTAGCAGTGTGTTTGCTTATTTGTTGCATAGATAGATGCATTAGTTTAGGACAGACGTACAGCCTTGTTGGCCTACGTCAAGGGCATGTACAATGTACCTAAATTAATCAGGACAACGACAGGTAGAACTTGACTTGCGTCTTAGGATTTGTTGGCCTACGTCAAGGTCATAAGAGCTTGGGGTAAAAATCACATCGGGAGTTTCAAACATAAAGGAAACTTGCAGATTTAGCATACCTTCTGGAGTGTGGTGACTAGAGTGGCTTCCATCTAGGGCATCATGCAATGATAGTTGGATCCCGATCCCACTGATGAGTAGGATTACTCTCGGGAATTTTTCTCACTAAACAATCAATGCTATAAACCAAGTATGTGTCTAGAAAGGTGTTAGAGGGGCTACGCCTCCAGGGAAAAGAGGTTTTTTAATTAAGGAACTTCGCGAAAGCGTTGGAAAACCTCCCTCGAAGTACCAACACCAGCCTGGCTGAAAGGTTAAGCAAGTATTGTGACGTGTGATTAAATCCTGACTAGTTCTTCTTTTAGGTTTTGAAGAAGGATTTGAGGAAACAGTGGGAGCCATCCTGTTTAGATAAACTAAAAACCAATATAAACTTGCAAGAGCATATGCTGAGTGTTTTCTTTTCTCTCTCTCTGGCAGCTACCATGACAGGACTAAAACTATTACTTGAAAAAATATACTGACCGGGCAGAACTATAAAGATTGGCTAAGGAACGTCAACATTGCACTGACTTATGACAAAGTAGCATATGTTACCACCGCTGTTCCTCCCCTTATCCCAGGACTAGATTCCTCAGTTATGGACAAGGAAGTTCGCAAAACCTGGGATCTAGACTGTGAGCGAGCTAAGAGTATCGTGCTGGCGTCCATGAACAATGAACTCCAGAAACAGCACAAGAGTATGGATATTATATCCATCTTTCTCCATGTCAAGGAATTGTATGGGGATCACTCCCGTATCGCGAGGTACAAGACCTCAAGGAAACTCTTCCAGATAAGGTTAGCTCCAGGATTGCCTGTAGGAGAGCACGTCCTCAAAATGATTAGCTTAATTGAGGAACTCGCAAACCTGGGATGCGTGCTAGAGAATGATTTGTATATCGACTTGATTTTGCAGTCCCTTCCCCACACCTTCTCTCAGTTCGTGCTGAACTTCAACATGCACGAAATGGAAGCTGATCTTCTAAAGCTCCTCAACATGTTGTGGGTAGAAGATACCTCTTTGAAGAAGGAGAAGACCCCCGTTCTGTATGTTGGTCAATCATCCTCTTCTATATCTAAAGCGAAAGCTAAAGGGAAGAAGAAGATGAAAGCCACCAAACCGAAGGGTGGGGTCAAGAAGGTGCAGGGAACGAACAAGGAAGGAAGGGTGAAGACAGAAAAGAACGAATGCTTTTATTGTCACAAGCAAGGGCACTAGAAGAAGGATTGTTTGGCCTTCAAAGCCAAGGACAAGAAGCAAGCTGTTGCTTCTGCTTCAGGTGTGTTCGTAATCGAAAATTGTCTTTCAGTAAACTCTACATCTTGGGTACTTGATACCGGTTCTGGTTCTCACATCTGTAATTCTTTGCAAGATCTGAGAAATAATAAAGTACCGGGGATAGGTGATATGACTCTCCGGATGGGCAATGGAATGTATGTAGATGCTACTGCAATAGGGGAATATCACCTAGGGTTGACTAGTGGGCACATTTTGGTGTTGTACAGCTGTTTTTGTATTCCCAATATGTTGTGTAATATTATATCAGTATCTTTGTTATCTAATGAAGGATATAATTTTGCGCTTGAAAAAAATGTCATGAACATTCTCCTAAATCAAGAACTGATTGGGTTTGGCACACTGGAAAATGGCATATACATACTTAATCAACCTCAAATTTTCAATATTCAAAACACGCGTAAAAGAAAGGCTCCAGATTCAAATCAAGCCTTCCTATAGCATTGTAGACTTGGTCATATAAACAAAACAAGGTTGACCAAGTTACATAAAGATGGATATCTAGATCTGTTTGAATATTCATCATATGCAACTTGTCAATCATTTATCAAAGGAAAAATGACCAAATCTCCGTTCATCGGACACGGAGAAACAGCCACAGAACTCTTAGGAATTTACACAGTGATGTATGTTGTCTAATGTCTACGCATGCACGAAGCGGTCACTCCTACTTCATCACTTTTACTGATGACTTCTCTAGGTATGGACATGTGTTCTTAATGAAACATAAATCCGAGGCCTTTGAGAAGTTTAAGGACTATAAAAATGAAGTGGAGAAACAGACTGGTAAAAGCATCAAGACACTTCGATCTGATCGAGGTGGAGAATACTTAAGTACCAGTTTCCTTGAATATTTAAAAGAGAATGGAATTCTCTCTCAGCTTACTCCACCTTATACACCTCAGCATAATGGTGTATCAGAAAGGAGGAATCGCACGCTATTAGATATGGTGCGTTCAATGATGAGTAGTGCTGAGTTGCTACTTTCCTTCTGGGATTTGCTCTAGAATCAGCAGCATACCTATTGAATAGAGTTCCGACTAAATCTGTGCCTACCACTCCATATGAAATGTGGAGCAGGAAGAGACCATATCTCAAGTATATCAAGATATGGGGATGTCCGGCATATGTTAAAAAGCATAATCCGGACAAGCTCGAAGCACGATCGGTTTTATGCAAGTTTGTAGGATACCTCAAGCATTCAAGGGGATATATGGTCTACCACACTGAAGAACAAAAGGTGTTTGTCGGTCGCCACATTGTCTTCTTAGAAAGCGAATTTCTTGCAAAAGAAATTAGTGGGAGCGTGGTAGAGCTGGAAGAAATTCCAGAACCTCAAACTGCTACCGAGGACTTAGTAGAACCTCAGGTTTCAATAGAACATGACGAACCAACGCCACTCCGCAGATCTAGTAGGCTTTCTCATCCTCCTGAAAGATACTATGGCTTTCTTCTAGATGGAGATCGAGAGGATTGCATCATCGATGGTGATGAGCCTACTAGTTTTCAGCAGGCTATCATGAGTATAGACTCGGTGAAGTAGCTGGATGCAATGGGATCCGAAATGGAATCCATGTACACCAATAAAGTATGGACATTAGATGTTGCTCCTCCTGGGGTGAAACCAGTTCGATGCAAATGGATCTTCAAAAAGAAGATTGGTGCATTTGGACAAGTGGAAACCTACAAAGCTAGACTCGTTGCAAAAGGTTTTCGTCAAAGACCAGGATTGGACTATGATGAAACCTTTTCACCTGTAGCTATGCTTAAATCCATTCGGATCTTGCTTCCGATTGCTGCCTTCCATGACTATGAAATCTGGCAGATGAACATAAAAACAACTTTTCTAAATGGACATTTAGAAGAGAGTGTTTACATGGATCAACCAGAAGGTTTCTTAGACAGTGAGAGCAGCGGAAGAGTGTGCAAAGTTGCTTAAATCCATTTATGGATTAAAGCAAGCATCGCGGAGTTGGAACATCTGCTTTGATGAGACAGTCAAAGAATTTGACTTTATCAAAAATGCAGATGAACCATGTATTTATAGGAAGATTGTAGAAGGAGCAGTAGTCTTCCTTGTTTTATACGTCGACGACATACTACTGATAGGGAATGATGTCCCTATGCTACAATCATTAAAGCTCTTCTTGTCACAGAAATTCTCCATGAAAGACTTGGGAGATGCATCATACATTCTGGGCATTAAGATCCATCGTGATAGATCTAATAGAATGTTGGGACTTTCACAGTCCAGGTATATTGACACTTTACTAAAGAGATTTAGTATGGAAGATTCCAAGCGCGGTAATATGCCCGCTTGTCACGGGATCACCCTCTCCAAAGAGATGTCTCCAAAGACTGATGAAGAGAGGGCTCGCATGGGCATTATACCCTACGCTTCGGCAGTAGGATCTATAATGTATGCGATGTTATGTACCAGACCAGATGTAGCTTACGCACTTAGTGTGGTAAGCAGGTATCAATTTGACCCAGGTGAGAAATATTGGATAGCGGTAAAGAACATTCTCAAATACCTGAGAAGGACTAAGGAGATGTTCTTAGTTTACGGTAATAGGGACCTCCAGGTAGAGGCTTTTACCGACTCCGGCTTCCAAAGTGACAAAGATGATTCTAAGTCCATTTCGGGTTTTGTGTTTACCCTCAATGGAGGGGCGGTATATTGGAGGAGTTCCAAACAGGATACCGTCGCAGACTCAACTATGGAGGCTGAGTATATAGCTGCTAGTGAAGCCGCAAAAGAGGCTGTCTGGATGAGGACGTTCATCTCTGAACTTCAGGTGGTTCCGTCCATTGCCAATCCAATACCTTTGTATTGTGATAACAATGGGGCTGTAGCATTGGCGAAGGAACCAAGGTCCCATAAGAAATCCAGGCATTTCATAAGGCTGTTTCACCTGATCAGGGAGATCGTGGATCGTCGGGAGATCGAGGTACGGAGAGTGGACACAAAAGACAACACGGCAGATCCATTCACCAGGGCCATCCCTCAAGTACAGTTCGAGAGGCTGTTTGAGATGTTGGGCATGCGGTACGCCAGCAACTGGATCTAGTGCAGACAGTAGGTACTCATTGCGCCAATTATAGGCCTTAGTGCAAGTGGGAGATTGTTGGATATATATGCCCTAGAGGCCTTCATTGTATAGGATGCTAGGGATATGTATGTACATGACAATCTTGCTTGATATGATAGTACGCTATTTGGTTTGTCTTTATCTTAACGTATGATATATTTTACTTTGTATTTATATATACATGTTGATAAAGCCCAAAGGGTGTTTTCCTGACTACCGGCGTTGTGGTGGCAGTCATACTTATGGGAGCTGGATAGTCAATAGGCACATCCTTAGATGTCCCTGGTCACAGGAGTATCGAGACAGGGCATCGATACTCCGGAGTAGACCGGTGTATACATATCTAGACCCTGACGAGGGGCGATGGATTGGTCCCGCAGCCATTGGTGGTGTGCACCTAAGATTGTATACAGATGCTCACTAGGTGTGAGTACACCGGACAGGACTCGCCGAGAACTGACTGGATGGTATTATACCTAACGTCAGATAGCAGTTCTCAGGTGACATGTGTGCAGATAGTCCGTTGACTTAAGGTCGTCATTTGTCTCGTGTGAATTCCCACTGTGCTTTGGTTACTACCCTACCACGGTTCAAAGGAGTCGTGCAAACATGTTTTAGTTGGGCACAGTCTCGAGCCACGTGGAGGCAGTGAGCGACTGTTAGGGATTCGTCTCTCCCGGTATAGGGAGTTGATATCGCTCGATGATCGGTTGGTCATTACCATAAGTCCCTGTCCAGGGATGATTGAGAATTACTAATGGACTGATCGGTAGATTCTCGGATGGTCTTGAGCCATACCGACACGACTTGTACGGTTATTAGGGGTCTGACGTCCACTACCTCCCTAGACCATACATGCGATACTCTTAGACGAACAGACCGGACTGCGCGGATATTGTCATGGACAGGCTCAGTAGGAGTTCGGATGGGTTTCCTCATCAGCTTTCTTATTGACATCTACCTGGGGACCGTTACGTACAGCTATTGCCGCTTGCGGTCTGTGGTTAAACCCACTGCCAGCGTAGTAGTCGAGTCTTTAGAGTCCCACACAGAGATTTCCCAACTCCAGGCGAAACGATATAGAGGTCGTACGGTTTTACGGCAAGGGTTCGGACGCACAAGTGTGTTACACACGTACGACGTTCGGACAGTTTTTACTAGCCGACTTTGGTTTAAGCCAGATTCTAGTATCAGGTTATTGGATTTATACATTCTAAAGTTTTTCCGTGTTTTCACTGATAGGAGGGGCGTTCTCGTAATTTTCTGGGAAGCTTCTAGAAGCATGGTTACTTGAGGGTTTAGGTGGCATTATCATTGAATGATATTGTGACTCATTTTGTGTGATTCATCATGTCATTAATGCATTATTAAATGCTTAATGACTCACATAGTGAATCACTCATAATGAATTTATGTAGCGTGTTAAATAATCTTATTTTATTCATTTATTTGTTTATTCATTATACTTCATATATTCAAGTGAGAAACAATATCATTATCGTTATCATCTTCACCTTCTCTCTCCTCAAGCTAACTCTTTCTTCAAACCCTAATCCTACCACTCATGAGTTGAGATCAAGGATTAGAATAGACTAAACACTCCATAACCTAACTCTATATGACCTAAGTTCCTTTGATTAGCAACTAGAGAAACTTAGTAACCTCAAGTTTAGAGATGAAGCTTGGATTAGGGTTCTCGGGTGGATCATCTATCACGGAAAGGAGGCTGAGGAGGACGTAGTGATCGAAAAGATGAAGGTCACGAATCACTAGGTAAAATCTCTTTACATAGTAGCTAAGAACTTCTATGGTTGTTGTTAATTATAGTTTAGTAAAGATCTTCGGTTAGTCGATGTTTGCTTAAAGAACAGGATCGTTTTTCAAATTTCCGCCTCCCCGCAACTCATGGGGTGTTGTACATCGACTTACAAGAAGATCATGCAAAAAGATTACCAGAAAACTCTGCATTGGACGCCCACGCGTCCCGATGAGTAGAAGCAAACACTCGTGCCAGCCCTCTACCTGCAACTGGCTGTACTCCTCCTCTACCATCCTGTTCTCTCCGAACGAACCTTCCGTGACCATGACCTCTCTGAACATAAGTCTAACGCGGTGCGACAACTGGCGCAAGGGGAAACTCTCCCTGAGGTGAAGGTGGTAAGGTAAAATATAGTACTGCTGCCCTCCTCTGGCGTACCAAGGTACAATTTCTTAATGAGGTGATAGAAACTCCCGCACCGGAAACATTAATACGACTGCTAACCCTCCTGGGGATAAGAGATAAATAACTGTCCTTGTCCTAAGACTCTGCTACTCTCACGAACCGAACGAATTCTGTCGCGGCGTCTAAGCATCTGTCTCTGGGCTGATACACCTGTACGAGCCCTCCTCGGTCCTGAAACTCCCAAAGTCTCCGGAAGACGCTCCTCATCTAATAGGGCTGCGTCCACTGCTGCTGTATACGTAATACAATGTTGTGTGCTGATAGCAAGGAATAACTGGGTAACAGGGGTGGAAACCTTCTGTCGCTGCGCTCGACTGGCCTCAACCAACGGTCTCATCATCTGGCGCAAATCCTGTATATCTGTTTCTAGCCTAGTGATACGATCTATCGAAGGCGGATCAATTTTCTCATGTACAACGAGCGTACCGTCCTGGTCAGTCCTCGTCCCAAATGAGTCAACTCTGACTTCTGTTCTTGCTGCCTCTCTCTAAGCCCTCATAGTCATCGGTAGCATAAAGGCTAGAAATAGAAATAGGATTCGATATGAATACGGAGATCGAATCATAAAGATATGTATTATCATGGAAGGAATTTCAAGGAATTAGTACTCAGGTCACTTAGGCGGAGTACCGTGTCGTAAGTATGCCGCGGACATACATACGCTACATCACTCTGCTTAAGCTACCTACTCCATCATATCAAGGCCATCCTACACTTCGAAAGGTAAAACCTAGTGCTCTGATACCAACTTTGTCACAACCCGAAATTTGGCACGTGACGGCCCTTAAACCACGTAACGTCTACAGGCGTAACGCAATTCAAGCAAGCCGAAAACCCAGCAAATCTAAACCATCAAAAGTAGTAAGTGATAAGAACATTGTCAATAGATTTTGGGAATCTCAAGTAAAAATTCTTAAAGTCCAAATTTACTTTCTTAAAAATTTGGGCAGCACCTCCTTTGTAAAAGTTAGCCCTGAAAACGGGTACAACATAGAATATAAGTAAAGCATCCCCAAACGGGATAAAATCCACGCTCAAAGGCGGAAACAACCACCACAACGGATATACGACACCGTAGCGAAGAAATGGACGATATAAAGTGAAAATAGCATAAAAGACATCCAAAGTAACAAAATAATATACAATATCGTCCTCACAACTCGTCTCTAAGTCAAAACATGAAGCAGTAGATGGAGAGCACTAGATACAACAAATATACAAATGAGCATCATCGGATAACCGCAAAACCCACCTATAGCAAAACTGCACACAGTCAGCCGTAGCGGTATCCGCTGCAAAAGATGATACGATGTGATGAAGAAGCCCTGCCGCGACTGCTCTGAGGGACACCTTCAAACACTGTGGCACAATGGGGGTGAGTTGACAACTCGTGAATAGTAAATAACGTATGCAAGTAATCGCAGGTATGCACATACTGCGGTAATCTATCACATGCAAGCTGATAGCAATAAATAGCACTATGTATATGTAACAGTCATGAAAGGTACTCTATCAGGTACTGCTAAAACATGAAGCAATGCATATCAAATAAATGCTGAGTATGGGATAAAACATATCATCAACACCAAATCCTCATCATGGAGAAGCTAGTGTCCATCAGTGACACTCCAAATCCCAATACCATAGGCACCGCATCCTCAGATCGGCCTCCATATCCTGTAAGTCTCATGGAACCTGACTGTCCAATATCGACACCCAAAAACATCTTGAAAACTATACCTGTTTGTATATATGTGCGTGTGCGTGTGTGTCCCTCAATAACCAATCAAAATCATGGAACCTGAGTGTCTAAAATCGACACTCAAAACATCATGAAACCCGTGTCCAGCATCGACACGTAAAAACTCATCTGCCAGGCGCCGTCACCAAGACTGGCCCTGATGTCATGTCCGTACATCTCATGACTCCGGTCGATATCCGCCGATTCCAAATACTATCACCGGTAGGTACTAGCCCAACCTGCCAGGCTCATCGCCATCATCTGCGATCATCTTGCCCTGGGGAACCATACCGGGCTCCACCATGTACCCGCACACGGCCCACTCCACTGCTCGCATCGGGTATATATCATAAATCTCAGAACCGAGAAATCTCATGGTGGACGCATCGAAATATCATATCAAGAGAAACCGGGTTTTTCAAACAATGCATAATTTTATGAAAATACAACGGTCCTCAAATCCAGAAAACATCTAGTAATGAATAAGAATACTTGCATAGATCATTATGATGATATATATATATATATATTATATATGTACATATATAACAGCGTCGCATACCACCGATATATATACGTATATATCAGTGTCCCATACCACTGATATATACCCTCAGGAGTAAAACATCCAGAAAACATCATATGAAATCCATATCTCAATGCGAAATCCATGAAATATAATATATGCAACATAAACAGTAACATGAGCATATAAAGGAAAAACCGCTATTTAAATGCAACAAGTTATTAAATATATCATGCGGTTCTTAATTCCTCTAAAATCCAACGCAACATCATATAAGGGTCAACATGTAGCTATAGCAAGATATATGTGTGTACATGTAAGTATGTATGCAAGATGTACATGTAGCTATATCGCATATGTGTATATAGCTGTCAATAATGATGGAATACCCTCTAGGTATAAGTATAGCTATGTCCAGGTATGTGTATATACATGTCAATAATGATGCAATACCCTCTAGATATAGGTGTAGCTATATCCAATATGTGTATATACATGTCAATAATGATGTAATACCCTCAAGGTATATGTGTATATACATGTCAATAATGATGCAATACCCTCAAGGTATAGGTGTAGCTATGTCCAGTATGTATATATACATGTCAATAATGATGCAATACCCTCTAGGTATAGGTGTAGCTATGTCCAGTATGTGTATATACAAGTCAATAATGATGTAATGCCCTCTAGGTATATGTGTATATAAATGTCAATAATGATGCAATACCCTCTAGGTATAGGTGTAGCTATGTCCAGTATGTGTATATACATGTCAATAATGATGTAATACTCTCTAGGTATATGTGTATATACAAGTCAATAATGATGCAATACCCTTTAGGTATAGGTGTAGCTATGTCCAGTATGTGTATATACATGTCAATAATGATTTAATACCCTCTAGTTATATGTGTATTTACAAGTCAATAATGATGCAATACCCTCCAGTTATATACGTAAGCATGCAGGTATACAGGTATGCTATATCTCATATGCACAATGAAAATAAGGATCATGTCTCAATCTCCCTAACCAATAAAATATCACGTATGTATATGTGTTGTGCGTGTCATGGCAATTATCGACGGTGTTGGTGTAGCATACAATTTGTGCTCGTGTAACATGAACCGTCAATAATAGTGCAGTGTCCAATGGGTACAAGTCCCAGCACAACAAGTAATAATATGAATTGAAGTTCATGCACAATCTATATATGTGCAATACTTGTAACTAATAATCATGTTATATAATCCAGCCCAGACGCATAACGCCATACGGGCGATTCCCTTGTAGATGTTAAATCTACTCACAGATGATCTCGAGCTAAGTAATCCGACCAACTGCTTCCCTTTCTTCGCAGCATCCGAAGTCCCTGCTCGTGATCCTAAATTTCACAAACACAACACATAAGGTTAAATATCCTGCGCCGATACAAAGACAACTAAACGCAAGGATAACGTCCATAAGATAAACACGCTGTGCACTCAGTGCACAAAACACGTACGATATTGGCATAACCTTAGCTAGGATGACACAACCACCCAGCCTAGACCCCTATCGTACCGATCGAGCATTCACAACACAATATATATTGTGGAACTAATATATATAACATCGCAACGTCAATAGAAACCCATGCCTAATTTATCCGAAAACCTAGTAAGCATACTTTTCACCATTTTAGCTCAAGTCTAGAAGTTTAACCAAATCTAGCGATCACAATCATCATATAATAGCTTACTTAAACCACACAAACCATTACTACAATTTTAATCTGTTAGTGCATGTTGCATGCGCCCACAACTCTTGTGAGGCGGCGGAAGCGATAAACGAAAATTTTCTTTGCATACAACACGCACTTTTGATAAGATCTTGTCTAAATCATAACTAGAAAACCCTAACTAGAGATCTTATCTACTATGTTAGGGATTATACCTTGATGATACGGTCCTTCGGGTCTTCTCTTTGGTGCAACTCCTTTGCTCCTTGTCTTCTCTTTTGATGAACTCCTTAGCTCCTTTGGATGTTGCCGATGTCCTCGATCTCCGGCCACCTCAAGACCTAGATGATCCACGCGAGAGCTATCATGCAAGCTAGAAACTCTTCACAAGAGTTAAACCTAGAGATCAAGTTTGCTAGAAGAGATCACTAGGATGATGTAGAGATTAGTGTATTGAATTATCTTTTACCCTAAGCTTTTGATTCACATGACATGTGAAGGGTAAAGCTTAGGATGAAGGAGGATGAAAGAAGAAGGAGAGAGAAAGTGTTTGTGATAATGAGAGAGTTCAAGGAAAAGAAAAAATGATATATTCCAAATAAAATAATTCAAGCATATAATATAAAATTAGCATCAAGCTTCAATAGTAATTCCAAAACAATATAAAATTAAATAACCCATTCTTGCAACCATTCTTAGACTTTCTTATTTCCACATCATTTATTTATTTTCATAAAATAAATAATGTCATTATGAGGTGGCACCTTCTAGAAGGTATTCTTGTTACAATTACAAGAATGCCCTTCCTCCGTATACCGTATACCGTATACCGTATACCGTATGCGGATGGCATAAGCGTGCGTCATATTTTGGTTGTTTTCTGCAATGGTAGGATTAAATGATGGGACGCATTAAAATTAATGCAAGAAAAATAAACCAAGTAAAAGTCGTTGGAACAATTTCAAAAACCACTCGGTTTCTTTTCAAAATAACTTTTAAAACGCGGATCTTAAGCCACTCCTTTTAAAAGCTATCTCGTTCCATCGATTATATCAAGTTCACTACGTTCACGGTTTCGCCAAAACCATTCGTAGCCCTCCGTCGTTTCGTATGAATATTTAATAGTATTCAAGCTATGTTTGTTGACCTTCGACAAGGCATAGTGATTGGTAGCTATTGGGTGTTCATATGTAGCATAGATAGATGCGTTGGTTTGGGGTAGTCGTATTACCTTGTTGACCTTCGTCAAGGGTATATACGGGTGGGTTCAAATTAACCTGGACAATGACGGGTAGAACTTGACATGTGACTTGTGATTTGTTGACCTTCGTCATGGTCATAAGAGCATGGGGCAAAAATCCACATCGGGAGTTTCAAAATAACTGAAACTTGCTAGCGCTGCATACCATTTGGAGTGTGATGATTCTGGTAGGATTCCTTCAGTTTTGTCACGCGATGATATTTGGATCCCGATCCTACTGTGAGTATATGCTACTCCTCGGGAACTTTCTCACTTAAAGATCAATGCTATAAACCAAGTAGGTGTCTAGAAAGGTGTTAGCGGGGCTACACCCCCAGGGAAAAGAGGTTATTTAATTAAGGAACTTCGCGAAAGCGTTGGAAAACCTCCCTCGAAGTACCGACACTAGCCTGGCTCAACGGTTAAGCAAGTATTGTATGGTGAGATTGATCCTGACTAATTCTTCCTTTATGGTTTGAGGAGAGATTCGAGAGACAGTGGGAGCCATCCTGTTTAGATAAATTAAAAACCAATCTAAACTTGCAAGAGCATCATGCTGAGTGTTTTCTTCTTTCTCTCTTAATTCCAGCGACCAAGTGACAGCACCTAGGTTACATCTAGATAATAAAATGACTGAATCTGACTGTTATGACTGGCAAAGGTCTGTCCAGATGTCCATTACCCATGACAAGCTGAGACACCTCTTAACTAATCAAACCCCTACCGTCTCAGGACTAGTTTCCCATGTCACGGACATTGACATCCGTATGACATCGGAAAAAGACTGTGCGAAAGCCAAGTGCCTCGTGTTAGCCTCAGTTAATGGTGCAAACCAGAGGCAGCATGAGAAGATGGACTCAGTTTCTATCTTCCTCCATAACAAAGATTTATATGGAGAGCAATATCGTATCGCAAGATATAAGACCTCGAACGAATTGCTTCAAGCGAGGTTGGCTGTCGGGTCATCTGTAGTGGGTAAAGTCCTTACAGAGACCAGCTATTTTGAGCTCACAGACCTGGAGACCACGTTGGAGAATGGGTCAAGTACTGACTTGATTCTACAGTCCCTGCCCTCTGCTTATACCCTGAAGGAAACCAGGGAAGAAGAAGGAAAGGGAAGGGTAAAAGTTTCGGGACTGGATGTAGTAAAAGAGGTACGTTCCTATTGTAACGGGAATGAACATTGGCAGAAGGATTGCAGGGCTAGCAAAGCCAGTAGCCAGAATTCGAAGCATGTTGTGGCTTCGGCTTCGGGTGTGTTTGTAATAGAGAACTGTATGTCAGTTAACCCTACTTCCTGGGTATTGGATACCGGATCAGGATCTCACATCTGTAATTCATTACAGGCTCTGAGAAACCGTAGGGTTATCAGGAAAGGTGATATGACTCTCAGGGTTGCTAACGGAATGAGCATGGATCTGAATCCGTAGGGGAATATCATCTTGGACTGACAACTGGGCATATATTCATTTTGTGTAACTGTTCGTATGTACCAGGTGCGACTTGTAATATCATATCTGTATCCTTACTTTCTAAGGAAGGATATGAATTTACTTTTGTAAGCGATGTAGTACACATCCACCTAAATCAAGTTCTGATTGGGTCAGGTACATTAAATAACGGGATATACGTATTGAATCAAGCTCAGATTTTCAGTGTCCAGAACACACTTAAAAGAATGTCTCCGGAAACAAATCAGGCTTTTTTATGGCATTGTAGACTGGGTCACATTAATGAGACACGATTAACTAAGTTACATAAAGAGGGATACATGAATCCGTTCGAGTATCAGTCTTATGCCACTTGTGAATCTTGTCTCATGGGAAAGATGACAAAGACTCCGTTCACTGGACACGGAGTAAGAGCGAGCGAGCTCTTGGGACTCATACACAGTGATGTGTGTGGTCCAATGTCTACACATGCGTGAAGTGGTTATTCATACTTCATTACTTTCACAGATGATTTCTCTAGGTATGGACATGTCTTCTTAATGAAGCACAAATCCGAGGCCTTTGAGAAATTCGGGAATACAAGAATGAAGTTGAAAAACAAACAGGCAAAAGTATAAAGACACTGAGATCTGATCGAGGTGGTGAATACTTGAGTGCCGAGTTTCTGGACTACTTAAAAGAGAATGGAATTCTCTCTCAGCGTACTCCTCCATGCACACCACAACACAACGGTGTATCTGAAAGACGGAATCGAACACTATTGAATATGGTTCGTTCCATGATGAGTAAGGCTGAGCTACCGCAATCTTTCTGGGGTTATGCACTAGAAACAGCTGCATATCTCTTGAACAAGGCTCCAACCAAGACTGTGCCTACTACCCCATATCAGATGTAGAGTGGGAAGATACCCTGTCTTAAGTATCTTAAGACATGGGGATTTCCAGCTTTTGTAAAAAAGCAGTATGCGGACAAGATCGAGGCACGCTCAGTACTGTGTAAGTTTGTGGGATACCCAAAGAACTCCAGGGGGTATCTTTTCTATTCCGCAGAAGAACAAAAAGTTTTTGTTTCTCCGCATGCCCACTTCTTGGAAACTGAATTTTTGGAAAATCAGATAAGTGGGAGCGCAATAGAACTGGAAGAAATTCCAGAACCACAAGCTATTACTGAAAGCTTGGAAGAACCAGAAGTTTCAAGGGAACCGGACATTCCTGCGCCGCTCCGCAGGAGTAGTAGGCAGTTTCATCCGCCCGAGAGATACTATGGTTTTCTCATAGAATGGGATAGAGAGGATTGCGTCATTGATTATGATGAGCCTACTAACTTCCAGCAAGCCATTCAAACCTGTGACTCGGTAAAATGACTGGATGCAATGCGGACCGAGATGGAGTCCATGTACACCAACAAAGTTTGGACTTTGGACTTTGCTCCAGAAGGGGTAAAACCCGTAGGCTGCAAATGGATCTTCAGAAAGAAGATTGGTGTAGATGGGCAGGTTGAAACCTATAAAGCTAGGCTTGTTGCAAAGGGTTTTTGTCAAAGACCTGGTTTGGACTATGACGAGACCTATTCTCCGGTAGCTATGCTCAAATCCATTCGGATCCTTCTTGCCATTGCTGCCTTCCACGATTATGAGATCTGGCAGATGGACGTAAAGACGGCTTTCCTAAATGGAAATTTGGTAGAGTGCGTCTATATGGATCAGCCAGAGGGATTCATTCACAGTGGGAGCAGCGGTAAAGTGTGCAAGTTGCTCAAGTCCATTTATGGACTGAAGCAGGCATCGCGGAGTTGGAACATCTGCTTTGATGATACTGTCAAAGAATTCGACTTTATCAAAAACCTAAATGAACCATGCATTTACAGTAAGATTGTAGGGGGAAATATGGTATTCCTCGTCTTGTACGTCGATGACATTCTCCTAATAGGAAATGATATTCCTATGTTACAGTCAGTCAAAAGATTCTTGTCACAGAGGTTCTCCATGAAGGACCTGGGCGATGCCAACTACATTCTTGGGATCCAGATCTATCGTGATAGATCTAAAAGGATGTTGGGACTTTCACTGTCCAGGTACATTGACACCATACTGAAACGATTCAGTATGGAAGATTCCAAGCGCGGTAATCTACCGGCTTGTCACGGAATCACCCTCTCCAAAGAGATGTCTCCTAAGACTGATTTGGAAAGGGCTCGCATGTCATCAATACCCTACGCATCTGCGGTAGGCTCTATTATGTATGCGATGTTATGTACCAGACCAGATGTAGCATACGCATTGAGCGTTATAAGCCGGTATCAGTCGAACCCAGGGGTGAAACACTGGATAGCAGTAAAGAACATTCTCAAGTACTTGAGAAGGACTAAGGAGATGTTCTTGGTATATGGCGGATAAGACCTCGAGATCGAGGCCTTTGCTGACTCCAGCTTCCAGAGTGACAAGGATGACTCCAAGTCCATGTCGGGTTATGTCTTTACCCTCAATGGAGGGGCGGTTTGCTGGAAGAGTTCCAAGCAGGAAACCGTTGCTGACTCAACTATGGAAGCGGAGTACATAGCTGCTTGCGATGCCGCAAAGGAAGCTGTCTGGATGAAGAAGTTCCTCACGGAGCTTCAGGTGGTTCCTACCATTGTTGATCCAACACCGCTGTATTGTAACAACAACGGAGCTATAGCTTTAGCGAAGGAACCCAGGTCCCATCAGAAGTCCAGGCACATTTTGAGGCGGTACCACCTGATCAGGGAGATCGTAGATCGCCGGGAGATCGAGGTGAAGAGAGTAAATACGGAAGATAACACTGCTGATCTGCTCACAAAGGCCTTACCCCAGACTCAGTTCGAGTGGCTGATCGAGATGATAGGTCTTCGATACGCCAGTTCATGGCCCTAGTGCAAGTGGGAGATTGTTAGTGTATATGCCCTAGAGGCCATTACTGTATCATACTAGTATATATATTACTTAATGGAAGCTTGGGATATTCACCTTGTATTAACAATCTTGCTCAAAATGGTAGTATGCTACTTGGTTTGTTTCTGCTTTAATGTGTGCATGTGTTTCTTTTAGCATATCGCCTTTACACATTAGTGGAGCCCTTAGGATCTTTGCTTGATTACCAGCGTTGTGATGGCAGTCACACTCATGGGGGATGGGTAATCTATAAGCACATCCTTATGCAGGTCCCTAGTCGCAGGACTATCGAGACAGGGCATCGATACTCCGGAGTAGACTAGCGTATGTGCTTCTTATCCCAGCTTGGGAGACAGTCTGTCCCACAGCCGTCAGTACGTCGTACTTGAGATAGTATGCGGGTGCTCGTTAGGTTACGAGTACACTGGACAGGACTGGTCGGGAACTGTTGGTTGGTATTATACCTATCGTCAGTTATCAGTTCCCAGGTGACATGAATACTGCTTAGTCCGCTGACTTGACACTGTCACTTTGCCTCGAGTGTGTTCCCACTGTACTTTGATTACTACCCTACTACGGCTCAAAGGAGTCGTGCAAACAGGTAGTTTTTGGGTGTAGTCCCGAAGCACTTGGAGGCAATGATGGTTAGAAAGGATTCGTCTCTCCCGGTATTGGGGGTTGACATCACGTTGTGTCTAAGAGAGCCATTACACGAGTAGTCCCTGGCCAGGGCAAGCGAGATATACTGGTAGGTTTCCAGTGCTATCTCAGGGTGTTCTAGGCTTCACTCCGACACGACTTGTACCGCTATTAGGGGACTGATGTTTACCACCTCTAGGCCCGCCATGCTATGTATCATATGAACAGACCGGACTGTACGGAGATTGTCACATTCAGGCTCAGTAGGAGTTCAGATGGGTTTCACCTCGTCAGTCTTCTTGTCGGCATCTACCTGGGTACCGTTACGCACAGCTAGTGCCGCTTGCGGTCTGTGGTTAAACCCACTGCCAGTGTAGTGTCAAGTCTTTAGAGTCCCACACAGAAAGCTATTCTCCTTTAGGCAAAAGAGTACAGGTCGCATGGTTTTGCGACAGGTCGCATGGTTTTGCGACAGGTCGCATGGTTTTGCGACAGGTCGCATCCGTGCACTTGTGCACGTTTAGTGTCCGGACTGTTAACACTAGCGGGCTTTGGTTTAAGCCAGATCCTAGTGTACGTTTTGGGATTGGTTTTATCTCGTTTGTATTCATGTTCCTCGGAACGCGGATGCAGGTGTGTATGCACAGTTGACAGAGAGACAGAGGCAGGGGATTCTCATTAGGGTTGTTGACTGTTGACTATTAACTTTTGCTAAACCCTAATGAGAATAAGAAATATGATTAATAATAATATTAATTAAGTATTATAGTGACATGGTTGTTGAGGGGTTGACTTTGTTGACTTGTTGACTTGGTTGACCGGTTGACTAGGTTGGACTAGTTGACCATCATCAATACAATGGTTGTCATTTCATGCAAAGACTTTTGCTTGCTTGTTGTGCTTCGCAAAATGAGTGCATGAAATGATAATGCCCCTCGATATGATATGAACCATCACATTGTACTCAATTATTATTATTATAATTATTATTCTTTTTAGATTATGAAAGAGAGGTTGAGAAAAGTCTTGCTCGTTCTTGGATTTATTTTCTCTCTCTTGAGCTCTCTCATCCTCAAGCTCTCTCCCTCTTCCTCTTGCTCTCTCTCTAGTTCATGGTTCACTTGTCTCATGTGTTGAGAAACAAGAACCATTTAGATAAAACCCAACACACTCCTCTACTCAGCCTAGTTCACAAGGTTTGGCAAACCAAGTGTTCTAGTTTCTTCAAGTTTGAAGAGAAGCCAAAAGGTAGAAGCTTTCGGGTGGATCCATCTTCGGCGCGAGAAGACGACGAGAGGAGGCCAGTCTGTTGTTCATATCAGATTTTTGCATTTTCATACCGCCCAATTTTTATCACATTGCATATCGGTAGGTACTCTTGAGCCATGTTTGCTAGTCAATTGCAGGATACAGGTTCTCGGCTCTAAACGGTGAAATTCATGGAAAACACTACAAAATCCGGGTTCCTGCCATTCACAAATAAAACACGGATCTCTGCTCTTTATCCGCCTGTTGCCACACACCAGTTTAAGAGACAAAATGGCAAATCAATGTCATTTTCATGCACAAGGCTCAATGGCAACACAAGATCCAAGAAATCTACGCGGAGCTCGAGGAAATCATGACAAAAAGATCCACATCAAATCATCTTTTGATCAACAGAAATTCTGGAAAATCGTGAAGAAATTATGAGAAAAATCATATACCAGAATAAAGATCACAGCTGACCAAAGAAAGCCACCAAATTTGAAGGCCCATCTGCCTACTATGGCCGCGGAACCGCGGCCTAAGCATGCTTAGGCCGCGGAACCGCGGCCGTACGGTGTCGGCAGTGGATAGGGTTTTAGGGGCAGTTTTGTCATTTCATGAAGGATCAGAATTTTGCCCTAGATTTCCATCTACCTGCCTATAAATAGTCCAGAACTTGCTAAAGCAAAGGGTGCATAATCTTGTATTTTCTAGGTTTTAGAATACTTGTTCTTCTTCCTCTTCTCATCTCTTCTCCATTGAAAAACTTGTAGTGAGCTTTTGTGAGTGAAGAATGATGAATAAAGAAGTTCATTTTATTATCATACTTGTCTTGCTCTTATGTTAAATGCTTGTAATTTTCATTTGTTAACTTAGTTGTTGTTATTTCTTGTTGTTTCTTTCTTTCTCTTTTTCTTTATCCTTAAAACAACCATGATGCTTACGCTTGATCCTTGCCAAGGTGAGGTCGCAAATAGCTAGTTGTTATCTTCTAATCACTTTCTTTCTATCTTCCTCTTTGTTTTATTTTCTTTTCATTATGATGTGTGAGTAGTTTCCATACTTGTTAGGGTAGGATAAGAGAAGTTTGAGAGAAGGAAATCTCTCTCACTCTTTCCTTGCCCAATATCTTAAATCGACTCCCATTAATTGAACCACAATCCGCTTCCTACGGCACCCTATCCTACATGATAGCGGTGATTCCGTAGTGAGACCGGTTGTGGTTGAATTAACCGGAGGTTATGGCTAAGAGCCAAGAACGGACGGACAAGCACCAAAAGGAAGAACTTAAGCGTTGGAAAGCCTAGCTTATACTCGCAAGTTCCTTCCTAGTCGTGCTAATCCCCGTTGTTGCCGATTACCATAACACCGATATTAAGAGTGGCAACGAAAGAAGTGAGCGACTCCTAACTCAAACTAACCTAATCCTAACCCTAACAAGCTCTCTTTACATATCATTTTAACACTTAGATAATCACAAACAAATCTGGAAAATTGGACTTAACTCGTTAAAGCACATAGAAAAAGATTCTCATCTCCCTGCGGACGACCCGTACTCAACCGGCTAGCTACAAGCGAAACCGTTTTGATTGCGGTAATTAACTAAACTTGAACACGCAGAAAATCTCTAACAATCAAATGGCGCCGTTGCCGGGGAGACGTTAGTTTATTTCTTTGTGTAATTTCGGGTTAACTTGTGAATATAAATATAACCGAAAAACAAAACAAAAAAATAGACTTTGTAAAAAAATCATCTTGTTATTTTTTATTAGTTTTTGTGCAAGTGTGCAGGATAATACGGAGTTCGAGTTCAGTGCCAAAGACGTGGGAAGATAGACTCACATTTCACGGCTACACCGCGACGGATCAAAACGAAGCAAACGGTCTACTGTAAAAATCTGGAGCAGATACAGTAAGCAAGTCAAAATTCAGCACATCCAGACAAGCAGAGGACACCCAGAAGAGCATAACCTAGAAAAATGAAGGCCCAAGCCTATCATACCACCGCGGAACCGCGGCATAAGGAGGCTTAGGCCGCGGAACCGCGGCCGTTTGGAGCCTTCGGGCTACCAAAATTTCTGTAAGTTGTCCTTTTCTCTCCCCCACTCCTCTGGACTCCAATAAACTGTGTTTTCTGCAGCATTCTTTGCGCAAATTCTCTTCCCCTTCCAATAAACTGTTCTTGTGCAGGATTCTTTGCGCCGCGCTAAAAATAAAAATTGTTTGCAATTGATTTGTTACCGCTTTGCATTCATTAATACGGACTTAAGGGGCTTGAAACCAATTCAGATTAGGTGGGGATTTCATCACCCTTCCCAGGACCCCAGAAATCATAAAAAGCATATGCATTGACCATTGTTAAATTAAAAAATACTAGACTCAGCCCTAAGGACTTCGCGCTCAATAGGACAGACGACTAGTTACAGGCATCGGCCGTTTATCCTATCTGACTTTTGCGGTGTCTAGGCAAGTGTGTCGAAGGCAAGTGGTTATTTAATTAAGGAACTTCGCGAAAGCGTTGGACAACCTCCCACTTACCTGGCACTTACCTGGTCGCAATTGACGGAGAAGAGGCGGTTTGAGGTCCTATTTCTAGCCCTCTGGAACAGTTAGGAGCTGTCTAGCAGACCTAGGTGACCCTAGATGTAGGTGTGATTGTGCATATCTTGTTTGTGATTGCTTAAAGCCGTAAGTCCGTACATATTTCTGTAAAGCTCTTTCTAAAAACAAAAAAAAAGGAAAAAATCAAAAACTTTTATAAAAACTTGCCCTTTGTCGCCAAAATCCATTTTTCACCCACCACCCATCGCCTTTCTCCATTGACGTTTTCTTACCCTCACCTTCTCCGCTTTGACTATACTAAACTCGTTTAGTGTATGTCCGCTTGGACTCGGGACACTAGTGCCCGCCTAGTCCGCGTTACGTTAGTCGCTACCAACTACGCGATCGACTCAGACATCGAAACTCCGTCCACTCCTCTTTCACCTTTACCTTTGCCGGCCAACTCCGACGTTGACCGGAATTCTGTTCATACATCTTCACCTTCACCATCACCAACCTCTTCTTCCGCGATGTCAGGATTTAATCCGAACATCTCTTTGACTACCCCTGGATTGGCTCTACCTCCTACGGAGACCAATAACCCACCACCACCGCCTGTTGTAGCGCCGCAGCGAATCGCGCTCCAGGATCGTTTCTATCCCACCCGTTCTGCACTTCCCACCTGCCTTTCTCTTCCACCGGCCAATAAGGATAATTTTGAAATTAAGCCCCACTTCATCAACATGCTTCCACGATTTCATGGGCTTGAATCTGAAGATGCCTATATCTTCATCAATAAATTTCAAAACGTTTGTGCCATGATGAAAACTACCCAACTGTCGGACGATGCTATACGTCTACGGGTCATTCCGTTCACTTTATGCGATCTTGCTGAAAAATGGCTGTATAGCACCGCTTCCCACTCCATAACCAGTTGGGATGAGTTTGTTAAAGCGTTTCTCAAAAAGTTCTATCTGAATCATAAAACCGCAAGGATACACAATGAAATCAACCAATTCTCTCAGCTTCCTTCTGAACCCTTCTGGAAGTGCTTTGACCGGTACAAAGACCTTCTTGTTCAGTGTCCTCACCACGGTATAGAGAAATGGCAACTTTGCCAAACCTTATACGAGGGCCTGAACCCAGCAACGAAGCAGTTTTTGGAAACCATCTGTCAGGGCTACTTCCTATCAAAATCTGACGAAGAAGCGTGGCAATTCTTTGACGACCTTGCGGAGCAAACGCTACAATGGGAGAGCACCAGACCGACTTCTTCTTCTTCTACCTCCACTTCTACCGGTCAGCCTAGGGTAGGAATTCACCAACTTGACGTCTCTATTGCGATGAAAGCTGAAATGGCTGCGATAACGAGAAAGCTTGAAGCGATAGAGAGCAAATTTTCTTCTCCTGCTCCTACCCCTGTTCTCCCCCTTCGCACCATTTGCGCTTGTTGTTCCGATCCTTCTCACTTAACCGAAGAGTGTCCTTACAATCCACCATCGCAAGGACAGGATTAGGTTAATGCTGCATTTCAGCAAAGACCGAGGAATGATCCATACTCTTCCACCTACAATCCCGGTTGGAGGAACCACCCCAATTTCGCCTGGAATCAGAATCAGAATCAATTCCAAGGCAACAATTTCCAAAGGCCCCCTCCGCCGCAACAACAAGCGCAACAACAAACTCAACATCAATTTCAGCAGCCCTTCCAACCCCAACCTTTTCAAAATCAGACGAACAACTTTGCACCCAACAATTCTTTTCCACCAAACAACTTTGTTCCGTCAAACAGCGATAAGGTTTCCTCGCTTGAACGAAGTCTGGAGGCGTTCGTTAAACAATCGACACAATCTACTGCCAACATCCAGTCTTCCATTCAGTCCTTAGTGCAACATACTGCCGCTCACGAGCAAAGCATCAAGACCATCGAGGCCCAAATTGCACAGCTGAATGCGGCCTTAAGCGAGCGAGAGAAGGGGAAGCTCCCGTCCCAGCCACTCCCAAATTCTGGTCACCCACAGAATGTACATGTTGCTCTTGAACAACAGAACCATAATGTGAGTGCCGTGACCACATTGAGATCGGGAAGGATGCTGCAAAACAGCATTGGCACACGGATCAACGATAACACCCCGGCCGCTGCATCTTCTTCTTCTTCTTATTCTTCTTCTTCTTCTTCTTCTTCTCCTGCTTCGTCGTCTTCTGAGCCTATTCTCCGCTCTTCAACAGGCTCTCCTTCCTCTTCTTCTGCTCTGAACGGACCTACTTCTCACTCCATGAAAACACCTATTATGGGATCCGTTCCAACTCCACAATCTCCTCCACAAGCATTAGACTCAACCAATTTTAAAAACGTCCCATTTCCAAACCGGTTAAAGTCTAATAAACAAAATCCTCAAATGGAAAAGATTCTGGAGTTATTTAAGCAGGTTAACATTAACATTCCTCTTTTATATGCCGTCCAACAAGTCCCATCCTACGCGAAAATCTTAAAGGACTTGTGCACGAAAAAGAGGAAGTCTCAGGTACCAAAGAAAGTTTTCTTGGCTAGTGCTGTGAGTGATGCTCTTACCCAATCTTTACCACAAAAACGGAAGGACTCTGGCTGTCCTACGATTTCTATTACCATTGGGGATAAGAACATCAACCGCGCACTATTAGATCTTGGTGCCAGTGTTAACCTGCTTCCGTACTCAGTATACGAGCAATTAGGCGTAGGAGAGCAGAAACCCACACACTGTACTGTCCAAATGGCCGACCGATCAATCACTAATCCTAGGGGTGAGCTAGAGGATGTGTTAATCAAAGTCGGGGACTTCATATTCCCCGTTGACTTCATTGTATTAGACACACAGCCTGTAGCTAACCCCCGGAATCAAATTCCGGTGATACTCGGTCGCCCATTCCTTGCAACCTCAAATGCTGTGATCAATTGTCGCAATGGTTCGATGAACCTCTCTTTTGGAAACATGACAATTGAACTCAACATTTTTAGGTTGGGGAATCAGCCCTCCGAACTTAATGCTTATATACTGGACGTCTGCTCGATCCAGGAGATCACCCCAGAAGAGTGTGAATTCAAGGAGTTTCTATTCGATCATGCTAACCTTAACGCCACTAGTGCGTTCCTCCTCGAACCTGCTGCTGTTTCTGCGCCCGACAACGACTATGAGTGTTTCATGTTCTTGAAAGATCTTAGCCGCTCGCAACCCGAGTTTGAATCCTTCGAATTTCCGGATGAGTTACCTGAACCATCCGACTCGGTCGCTTACACTCGATTTGAACCTTTGCTGGAGTCCTTTGAGTTCGAGACCTCTGCACCAATCTTGCCTTCAATCGTTTCACCTCCGACGCTCGAACTCAAGCCTTTGCCGTCTCACCTTAAGTACGCTTACTTAGGTGAGAACGAGACCTTCCCTGTCATCATCTCGGCTTCTCTAGCTCCAGAGCAAGAGAAAGCCC
This sequence comes from Agapanthus africanus, assembly GCA_030015575.1. Taxonomy (NCBI): domain Eukaryota; kingdom Viridiplantae; phylum Streptophyta; class Magnoliopsida; order Asparagales; family Amaryllidaceae; genus Agapanthus; species Agapanthus africanus. The sequence continues at coordinate 342,560,119 of CM057346.1, read as the reverse complement.
TTCTCGCGGTCTTGCATAGCAACAGGCAAGCTTTTGGCTGGTCCATGGCGGACATCAAGGGGATTAGTCCCCTGATCGTTGAACATCACATTCATCTGATGGATGATGCCAAACCAGCCCGGGATCCACAAAGACGTCTCAAGCCAGTCATGAAAGAGGCTGTGAAGAAGGAGATCGTAAAATGTCTGGATAGTGGTATCATTTACCCTATCTCTGATAGCCAGTGGGTTAGCCCCATTCACGTTGTCCCCAAGAAATCAGGTATAACGGTCATCACTAATGAGGCGAACGAGTTAATCCCTACTCGCACCCAAACTGGGTGGCGAGTATGCATCGATTACAGAAAACTCAACGCCGCAACGCGGAAGGACCACTTTCCGCTACCTTACATTGACCAAATGCTTGAACGATTGGCCGGACACGAGTACTACTGCTTTCTTGATGGCTACTCTGGCAATAATCAAATTCCCATCGCCGAAAATGACCAGGACAAGACCACATTCACTTGTCCTTTCGGCACGTTTGCATATCGTCGCATGCCCTTTGGGTTATGCAATGCACCCGCTACCTTCCAGCGGTGTATGATGGGAATCTTCTCAGACATGGTGGAAAAAATTCTGGAGATCTTCATGGATGATTTCTCCATCTTCGGCGATTCCTTCAACGATTGTTTGCTGCATCTTGACGCTGTCCTTGCCCGATGTAAGGACAAGAATCTCACTTTGAATTGGGAGAAGTGCCACTTCATGGTGCGCGAAGGTATTGTCTTAGGACATATCATCTCGCAAAATGGCATAGAGGTTGACAAAGCGAAGATTGAGGTCATTTCCAATCTCCCTCCTCCCCGATGCGTCAGAGATATCCGAGCCTTCCTTGGCCATGTGTCACGACCCGAAAGAGCACGTGACTGGCCCTTGAACCATATGAAGTCTATAGGACCCCATCTGATCCAAGTAAGCCAAAAGCCCAGCAATCTAAAACCATTTAAAGAGTAAATAAGGAAAAACTGTTTTTGAAAAGTAAGGAAATCATGTTTGGAAATCAAAGTTTTTAAATAACTAAGCCGAATATGCATTTTTTAAAATGTGTAACCTTTCCTGAAAATTTCGGCAGAGTTTCCTTTGTAAAAACTGGCCCCGAACGGGGTACAACAAGAATAATATATATGAAATGATAAAAGGCATCCCCAAGCGGGAGCTAGCTCTTCGTCCATCGACGGTCACAACCACGCAAGCAATAATAATATACAACGCCAAAGGGCGAGGATCAAAACCCAAAAAAAAGAAACTCAAAACAGCCAGAAAACCGTAATACTACTAGCGCGACTCTAAGGTCGAAATAAAACAACACTGTTTTCTAAGTCTGAAACAAACTACAAGTTTTGGTTGATGGACAATTCTAGATACAATAAATAATACATGAACAAGGGCGGTTCTGATACAAAAGAACCCACCTATCCAAGCAAGTCACCCATAAGGAAGCAGTGTGCCAGAAATGCCGCTATGGAATCTGTACGGCAAACCTGCAAGAACTGGGGCACAACGGGGGTGAGTTGCCAACTCGTGAATAGAAAGATATCTACAAGCAGAAATCAAATGCATGACCCATCCTAGGTCAAAACGATCAGATATACATAAACCTCAATATGGATAAAGCTGAAGCATGCTAAACTGGCAATGTAATCTCTACATGAGTGTAATGCCAAGTGCTCGTGCTAGTGCCTCAGGTAATAGCATGTCATGAATATGAGGTATAACCAATGTAATCAAATCTGCACACTCGTGGATCCCGTCCACTCGTCACCCACTGACAATAACCACCATGCATGTAAATATCATGAATCATGTGCATGGGAAATATGAGGATATAACCCACCCGTGTCCCTCGCGACACGTCAAAATCATGGAACCAGGGTGCCCAGCATCGACACCCGAAAATATCATGAAAACTGTGCCCAGCATCGGCACGTAAATCCTCATATATCGGGCTCCGTCAGTCCGGATCGGCCCGCGGGCTCTGTCTGCGGTATCGGCCCTCGGCCCCGGCAGTATGCCCAAAACATCTATCGACTCTGGTCGGTATCCTCCGGATAACCGCCAGGTCCAACCAATCACCGGTAGGTACTCGCCCGCCTCCAGGCTCAATCGGCAAAGCTCATCGATCATCTTGCCGAGGGGAACCATACCGGGTCCACCATGTACCCGCAATCGGCTCATCCACGCCTCGATTCGGGTTACACATGTCGCTCTCAGCACCGAGAAAACACATGGTGGACGCACTGAAATATCATATCAAGGGTAACCGGGTTTTTAAAGAAATGACATATTCTCTTTTGAAATACCCTCGGTTCCCAAATCCAGAAATATCATAGAAACAACATATCTCAATGCGTACAGTCAAAGCATGATGTATGCGGCATGTAACAGTAATGCAAGCATATCAGTAAGTCATGCAACATGGAATAATAATGTGCACATGTCGAGGGAGACCGCTCTTTTAAAAGGAATCTGTTTTTAAAGAGTATCTTGCGGTTCCCAAATCCCCAATCAAGCTAGAATCATCTATATATGTATACAGGTATAAGTGTACAATATGCCATGCCAGAATCATATCATGAATGCAATAGTACTATAGTGTAGTGACATGGCAATTGTAGGGTTCCTAGGCACTCTAGTGAGGTCTCCCAAGGCATTAACCATGGCAATTTCAAAAATTATGGTGCCTACAAACCCTAAACTACGGATCGATAACTAGATGTCTAGGCGAAAAAGAACTAGTTAACACTTAACTAATGAGAAAACGGAAATACAACCTTTGTATATCCGGTGCTCCACCTCCATAGCTCCGCAACGAGGTCCTCTCCGCTGTCCAAGTCAAATCCGGGCTCTAGGATCGGCTTCATCGGAGAATGGGCAAGCTAGGTCGTCGATGTCCATGCCGAAGATGATCTACGTCGAGGCATCGCTAGATCAAGCTCACAACTTCACCAAGTCATGAAACTTGTGAAGTAAACACACTCTACTACTTGGCAAGAGGTAGAGGATGAAGAAATAGGAGTTGGGTTAACTTTAGAATTGGATTTCTCACTCTAATTCATCATTCACCATTGATGAGGTAAGCTTTCTTCTTGAAGTCAAGGAAGAAGAAGAAGAAGCTTATATGATAAGTTCAAAGAATAAGAAAAGAAAATGAATTCTTATCATAATTTTAACTAGAGTCAAGTGTAGAGAATGAATCATGGTTAGTGGGAATGGTTAGGGTTAAGGATGAGATAAGAATGGTTGACTTGAACAAAGTTTCTTTAAGCTTCAACTAAAGAACAAAATTAGCCACCATTCTTTTCTCTTTTCTTTTATTCATTTATCAAAAATAAAAAGGATAATTAAATAACATAAATGAATAATAAATAATAAACCCTAACCATTTCATTAACCAAGGTTTAATCTTTACACTTGAACCCTAGCATGACATGTATCATCAAACATGATACAATCAAGTGCACAAAAGTATATCGCATATACAATGCGCCCATCCGAGTGAGAAAATCCATCTTAAGTAAACCGATACTAGTTGATGCAAAGTAATATATCAAATATATAAATATGCATTAAATCATTAAATCAACACTTGATTCAATGACCCGGTTATGTCGCACACAACCGACTAGTATACAATATATCGGCTTATCGAATCAACGCTTGAATCGATAACTAGGTTATATCGCATACAACCATTCGATATATTTATCGCGAGAATAGAATACGGTATCACATACACGCATTATTCTCGGTCCCGCACATATCTCATATGCGCTCCTATTTCGTTTCGCTTGAGCCAGGAAACCTCTGTGTAGGACTCTAAAGACTCGTCAATACGCCGGCAGCGGATGATGATCATATCAAACATCCACAAGCCGCAAGCGGTCTGCTAAACGTAACGGCCACCCGGGTATTGAGCGATCTGAAGATCGACGAGCAAGCCCGCTCACACTCCAGTGAATCCGACCAGTAACACTACCGTACAGTCCGGTCTGATCGTCTGATCTGTCGCATATCTCGCCTAGGGGTGGTAAACGTCAGACCCCAATAACTCGATAAGTCGTGTCGATATGAGGTCTATAACTATTCGAGAAACTACTGGTAACACTTACCAGTAAATCTCAGCAACCCTGGCCAGGGATTTCCTGTTATAGCCAATCGAACACAGCGCAACATCAACCCCCTATACCGGGAGAGACGAATCCCCTCCTATCGCTCATTACCTCCATGTGACTCGGGACTGTACCCAAAAACCACCGTTTTGCATGCCCTCTTGGACGTGGTAAGATGGAAATCAAAGCACAGTGGGAACCACACAAGACTCTATGACGATCTCGGGTCAACAGACTACTCTGTACCAGTGTCACCAGAGAACTGCCATCTGACGTGAGGTATAATACCATCTGGGAGTTCTCGGCGAGTCCGTCCAGTGTACCCAGTCTCTACTGAGCACCCGTATATCATCTCTGTTGTCAAACACCAATGGATATGGGATCATCCATCGCCCATCTGTATGGGTCGAGAAGGTACACGCTAGTCTACTCTGGTATATCGATGCCCCGTCTCGATACACCCACGACTAGGGACTTTGAAGGATGTACTTATGGACTACCATGTCCCCACTAGTATGATCCGCATCATAGTCCAGGTAGTCAAGTACAGATCCTAAGGGCTTTACCAACATGTAACAGAGAGACAATCAGCATACACGTTAAGGTAAAGTTCAACCAGATAGCATACTATCATGTCGAGCAAGAAAGTCCTCCCTATATATGTCCCAGCATCCACTACAATATACATCCTATGTACAGTAATGGCCTCTAGGGCATACATATAACTAACAGCAATTATCGATGATGAGTGTGTGAGCCGGCAACAAGTGTACGTGGAACATATACATCATCGATAATGGTGCTGGTGTCCTAGCAGCATGACTGAATGTCACAACAATACAAGCGATGCAATGAAAATAGCAGGAATATGCGGAAGCGAATGATCAACGCAAAAGTACAGAACCTGCCCCAATAGATATGTCATGCAACCTTGCCTTTTGAAATAAGACGAATCAGGGCTTTTGGTAAAGTAAGGGCTACGGTGTTTTAAGAAAAGATGCATCATTTGAAAATATCCGTATAACCCTTCTGCTTATCTTTAAAATATCCCCGATTCGTTAGTTTTGAAATAGGTATGACTCGGTCTAGTCTAATGTCTACTAAATAATCTAGACAGGAGGGGTATGAAACCACCTAATCTGAGTCAATATATAAATATAGATATGATAGTCGGTGATCTCGCCTCAATAACATATCGTATGATATCCTCGAGTCATGAGTGCGGATCTATCATCAATATCGGCTCGTACGGTAAATCGTCGTACGGCATCCCAATAGCTGGGTAGGGGTCAATATCACACTATCTCATCACATATCAGGTATCACTTATCATCAGATCACACAATCTGGGGTACTACTGTAAGTCTAGTACAAATCGACACCATCTATAAAATATGAATGCGGGTAAAGCACATGTCCAAAGGCCCGCTAAAACTATCATATCGCACCTCAAAGGCAAACTATGTCACATCGCCAATCTCACGGTCTCACATCAAATATCATCTCAAACCACGTATCATCCTCAAATCCCGTATATAAACATATAGTCCCATACCCATGTGTAGATATACGCACCATCATATGCACTCTAATAAATGAAAGAATGAATGCAAGTATGTGTGTAAATGTATGTGTGAGTGCAACCACTACTCTAGGGTTCGCACTATACTAAACCAATATATTCTTATCATCAAAATATCATTATTACCATCAATAACCCTAAACAACACAATATAAATATTCGTGTGTATACGTATTCGTATACATCACCACGGACTGCGGGGGTGCTATACGCCATCCACCCGACTTCTCCCCGTAGATATAAATCTACTCACCTTGCTTCTCGTGTGCCAAAGCCGATGTCGCTATCTTCACCTCCTTTGCCTCAACATCACGCGGGGTACCTACAAGTATATCACAATGCTAAAGCATATGAAAATCACATCGGAAACCAAAATAGCACACGCTACCCGCATAGGTAAAAACCTATCGACTCGCATGTAAACACAATCAAAATCCACTTGTCGTTGACGTCCAAACGCCACCCGACAGGAATGAATCACCAAATACCAAAATCCATGCTAAAACAAGTCCCAAATTATACACCAACATAGGAAAATCAACCCAGATTTCACCCTAGATGGAATCAGTCAAAACTAGACATACTCAGGGTCAAAACTAGAGGAAATGGGGGCATGCACAGAAAACGAGGCAATTCCTTAAAATACCTTATTTTAGAATTTTCCAAAATTTTTCCCTATTTATCTGTATTTAATTATACCAGAATATTAAAATATTCATTAAAATAATATTAAATTATAAAATTTCCCAAAAATCATATTTTATTATTTTGAAGACGTTACAATCTACCCCCCTTAAAGAAATTCGGTCCCCGAATTTAAATTTAAACCCCCAAATACTAAAATATTTCAATACAAATTCCAAGTCATCGGGGCTCCGAAATCATCTATACATAAAACATCATAGCGCAATGCATGCGCATGAGTACTGAGCAGATAACTCAAAAGCAACACTCCACCAAGCATCCGCAATCATCGGAGTCATGGTAACGACACAATGTCAAATCCAATACAAAATCAATATGATATGGACCAAGACTATACATGTAGACACCCAATCTATACATGTGAATAGCTGATGCAACTGTATGCCAAATCCTTTTTAAGTCGCTGTGCGATGCGCATAACACTGCACAGTGGCGGACGTTTTTCATAAGAAAGTAACTATATATGTATATATATATCCTTTGTTTAATAAGCACGTTCCGCCGTTTTGAAAACAATCAGAAGGGTTTCCTTGTTTTTTTTAAAACGTTTCGTGTCATATCGGACACGTAGGTATATACTGAGACTATAGCTCGCTTTTCGGAAATCCCTTCGATAACTATCGATGCATGCAAAATATATCCAGGTACTGTCCACTGACTAGTCCTGCTCAGTATGAAAGCAAATATCCCACATCATAAAAATGTACTGCTCCAAAAGGAATAAATTCCAAAAATGCACATAACACCACCCTGTGCGTCTGACGCGCACGGAAATCAAAATCCATATATGCGCTAAACATGTGCACAAAACAACATCTAGGTGCAACGGGTGTGCACGAAGCATCTGTCATAGGCAACATGTGTGCCTGACAGCCAAAACAGGTACATCTGACATGCACGAAGAATCTCGATTTAGTGCATCTGGTGTGCCCCAAAATCGTATCTCAAAGCATGCGCCCAACATGCGCGAAAATCCAAATCGGTGCATCCATCATGCACGAATGAAAATCTAGACCCTGCGCACTCAATATGCACGGAATCACAAAATCCAATAGCAACGTCGAATATGCGTAAGTCCAGTCAAAAGCACGGAGTGCAAGAATCCACATCAATATCACAATCAAAATCGACATACCGAAAGGCATCAAATCGAAGTCAGGTGCAATCGTAATGCACAAAATATAAATCCGGTGCAACAAAGGCACGAAATATAAATCTGATGTGATAAACGCAAGAAACATAAAACTGGTGCGACAAATGCACGAAGTATAGAACTGGTGCATCCCATGCACAAATACCAAGCAATAACTCAAATACGTAAGCAGCAACACCAAGTGTATCCAGATATGAAGAAAATCATAAACGTGTGCAGCTGCGGGCACAAAACACATATCGATGCACTACAAGCACATATAAGCTATACCGAGTGCAAAATCAAAACACTAAAATTACATGAAACTCTGCTGGAAGCGTAAATCAAATCACCAGCATAAAATAGGCATGAAATCGCAATCAACAGCTCAAGAGTAATAACTATGTACAAGGTATAAATACCCAGTAGGTGCAACCATGGTGCACAAAATCAAATATCATGAAACTCAGTCATCAAGACTAAATCATGCGAATAGATCGCCCAAAATACCGAAATCCACAGCAACGGATACGTGATAATCAAATTATAAAATCACAAATCATAATTACCGTCGTCGGTATACCCTCCTTCAAGGTCGAGAAGGTACTGGTACATCCGATGCTAGCGGCGCAAGATATCTACTTGCCTCTTGCTCGCGGCTGGCATCCTCTGCCTCTGGTTCCTGATCTTTCCTGTAGATTACCAACTCGCAATCCATCGGCTCATCGGCCCGGTCAGGTGTGCTGACAGGAACGATTCCGTTCTTGCACTTCCCTGGTCATCTCTCGGTCAATCCTCACGACCGCTCGTAAAGCAGCACATCTCTGGCGCCGACCTCGGGTCCTCTGAATGCATATCACACATCCGATCCTGGGTGCAACTCTTATTGCAGCAGTGTACTGGAAGGAATCCTACTCAAGGTCTCTTCTGATCTTGCCTAAGCCAAACTGTAAGGAGGCTGGTACTCTGGCGTAATCTTTTCTCGCTCTCTGGACCTCTGCGTCCTTAGTACAACATCTCCTCGGAAGCTGGTCGCATCCCTGCGCCTCTGTATGCATGTCCGGCCTTTAATCTTAACGGGGTGTAGTAACAGCTCGTCTGCCTCTCGCACGAACTTCTTGTCCCGCTTGTCTGTATCATCGACCATTCGACGTCGCGTCTTTATCTGCACACTGCAATGTCCTCGGCTACGGTCCACCCGAAGTCTCTAACACGGACTCGAAATCACGAACTCAGTATCTTCATCACTCAGTAGAAGATATCTAGCCGAACACATCCTCAGCGTGCATATCGCATCTCTGATGTCAGCGGAGTGGAATGTCATCTCGTCGAAATCTCGTGCAAACTCTTTACTCCACCTTGCTCCACTATCGACTGATTCGGACTCATCTCATCATGGCTACACAGACTGCGCTCCGACGGCTATGCTCGTATCTGGAGTCTCCCAAGCAGTGTCCCATCACATGATATCCGAATGATGTCGAATCATCCGATCGACTCGTCAGAACCTCACAATCCCCCAAGAGCTCAACATCTCGGGTACAGTTTAATAGTATCGAGTACATGCCACAGCGTCGGTTGTCCAGCCGTAGAAGGGCAAACCCAAGCCTCACTAATGGCGCCGAGGAACTGCCGCAAACCCTAAGGTTCAAAGGCTTTCACACGGTCATTAAGTCGAGTTAGGGTTTCATTCTTCTAGAGGGTCCATAGAATCACCTGCATGTCTTTCCGTATACTTTAAACTTGGAAAATGGGTTCCTGACCTTCGATCGTCTCAATCGACTCTCAACGAATCTGCGTGAAGTCGCCTCTAGCTGGAATCAATCTATCTGATGACCTCGCATCGGGGTAAGCGAACGAACCACATGTCCTAGTCATTAATCCTCGGTGACTAGCGACTCACTATCACATCTCTAAGAATATGCTCATGCTGCAGTAGCTCCAATCATCTGGGCGATATCTCATCATTAGCAGCAACAACTGGCTCCTTCGTCTATACGCTAAATAGCGCCTCAACCACCCTGGATAAGCGATAATATCAACGGTCATCACAACCTGGCTGGCCTCTATCAGTGGCTCAATCCTCTGGTACCGTCCGGTACATCCTAGAAATCTCACAGCAGCGATATGTCAAACGCCCATAGTGCGGAAACACAAAATACGAAGCCTCAATGCAACCGTATGTCTCTGGAATCACGCCCTGGTCAGTCCTCGTCCGCGACGAGCTCATGCTGACAACTCGAGCCATAGCTCACTCTGCCCGTGCAATCGCGGCAGCAAAACCATAACCAGTATTGATGAAGATAGATCATAGGAAGGAATATGACACAATGCAAGGAAATGTACAACCTAAGGTTTCTTAAGCGGAGTGGCGTGTCGTAAGTATGCCGCGGAACATACCCACGGTACGTCACTCTACTTTAGTCACCTATTCCATCAACCAAGGGTCATCCTACACGACGAAAGTTCGGGTCTAATACCCCCTCGACCAAGTCTAAGTTCCGTAAGGTCAAGCCTAAGTTCCTTATATAGATAACGCCCGAGGCTCCACATAGTCAAACTTAGACTCGAACCAAGGTCAACCTAGCGCTCTGATACCAACTTTGTCACGACCCGAAAGAGCACGTGACTGGCCCTTGAACCATATGAAGTCTATAGGACCCCATCTGATCCAAGTAAGCCAAAAGCCCAGCAATCTAAAACCATTTAAAGAGTAAATAAGGAAAAACTGTTTTTGAAAAGTAAGGAAATCATGTTTGGAAATCAAAGTTTTTAAATAACTAAGCCGAATATGCATTTTTTAAAATGTGTAACCTTTCCTGAAAATTTCGGCAGAGTTTCCTTTGTAAAAACTGGCCCCGAACGGGGTACAACAAGAATAATATATATGAAATGATAAAAGGCATCCCCAAGCGGGAGCTAGCTCTTCGTCCATCGACGGTCACAACCACGCAAGCAATAATAATATACAACGCCAAAGGGCGAGGATCAAAACCCAAAAAAAAGAAACTCAAAACAGCCAGAAAACCGTAATACTACTAGCGCGACTCTAAGGTCGAAATAAAACAACACTGTTTTCTAAGTCTGAAACAAACTACAAGTTTTGGTTGATGGACAATTCTAGATACAATAAATAATACATGAACAAGGGCGGTTCTGATACAAAAGAACCCACCTATCCAAGAAAGTCACCCATAAGGAAGCAGTGTGCCAGAAATGCCGCTATGGAATCTGTACGGCAAACCTGCAAGAACTGGGGCACAACGGGGGTGAGTTGCCAACTCGTGAATAGAAAGATATCTACAAGCAGAAATCAAATGCATGACCCATCCTAGGTTAAAACGATCAGATATACATAAACCTCAATATGGATAAAGCTGAAGCATGCTAAACTGGCAATGTAATCTCTACATGAGTGTAATGCCAAGTGCTCGTGCTAGTGCCTCAGGTAATAGCATGTCATGAATATGAGGTATAACCAATGTAATCAAATCTGCACACTCGTGGATCCCGTCCACTCGTCACCCACTGACAATAACCACCATGCATGTAAATATCATGAATCATGTGCATGGGAAATATGAGGATATAACCCACCCGTGTCCCTCACGACACGTCAAAATCATGGAACCAGGGTGCCCAGCATCGACACCCGAAAACATCATGAAAACTGTGCCCAGCATCGGCACGTAAATCCTCATATATCGGGCTCCGTCAGTCCGGATCGGCCCGCGGGCTCTGTCTGCGGTATCGGCCCTCGGCCCCGGCAGTATGCCCAAAACATCTATCGACTCTGGTCGGTATCCTCCGGATAACCGCCAGGTCCAACCAATCACCGGTAGGTACTCGCCCGCCTCCAGGCTCAATCGGCAAAGCTCATCGATCATCTTGCCGAGGGGAACCATACCGGGTCCACCATGTACCCGCAATCGGCTCATCCACGCCTCGATTCGGGTTACACATGTTGCTCTCAGCACCGAGAAAACACATGGTGGACGCACTGAAATATCATATCAAGGGTAACCGGGTTTTTAAAGAAATGACATATTCTCTTTTGAAATACCCTCGGTTCCCAAATCCAGAAATATCATAGAAACAACATATCTCAATGCGTACAGTCAAAGCATGATGTATGCGGCATGTAACAGTAATGCAAGCATATCAGTAAGTCATGCAACATGGAATAATAATGTGCACATGTCGAGGGAGACCGCTCTTTTAAAAGGAATCTGTTTTTAAAGAGTATCTTGCGGTTCCCAAATCCCCAATCAAGCTAGAATCATCTATATATGTGTACAGGTATAAGTGTACAATATGCCATGCCAGAATCATATCATGAATGCAATAGTACTATAGTGTAGTGACATGGCAATTATCGATGATGAGTGTGTGAGCCGGCAACAAGTGTACGTGGAACATATACATCATCGATAATGGTGCTGGTGTCCTAGCAGCATGACTGAATGTCACAACAATACAAGCGATGCAATGCAAATAGCAGGAATATGCGGAAGCGAATGATCAACGCAAAAGTACAAAACCTGCCCCAATAGATATGTCATGCAACCTTGCCTTTTGAAATAAGACGAATCAGGGCTTTTGGTAAAGTAAGGGCTACGGTGTTTTAAGAAAAGATGCATCATTTGAAAATATCCGTATAACCCTTCTGCATATCTTTAAAATATCCCCGATTCGTTAGTTTTGAAATAGGTATGACTCGGTCTAGTCTTATGTCTACTAAATAATCTAGACAGGAGGGGTATGAAACCACCTAATCTGAGTCAATATATAAATATAGATATGATAGTCGGTGATCTCGCCTCAATAACATATCGTATGATATCCTCGAGTCATGAGTGTGGATCTATCATCAATATCGGCTCGTACGGTAAATCGTCGTACGGCATCCCAATAGCTGGGTAGGGGTCAATATCACACTATCTCATCACATATCAGGTATCACTTATCATCAGATCACACAATCTGGGGTACTACTGTAAGTCTAGTACAAATCGACACCATCTATAAAATATGAATGCGGGTAAAGCACGTGTCCAAAGGCCCGCTAAAACTATCATATCGCACCTCAAAGGCAAACTATGTCACATCGCCAATCTCACGGCCTCACATCAAATATCATCTCAAACCACGTATCATCCTCAAATCCCGTATATAAACACATAGTCCCATACCCATGTGTAGATATACGCACCATCATATGCACTCTAATAAATGAAAGAATGAATGCAAGTATGTGTGTAAATGTATGTGTGAGTGCAACCACTACTCTAGGGTTCGCACTATACTAAACCAATATATTCTTATCATCAAAATATCATTATTACCATCAATAACCCTAAACAACACAATATAAATATTCGTGTGTATACGTATTCGTATACATCACCACGGACTGCGGGGGTGCTATACGCCATCCACCCGACTTCTCCCCGTAGATATAAATCTACTCACCTTGCTTCTCGTGTGCCAAAGCCGATGTCGCTATCTTCACCTCCTTTGCCTCAACATCACGCGGGGTACCTACAAGTATATCACAATGCTAAAGCACATGAAAATCACATCGGAAACCAAAATAGCACACGCTACCCGCATAGGTAAAAACCTATCGACTCGCATGTAAACACAATCAAAATCCACTTGTCGTTGACGTCCAAACGCCACCCGACAGGAATGAATCACCAATTACCAAAATCCATGCTAAAACAAGTCCCAAATTATACACCAACATAGGAAAATCAACCCAGATTTCACCCTAGATGGAATCAGTCAAAACTAGACATACTCAGGGTCAAAACTAGAGGAAATGGGGGCATGCACAGAAAACGAGGCAATTCCTTAAAATACCTTATTTTAGAATTTTCCATAATTTTTCTCCATTTATCTGTATTTAATTATACCAGAATATTAAAATATTCATTAAAATAATATTAAATTATAAAATTTCCCAAAAATCATATTTTATTATTTTGAAAACGTTACACCATGCCGGTTTCTATAGACGGTTCATCAAGGACTTTAGCAAGATTGCTAGGCCCTTGACTCTTTTGCTGGCCAAGGACATGCCATTCGACTTCAACTCGAGCTGTGTGACTGCGTTCGTGTCATTGAAAAGCTCACTCACTTCTGCTCCCGTTCTTTCTTCACCTGACTGGACGCACCCATTTGAGATTATGTGCGATGCATCCAACTTTGCCATTGGTGTTGTCCTTGGACAACACATCAACAAGATGCCGCACGTAATCTATTATGCGAGCCGAACCCTGAACGACGCCCAACTCAATTATACAACAACTGAGAAGGAATTCTTGGCTGTTGTATTTGCTTTAGAAAAGTTCAGGCCCTACCTCATCGGCTTTCCAGTCATTGTCTACACAGACCATTCTGCTCTACGCCATCTTTTTGCGAAGAAAGATGCAAAATCTCGGCTAATAAGTTGGATTCTCTTGCTTCAAGAGTTTGACCTTGACATTAAGGACAAACGAGGATATGAAAACGTAGTTGCCGACCATCTCTCACGACTTCCTTCTTCGCCTTCGCTTCCAATTCCGATCAACGACGTTTTCCCGGATGAACAGCTCTTGACGGTATCTTGCGAACCCTGGTTCGCAGATATTGTGAACTATTTGGCCACAGGATTACTACCGACTGAATGGTCAAGTCAGGACAGACTTCGCTTCTTATCCTAAGTAAAACACTTTTACTGGGACGAACCGTATTTGTACAAGTACTGTCCCGACCAGATTATTCGTCGGTGTGTCCCTAACGAGGAATTCAAGAGTGTGCTGTCATTTTGCCACGATCAAGCGTGTGGCGGGCATTTTGGCCCCAGAAAGACAGCTGAGAAGATCTTGCAATGTGGTTTCTACTGGCCACAACTCTTTAAAGACGCTCATGACTATTGCAAGACTTGCTCCCGGTGCCAACATTTGGGCCGGATATCCCGGAGGAACGAGATGCCGCTCCAACCGATCTTGGTTGTGGAGATTTTCGATGTTTGGGGGATAGATTTCATGGGGCCGTTTCCCAGCTCTTTCGGGAACTTGTACATCCTTCTCGCTGTTGATTACGTCTCTAAGTGGGTCGAGGCTGTGCCCAGCCGGACTAATGACAACAAGGTTGTCATTAGGTTTCTTAAAGAAAACATTTTCTCCCGTTTTGGGCACCCCCGAGCGATCATTAGCGACAATGGAAGTCATTTCTGCAACAAGACTTTCGAGGCCTTGATGCGGAAATATTCCATTAATCATAAGTTCTCTACGCCCTACCACCCCCAAACCTGCGGGCAGGCCGAAGTTTCAAATCGGCAAATCAAGCAGATACTGGAGAAGACGGTTTCCAAGAACCGTAAGGATTGGTCGCTGAAACTCACTGATGCCCTTTGGGCATTTCGAACCGCTTATAAGACCGACCTTGGCATGTCTCCTTATCGGCTTGTGTACGGAAAGGCTTGCCACCTACCTATCGAAATAGAGCATCGCGCATTTTGGGCGATAAAGGAGTTGAATCTGTCTCTCAAAGATGCGAGCAGCCATCGGAAGCTGCAGTTGAACGAATTAAGCGAGCTTAGGGATGAGGCTTACGATAACGCGGTTGTCGTTAAGAATCGAACGAAGGTGTTTCACGATAAACACCTTTTGCGCAAAACCTTCGTACCTGGTCAGCAGGTACTGCTTTACAACACCCGGCTACACTTCCATCCAGGAAAGCTCAGATCTCGCTGGAAAGGGCCGTATTTTGTGCGGAATGTGTATCCGCATGGCGCTGTGGATTTGGAGAATCCAAAGGACGGTTCATTTTTCAAAGTGAACGGACACCGACTAAAACCGTACCTTAGCGCCGAACCAACAGAGGAACTCCTGGTCTTACAGGAGCTGGTTTATCCTGCATAATCTTCCTCTACCTACCACCAAACTTCGGTTATCCAGCCAAGAACAAGTGGACACTGTTCCAAACAAGTTTGGGGGTATATACCATTTTGTACATTTTTGTGGATATTCTTTTTCTTTTTCTTTTCTTTAAAACCAAAAAAAAAGAAAATATAAAATATAAAAAAATATTAAAAAAAAATAATAAAAAAATAAAAATTTTGTGTATATCAAACCGACAATTTTGACCCTTCAAATGATCTCTTCATGCAATGACAGTGAGGACACTGTCCAGTTTAAGTTTGGGGGTACGCTCGGTACGTATTTCTAACCTTCGCATTCATATGTATATTTTGCATCTGCATACTAAATCCATCAAATCCATAAAAATCTGAAAATTTTCTAAAAACATAAAAACTTTTCTGTCAAGTTAGCTAGTGGGAGGACTCTGATTCAACATTTCGATGGTTTTGTTTGATAAAATAAAAATAACTAAATCTTATTTTTAGATTTTGAAAACCTGAAAGATAACTCTCCTTTGAAGTTAACTATAGCTGATATACGTCTTTACATCACACTACACGTGTCGTGAGTTTTGGAAATTAGATGACAAGTCTTTTTATGTCTAAAAACTTTTAAATGGATAAATGATTTTCTGACGATCAAATAGGTTTGTTCGGAAATAAGTAATATCAAGAATAGTTTATGAAGTGAGTGAATATGAAGGAATGTTATTGATGCCTTAATTGGAACTAAGTCTGAAAAATAACCCATCTGAAACTTGATTGGAATGATTACACACCGAACCCACTAAACACGTCTTTTATCCAAAAAATAATTGAACTGCCGGTTATGTCTCCGTTCGTATTGAATTATCATGATTTTCACGCCCAATTGTCTTTTGTTTTTGGACCTAGGTAACTTGAGTAATTAAGTCCGCTGGGGTGTTTCTACACCTAATGCCCTAAAACCAACTGGTTTGGGTGCATTGGCCCAAAGCTCGCTAAGAAGCCTAGAAAGTCCAGATTAAAACAAAGTCAAGCAAGTGTTCTCTCCGAGTTAAAATTCCTAACGGTTCTTTGTGTGAGAATAATCTTGATAGAAGACAGGCTTTTATAAAAATTTTAGCGGAGATATGAAGGTTTTATTCTATGATAAAGACTATTGCACGTTCACAGAGGTGTGTATGAAATGAAAACAAGAAAAAGGCGGAGTGAAAAATAAGACCTAGTTTCCTGGTAAGGAAGATAGAAATTCTAAAGTTGAAACTTTACTGGAAAACGAAACTTGAAAAATACTTAACTCTTTATAAAACTTATGTGATCCTTTTAAAAAAATTTATCTGGACTTATTGTATGATATGATGACTTCTGAAACTTAACGACACTATTTGCACTGCACGTAAAGACATATAAAATCTGTAGTTAAATAAGAAGCGAGGCGTGAAAAATAAAGGTTCGATAGTGTAGACTTAGGATAATAGAATTGTTATTTTCTGAAACAAAACTTTAGGGTTTGAATCTTAGTTATTTTACAAAACTAACTTGACCGGATTTTGTGGGTGTAATCCGCTGAAAACCCTCAGGAGACAACACTCCTCCTACTAGGGACACCTAGAGGTTTAACGGCTTGTTGCACATGCTCAGTACAATCGCGTTCCCTGCGAAAGTGAGCTTAGGAAATTTTTTGTGCATAAATTGGATTTGCTCGGGACGAGCAAATGATAAGTTTAGGGGTATTTGTTCATATCAGATTTTTGCATTTTCATACCGCCCAATTTTTATCACATTGCATAGCTGTAGGTACTCTTGAGCCATGTTTGCTAGTCAATTGCAGGATACAGGTTCTCGGCTCTAAACGGAGAAATTCATGGAAAAACACGACAAAATCCGGGTTCCTGCCATTCACACATAAAACACGGATCTCTGCTCTTTATCCGTCTGTTGCCACACACCAGTTTAAGAGACAAAATGGCAAATCAATGTCATTTTCATGCACACGGCTCAATGGCAACACAAGATCCAAGAAATCTACGCGGAGCTCGAGGAAATCATGACAAAAAGATCCACATCAAATCATCTTTTGATCAACAGAAATTCTGGAAAAATCGTGAAGAAATTATGAGAAAAATCATATACCGGAATAAAGATCACAGCTGACCAAAGAAAGCCACCAAATTTGAAGGCCCAACTGCCTACTATGGCCGCGGAACTGCGGCCTAAGCATGCTTAGGCCGCAGAACCGCGACCGTACGGTGTCGGCAGTGGGTAGGGTTTTAGGGGCAATTTTGTCATTTCATGAAGGATCAGAATTTTGCCCTAGATTTCCATCTCCCTGCCTATAAATAGTCGAGAACTTGCCAAAGCAAAGGGTGCATAATCTTGTATTTTCTAGGTTTTAGAATACTTGTTCTTCTTCCTCTTCTCATCTCTTCTCCATTGAAAAACTTGTAGTGAGCTTTTGTGAGTGAAGAATGATGAATAAAGAAATTCATTTTATTATCATACTTGTCTTGCTCTTATGTTAAATGCTTGTAATTTTCATTTGTTAACTTAGTTGTTGTTATTTCTTGTTGTTTCTTTCTTTCTCTTTTTCTTTAACCTTAAAACAACCATGATATTTACGCTTGATCCTTGCCAAGGTGAGGTCGCAAATAGCTAGTTGTTATCTTCTAATCTCTTTCTTTCTATCTTCCTCTTTGTTTTATTTTCTTTTCATTATGATGTGTGAGTACTTTCCATACTTGTTAGGATATGATAAGAGAAGTTTGAGAGAAGGAAATCTCTCTCACTCTTTCCTTGCCCAACATCTTAAATCGACTCCCGTTAATTGAACCACAATCCGCTCCCTACGGCACCCTATCCTACATGATAGCGGTGATTCCGTAGTGAGACCGGTTGTGGTTGAATTAACCGGAGGTTATGGCTAAGAGCCAAGAACGGACGGACAAGCACCAAAAGGAAGAACTTAAGCGTTGGAAAGCCTAGCTTATACTCGCAAGTTCTTTCCTAGTCGTGCTAATCCCCGTTGTTGCCGATTACCGTAACACCGATATTAAGAGTGGCAACGAAAGAAGTGAGCGACTCCTAACTCAAACTAACCTAATCCTAACCCTAACAAGCTCTCTTTACATATTATTTTAACACTTAGATAATCACAAACAAATCTGGAAAATTGGACTTAACTCGTTAAAGCACATAGAAAAAGATTCCCATCTCCCTGCGGACGACCCGTACTCAACCGGCTAGCTACAAGCGAAACCATTTTGATTGCGGTAATTAACTAAACTTGAACACGCAGAAAATCTCTAACAATCATCCTTACACCACAAGAGTTGAAGACGAAGGAGTTCAAAAAAGGTATAACCCCCTAACCGAGTAGGTAAAACTCTTAGTTAGGCTTGTTAGATGGTTGTTTAACAAAGATCCGTATTTTGAGTCCATGTTACCACCTCTTGAAAAATCGTTTTTCATCATTTCCGCAAGCCCGTAACTACCGGGAGAGGTAGCATGGACTTACAGTTGCATGCTCCCACAACTCTTGTGAGGCGGCGGAAGCAATAAACGAAAATTTTCTTTGCATACAACACGCACTTTTGATAAGATCTTGTCTAAACCATAACTAGAAAACCCTAACTAGAGATCTTATCTACTATGTTAGGGATTATACCTTGATGATACGGTCCTTCGGGTCTTCTCTTTGGTGCAACTCCTTTGCTCCTTGTCTTCTCTTTTGATGAACTCCTTAGCTCCTTTGGATGTTGCCGATGTCCTCGATCTCCGGCCACCTCAAGACATAAATGATCCACGCGAGAGCTATCATGCAAGCTACAAACTCTTCACAAGAGTTAAACCTAGAGATCAAGTTTGCTAGAAGAGATCACTAGGATGATATAGAGATTAGTGTATTGAATTATCTTTTACCCTAAGCTTTTGATTCACATCACATGTGAAGGGTAAAGCTTGTAAGTGCACGGCGGCGCCCCGGCCGTCAATCCGACGGCCAAATGCGGAAGCGGTGATAAACTTAAATTTTTCTTGGACTGGCAAACCGCCGCGCACTAATACCCGGATCGAACCACTAACTAGTCCTAGCTAACTATAAGATGAGAAAGAGATATACCGACGATCCAAGTCCTCCGGTCTTCTCATCATCGTCCGGATCTCCTGCGGAATGTCCCGTCTCCTCCTCGTCGCCGGAAGTGCACCACATCGCCTACTTCTTTTACGGGCTCCCACCTCAATGCCGAGGCAACTCGGGCACGAAGCCGGCTACTCGACGTGCCCAAGATTCGCTGTAGAATATCTAGAGAAGAAGTCTCATTTGGGGTTGTGGAATTGCTATTTGTGGAGAGATTGAAGTGAACCTTTTTGGAGAGGGAGTTGTAGGGATTTTTCTCAACTCAAGATACCAAAAATTCCACACACAAAGAAAATGAATCCCCTCCCTTTTGGAATGGCCGGCCCCCCCTTACCATGTGTGATTGGAGAGAGAAAGAACAAAGACAAGGGGGTGGTTGGAAAGCAAAAGATGATGAGGAAAAATCAAGTGATCACCACAAATCCAACACTCAAAGGAAACCATCATTTCATACATGATGGCTTCAAAAAGTCAAGCCATCATGAGAAGAAGAAGTCAAGTGATGGTGCTTATCATGAAAACCATCATGATACAAAAATAAGCAAAGACCCCCCTCCACAAAATGCTTATTTGCAACAATGCAAATAAGCCCTCCTCCACCAATCTTCGGCCAATGAACGAAACAAAAGAAATCGGCCGAAACTGAAAACAAACAGGCAACTCCACAAAACTGGTCCCGTAATAAATTACAGGAAAACCCCGATACTGTGCATACACACCCGCATCTGTATTTCGACCGAAATATAAATGCAATGAGACAAAGTCTACACTGTACTATACTAGGATCCGGCTTATACCAAAGCCGGCTAGTAATATCTGTTCGATCCTGATCCGTGTAATACCGCACGTATCTGATCGAACCCTGCCATATATCCATACGGCCTATAGTACAAACTGTCCGATCCTGATCCGTGCAATACCGCACGTATCTGATCGGACCTTGCCATATCTCCATACGGCCTCTACAACCTTTCGCCCGAAAGCTGAGTAACTGAATGTGGGGGACTCTAAAGACTCATCAACACCTTGGTTGTGGATTTAACCACTAGCACGTCAGAGGTATAAGCCAATACGTAACGGGCTACCAGGTACTGACTAAAAGGGATGTCTGTGAGCGAACTCAGCCTGACAACCCTACTGAGCCTGTCAGTGACAATATCCGTACAGTCCGGTCCGTTCGTCTATGAGCATCGCATGGCGGGCCTAGGGGGTTGGTAAAAGTCAGACCCCCAAAAGCGGTACAAGTCGTGTCGGAGTGTAGCCCAGAACACCCTGAGATACTACTGGAATACCTACCAGTAAATCTCCTTGCCTCGGCCGAGGGCTTCGTGTAATGGCTCTCCTAGACACAGCACGACCTCACCCCCAATACCGGGAGAGACGAACCCCTGAAGATACGCTCACTGCCTCCATGTGGCTCGGGACTTTACCCAACTAAAACCTGTTTGCACGACTCCTTTGAGCCGTGGTAGGGTAGTAATCAAAGTACAGTGGGAACTCACACGAGACAAATGACGATCCCCAGGTCGATGAACTAACCTGCACACATGTCACCAGGGAACTGCCATCTGACGTCTGGTATATCACCAACTAGCATGTTCCCGGCGAGTCCTGTCCGGTGTACTCATAACCCAATGAGCACCTGTATACATCTTAGGTGATCCAACTGACACCAGTGGCTTGTGAGACCGGCCACCGCCCCTCGTCGGGGTCTCGACTGTATACACTAGTCTACTATGGAGAATCGATGCCCTGTCTCGAAACTCTCACGACTAGGGACCTTTTAAGGATATGCTTATAGACCCCCAGCTCCCACTTATATGATCGCCCTCATACTGCTGGTGGTCAAGCAAGAATCCTAGGGGCTCTATCAACGTGTAATAGCGACGTGTCAGGTCACTTAAAACAGTACAGGATGATAAAGGTAAACCAGATAGCATACTATCATCTCGAGTAAGACTGTCCTACCGGGATAGGTCCTCCATCAATCATTACAATCACGTACCTGTGACCTAATAATTGACTCTGAGGGCACTATCTCCAACAATCTCCCACTTGCACTCAAGGCTAATTATTGTGATGTCGCATACTCACAGTCCGTGTGATACCGAACACCCAACTCCTCTACTAGTCAGTCTCACAAAGCTCGTTTGCGAGACTATTGCGTTCGAGGAATAGCCTTAGTGAGTGGATCCGCTTTGTTGTCTCTTTCTATGTCTCTCTAAATCTCAAGTTCGCGGAGAAAGCCATCTCCCGAAATGAGCAATACCTGTCTTAGAATGTGTCTGGATGTCTGATGGGACATAGCTCATAAATGAACTCCAAATCCAAACTTCTTAGACTGTATCGACTACTGAACTTAATCAGTGTCCTGCGCCATGCCTCCCTCAGTATTGCCTTGGATCACCTGTCCAAAATACTGCCCCTCGTCATAAGGGAAAACTATAACTCTGACAACATCCTTGTCGTCCAGGTCACCTTGGAAGCCTGGAATGATAACTGTCTCCCGAATGAGGCTGTCGTTATCATATCCCTAGAACATCCACTTATGTTCTAAAACTGCTTCCGACCGTTTCTCCAGGATTGGATCAATGTCAACTTATTGCATCTAGTGCAAGAACAACATCTGGTGTGGTACTTGACATCTCATGATTGACTCAATTGCCTGAGCAAGTGATCTGCCAATCATGCACATCCCTCTCCCCTTTAGTCTATAAGACACCTTTAGAGAGGGTGACTCCATCTTCTGCAGGTACACTACCGTGCATGGAGTCGTCCATTCTAAATACCCTTAGAATGCTGTCTAAGTACCCAGATTGGGAGACCACCCAAATCTAGATCTAAAACCATAGATCTAGTAACCAGTATGTCTGATACAAAATCCATTTCCTTTGTGGAGAAACCACTGTGTGACGATCAAAGTATAACCGATTGTAGTATAGGAGTTTCTTTTCCTACTCTGTGTATGTCATCCAAATACTAGGATATCACACCCTACTACCTTCTCAACAGATCCATCCCCTATTCTGGTGAAGTCAAACCTATGACTGTCAAATCAGAAATAGATGATCTATCTCCGCTACATCTGCTTTAGTCTATAAATAGACATAAGCTACCTGTCCACCAATGCTTCCATTGCTCCCACTGACTACGACAACCCTCTGGCAGAGTCATATAGACGTACACTTCTAAAACTAGTTTAGAACGACGCTATACTCATCCTCCCACCGGGTCTCGCAGCCTGGAACAACAGCAATGGTAATTGTGGGTAAACAAGAACTTCCCTGTCACCGTCCTTGAGGCTACCGTAGTACATCTCGGGTGCCTGAAGTTACCCACCTTATCTGCGGAGTGGCCAATGGAATGTCAATCCAGATTGAATCTTTAGGTTCCTTATCAAATCTTCAGTAATCGTTTGTGGTTCTGGAATCACTTCCAGTTCTACCATACTCCCACTACTGTTTTCTGAAAAAATCCATTTTTATTAAAACTGTGGCGAGTCTAGAACAATATTGCTATTGTTCATCCAGATGGTAGAAAGTCAACCCGCATCATAGCCTGGGTCAACCCACAAACAGCCATTACAGAAACGTGCCTTGAGTTGTCCAGTGTCTGGTTTTAAGCATAAGCCGGACAACTCCCCGTACCTTAACATCGTTAAGATATGAACTGTTCTATATCCCATATAGGACTAGAGGCACTGATTTAATTGAACCAGATTCAAATCATGCAACTGTCTCCAGTGCATGTCAACTAAATGGAAGGAGGCGGATCAGCGTTACTCAACTTAGGAATGCTTCCAATTATGAGTAACCTGAAAGAGAAGCAAGATCTCTTAATCATTACTTTCAACTGAATACCATGCACAAGTGTCTACATCTTCGATCACTTTGAAGAATCCCGATACTTGCAACACCTGGTTCTCTACTCTATTCAAATACCTATAACTTCTCCAAATTCGGACCCTGTGTTTCCACGAAACACTTGTCTAAAAACTAGAGAAGTCATAAGTAAACCGAATATAGTACGAGGACCAACCCCTTTGTCCTGATGGACCCTGGACAACATACAATACTCTGTATAAGTCCCTTGAGTTTGATAACTCATTCACTGTGTGTCGTAGGTTGAAAACTGTACTTATGGTTAAGAAAAATTACACCGCTGTTTAATGCTCCTTACCTAACCATCCACTGATGTAGGTAAATGTCACAGACATAATTTCAAAAAGGTATATCTCACTCTATGAAAATAGACGTACAGATATATCGATTTGAAATTGGTGCATAACAGCGGATATTCAAAACCAAATATTTGCCGACCGGCAAACAGTCCAGGTGATTTCCTCAAATATCACCGATTACAACGAATCCCGATATAATGAGGATAATCACCCAATTCCCAATAACTTACTCCCACTCATCATCTGTAAAACCATACAGATGTGAGAATCGTACCCGGTAAATACATACCCTGGAGTAAGTATCTAATTGGGAAATCAGTTTTCCTTTAACAGTACACAGTGAGACTGAAACATTGAAATGTTTCGATGGGGTATCCCGGTATTCCTAGTAATGCCTCTTCCAGATTCACGACTGTAACCGTATAATTCTTTGCCACCTCTCCAAATCCCTTCATATGTCTTTAGTCTTTACCTTCTGCACACCCCTTTAGGCCAAATGGTTTTCTTCCTTCCCTACCATTCGGCACCAGCCTATGGTTTGGAAGAAGACTATCCAATAAGCATAATGGGTGTACTGTCCCAATCCTAGGAACACTCGCAATGAGAGAAGGTGAAGATAAAAGACAACCGAATAAACCTTATTCCTATTTCTCCTGGACCAGAATCCATCCCCGAACTGGAACAAGTTCCTTTCGAGTTCGTATATAACCATACGATGGAGTATCCAAATAAACTGTGGATCTTCGTAGTGATACGGAGTGTCCTGGAGAAATACAAAGGTGATGTGGGAGTGGTAACGAAATATTTGGTTTGGTCGTGAATATCTGTTGCAATTTACTTTGCCCTCTTACTAATCCCTTGCTTTGTCTGAACTTAATGCCTTCTGTACACCATCGTTAGGCTAATTGGTTTTCTTCATTCCCTACCGGTCGGCACCAGCCTAAGGTTTGGAAGAAGACTATCCAATTTGCGTAATAGGTGTACTATCTCCTAAACCAAGGAGTACTCGCAACCTGAGAGAAGGTAAAAGGAAAAGACAACTGAATAATCCTATCCGTTTTCTCCAGAACCTGAAACCATCCTCGAATAAATTCCTTCGAGTTCGTATCTAACCATACGATGGTTTTGTCCAATGGAAGTGGACGTTCGTAGTAATACGGGTTGTCCTGGAGAAAAGGGTAAAAGTAGGAGTGGCAATGAGGTTTGCAACTCTGACAATCCAAAAGCCGGTGTTTAAGAAGGTTTGGTCAACTTGGTCACTGAGTTATAGTCTTAGGGTCGGGTCAATGGTCGCTGCCAAAGAGAGAGAGAAAAGAAACACTCAGCGTGCACTCTAACCTAGATCAGAATGGTTACCAATTTATCTAATCTGGAATCCTCCCACTGTACCTCAAATTCTCCTCCAAACCTGAAAGAAGAATTAGTCGGGGTCACCCGAGGAGTAAACTAACTCATCAGTGGGAATCGGGATCCAACTATCATCGCATGACAACGTGACGGAATCCGCTCACGGTATCACACTCCAGAAGGTATGCACATATCTGGCAAGTTTCAGTTCTTTTGAAACTCCCGATGTGATTTCTGCCCCATGCTCTTATGACCTTGACTTTGGCCAACATATCATAAGTCACATGTCAAGTTCTACCCGTCATTCTCCAGGTTAATTTGAATCCACCCGTACCTACCCTTGACTTTGGCCAAAATGGCAGTACGACTGTCCCAAACCAACGCATCTATCTATGCTGCATATGAATACCCAATAGCTACCAATCACTGTGCCTTGACTTTGGCCAACATACACAGCTTGAATACTATTGACCACCCATATGAAACGACGGAGGGCTACGAATGGTTTCTGGCGAAAACCTTTAACGTAAAGAACTTGATATCGTTGAAGGAACTGATAGCTTTTTGAAAATATAGTGACGAAAACCGTTGCTAAAGAGGTCACTCCCGTTGAAGCGATCTCGGCTCTTTCCCCGTTGAATGGGGTGCAGGATATTCCAAATGAATACCACGGTGCAAAGCAAAAGTAATCGGCTATAGTGAAGTCATTGCCCTGACGCAAACTTTTGTCGAAGGGGTCACTCCCGGTGAAGGGATCTCGGCCCTTGCCTCGTCGACTGAGGAGCAGGATATTCCAAATGAATACCGCGATGCAAAACAAAAGTGAACGTCCTTGCAATAACAGCTTTTTGAAAAATGTTCCAACAACATCAGATTAGGTTTGTTTTAACTTGCATTGATCCGAATCAATGCAGTCCCATCAATTGATCACACCAAAAAGAACGAAAATATACTGATGTACGTATATGCCATCCGCATTCGCCACTGGGTCCCGTCATTACCCGTTAGGTTAGCTAACTAACGACAGAGCGGGGACTGGACTAGCGCGGATGCAAAACATATACAACATCTACTAATATATATACCAATATATTATATTTCGCTCAAGGCGTGAATAAAATGCAACATCACAGATATGTACAGCATCACAGAAACAATACAGATATCTGGGATCCCCGGGTTTCACAGAGCCGCTGAAACCCGACGTTCCCCTGGTCGTGTGGATAGCATGTGCAATGAAAACCTAGACCCCTACGGGCGCGGCAAGTCACCCGCCAAAATCTGAAGCGAGGCAGCCCCCTTCAGCACCGTGAATGGACCACCCAGCACTTCACGGAATCCGGTAACTTGGGCACCCCTCCTGGGTCAACCTGTACCCCCTACGAGTGCGGCGAATAGCCCGCCAATCCTAGAGTGAAGCCCCCTCCGTCCCAATGCCATGAGATGCGGGCTTGTTGCCCTCTAGAACCCGGCTACCCGTGCACCCCTCCGCGGGGCAAGCCTAGTACAGAAAGTAAAATATACATACACCGGGTACATCGACCGCAACCAGGTCATGCCCCAAAATAATAATACAAACAGGCAGTGACGGCAGTCCACATGTCGGACGCTCGCCCCGCAATATCAAATGTACATAATACAACCACAACTGTACTAGCATTGCATCCAGGCTATCCCCCACGACCGATCCGCAACATCACAGCAAAAACAGAACATCAACGTGAAAGTCACGTTCGCAAATCCGTCTAACCGGGCTATAGCAGTTAGACCGGATTTACCGATCAAGTGACATTCACGGTCGCAGATATAATGTAAATACTGTGAAATAATGTGTTTAAAAATATCCGATCGATCAAATTATAACAAGTGGGCCCCAAAGGAATACTGTAGCACTCACAGAAATAATTGGCCCAATTTTAAAATTCCAAAACCCCTATTTTAAGCCCACAAAGCAACTGAAGAAGTTCGATACAGTAAGGACACCATTGCGCGGCGGAACCGCGGCCCAAGGGGGTAATTGCCGCGGTTCCGCGCTCTGGTCGTCGAATTACTGCGTCGAATTTCTACAGTGGGCTTGTTACCTCCAGTACATCAATGTTTTACAACCTGAAAAATTTTTCGAGACCAAAAATTTTCAACAGAAACTGATGCTGAAGGAAATGCGGGTTTTGGGATTTTTGATCGATCCGAATTGCAAACACATTAAACCAAGCTAGACTAAGTTAATGGCGAGGCTCTGATACCACTGTAAGTGCACGGCGGCGCCCCGGCCGTCAATCCGACGGCCAAATGCGGAAGCGGTGATAAACTTAAATTTTTCTTGGACTGGCAAACCGCCGCGCACTAATACCCGGATCGAACCACTAACTAGTCCTAGCTAACTATAAGATGAGAAAGAGATATACCGACGATCCAAGTCCTCCGGTCTTCTCATCATCGTCCGGATCTCCTGCGGAATGTCCCGTCTCCTCCTCGTCGCCGGAAGTGCACCACATCGCCTACTTCTTTTACGGGCTCCCACCTCAATGCCGAGGCAACTCGGGCACGAAGCCGGCTACTCGACGTGCCCAAGATTCGCTGTAGAATATCTAGAGAAGAAGTCTCATTTGGGGTTGTGGAATTGCCATTTGTGGAGAGATTGAAGTGAACCTTTTTGGAGAGGGAGTTGTAGGGATTTTTCTCAACTCAAGATACCAAAAATTCCACACACAAAGAAAATGAATCCCCTCCCTTTTGGAATGGCCGGCCCCCCCTTACCATGTGTGATTGGAGAGAGAAAGAACAAAGACAAGGGGGTGGTTGGAAAGCAAAAGATGATGAGGAAAAATCAAATGATCACCAAAAATCCAACACTCAAAGGCAACCATCATTTCATACATGATGGCTTCAAAAAGTCAAGCCATCATGAGAAGAAGAAGTCAAGTGATGGTGCTTATCATGAAAACCATCATGATACAAAAATAAGCAAAGACCCCCCTCCACAAAATGCTTATTTGCAACAATGCAAATAAGCCCTCCTCCACCAATCTTCGGCCAATGAACGAAACAAAAGAAATCGGCCGAAACTGAAAACAAACTGGCAACTCCAGAAAACTGGTCCCGTAATAAATTACAGGAAAAACCCGATACTGTGCATACACACCCGCATCTGTATTTCGACCGAAATACAAATGCAATGAGACAAAGTCTACACTGTACTATACTAGGATCCGGCTTATACCAAAGCCGGCTAGTAATATCTGTTCGATCCTGATCCGTGTAATACCGCACGTATCTGATCGAACCCTGCCATATATCCATACGGCCTATAGTACAGACTGTCCGATCCTAATCCGTGCAATACCGCACGTATCTGATCGGACCTTGCCATATCTCCATACGGCCTCTACAACCTTTCGCCCGAAAGCTGAGTAACTGAATGTGGGGGACTCTAAAGACTCATCAACACCTTGGTTGTAGATTTAACCACTAGCACGTCAGAGGTATAAGCCAATACGTAACGGGCTACCAGGTACTGACTAAAAGGGATGTCTGTGAGCGAACTCAGCCTGACAACCCTACTGAGCCTGTCAGTGACAATATCCGTACAGTCCGGTCCGTTCGTCTATGAGCATCGCATGGCGGGCCTAGGGGGTTGGTAAAAGTCAGACCCCCAAAAGCGGTACAAGTCGTGTCGGAGTGTAGCCCAGAACACCCTGAGATACTACTGGAATACCTACCAGTAAATCTCCTTGCCTCGGCCGAGGGCTTCGTGTAATGGCTCTCCTAGATACAGCACGACCTCACCCCCAATACCGGGAGAGACGAACCCCTGAAGATACGCTCACTGCCTCCATGTGGCTCGGGACTTTACCCAACTAAAACCTGTTTGCACGACTCCTTTGAGCCGTGGTAGGGTAGTAATCAAAGTACAGTGGAAACTCACACGAGACAAATGACGATCCCCAGGTCGATGAACTAACCTGCACACATGTCACCAGGGAACTGCCATCTGACGTCTGGTATATCACCAACTAGCATGTTCCCGGCGAGTCCTGTCCGGTGTACTCATAACCCAATGAGCACCTGTATACATCTTAGGTGATCCAACTGACACCAGTGGCTTGTGAGACCGGCCACCGCCCCTCGTCGGGGTCTCGACTGTATACACTAGTCTACTATGGAGAATCGATGCCCTGTCTCGAAACTCTCACGACTAGGGACCTTTTAAGGATATGCTTATAGACCCCCAGCTCCCACTTATATGATCGCCCTCATACTGCTGGTGGTCAAGCAAGAATCCTAGGGGCTCTATCAACGTGTAATAGCGACGTGTCAGGTCACTTAAAACAGTACACGATGATAAAGGTAAACCAGATAGCATACTATCATCTCGAGTAAGACTGTCCTACCGGGATAGGTCCTCCATCAATCATTACAATCACGTACCTGTGACCTAATAATTGACTCTGAGGGCACTATCTCCAACAAAGCTTAGGATGAAGGAGGAGGAGAGAAGAAGGAGAGAGAAAGTGTTTGTGATAATGAGAGAGTTCAAGCATGAGAAAAAATGATATATTCCAAATGAAATAATTAAAGCATATAATATAAAATTAGCACCATGCTTCAATAGTATTTCTAAAACAATATAAAATTAAATAACCCATTCTTGCAACCATGCTTGGAATTTTTTATTTCTACCTCATTTATTTATTTTCATAAAATAAATAATGTCATTATGAGGTGGTACCTTCTAGAAGGTATTCTTGTAACAATTACAAGAATACCCCTCCTCCGTATACCGTATACCCGTATCCGAATTCCGAAAAATACGAATACCATTAATCCAATAATATAATACCGGTATCCGGCTTAAACAAAAGCCTACCAGTATTATTGTTCCAATTATTATTCCTGTAACAATTACACGAATATAATTGAAACCCTGTCGTAATACCTTACGGCTGCCGTAACAACTTACAGCCTCTACATCTTTCGCCTGAACGAGAGAACCCTCTGTGTGGGACTCTAAAGACTCGACAGTACGCTGGCAGTGGGTTTAACCACAAGCACGTCAGCGGCACTAGCTGTGCGTAATGGCTACCCAGGTACATAACGAAAAAGTGGCCAATGAGCGAACTCATCACAACCCCAATGAGCCTGCA
Organism: Agapanthus africanus; assembly: GCA_030015575.1. Lineage (NCBI taxonomy): Eukaryota > Viridiplantae > Streptophyta > Magnoliopsida > Asparagales > Amaryllidaceae > Agapanthus > Agapanthus africanus. The sequence goes on along the minus strand of CM057346.1, from coordinate 342,529,853 downwards.
AGCAACACTTACCGTACAGTCCCGTCTCTTCGTCTGATACGTCGCATATAAAGTTTCGGGGTGGTAAATGTCAGACCCCAGTAACTTTATAAGTCATGCTGATTTACGACCCATAATGGTTCGAGAAACTACTGATAACATTTATCAGTAAATCCCGAGAACCCTGGCCAGGGATTTGATGTTATGTCCGATCAAGCATAGCGCGACTCCAACTCCCTATACCGGGAGAGATGAAACCCTTCCTATCGCTCACTGCCTCTATGCGATTCGGGACTGTACCCAAAATCCACCTGTTTGCACGACGCGGCAGAGCCGCGGTAGGGAGGAAATCAAAGCACAGTGGGAATCGCACAAGACACTATGACGATCTCGGGTCTACAGACTAAACTGTACAAGTGTCGCCAGAGAACTGCTATCTGACAATAGGTATATATACCATTTAGAAGTTCTCAGCGAGTCCTGTTCAGTGTAACCATTCTCCAATGAGCACCTGTGTACAATCTTTGATGTCAAACACCAATGGTTATGGAATCAACCATCGCCTCCCAGGGTTAGGAAACGTACACACTAGTCTAATTTAGTAATACTGATGCCCTGTCTCGATATACCCTCGACTAGGAACCATTAAAGGATATGCTTATGGACTGACTAGGCCCCACTAGTATGATCTCATCATAATCCTGGTAGTCAAGTATAATCTTAAGGGCTTCATCAACATCCATATAAAGATATGAAACACAACACAACACATGTTAAGATGAAGAGCAATCAGATAGCGTACTATCATGTCGAGCAAGAAAGTCCTCCCTATATATGCCCCAGGATCCACTGTAATATATATCTCATGTACAATAATGGCCTCTAGGGCATACATACAACTAACATATTCTCACCCATATAAGATTAGTAAAAGTTTAGTTTGCACTTAAGCTTAATTAGACGATTAGGAAAATAACAATTAACAAACTCATATCTAGGTTAAGTTTTTCCTTGTCAAAACATCTCACTTAACCATTTCAACGAAACAAAACCTTAACTTGATCTTCTTAATCTTTTCTTAAATTTCTAAACATGCTAATTAAATCTATATTAAACATCTAATAAGCTAGCTTAAACTATTTAAACACAATTAAAATTTAAGGTTAGGATTTAATACCTCCACTTGATTCACAAACTTGCAACTTAAACATCCAAATTAGCCTCCAAAATCCTAACTTTCATGAAGATCCATACTTGATTTAGGCTAAAGAATAATGGGTATGGATTTATTTTAGAGTTTGTGGGATTATTTGATGATTTTTGATGATTTGATGAATCTTGAAGGAGTGAAAATGAAGTAGGAAAGAAATGGAGCAGCCAAGGGGGGGGGGTCGGCCAAAGCTTGGAGAGAAGGAATTTGTTTGGAAATTTCTAACTAAAAACACCAATTAATGCTCATAATTGCACCTCCCATCCAATGCCACCTCTTAATCTTTTCTTTTCTTATTGAAGTTTTCTTTAAATCAACAAATATCTAGATATCTGTAGGATATTTTACATGGATGGATTAATGCTTAATCTTATGATTAAGTTAGCATAGATTCACTTTAGCACGATTAACCCAATCAAATTTGTAATTACCACTAATTAAGTGCATAATTAAAAGCTTATAATAATATTTTAATTAAGGAAAAATATTAAAGCGAACTAAAATTTTCAAGTGACAACTAAAAACCGCAAACTAGCAATTTTCTAGTTAAACTAGGTACAGTGAATTCTATACAGATAAATGATCTCTTCTATATTTTATACGGAAAACACAGCTTAATTTACCTATTAATAGAAAATTTACTTAAACGATTTCTAAAGCGTTACAACAGTCAAGGTATAACAACACCATACTGAAAATATTTAGTATGGACGATTCTAAGCGCGGTGGTCTTCCGGCTTGTCACGGTATCACCCTCTCCAAAGAGATGTCTTCCAAGACTGATTTGGAAAGGTCTCACAGGTTGATTATACCCTATGCTTCTGCGGTAGGCTCTATAATGTATGCAATATTGTGTACCAGACCAAATGTGGCTTACGCACTGAGCGTGGTAAGCCGGTATCAGTCAAACCCAGGAGAGAAGCACTGAGAAGCAGTAAAGAACATTCTCATGTACCTGAGAAGGACTAAGGAGATGTTCTTAGTCTATGGCAGAAAAGGACCTCCAGATCGAGGCTATTGCTAACTCCAGCTTCCAGAGTGATAAGAATTACTCCAATTCCATATTGGGTTATGGGTTTACCCTCAGTGGAGGGGCGGTCTGTTGGAAGAGCTCCAAGCAGGACACCGTTGCAAACTCGACGTTGGAAACGGAGTAGTTCACTGCATGAGACACCGCAAAAGAGGCAGTCTAGATATGGAAGTTCTTAATTGAACTTCAAGTGGTTCCTTCCATTTGTTGGTCCAATACTTTAATATTGTGACAACATACGGCGTTATAGCTTTAGGGAAAGAACCCAGGTCCCATCAGAGATCCAGACATATCTTGAGGCGGTACCACATGATCAGGGAGATCTTTGATCCCTAGGGGATTGAGGTGAGGAGAGTAGATATGGAGAAAAACACTGCAGATCCACTCACAGAGGTCATCCCTCAGACAGTGTTCGAGAGGCTATTCGAGATCTTCGTTCTGAGATATGCCAGTATAAGGCCTTAGTGCAAGTGGGAGATTGTTAGGGATATATACCCTAGAGGCCATTATTGTATCATACTAGAGTGTATATTACATAATGGGAGCTTGGGATATACACGGATATAGTAACAGTCTTGCTCGAAATGGTAGTATGCTACCTGGTTTGTTTCTACCTCAATATGTGCATGTGTTATCATAGCATATCGCTTATACATATTAGTAGAGCCCATAGGATCTTTGCTTGATTACCAGCTTTGTGATGGCAGTCACACTAGTGGGGGCTGGGTAGTCTATAAGAACATCCTATACAGGTCCCTAGTCATAGGATTATCGAGATAGGGCAACGATACTCCATAGTATACTAGTGTATACACTTCTAATCCCAGCAAGGGAGATGGCCTATCCCCCGGCCATCAGTACGTCGTACTTGAGATAGTATACAGGTGCTCATTAGGTTATGAGTACACTGGACAACTCGTTGAGAACTGTTGGTGGGTATTATACCTGTCGTCAGGTAGCAGTTTGAAGGTGACATGAGTATTGCATAGTCCGTCGACTTGATACTGCTGCTTCGCCTCAAGTGTGTTTCCAATGTACATTGACTACTACCCTACCACGACTCAATAGAGTCGTGCAAACAGGTAGTTGGGTGCAGTCCCGAAGCACTTGGAGGCATTGGCGGTTACATAGGATTCGTCTCTCCCGGTATTAGGGGTTGATATCGTGCTGTGTTCGGAAGGCCATTACACAAAGTCCTTGGCCAAGGCAAGCGAGATTTATTGGTAGGCATTCCAGTAGTTTCTCAGGGTGTATTGGGATACTCTCTGTCACGACCCGAATGGTAGGAAACGTGACTGGCACTTAAATTATGAAACGTCTCAAGGCGTATGCAATCTAAGTAAGCCAAAGCCCAGAAATCAAAACCCATTTAAGCAATAGAGTGAAGAAAACTCAATTTATTGAAAGCGGTTTTAATCCAATAAGTCATATCAAGCTTTTTAAAAGCAACATCCAATTACCCGAAAATTCCGGCAGAGTCTCCTTTGTAAAAACTGGCCCCCAAACGGGTACAAAACAGGAATATATAAATATTATGAAATAAGGCATCCCCAAGCGGGAGCTAGCTCTTCGCCGAAGCGGACTCAAATCCTACGCAATGTAAATCAGCACTGTCTAAAACAAGCATAAAAAGCACAAGTAATAACATCATGTCGGCTCAAGTGAGCTCGACCCCCAAATACAACACAAAAGTCCATAAATCTCACTGCCTCGTCTCTAGGTCAATATACATCAATACAAATAGCAGGTACAGTAGATGGAGTACTCTAGATACAGTGAATATACAAGGTGGTACAAAATAATATCACAACCCACCAACGAGCAAAATCCTCGAGTCCAGGCAAAAGAAGCAAATGGAGCAAAAGGAGCAAGTGCGTCCGCCGCTACTGTGCTGACGGAGCGGACCAGCAAAAAGGCTGTGGCACAACGGGGGTGAGTTGCCAACTCGTGAGTAATAAATAATAACTATAGAGGCTATCGTAAGCATGCACCCAAGTGTCATAACATCAACAATACTGATATGGTATGATATACTAGCAGGTATGTATGCAACATGAATTAATGTACAATACTATCTGAACTATCGGGCGTCATGCGCCATCCAAACGATTTTCCCCCGTAGATGTTACATCTACTCACCCGTGATATCGTGCTAGCCGGGTCCAACCGCCGCTTTTTCCTTCCGTGCTGCGTCCGACGTCTCCGCGATCGACCCTTGAAACACGCAAGTAATACACACAAGGTTAAAACCTGCAAAAATGCGATATCACGATAAAAGGAAAAACTCACGTGGAAACTGAACGCGCGTGCGCTCGATACGTCAAAACGTGTGTAACCACACCAGAAACCACCCCGACTCGCTGTGTCGCGTAGTGCACCACAGACCCAACATACAAAACGCACATGTCACACGAGTTAAAAAGTATCGAAAAAGGGTTTTAAGTTCCAGATTTTGACTCGAGTGAAAATATAAAAAGTTGCATATACCAAAACCCTTAAGTATACAGCAGACTCCCACAGACCCAACCCCAATACAAAACACCATCATATGGCTGCAAATTGCTGCCAGAATGAATAAAATTGCGGCCAGAAAGTGGGTAGGGGGTCTCGTGCTCTGTGTGTGTGATCAAGGTCTAAAGAGTATTCTCCTATTAACTCAGATTTTTTCTGAAGCACTCGGATCAACAGCAGATCCTAAAAAGCTAAAAATCTATATTAAAATGCTAATTAACACTATTTTGAAACCCTGTGGTATTTTAGTGAAATCTGGGGCAAAACTTGGTTTAAATGGCCTTATAAACACTTAGTTAAGCTACATTAACCATAAAAATCCTTACTTGGCCAAATCTCCACTTAAATCACAAATCTAGCGCTAAATCACACTAAACACTAAATATGCTTAAATAAACACATGTTTAGCAAAAGAAAAGAAGTTAAGTTTAAGATTTAAACTTCAGGTGATCCTAGGTGCAAGAAGAAGGAGAAGAAGAAGAAGGAGATGGGGGTGAGCTCTTGCTGCAGCTGCTGCTACTGCTTGCTGTTTCTGCTGCTGCTGCTTGTTGCTGTTGTTTTTGCTGCTGCTACTTTCCTGTTGTTGTTGTTGTTTGCTGCTGCTGTAGCTTCTGCTGCTGCTGCTGCTGTGGTATAGGTATGTGTGTAAGTGAGAGGTAGAGAGAGAGAGATGTGAGAATGAGAAATGAGAGGGAGGAAAAGAGTGGAGGTGTGAGGGTGTGAGAGAGTGGGGGTTTTAGAAAAAGGGGTGGGATTAGTGGGGCAATACTTCAAGCCATCCCTCCCTCTCTCCTCACTCAAGTCAAACCCCAAAACATAACGTAAAATTTAAATTTAAATTAACTTCAATTTAACTTAATGATATGCTTAAGTTTACCATGGCTACTTAAACCATTCCTAACCCTAAACTTAGCCCTAGTTAACATGCACATGTGTGCGCAGTCCAAATTAAATTCTAATAAAATATTCATAAATCCAGATAAAATAATTGAAAACCGATTTGGTAAAATTTTTACTAAAAACCCTACATTAAAGCATAAATAGTCACTAATCACATTCTAGGGTGCTACAATCTTCCCCTCTTAAAGAAAATTCGTCCCCGAATTTAAAATATAGCTACGCGTACCTTCAAAGAGATATGGGAATTTCTTCCGCATCTCGCCCTCGGCCTCCCAAGTGATCTCTTCACCATTCGGGCTGTGCCAAAGAACCTTCACAGATGGCAAGACCTTTGATCGATGTTTCTTCACCTGTCGATCCAATATCACTACTGGCTGCTCGGTGAACGCAAGATCGCGCTCAAACTGAATGGTCTGATGCTGAATCATGTGAGAAGGGTCATGAAGATATCTGCGAAGTATCGACACATGGAAGACGGGGTGAACATCTGGAAAGCTGGTTGGAAGAGCCAAACGATATGCAACTGCGCTGACACGCTCGAGGATCTCGAAGGGACCCAAAAATCTAGGACTAAGCTTTCCTTTTCACCCAATTCTCATCACGCCCTTCATCGGAGAGACCCTCAGAAAAACATGTTCGCCAACTGCGAACTCTAGTCTGAGACGGCGTCTGTCTGCATACGATTTCTGCCTGCACTGAGCCGCTCTCATCCGATCTCGAATCAATTGTACTTTCTCGGTCATCTCCTGCATGATTTGCGGCCCCAAAATACTGCTCTTGCTAAGCTCAGTCCAACAGACAGGCGATCTACATCTCCTCCTATACAAGCCTCGAAAGGTGCCATCTGAATAGTATCCTGGAAGTTGTTGTTGTAGGAGAACTCCACTAAAGGTAAATGATGATCCCAGCTACCACCGAAGTCTAAAACGCACGCTCGGAGCTTGTCCTCGAGAGTCTGAATAGTCCGCTCTGACTGGCCGTCGGTCTGTGGATGAAATGCTATGCTGAAACTCAAACGGGTGCCCAACGCCTCTTGAAGTCACTGCCATAATCGGCTGGTAAACTAGGTGCCTCGGTCTGACACGATGAAAGTCAGGATGCCATGAAACCGTACAATCTCGTCGATGTAAATCTGGGCAAACTGAGAAAAACTGAAAGTGGTCTTCACTAGCAGGAAGTGAGCCGCTTTCGTCAATCGATCCACGATCACCCAGATGGAGTGATACCCTCAACTGGTCCTGGGTAGACACACAATGAAGTACATAGAAATCTGCTCCTATTTCCACTCCGGAATGGGCAAAGGCTGCAACTCTCCAGCGGGCCTCTAGTGCTCGGCCTTAACTTGCTGACAAGTCAGGCATCTCGACATGAAGTCTGTAACGTCCCTTTTCATTCCGTCCCACCAATAAACATCTCTCAGATCGCGGTACATCTTGGTGGAACCTGGATGAACGCTATATATCGATCTATGCGCCTCCTCAAGAATCTCACGCCGCAGTCCTTCAGAATCTGGTACGCACAATCGAGTCCCAAATCGTAGTACTCCCTGATCATCGATCATCAACTCGGAATCTCTGCCCTGCCTAATCTGCTCCATGATCTCTGAAAGACGGTCATCACTAGGCTGTGCCTCGCGAATACGGTCAAGCAACTGCGGACGTGCATGAATATGCGCAAGCTGTCCCCCTGTCGGAGTGAACTCGAACTCAACTCGGCTGTCGCATAAAATCTGCCAATCTGCCGACGACTGCCTCTGTACGGCGCTCAAATAAGATAGACTACCTCCGGTCCTCCTACTCAAAGCATCTGCCACCACGTTCGCCTTGCCCGGATGGTAAAGAATTTTGCAATTATAGTCATTCACCAGTTCCATCCAACGGAGCTGTCTCAGATTCAGGTCTCGCTGCTGAAATATGTACTTCAACCTCTTATGGTCCGTGAATATCTGGCACGACTCTCCGTATAGGTAATGTCTGCAGATCTTGAGTGCAAACACCACTGCAGCCATCTCTAAATCGTGCGTACGATAGTTCTGTTCATGTGCTTTCAGCTGCCGAGAAGCATACGCGATAACTCTGTCGTGCTGTATCAACACGCAACCTAGTCCCACTCACGAAGCGTCACAATAAACCACGAATCTGCCCGATCCCGAAGGCAATGACAACACTGGTGCAGTAGTCAGACGTGTCTTCAACTGCTGGAAGCTATGCTCGCACGCCTCGGTCCAATCAAAAGGAACTCCCTTCCGGGTCAACCCAGTCAACGGTGCAGTGATACGGGAGAAGTCCTGAACAAAACGTCGATAGTAGCCAGCCAGGCCTAGGAAACTGCGGATCTCCATAACTGATGCTGGTCTGGGCCAATGCTGAACGGCCTCGATTTTCTTCGGGTCCACACGTATACCAGCACTCGTAACCACGTGACCCAAGAAATCAACGCTGTCTAGCCAAAATGCGCATTTGGAGAACTTCGCGAACAGCTGGTGCTCTCTCAACGTCTGCAACGTGATCCACAAATGCTGCTCGTGCTCCTCTCGGCTCCGGGAATACACTAAGATGTCGTCAATAAATAGAATGATGAACTGATCAAGATACGGCCTGAAAATGTGGTTCATCAAGTCTATAAACACGGCTGGTGTATTGGAGAGTCCGAATGTCATCACCAAAAACTCACAGTGCCCGTAACGTGTGCGAAAAGCCGTCCTCGGAATATCCTCCTGCCGCACCCGCAACTGATGGTAACCCGATCGCAAGTCAATCCTCGAAAAGTATCCCGCACCGTGAAGCTGGTCGAACAAATCATCGATACGTGGTAAGGGATATCTGTTCCGTACGGTAACCCTGTTCAGCTGGTAGTAATCAATGCACAAGCGCAAACTGCCGTCTTTCTTCTTGACGAACAGGACAGGAGGGCCCCACAGAGGAACACTAGGTCGAATAAGCCCTTTATCTAACAAATCCTGCAACTGATCCTTCAGCTCTCTAAGCTCCGCCGGGGCCATCCGATAAGGCAGTATTGAAATAGGCCCCGCGCCGGGAATCAAGTCAATGCAGAAAGCAACATCACGCTCAGGCGGTAGCCTAGGCAGCTCGTCAGGGAAAACATCAGGGAACTCACACACAATCGGGACCTGGTCCAACGGAACCTCTACAGCTCGATTATCATAAACAGATGCTAAGAATCCCTGACATCCCTTCTGTAAGAGCTAACCGGCGCGAAGAGACGAAATCAAGCTGGGATGGGTGACACTGCGGTCTCCCTGAATAACAAGGACTGGCTCTCCCGGAAAGCTAAATCTGACTGCCTTCTCGTGGCAGTCCACAAATGCATAACAAGTGGCTAGCCAGTCTATGCCCAGAAGCACATTAAAGTCCAACATATCAAGGAGAATCAAATCAACCGATGAATCCCTCTCCCCGATACGAACGGAACACAAACGAAACACAAAACGAGCGATAAACGACTCGCCTACCGGATTAATAACAACAAGCGGATGATCTAACGATGATGACTCACTGCCCAACATCGGTGCAAAGTGTGTAGATACATACGAATGTGTGGAACCTGGGTCGAATAATACTTGCGCATCGAAAGAACATACTGACTAGGTATCTGTTACAATGGCATTGGATGCATGCGCATCCTGCGGAGTCAAAGCGAATACATGGGCCTGTCCCCCACCAAAAGCTGGCTGACCTCTGCCTCGGCCTCTGCCTCCTCGTCCTCTCTGAAAAGGACCGCCGCGTCCACAACCACTGGAGGCATCTAACTGATGTGGAGCATCACCGGGGGTAGGAAGTAGAGCTCTCTGATGAGGTATTGACGGTGGTAAAGTCACATATGGAACTGTCGCCGCTCCCTGTCGTCTCACCATATAGTCTCTGATACGATGGTGCGTACTCCCGCACCCAAAACATCCTGGCGTCGCCTGCTGTCCCTGCGGAGAACCAAATAGCTGACCCCGTCCAACTCCTCTGCCACCACCATCTCTCGGAAAGAATCTGTCATGACGTCTCTGAGCTAGCATATCGATACGAATCCTCTTCGGCCCAGAAACGGCCGAAGTCTCTGAAATACGCGCCTCCATCCATAAGGCCGTGTCTATAAACGCTGCATAAGTGTCGAAGTGATGGGCGCCGATGGCAAGAAATAACTGGGTGTCGAGTCCCTGCATAAACCTCTTTACCCACTTCTCTTCAGTATCAACCAAGTACGGAGCATATCGGGACAACTGAGTAAACTGGATATCATACTCGGACACTGTCATCCATGGAGTCTTGAGCAAAGCCTCAAAACTACGAGCTCTGGCATCACGAACGCTCTCTAGAGGGAAACGGGCTAGAAATACTGCTGTGAACTCGACCCAAGTCATAGGAGGTAGACCTGCAGCTCGACCTCTCTCGATCGACTCACACCTTGTCTGCGTAAGGCCCTCTAGACGGAAACTCGTAAGATCTACCCATCTGTCGTCGGAACATCTGAGAGAACGGTAAATCCTGGATAATTTGTCAAGGAATGTCTGTGGATCCTCCGCTGCATCTATACCGGTGAAGACTGGGGTTCTCAGACTCATGAAATCCTGTAGTGATACTGGAATAGCCACGGTAGTAGTAGTAGCAACTGTCTGGGCAGCAGGTACTATGGCAGTCTTTACTGTGGTAGGTACGTCCTCCGATCTCGGTGTATGACTGGCCTCTACTAAGGACCCCACCATCTGTCGTAACTCCTGCATACCTCCCATCGTCTGTCGTAGCTCTTCCATACCAGACTCTAGCCTATCCATGCGACATGGGGAAGATGGATTAGTCTGTCCCTAAGGCGTAGGTACACCGTCCTGCTCGGTCCTCGTCTCGGACGAGCCTGCTCAGATCACATCTCAGGCGGCAGCCCTCTGCGCCCTTGTAGCCTTCGGCGGCATAGTGGTCGGTATAGGAAACAGGATAATAAGAACAGTGTAATAGAATCATAAGATACACGGAATTGAAGAAGGAATTTTCAAGCAAGTATATCTTAAAGTCACTAAGGCGGAGTACCGTATCGCAAGTATGCCGCGGACATACACACACTACGTTACCCAGCTAAAGTCACTTACTCCATCTACCAAGGGTCATCCTACACTCAGAAAGGTAAAGACTATCGCTCTGATACCAACTTTGTCACCACCCGAAAGGTACAAAACGTGACTGGCACTTAAATTACGAAACGTCTCAAGGCGTACACAATCTAAGTAAGCTAAAGCCCAGAAATCAAAACCCATTTAAGCAATTGAGTGAAGAAACCCCAATTTATTGGAAGTTGTTTTAATCCAATAAGTCACATCAAGCTTTTTAAAAGCAACATCCAATTTCCCGAAAATTCCGGCAGAGTCTCCTTTGTAAAAATTGGCCCCCAAACGGGTACAAAACAGGAATATATAAATATCATGAAATAAGGCATCCCCAAGCGTGAGCTAGCTCTTCGCCGAAGCGGACTCAAATCCCACGCAATGTAAATCAGCACTATGCAAAATAAGCATATCAAGGACAAGTAATATCATCATGTCGGCTCAAGTGAGCTCGACCCCCAAATACAACAAAAAAAGTCCACTAATCTCACTGCATCGTCTCTAGGTCAATATACATCAAGATAATAGCAGGTACAGTAGATGGAGTATTCTAGATACAATGAATATATAAGGTGGTACAAAATAATATCACAACCTACCTACGAGCAAAAGCCTCAAGTCCAGGCAAAAGAAGCAAATGGAGCAAAAGGAGCAAGTGCGTCCGCCGCTACTGTGCTGACGGAACGGACCTGCAAAAAGTATGTGGCACAACGGGGGTGAGTTGCCAACTCGTGTGTAATAAATAACATCTATAGAGGCTATCGTAAGCATGCACGCAAGTGTCATAACATCAACAATACTGATATGGCATGATATACTAGCAGGTATGTATGCAACATGAATCAATGAACAATACTATCTGAACTATCGGGCGTCTTGCGCCATCCAAACGATTTTCTCCCGTAGAAGTTACATCTACTCACCCGTGATATCGTGCTAGCCGGGTCCAACCACCACTTTTCCCTTCCGCGCCGCGTCCGACGTCTCCGCGATCGATCTTAGAAACACGCAAGTAATAAACATAAGGTTAAAACCAGCAAAAAATGCGATATCACGATCAAAGGAAAAACTTGCGTGGAAACTAAACGCGCGTGCGCTCGATACATCAAAACGTGTGTTACCACACTAGAAACCACCCCGACTCGCTGTGTCGCGTAGTGCACCACAGACCCAATATAGAAAACGCATCGCACGAGTTAAAAAGTATCGAAAAAGGGTTTTAAGTTCCATATTTTGACTCGAGTGAAAATATAAAAAGTTGCATATACCAAAACCCTTAAGTTTACAGCAGACTCCCACAGACCTAACCGCAACACAAAACATCATCATATGGCCGCAAATTGCGGCTAAAATGAAAAAAATTACGGCCAGAAAGTGGGTAGGGGGTCTCTTGCTCTGTGTGTGTGATCAAGGTCTAAAGAGTAATCTCCAGTTAACTCAGATTTTGTCTGAAGCACTTGGGTCAACAACAGATCCCAAAAAGCTAAAAATCTACATTAAAACGCTAATTAACACTAATTTGAAACCCTATGGTATTTTAGTGAAATCTGGGGCAAAACTTGGTTTAAATGGCTTTATAAACACTTAGTTAAGCTACATTAACCATAAAAATCCTTGGGCAAATCTCCACTTAAATCACAAATCTAGTGTAAGTCGACGTTACACAACCCACTAGATGCGGGGAGGCGGAAAAGGTAAACCAATCATTTTGTTCAAGGTAACATCGACTAATTTTACAGATCTTTGCTAAACCCTAACTAACAACTATCTAGAAGTGCTAAACTACTATGATAGATGATTATACCTCAAGATACTAGTCCTTCTTGTTCTTGTTGTTCACCTCCGCTTCGGCCTCCTCGATGTAATAGAAGATCCACCCGAGAGTTCCTCTTTCAAACTTTAACCTCTAACTTGAAGTAACTAAGTGGCTAGGATTGCTAATCCAAGTGACCTAGAAGATATAGAAGTGGATTAAGGATCTATTAGTCTTTCTAACCCTTAGGATCTCAACACATGAGAGGATTATGGTTAGGTTGAAGAAGAGGAGAGCTTGAGGAGAGAGAGTGTATATGTTAATTATGAATTGAAATATAACTCATTTGTGTATATCATGAAGCATAAAAATATCTTGCACAAATATATTTCATGCTTCATTTAATGCAAATGGATGAATCATCACATGAGTCATGGTTTCAATTAATGCAAATAACACATAAGCTCTCCACCTCATTAAGTTTAATTCTCAAATGAATTAAAACTAAATGAGTCACCTTTCTTCTAGAAGCTTCTCGACTAATTACGAGAATGCCCCTCCCATCCATATTTACGAAAAACACGGATAAACTGAGACTGCATAAATCTAATAATCCAATACTAGAATCCGGCTTAAACTAAAGCCCGCTAGTATAATCTGTCCGAACATCTTACATGCACAAGTACACGTATATGTCCAAACCCTATTGTAAAACCATACGACCTCTATATTGTTTCGCCTGAAGCAGGGAAACTCTGTGTGTGGGACTCTAAAGACTCGACACTACGCCGGCAGTGGCTTTAACCATATGCCGCAAGCGGTACTAGCTGTACGTAACGGTCCCCAGGTAGATGTCGATAAGAAAGTCAATGAGGAAACTCATTCGAACTCCTACTGAGCCTGATGTGACAATCTCCGTACAGTCCGGTCTACTCGTCTAAGAGTATCGCATATCGGGCTTAGGGGCGGCAAGCGTCAGTCCCCTAAAAGCGGTATAAGTCGTGTCGGAGTGAAGCCCATTACACCTTGAGAAGCTACTGGAAATCCTACCAGTAAATCTCTCTTGCCCTGACCAGGGACTTTGCGTAATGGCTCTCCAAACACAGTGTGATATCAACCCCCAATACCGGGAGAGGCGAATCCTATCTAACCGCCACTGCCTCCAAGTGCTTCGGGACTGCACCCAACTGCTACCTGTTTCCATGACTCCTTTGAGCCGTGGTTGGGTAGCAATCTAAGATCAGTGGGAACACACTCGAGGCGAAGCAGCAGTGTCAAGTCTGCGGACTATGCTGTACTCATGTCACCTGGGAACAGTTAACTGACGACGGGTATAATACCAACCGACAGTTCCCTGCGAGTCCTGTCCGGTGTACCCGTAACCCAACGAGCACCTGCATACTATCTCCAGTACAACGTACTAATGGTTGTGGGATAGACCAATTCCCCTGCTGGGATGAGAAGCGTACACACTAGTCTACTCCGGATTATCGATGCCCTGCATCGATAATCCTACGACTAGGGACCTGAAAAAGGATGTTCTTGTAGACAACCCAGCTCCCACTAGTGTGACTGCCATCACAACGCTGGTAGTCAAGCAAGATCCTAAGGGCTTTATCAATATGTATTCGCGATATGCTAAAAGAAACATATACACATATTAAGATATATATAAACCAAGTAGCATACTACTATGTTGAGCAAGACTGTTAATACAACTGTGAATATCCCAAGCTTCCATTAAGTAATATACAAACTAGTATGATACAATAATGGCCCCTAGGGCATATACACTAACAATCTCCCACTTGCACTAGGGCCATGTACTGGCGTATCGAAGACCTATCATCTCGAATAGTCTCTCGAACTGTGTCTGAGGTAAGGCCTTTGTGAATGGATTTGCAGTGTTCTCCTCTGTAGCAACTCTCCGGACCTCGATCTCCTGGCGATCTATAATCTCCCTGATCAGGTGATACCGCCTTAAGATGTTTCTGGACTTCTGATGGGACCTGGGTTCCTTCGCTAAAGCTATAGCACCGTTGTTGTCACAATAAAGCGGTATTGGATCAACAATGGTAGGAACCACTTGAAGTTCTGTTAGGAACTTCTTCATCCAGACTGCTTCTTTTGCGGCATCACAAGCAGCGATATACTCTGCTTCCATCGTCGAGTCAGCAACGGTGTCCTGCTTGGAACTCTTCCTGCACACCGCCGCTCCATTAAGGGTAAAGACATAATCTGACATGGACTTGGAGTCATCCTTGTCACTCTGAAAGATGGAGTCAGCAAAAGCCTCGATCTGGAGGTCTTTTCCACCGTAAACCAAGAACATATCCTTAGTCCTTCTCAGGTACTTGAGAATGTTCTTAACTGCTATCCAGTGCTTCTCCCCTGGGTCTGACTGATACATGCTTACCATGCTTAGTGCGTAAGCTACATCTGGTCTGGTACACAACATCGCATATATTATAGAGCCTACCGGAGAAGCGTACGGTATAACTGACATGCGATCCCTTTCCAAATCAGCCTTGGAAGACATCTCTTTGGATAGGGTGATTCCATGACAAGCAGGTAAATTACCGCGCTTTGAATCATCCATACTGAACCTTTTCAGTATAGTGTTGATATACCTGGACTGTGAAAGTCCTAACATACTTTTTGATCTATCACGATAGATCTGGATCCCCAGAATGTAGGTGGCATTACCCAGGTCCTTCATGGAGAACTTCTGTGACAAGAATCCTTTGACTGACTGTAGCATAGGAATATCATTTCTTATTAGGAGAATGTCATCCACGTACAAGACGAGGAATACTACAGCTCTCCCTACAATCTTGCTGTATATGCATGGTTCATCTGGATTCTTGATAAAGTCGAATTCTTCAACAGTATCATCAAAACAGATGTTCCAACTCCGCGATGCCTTCTTTAGTCCATAAATGGACTTAAGCAACTTGCACACTTTCCCGCTGCTCCAACTCTGATTGAAACCTTCTGGCTGATCCATATAGACGCATTCTTCCATATTACCATTTAGAAAAGCCGTCTTTACGTCCGTCTGCCAGATCTCATAATCATGGAAGGAAGCAATGGCAAGAAGGATCCTAATGGATTTGAGCATAGCCACTGGAGAAAAAGTTTCGTCATAGTCCAAGCCAGGCCTTTGACGAAAACCCTTTGCAACAAGTCTAGCCTTATAGGTTTCCACTTGTCCATCTACACCAATCTTCTTTCTGAAGATCCACTTGCATCCTATTGGTTTTACCCCATCTGGAGCAAAGTCTAAAGTCCATACTTTGTTGGTGTACATAGACTCTATCTCGGTCCGCATTGCATCCAGCCAACTTACTGAGTCGTCGCTCTGGATGGCCAGCTGGAAGCTAGTAGGTTCATCATTATGAATGACGCAATCCTCTCTATCCCCGTCTATGAGAAAACCGTAGTATCTCTCAGGCGGATGAGACGGCCTACTACTCCTGCGGAGGGGTATGGGAATGTCCTGTTCTTCTAGAACTTCTGGTTCTACCAAACTTTCAGTAGTAGCTTGTGGTTCTGGAATTTTTCCTGTTCTATTACGCTCCCACTTGTTTCCTTTTCTAAAAACTGCTGTTCTAAAAAATGGGCATTACGAGAAACAAAAACCTTTTGTTCCTCTGCGTAATAGAAATAATACCCTTTGGAGTTCTTTGGATATCCCACAAACTTACACTGTACTGATCGTGCCTCGAGTTTGTCCGCATGCTGCTTTTTAACAAAAGCCGGACATCCCCATATCTTCAGATACTGAAGATAGGGTTTCTTCCCTATCAGGGCCTGCTTCCCAGAGTACGCTAAGATGGGCACGTGACGTAGCCAACCATGCTACCTGTGGGATGGAAGTATCCATCCACAGTCACATTACGGCTGTAGAGATAACAAGAACAAAATAAAACTATCTAATACATGTCCATAAGCCAAAATAAAATGAGTCAAGAATAATAATAATGCGGAAGCAAAAGATCCAATACAAGAATAACTGGAATGTATGTCCCATAATGCGGGCTCACATCAGGAATAAAATGCTGAAAAGTAAAAGAACTAACTACTACTGAATCCTCACTGCTCAGCCTGCTGGCTGAAGTACTCCTGCTCGGACTGCAGCAAAGGTACGGAATCTGGGCCATGCAAAACCCAGATGTCAGCGCGACATGTCATCAAGCAATAACATATAAACAGGGTAACAAGACATGCAAGTATAATCATAAGTGGTAAAGCAGGTGTGACAGCAATATAAAAACAGGGCAGTGAAGGGTAGTGTGCAGTGAGTAAGCTAAACTGGTCTATTGGGTTATCTACTCTCAAGTCTTTGAAATCAATTTGATGAATCATCGATGTAACTCAATAGTATCCCATGCATGCTCGGGACCACGGTCTAAGACTTTCGGGCTGAAACCGAGACGTCCCGCTAGGCACTAAAAGGAAAGGGTAAAGACGAATGATGTCAGCAGCAGCATCCCGAGGCAGGCCTAGCCTCTAAAACTGATCAGTATAAGCAAGCAACTGTCGAGTTACAAGTCAGGTTTCATCATTGATTTCCCCATACCCCAAGTTATAAGTGTTCAAGTCATGTATTCAAATGATCTGGAGCTAATGCCAACACAGGATCAAGCAGGTACAGGTTTGTCTGGATAGACAACAGGAATGGTCCGTGAGGACAACAGGTCAGGTCAGTTGGCATTAGACACAGGATCAGGTAACCGGTAAAACCATGGTACATCAGGTCACGCCAGGTAATATATAAAGGTGTCACGTTATGTCAAGAGTTGCACGGTATCATGTCGGGTCAAATAATATGTATAGCAAGTCATGTCAGGGTGTACAAGATATCATGTGAGTGCTCATAATCAACTAGCAAAATCATGGTTACAAATAAACAAGCATGGTTATAATCAGAACAAGAAACTGGCACATGTAATATGATATGTAAATAGGTAAGAATTAAACTACTTGGATGCACGGTTATCAGTTTAGGTTTAAGGGATAGTTTTAACATTTCAGGAATGCAGTATAACAAATATGGATGATAAAATCATATTCATATGTATTAAAACAATCTAGAGATGCAATTGAATATGAATTAGGCTAGATGTATGCAACCGGTCGTCCGATAGGGTAAAACTACAAAAGGGTATTATGGCTATAAAAAAATTGTGATTATGTGATCTAACATATAAATGTGATTACTAGGTATAGTAAACTATATGCAACAATTAGATTTCAAGTTCTAGATCTGAAATATGTAAACGGAACATTGTGCTGTTAACTTGGAATTCAAGACTTTAGATTCTATCTATAGATTTAATAGGAAAATAGATAAATTAATATAGCAATAGTATGAATAGCATGTAGCAAGTTTCATTTGCCTCGACGGATTCAAGAAACGGTAAACGGAACGTTACGCGTCAGCGGGAAAAGTCGCGACGCGTGCACGGTACACGGAATGAGTCCAAACAATGAACAATGGAATCACACGGGTCAGAGGTCCTCGCAGGGTCGTCGTGATCGTCGCCGGCACGGTCGGATTCCGGCAAACCAAGAAAAAATAGTGAGCATAACCTAATGGAGAAATGCATGGAAGAAGAAGCAAGAAGAATGAAAGAGAACAGGGGGGATTGATGAAAGAACTTACTCACTGGACTGCAGGGGGTGACAGCGTCGTCGGTGAGTCGTCGACGGGGCTCCGACGATCTATAGAGGTACCCTTTAATTTTTAACATAAAAGAAAATTTAAGATAAAGAAGAAGAGAAAGAAGAAGAAGAGAAGGATGAGGGAGAGAAAGGTTGCTCACAGGGGGTGTGCACGAAGGCCAGGGACATGGGGACGAGGTCACCGACGGCGATTCCCCGGCGGTGCAGATGTGTGCAGGGGTGCACGGCTGCTCGGGTGTGAGTGCAACGCGACCGGAGAGGAAGAGAGTAGAGGCGGAGGTGACGAGGGTGAGGAGGCGACGAGGTCTGCACAGTCGTCTTCGGTGCTAGGGCAACAGCGAGAGGAGAGACGGCGGCTAGGGCTTCGCAAGTTATGGGTTCTGGTTTTGTTAAAGAAGAAGAAGAGAAGAAATATAAGAAGGGAAGAGAGAGAGAGAGATACGTAGGTAGAGAGAGAGAAAGATTCGAGAGGAGAGAGAGAGGGGATCGAGAGGAGTGAGAAAGAGAAAGAATAATAGTAAAGAGAGATGAAATTGGATTTTAGCGCAGGGAATAGGGAGAAGAGAGAGAGGGAGAAAGAGAAAGGTGAGAGAAGGAGAGAGCTGTGGGGCCCAGGGGAAGAATGGGGGATTGCGATTAGTTGGGAATAAATAAGAATTGGTTTGAAAAAAATTTTTATTAAAGATTCACCGTGAAGAGAAAAATCCTGGGAGAAAATTTGTATTCTGTAAATTATATTTTCGACTGATTAAATTTAAAAAATAAAAAAATTGGATATGGCGGAATACAAAATATTTCAGAATTGTGCCCGGGTCGGGTCTAAAAATTTAGATTTGAAATATGAAAAATATTAACAAGTTCCAAAAATTGAAATGAAGTATTTTGTAATGAAAAAGCATACCACTAAGAACGGACGCACGTACGTCCGCGTAGTCGTCCAAACACGTCCGTTTTAATGAACGAGACGAGAACACGATGCAAGGACGCTATCACAGGGTTAGGGGTATCAAACAAGCCATGTCTTGTATTTTAAATTATTTTAAGTGACTTAAATGGTTATAAGCAAGAATATGAAATGTTAGTGTAATCTATAATTAGGAAACAACGAGCTCAAGTAAGCGGGTCGAATATAAAGTAAATTACCATTTTGCAACTAAACATGATGAATGAAATAAATACCACAAACAACACACACGGTAACTGAACTTGGTATAACTGGACTCGGTTGTTACATTATACCCAACTACAAAAAGAATTTCGTCCTCGAAATTCCAAGAACACAAAAATATAGACGACCAACAAACTACAAGAAAAGATGGGGAAACTTCTGCCGGATTTCATCTTCCCGTTCCCAAGTTGACTCTCCATGTGAGCGACTACCCCAAGAAACAAGCACAAGATGGATAACCTTGTTCTTAAGGACCTTTTCCCTCCGATCCACAATCGCAATTGGTCGCTCCTCAAAAGTCAAGTCTCCTCGTACAGTCAGCTCCGAATGATCCAACACATATGTTTCATCTCTAACATACTTACGGAGTTGAGATACATGAAACACGTCATGAACATTCGCCAAGGATTGCGGTAACGCCAATCGATACGCTACCTCACCAACATGCTCCAAGATCTCGAAAGGTCTGACGAATCGAGGACTGAGCTTTCCTCGACTTCCAAAACGAATCACCTCTCTAGTCGGTGATATCTTCAAGAATCTGGATCGTTCTCTTCGACTGGCCATCTGTTTGAGGATGATAAGCCGTGCTAAACTTCAATCAAGTCCCCAAACTTTCCTGTAAGCTCCTCCAAAAGTGTGATAAGAACCGAGTGTCACGATCGGACACGATGCTCACCGGTACTCTATGCAATCTTACAATCTCCTGCATGTACCGTTCTGCTAAAGTTTCTATTGATTGACCAACCTGAAAAGGAATGAAATGAGCTGCCTTGGTCAAACGATAAACAATCACCTATACTGCATCGTTGCCCTTTGGACTCTGTGGTAGAGCTGTCACAAAATCCATGGTTATATGTTCCCACTTCCACTGAGGAATCGGAAGTGGTTGCAATAAACAAGCAACCCTTTGATGTTCAGCCTTAACTTGCTGACACACCAAGCACTTTGCCACAAAGCGGGCAATCTCCCGTTTCATGCCTTCCCACCAGAAATGCTGTCGTATGTCTCGGTACATCTTCGTGCCTCCTGAATGTACGGAATAAGCTGAGCTGTGCGCCTCTTTCATAAGTTCTTCGCGAATATCTCCCTTTGGCACACACAAACGGCTACCATATCTCAACGAACCATCCTCATGGGTCAATAAGTCAGTTCGAAGTCCAGCTTCAACCTGTTCTCGAAACTTCTGCAATCTAGGGTCCTGCGGTTGCGCCGCTTTAATATTCTCGATCAACGATGAATGTACCTGCAGCTGCATCAACTGTACCGAAGAATGCGGTAGCACAACCTCCAAATCAAATCTTCGAAAGTCTTCAATGAGTTCCTTCTGTGCAGTCAACGTCTGAATTGCTGGTAACCGACTGAGCACATCCAGCACGACATTAACTTTTCCCTGATGGTACTTAAGATCCAGATCGTAGTCAGCCATCAGCTCCAACCATCTACGTTGCCTCATATTAAGCTCCTTCTGCGTGGACACATACTTCAAACTATTATGATCAGTGAAAACCTCGACCCTTTCGCCCAAAAGGTAATGTCTCCAAATCTTCAAAGCGAAGGTCACAGCCGCAAGCTCTAAGTCGTGAGTTGGGTAATTCTTCTCATGGGCCTTCAACTGTCTCAATGCGTATGCTACAACCTTCCCATGCTGCATCAAAACGCATCCCAATCCTTTTCCAGATGCGTCGCTGTGAATCACCAAGCCTCCGGAACTGTCCGGCACGGTCAGTGTTAGGTTAGTCTAGCACCCTATGATGAGTTTTGAAGCATCACATGTCCCAAAGTTTAAATTTTTATGGTGCTAAACGAACATATAATGGAATCGATCCTAGAAAATTAGGGTTTCGAATGAAAAAGCGAATCAAACTAGGGTTTCGAGACTACAACCTTTGTAGCTCCCTTTCGCTGGACTCCTTGGTGTCTTGGGTGTTGGAAGAAGGTCCTCTTGAAGTCCTCTTACGTCCACGACGATCCACCACGGAGTTCTCCGTCCAAGCTTGCAACTTCGTAAAACCGAAGAGAACACTCTAAGCAAGTTGGCTAAACTTGCATAGAATGATGTTGTGGTTTGGAATCTCACTTCAAAAACCTTTCTTTGAGTGTGTTTAACTCACTAGAAAAACTTAGAGAGCAAATGGTGAAGGAGAATGAAGATGGTGGCTTTTCTTTTTAGCAAGTGTAGAATGATAAAAAGATGACCATACAAAAAAGAAATAAAATATAACCTTTTATATTTTATTCCTTATTACCTCTAACCATGATTAAGTGATGGAGGGTTTATTTAACTTGAGTTTTAAATGATAAAGAGAAGGATAACCCAAGGTTAGAGGTAGGTGAGCAAGGTTAGGTTAGAAGAAGAATGTAGAAGCTAACAAAGATTATCCTTTTCTTTTCAATTTGTTTTAAATCCAAAATTAAATAAAAAACCATCACTTAATCTATGGTGTGAGTCTTATATTGCCACCATTTCCATGTGCTAACAACCATGATAGATGGGTGTATGTGTGTATGTATGTATGCACATCCACATGTGCATGAAACTAGATAGAAAGAAAGAAACATATACACCCATGCATACATCCATCATGTCCATGAAAGGTTTTAAGTGAGAAAACTAATGGTTAAATGATAAATCAACACTTGATTTATCAATCCGGTCATATCTCATATGACCCCACCAAAAGAAGGCCGCCCGATCAATGTCCGATATCATATACGCACATTTTAATCGGGTGTATGAGCATATCGCATACGCGCACCACAACGTTTCGCCTGGACTGGGTAACTCCTTTGTGGGACTCTAGGACTCGTCAATACGCCGGCAGAGGGTAATGATCATATCAAGTCCCCTAAGCCGCAAGCGGTCAGCTAAACGTAACGGCTACCTGGGTATTGAGCGATCAAAAGAAAACAAGCAAACCTGCTACAACTCCCGTCGAGCCAACCGGAAACACTACCGTACAGTCCGGTCTCTTCGTCAGATATGCTGCATATCGAGCCTAGGAATGGTCACTTCGACCTTAATAACTCAATAAGTCATGCCGGTGAATGGTCTATAACAGATCGAGAAACTACCGATAACACTTATCAGCAAATCTCAGCAGCCCTGGCCAGGGACTTACTGATATAACCAGTCGGGCACAGCACAGCATCAACTCCCAATACCGGGAGAGACGAAAACCCCTCCTATCGCTTATTGCCTTCGTGTGTCTCGGGACTGTACCTAACGGCCACCTGTTTGCACGACTCAGTAGAGCCGTGGTAGGGTGACAATCAAAGTACAGTGGGAGAACACACAAGACTCTATGACGATCTCGGGTCTACAGACTAACCTGTACCAGTGTCACCTGAGAACTGCTATTCGATGATAGATATAATTCCATATAGGAGTTCTCGGTGAGTCCGTCCAGTGTACCCAGTCAGCACTGAGCACCCGTATATGATCTTGATGTCAAACATCGATGAATGTGGGAACATCCATCGCCCATCGCATGGGTCTAGTATCATATACACTAGTCTACTCTGGTATATCAATGCCCCGTCTCGATATACCTTCGACTAGGGACTTTCCCGGATATGCTTATAGACTACAGATGTCCCACTAGTATGATCTCCATCATAATCAGAGCAGTCAAGCCAATATCCTCAGGGCTTTATCAGCATGTATGAGTGAATAATAAGCATGATCAAGTCAAAATGTCAGATAAAAAAGAACCAGATAGCATACTATCATGTCGAGCAAGATTGCATACTGAATATATATACATGTATAGATACATCCACTATCATATAATAGCCTCTAGGGCATACATATATCCAACAATCTCCCACATGCACTAAGGCCAGTTATTGGCGTATCTCATACCCAACATCTCAAAAAGTCGCTCATGCTGCGGCTGAGGGAGGGCCTTGGTGAATGGATCCGCGGCGTTATTCTTTGTGTCTACCCTCCTAATCTCGATCTCGCGGCGATCAACAATCTCCCGGATCAAATGAAAATGCCTCAGGATGTGTCTGGACCGCTGATGGGATCTGGGCTCCTTGGCTAACGCCATAGCCCCATTATTGTCACAATACAAAGGTATTGGATCAATAATGGTTGGAACTACTCCTAGCTCCGAGACGAACTTCTTCATCCAGACGGCTTCCTTGGAGGCATCATTTGCAGCAATGTACTCAGCTTCCATCGTAGAGTCTGCAACGGTATCTTGTTTGGAACTCTTCCAACTCACCGCCCCTCCATTGAGGGTAAATACAAACCCAGAGATAGATTTGCTGTCGTCCTTATCGCTCTGGAAGCTCGAATCGGTAAAGGCCTCCATTTGGAGATCTCCATTACCATACACCAAGAACAATTCTTTAGTCCTTCGCAAGTACTTAAGAATGTTCTTCACTGCTGTCCAGTGATTCTCCCCTGGGTTGGATTGATACCTGCTTACAACACTAAGTGCGTAAGCTACATCTGGGCGTGTACATAACATCGCATACATTATAGATCCTACTGCCGAAGCATAGGGTATAATACTCATGCGAGCTCTCTCTTCATCGGTCTTTGGACAAGAATCCTTGGAGAGAGTGACCCCATGGCAAGCGGGTAAGGCACCCCGCTTGGAGTCTTCCATACTAAACCTTTTTAGGATGGTGTCAATGTACCTGGTTTGGGACAATCCCAATAACCTTTTGGATCTATCCCTATAGATCCTTATGCCCAGAATGTACGTGGCATCACCCAGGTCCTTCATGGAGAACCTCAGTGATAAGAAAGATTTGACCGACTGTAGCATAGGAATATCATTTCCTATCAGAAGAATGTCGTCCACGTACAATACGAGGAATGTGACAGCTCTCCCTACAGCCTTCTTATAAACACAAGGTTCATCTGGATTTTTGATGAAATCAAACTCTTTGATAACATCATCGAAACAGATGTTCCAACTCCGTGATGCCTGCTTTAACCCATATATGGATTTAAGCAATTTACATGCTTTCCCGCTGCTCCCACTATCAATGAAGCCCTCTGGCTGATCCATATAAACGCATTCTTCCAAATTTCCATTTAGAAATGCGGTTTTAACGTCCATCAGCCAGATTTCATAGTCGTAGTGAGCAGCAATAGCAAGTAGGATCCGAATGGATTTAAGCATGGCTACGGGAGAAAAAGTCTCGTCATAGCCAAACCTGGTCTTTGACGAAAACCCTTTGCCACAAGTCTTGCCTTATAGGTCTCCACCTGCCCATCTACACCAATCTTTCTTTTAAAGATCCATTTGCACCCTACAGGTTTTATCCCAGGGGGTACAACGTCCAAAGTCCACACTTTGTTGGTGTACATAGACTCCATTTCGGATCTCATGGCATCCAGCCACTTCACAGAGTCTTTACTCGTGATAGCTTGCTGAAAAATGGTAGGATCATCATCATCCATGATGCAATCTTCACCGTTACCATCAATGAGGAAACCGTAGTACCTCTCCGGTGGGCGAGAAGTCCTACCAGACCTACGGAGTGGCCGAGGTTCTTCAGTTTCTGCTGCAACAGCCGGTTCAACTAAATCGTCATTTGTAGTTTGTGTCTCTAGAACCTCTTCTAGATCCACCACCTTGCCATTATCTTTGTGTGTGAAAAACTCTTTTTCCAAGAATGTGGCATGTTGAGAAACGAACACTTTTTGTTCCTCTTTGTGGTAGAATAGATATCCATAAGAATTCTTTGGATATCCCACAAAGTTACACATGACCGACCGTGTCTCGAGTTTGTCCGGATTCTGCTTTTTAACATAGGCCGGGCAACCCCAAATCTTAATTCTCTTAAGAGATGGTCTCTTCCCATGCCATATCTCATATGGCGTGGTAGACACGGTTTTGGTTGGAACCCTGTTTAGCAGAAACGCTGCAGTCTCCAATGCATGCCCCCAAAACGAGACTGGTAACTCAGCGTCACACATCATGGACCGGACCATATCTAATAGGGTCCTATTCCGTCGTTCTGACACACCGTTGTGCTGTGGTGTGTAAGGAGGAGTGAGCAGAGAGAGAATCCCATTCTCTTTTAGGAAGTGTGCAAATTCTGTACTGAGATACTCACCACCTCGATCTGATCGAAGCATCTTGATACTCAAGCCGGTTTGTTTTTCTACTTCTTCTTTATATTCAATGAATTTCTCGAAAGCTTCGGACTTGTGCTTTAATAAAAATACATGACCGAATCTTGAGAAATCGTCAGTGAACGTAATGAAGTATGAAAAACCGCCTCTAGCCTGTGTAGACATTGGCCCACATACATCACTATGTATGAGGCCCAGGAGCTGAGTAGCTCTTTCTCCGTGTCCGGTAAACGGAGTTTTGGTTATTTTACCCTTGATACAAGACTGGCAAGTCGCATAAGATTTATATTCAAAAGAGTTTAAATATCCATCTTTGTGTAACTTGTTTAGTCTTGTTTCGTTAATATGACCAAGTCTACAGTGCCAAAGAAAAGCTTCATTTAATTCTGAAAATTTTCTTTTATTAGTGTGTTGTATACTGAAAACTGTGTGTTGATTTAGGACATATATTCCGTTGTTTAGTGTACCATACCCAACCAACTTTTGATTCAGGTTAATGTTCATAACATTGTTCTTTAATACAAAATTATACCCTTCATTGTCCAACAAAGAAACGGATATTATATTACATAGCATACTTGGTACAAAATAACATGGATTTAAAACCAAAATACATCCAGATGGCAACCCCAAGTGATACTCTCCCACTGCGACTGTATGTACATTGGAACCATTTCCAACGCGGAGAGTATGGTCACCTGTCCTCAAAACCTTGCTATTTCTCAGCCCCTGCATAGAATTGCAAATGTGAGAACCTGAACCGGTATCCAATACCCAGAAAGCAGAGTTTATAGAAAAACAGTTTTCAGTCACAAACGCACCTGAAGCAGAAGCATCACCATGCTTCTTCTTGAGACTTAAGTACTTCGTGCAATTGCGCTTCCAATGTCCTGTCTTGTGGCAATGAAAACATTCGCCCTTCCCCGAGTCTCCAACCTTGGACTTTCCCTTTCCCTTCACCTTTTTAACTTCGCCCTTAGGATTAGTGGGTTTCTTCTTTTTCTTTCCCTTGGCCTTGGCTTTCGGGCGAGAAGATGAAGACTGTCCAATAGTCATAACGGGAGTTTTTGCTAACTTCATAGTGCTCTCTGCACTCCTTAACATGTTAAGGAGTTCAGGGAGGTCCTTCTCCATGCCATGCATGTTGAAGTTCACTATGAACTGAGCAAAAGTGGAGGGGAGGGACTGCAGAATAATATCTATATATTGTTCATTGTCCATCGTCCATCTAAGGTCCTCAAGCTCTTCTATAAGAGCTATCATCTTCAGAACATGGTCTCCTACTGGTGTGCCAGGGGCCATTCGCATCTGAAACAATTTCTTTGATGCTTCGTATCGTAATACGCGGGATTGCTCCCCATACAACTCCTTTGTATGGAGCAATATACCGTGAATGTCCATGTCCTCGTGCTGCTTTTGATGTGTGTTATCCATCGATGCAAGCGCGAGGCATGTGGCCGTGGCACAGTCAGCGTCCCACGTCTTGCGGACTTCAATGTCCGCAACTGAGGATTTTGGACCAGGGACGGGCGGGGCTGAAGTCGTGAGGACATATGATACTTTATCATAAGTCAAGGCGATTTTCAGATTCCTCATCCAGTCTTTATAGTTGGTCCCATTCAGTTTGTTTTTATCTAGTAAAAGCTTGAGTCCAGTCATGGGTATCTGCCATTAAGAGAGAGAAAAGAATACACTCAGCGAAAGCTCTTGCATAGATTAGATTGGTTATTATCTTGTCTAATCGATATTTCCCACTGCTTTTTATCGAGTTTTTCTTTCAAACCTTAAAAAGAAAAACTAGCCAGGATTAATTACAGTCTACAACTTCGCTAACCGTTCAGCCAGGCCAGTGTCGGTACTTGAGGGAGGTTCCCCGTGCTTTCGCACGGACCTAATTAGAGTAAACCTCGTTTTCCCAGAGGCGGAGCCCCGTTAACACCTTTCTAGACACCTAATGAGTTAGCTAATTGTAAACTGTAAAACTCTCCTAGGAGCAACTATTGCCCACAGTGGGATCGGGATCCAACCATCACATGGAAGGTATGCAATCTCATTGCAAATTTCAACTTTGAAATTCCCGATGTGGTTTTTACCCCTAATACTCGTGACCTTGGCTAAGGTCAACAAATCACGAGCACTAGTCAAGCTCAACCCGTCATTTCTTGATTAATTAGACCCGTTCATATGACCCTTGGCTAAGGTCAACAAAGTCATATGCCCGTCCTAATTAATCTGCATCATATGCGTTTGTAGGAAGACATCACTTAGGTACCGTACACTACGCCTTGGCTAAGGTCAACAAACGTAGCACGAATACTAAGTACTCTACTTCCTAAAATGACGGAGGGTTGCGGATGATTTTTAAGAAAATCTTTAACGCTTTGAACTTGATATCGTTGTAGAATCAAACGGTTTTCAAAAGGAGTGGCTTAAGCTCCTCAGTTTTGAAATATAGCTTTTTCATAAATAGCCGAGTGGTTTTAAAATCCGATTCTACAACATCTTTTAGGTTTATTTTCTTTACATTAATCACATTAATGTAATCCCATCATTTAAGTCCTTAAGCCAATCACAGAAAAGAAACGAAAATAACACGTACGCTTATGCCATCCGCATTCGCCGCAATGTTCCGTTATGCACCGTTAGGTTACTTAACTAACGGCATACCGGGACGGGACTAGCGCGGGTGTAAAACATAAGCAACGTCTACTATATATCATATATATAATATGTCATTCGTCTCAGATATCACAGAACACAGACAGCAGAAACATAGATATAACGTGGGATATACTAGGACGTCCGTATTTAGTATTTAGCCAGAATAGAAAATACGGATTCCACAGTCGCGATAAATAGCCAAGCCCACACCCTGGACCCCTACGAGAGCGGCAAGTGACCCTGCCGATTCTGGAGTTTAGGAGACCCGGTCTCGACTCCTCGAGATGGCCTCCCACTGAACCCCAGAACCCGGTCACCTGTGCTCCCCTCCTTAGGTCCATCCTAATGCGGAAAAGTAAAATAATATACAACACTGGTGGCAGCAACCTCAACCCGGAAGTGCCCCAAGTAAAAGAATATTACATTAGATTTGAATTTACATGAATGAAAATATAAAACTCTCATCTCACATAAAACCTCCCCCCGGCTATTCAATCGCGACAATCCTGCACATCATATCTCAGCAACACATAATATCTCATATCATCAACGTAAGTAAGTATGCATACCCCAATTGTCGTTGATGTATAGCAACGAAACCGGCGATATCGTACATACTACACTTACGGTCACAGAAAAGAAAGTGTAAAACTGCAATATCTGGAATCCACATTCGCTTTAGACATCACAAATGCGAAATATCACATATTCCGTATTTCATGTCTAGTAATATGAATTCCACACATTGCATCACATTCCGGATAAACAGACAATATTGAAGTTTCCGAACGAATGATCAAACACCTAGGATTCACTAAAGCCCAACACTTGAGCAGAGTTCAAACACCTGGAGTGTGTCACAGTAGTAGTGGTCCAGCCGTAGAAGGGTCAAGCCAACGCCTCACATGTGGCACGCCGTACTGCCCCAAACCCTAAGGTTCAAAGGGCAGTTCAAGACGGTCACATAATCGAGTTAAGGTTTGTTGTCTTCTAGAGGGAGCACCACAAAAAGACTTGCACGTATCTCCAAAGCATTTAAACCCCGTGAATAGTGAGCAAATGATACTCGTTCAAACACTTCAACACTTTCTAATTTACCCGGAAAAGCTACGAAATGAAAATACCGATCAAAACTACGCGTCCAAAACCATCTCTAGAAAATGCAGTACTATATTCAGATTAAACATACCTAAAACAGTATACTAGCAGATCTAGGAATTATGGTGCAATTTATATAGCAAGATGCCACTGTACGGCCGCGGAGCCGCGGCCTAAGCAAGGAATTGCCGCGGTTCCGCGGCCATATGAACAGTTCACTTGATCGTATTTCACCATTATTCTTAGTTTTCCCTGCTGTATTTTTTAAGTATTTTTAATCCTGAAAAATGTCAGATTTTAAAATTTGTCCAGAGAGGGTCCAAAAGTTCGTATTTTTTTTTTCGATCGGGATTTTTACTTCGTAAAAGCGTCGCCTAATGTTCTAGGTTGGCTCTGATACCAATGTTAGGTTATTCTAGCACCCTATGATGAGTTTTGAAGCATCACATGTCCCAAAGTTTAAATTTTTATGGTGCTAAACGAACATATAATGGAATCGATCCTAGAAAATTAGGGTTTCAAATGAAAAAGCGAATCAAACTAGGGTTTCGAGACTACAACCTTTGTAGCTCCCTTTCGCTGGACTCCTTGGTGTCTTGGGTGTTGGAAGAAGGTCCTCTTGAAGTCCTCTTACGTCCACGACGATCCACCGCGGAGTTCTCCGTCCAAGCTTGCAACTTCGTAAAACCGAAGAGAACACTCTAAGCAAGTTGGCTAAACTTGCATAGAATGATGTTGTGGTTCGGAATCTCACTTCAAAAACCTTTCTTTGAGTGTGTTTAACTCACTAGAAAAACCTAGAGAGCAAATGGTGAAGGAGGATGAAGATGGTGGCTTTTCTTTTTAGCAAGTGTAGAATGATAAAAAGATGACCATACAAAAAAGAAATAAAATATAACCTTTTATATTTTATTCCTTCTTACCTCTAACCATGATTAAGTGATGGAGGGTTTATTTAACTTGAGTTTTAAATGATAAAGAGAAGGATAACCCAAGGTTAGAGGTAGGTGAGCAAGGTTAGGTTAGAAGAAGAATATAGAAGCTAACAAAGATTATCCTTTTCTTTTCAATTTGTTTTAAATCCAAAATTAAATAAAAAACCATCACTTAATCTATGGTGTGAGTCTTATATTTCCACCATTTCCATGTGCTAACAACCATGATAGATGGGTGTATGTGTGTATGTATGTATGCACATCCACATGTGCATGAAACTAGATAGAAAGAAAGAAACATATACACACATGCATACATCCATCATGTCCATGAAAGGTTTTAAGTGAGAAAACTAATGGTTAAATGATAAATCAACACTTGATTTATCAATCCGGTCATATCTCATATGACCCCACCAAAAGAAGGCCGCCCGATCAATGTCCGATATCATATACGCACATTTTAATCGGGTGCATGCGCATATCGTATACGCGCACCACAACGTTTCGCCTGGACTGGGTAACTCCTTTGTGGGACTCTAAGACTCGTCAATACGCCGGCAGAGGGTAATGATCATATCAAGTCCCCCAAGCCGCAAGCGGTCAGCTAAACGTAACGGCTACCCGGGTATTGAGCGATCAGAAGAAAACAAGCGAACCTGCTACAACTCCCGTCGAGCCAACCGGCAACACTACCGTACAGTCCGGTCTCTTCGTCAGATATGCTGCATATCGAGCCTAGGGATGGTCACGTCGACCCTAATAACTCAATAAGTCGTGCCGGTGAATGGTCTATAACAGATCGAGAAACTACCGATAACACTTATCAGCAAATCTCAGCAGCCCTGGCCAGGGACTTACTGATATAACCAGTCGGGCACAGCACAGCATCAACTCCCAATACCGGGAGAGACGAAAACCCCTCCTATCGCTCATTGCCTTCGTGTGTCTCGGGACTGTACCCAACGGCCACCTGTTTGCACGACTCAGTAGAGCCGTGGTAGGGTGACAATCAAAGTACAGTGGGAGAACACACAAGACTCTATGACGATCTCGGGTCTACAGACTAACCTGTACCAGTGTCACCTGAGAACTGCTATTCGACGATAGATATAATTCCATATAGGAGTTCTCGGTGAGTCCGTCCAGTGTACCCAGTCAGCACTGAGCACCCGTATATGATCTTGATGTCAAACATCGATGAATGTGGAAACATCCATCGCCCATCGCATGGGTCTAGTATCATATACGCTAGTTTACTCTGGTATATCAATGCCCCGTCTCGATATACCTTCGACTAGGGACTTTCCAGGATATGCTTATAGACTACAGATGTCCCACTAGTACGATCTCCATCATAATCAGAGCAGTCAAGACAATATCCTCAGGGCTTTATCAGCATGTATGAGTGAATAATAAGCATGATCAAGTCAACATGTAAGATAAAGAAGAACCAGATAGCATACTATCATGTCGAGCAAGAATGCATACTGAATATATATACATGTATAGATACATCCACTATCATATAATGGCCTCTAGGGCATACATATATCCAACAGTCAGAATGGGAGCGGTTATCAATTTCTGCTTCAACACCTCAAAAGCTGACGCACACCTATCAGTCCACACAAAAGGTACCTCCTTGCGCGTAAGCTTTGTCAATGGCTCCGCCAGACGAGCAAAGTTCTCCAAAAATCTTTTGTAATACCCGGCGAGTCCAAGGAAACTTCTTAACTTCGCAACATTCTTCGGAATCGGCCAATCTCGAACTGCTGCAATCTTTTCGGGATCGATGGCGATTCTATCGCCAGACACAACATGCCCTAAAAACTTTACTTCTTCCAGCCAAAACTCGCACTTGCTCATATTTGCATATAATTTCTCTTGTCTCAACGTCTGCAGTGCGATCTTCAATTGTTCAGCATGCTCTTCAATACTCTTTGAATAGACCAGAATATTATCAATGAACACCACTATAAACTGGTCCAAGAAAGGTGAAAAGATTCAGTTCATCAAGTCCATGAATATCGCCGGTGCATTCGTTACTCCGAAGGGCATCACTAAGTACTCGTAATGTCCATACCGAGTTCGGAACGCCGTCTTGCAAATATCCTCTGCTTTCACTCGGACCTGATGATATCCGGATCGCAAATCCAGCTTCGAGAATACCCTCACGCCACTAAACTGCTCAAATAGTTCGCCAATGCGAGGGATCGGGTACTTGTTCTTAATGGTCACCCGGTTTAGTTCTCGATAATCAATGCACATCCTCCACGTGCCATCTTTCTTCTTAACTAGAAGAACTGGAGCTCCCCA
The DNA here is from genome assembly GCA_030015575.1 of Agapanthus africanus. NCBI lineage: Eukaryota > Viridiplantae > Streptophyta > Magnoliopsida > Asparagales > Amaryllidaceae > Agapanthus > Agapanthus africanus. The sequence goes on along the minus strand of CM057346.1, from coordinate 342,497,394 downwards.
AGGCGAGTTACTGCTTCGGGTCCAACCCTTCTCGAGTAATTCAGTAACCTGCTTCTTAATTTCTTCCAATTCCACTGGTGCCATAGGATAATACGCTTTAGAAACTGGCGCTGCACCAGGAACAAGATAATCGCGAACTTCATGTCTCGCCTCGGCGGTAAACCTGATATGTCTTCAAACACGTCCATGAAATCTCGAACAACAGCTGGCGTATCATCTTGAGCAACCTCCATTGATGCAAGAATATTAGCTGTCGGCCTAGCCCTAAACTCGACTAGCCCGACAGAACTGCTTCCTCCAGTAAAGATAAACTCGGGATGTCCTGGAATCTGGAAAGTTACTTTCTTTGCCCTACAATCAATGTGAGTATGGAAAGTGCCGAGAAAATCCATTCCCAAGACGACTTCATAGCTGCCCGTATCAACCACCAAAAAATCTGCAAAAAGCTCCCGTCCGCAAACAACAACTGCACAATCTTTACACTCTCTACTAGATATGATTTTCCCATTCCCAGTGTGTATGTTCCAGTAACTAGACAGGGTCGTGCAAGCAATCGAGTGTGTAGCAATAAACCTGGACGACATAAAACAATGGGATGCACCAGAATCAAATAACGCTAATGCGGGAAAACCATGAACAAGTAGAATACCTGAAACAACTTCTCCCGAAGCCTTAGCTTCCTCAGCCGTCAAGGTAAAAACTCGAGCCTGATTGGCTCCTTGAGTCAGCTGCTTCTGTCCCAGAAACGGTTTCTGCGGTGGCTTCAGAACATCATCCCTTGTGTGAAGCTTCGATGGACAAGAGTTAATAGTATGATCCGCCGATCCACAAACCAAACAAAGTCCCCGCATCCTGCGACATTCCCTTTGCAAATGTCTGGGTAAATGGCAATAGCTACAAATCACGGTCTTTCTCTGATCAACGACCGTAGGCTTCTTCATCGGTGTTACACCACGACGGTCCACTCGAATACCCCTGTGTCCATGTGCTCGGTTCGGTGCAAAAGCCGGCTTCCGTACTGTAATTGCTGTCTGCTGTGAACTCCCAGTCTTCCCAGATAAGCTCTGCTGTTCTCGGGCTGCCGTAAGTACCTGTGAGAAAGTGGTCAAACCCAGGGAGAAAATCTGCCTCTAGATGTCCACATCCAAACTGCGCATGAATCTCCTTGCCCTATCAGCATCATCGGCAACCAACGGTCCAGCGAATCTACTGAGACGCGTCCATTCCGCTGCATGTACATCTACGTGTGCACCATTCTGCTTTAGACTGATGAACTTCTCTTCCATTTCCTCCCGTGCAGTCCGCGGAAAGAACTTCTCCAAGAAACTCCTTGAAAAATCTGCCCACTTGATCGGCTTGGGCAAGCGGGTCTCCTCCACCAGCCACCATTCATGGGCGTAATCCACCAACTGGATGCGTACCACATCCACCCTCTTATCATCTGGGATCTGTGCTGCAATGAGTAGATTCTCCGTGTCAACCAGCCACTGCTCCGCTGGCAACGGTTCCTCCAAACCAGTAAAGACAGACGGACCCAGTCTTCTGAAATCTGCTACGGTTCCCACATGATCTACTGGTCTGACCCTAACATTGTTTACAGACTGCTGAACGGTCCGCAAACCTTCCTGAAACGATTCAGCTTGCTGCTGGATCAGCTCGGTCTGCCGCTTTTAGTTTTCTAACATCCCACGTATTACTCCAAGGTTGGCGGCTTCGTCAACACGCCTTTGGTACGTTTTCAGATTCTTGTCTGCCTTATTCCTGAAATCAAAACACCCAAGAATTAGTATGATAACAGATTCAAAATGTAGATCAAGGCTAGAACTCTGAGTTACTTAAATAGAGTACCGCATTGTAACCATGCCGCGTTAATATAGCTACAATTACATAACTCCACCCAAGTCGCCTAAGTTCTAGAGATAACAAGGAATCAGGTTTCGAGTCGATATGCAAAGGAGATTTGCATATCGTAAAAGTTTAATCAGGAGGAGGTTAAGATTCAAGAACGGTAAAACGGCAAGGTGGCAGGACATGTTTCCTAATCACAAGTATTCTGATTCATGTATTGGGTCCAATACCCAACTACAAAAGAATCAACCCGATTAACCTATGGCTCTGATACCAAAAGAACCATGTCACGCCCCGCTTCCCAGAGTACGCTAAGATGGGCACGTGACATAGCCAACCATGCTACCTATGGATAGGAAGTATCCATCCACAGTCACATTACGGCTGTAGAGATATCAAGAACAAAATAAAACTATCTAATACATGTCCAAAAGCCAAAATAAAATTAGTCAAGAATAAAAATAATGCGGAAGCAAAAGATCCAATACAAAAATAACTGGAATGTATGTCCCATAATGCGGGCTCACATCAGGAATAAAATGCTGAAAAGTAAAAGAACTAACTACTACTGAATCCTCACTGCTCAGCCTGCTGGCTAAAGTACTCCTGCTCGGACTGCAGCAAAGGTACGGAATCTGGGCCATGCAAAACCCAGACGTCAGCGCGTCATGTCATCAAGCAATAAGATATAAACAGGGTAACAAGACATGCAGGTATAATCATAAGTGGTAAATGTTGGAGATAGTGCCCTCAGAGTCAATTATTGGATCACAGGCACGTAATTGCAATGATTGAGGGAGGACCTATGCCGATAGGACAATCTTACTCAAGATGATAGTATGCTATCTGGTTTATCTTTATCATCGTGTATTGCTTTAGTTGACCTTACAGGTCGCTATTACACGTTGATAGAGCCCCTAGGATTCTTGCTTGACTACCAGCAGTATGATGGCGCTCATATACGTGGGAGCTGTGGTCTATAAGCACATCCTTAAAAGGTCCCTAGTCGAGGGAGTTTCGAGACAGGGTATCGATACTCCAAAGTAGACTAGTGTATACAGTCGAGACCCCGACGAGGGGCGGTGGCCGGTCTCACAAGCCACTGGTGTCAGTTGGTTCACCTAAGATGTATACAGGTGCTCATTGGATTATGAGTACACCGGACAGGACTCGACGGGAATATGCTAGTTGGTCTTGAACCATACGTCAGATAGCAATTCCCTGGTGACATGTGTACAGGTTAGTTCATCCACCTGAGAACGTCATTTGTCTCATGTGAGTTCTCACTGTACTTTGATTACTACCCTACCACGCTCAAAGGAGACGTGCAAACAGGTTTTTTGGGTACAGTCCCGAGCCACATGGAGGCAGTGAGCGGATCTGCAGGGGTTCATCTCTCCCGGTATTGGGGGTGAGGTCGCGCTGTGTCTAAAAGAGCCATTACACGAAGTCCTTGGCTAAGGCAGGAGATTTACTGGTAGGTATTCCAGTAGTATCTCAGGGTGTTCTGGGCTACACTCCGACACGACCTGTACCGCTTTTGGGGCTCTGACTTTTACCAACCCCCTAGGCCCGCCATGCGATGTTCATAGACGAACGAACCGGACTGTACGGATATTGTCACTGACAGGCTCAGTAGGGTGTCAGGATGAGTTCGCTCATCGACGTCCCTTTTGGTCAATACCTGGTAGCCCGTTACGTATGGCTAATACCTTTGACATGCTAGTGGTTAAATCCACAACCAAAGTATTGACGAGTCTTTAGAGTCCCCCACAGACCGTTTCTCAAGTTTCGGGCGAAACGCTGTAGAGGCCGTATGGAGATATGGCAGGGTTCGATCATATACATGCGGTATTGCACGGATCATGATCGGACGAATAATACTAGCGGGCTTTGGTTTAAGCCGGATCCTAGTATTGTACAGTGTAGATTTTGTCTCATTGCATTTGTATTCGGTCGGAATACAAATGCGGGTATGTATATACAGTAGCGGGGTTTTCCTGTAATTTATTACGGGATCAGTATTTTGAAGTTGACTGTTTGCTTTCCGGTTTCGGCCATTTTCCTTTGTTTCTTTCTTTGGCTGAATTTTGGTGGAGAGGGGGTTATTTGCAAGCATGCAAATTTGAAGTTTGGAGGGTGTTTCTTGTTAATGGTTGTATCATTAAGGTTCTACCATCTCTTGACTTCTATTGTGCATCATCATTGCTTGACTTTTGTGATATGAGATGGTGATGGGTTTATGAGTGTGGATTTTGTTGTAATGATATTTCATCATCATCACCTTTTCTCTCTCTTGCATTATTTTTGGGGCTCACTCATTTTTCATTCTCCATTCTCTCCATTCTATCATCCCTCAAGAGATGGCCGGCCATACAAGGCGGGCCTAGGGGGCGGTAAACTTCAGTCCCTAATAGCGATACAAGTCGTGTCGGAGTGAAGCCCAGCACACCCTGAGATAACACTGGAAACCTACCAGTATATCTCGCTTGCCCTGGCCAGGGACTACTCGTGTAATGGCTCTCCTAGACACAGCGCGATGTCAACCCCCAATACCGGGAGAGACGAATCCTGTCTAACTGTCACTGCCTCCCAGTGCTTCAGGACTGCACCCAACTACTACCTGTTTCCAAGACTCCTTTGAGCCGTGGTAAGGTAGTAATCAAAGTACAGTGGGAACACACTCGAGGCGAAGTGACAGTGTCAAGTCAGCGGACTAAGCTGTACTCATGTCACCTGGGAACTGATAACTGACGATAGGTATAATACCAACCGGTCAGTTCCCGATGAGTCCTGTCCAGTGTACTCGTAACCCTAACGACCACCCGCATACTATCTCCAATATGACGTACTGATGGCTGTGGGACAGAACATCTCCCACTCTGGGATGAGAAGTGCATGCGCTAGTCTACTCTAGAGTATCGATGCCCTGTCTCGATAGTCCTGTGACTAGAGACCTGCATAAGGATGTGCTTATAGATTACCCAGCCCCCACTAGTGTGACTGCCATCACAACGCTGGTAATCAAGCAAAGATCCTAAGGGCTCCACTAATGTGTATAGATGATATACTAAAATAAACACATGTACACATTGAAGTAGAAACAAACTAAGTAGCATACTACTATTTTGAGCAAGATTGTATATACAAGGTGAATATCCCAAGCTTCCATTAACAAATATACAAACTAGTATAATACAGTAATGGTCTCTAGGGCATATACACTAACAATCTCCCACTTGCACTAAGGCCATGTACTGGCGTATGGAAGACCTATCATCTCGATCAGCCGCTCGAACTGAGTCTGGGGCAAGGCCTTGGTGAATGGATCTGCAGTGTTATCTTCTGAAGCAACCCTCCGAACTTCGATCTCCTGGCAATCCACGATCTCCCTGATCAGGTGATACCGCCTCAAGATGTGTCTGGATTTTTGATGGGACCTGGGTTCCTTCGCTAAAGCTATAGCCCCGTTGTTGTCGCAATACAGAGGTATTGGATCAACAATGGACGGAACCACCTGAAGTTCTTTCAAGAACTTCCTCATCCAGACGGCTTCTTTTGCGGCATCAGATGCAGCGATGTATTCTGCTTCCATAGTCGAGTCAGCAATGGTTTCCTGTTTGGAACTCTTCCAACACACCGCCCCTCCATTGAGGGTAAAGACAAAACCCGACATGGACTTGGAATCATCCTTGTCATTCTGGAAGCTGGAGTCAGCAAAGGCCTCGATCTGGAGGTCCTTTCCTCCATACACCAAGAACATCTTTTTAGTCCTTCTCAGGTACTTGAGAATGTTCTTTACCGCTATCCAGTGTTTCTCCCCAGGGTTTGACTGATACCGGCTTACCACACTCAGTGCATAAGCAACATCCGGTCTGGTACACAACATCGCATACATTATAGAGCCTACCGCAGAAGCGTAGGGTATGATAGACATGCGATCCCTCTCCAAATCAGTCTTGGGAGACATCTCTTTAGAGAGGGTGATCCCGTGACAAGCCGGTAGATTACCGCGCTTGGAATCTTCCATACTGAATCTTTTCAGTATGGTGTCGATGTACCTGGACTGTGAAAGTCCTAATATCCTCTTGGATCTATCATGATGGATCCGGATCCACAGGATGTATGAGGCATCACCCAGGTCTTTCATGGAGAACCTGTATGACAAGAACCCCTTGACAGATTGTAGCATAGGAATGTCATTTCCTATTAAGAGAATGTCATCCATGTATAAAACGAGGAATACTACAGTTCTCGCTACAAATCTACTATAGATGCATGGTTCATCTGGATTTTTGATAAAGCCATATTCTTTGACCGTCTCATCAAAACAGATGTTCCAACTCCGCGATGCCTGCTTTAGTCCATAGATGGACTTAAGCAACTTGCACACCTTTCCGCTGCTCCCACTCTGAATGAAACCCTCTGGCTGGTCCATATAGACACACTCCTCTAAATTTCCATATAGAAAAGCGGTCTTTACGTCCATCTGCCAAATCTCATAATCGTGGAAGCCAGCAATGGCAAGAAGGATCCGAATGGATTTCAGCATAGCCATTGGAGAAAAGGTTTCGTCATAGTCCAAACCAGGTCTTTGACGAAAACCCTTTGCAACAAGTCTAGCTTTATAGGTCTCAACCTGTCCATCTACACCAATCTTCCTTTTGAAGATCCACCTGCATCCTACGGGTTTTACCCCGTCTGGAGCAATGTCCAACGTCCATACTTTGTTGGTGTACATGGACTCCATTTCGGTCCGCATTGCATCCAGCCATTTTACCGAGTCAACGCTCTGAACGGCCTGCTGGAAGCTAGTAGGCTCATCATAATCGATGATGCAATCCTCTCTATCCCCGTCTATAAGAAAACAGTAGTATCTCTCGGGCGGATGAGACTGCCTACTACTCCTGCGGAGCGGCGTTGGAATGTCCTGTTCTTTTGAACCCTCTGGTTCCACTAAGCTTTCAGTAATAGCTCGTGGTTCTGGAATTTCTTCCAGTTCTACTGTGCTCCCACTTATCTGGTTTTCCAAAAACTCAGTTTCCAAGAAGTAGGCATGACGAGAAACAAAAACCTTTTGTTTCTCTTCGCAGTAGAAGAAATATCCCTTGGAGTTCTTTGGATATCCCACGAACTTGCACTGTACTGAGCGTGCCTCGAATTTGTCTGCATGCTGCTTTTTGACAAAAGCTGGACATCCCCATGTCTTAATGTGATTAAGATAGGGTCTCTTCCCATACCACATCTCATAAGGTGTAGTAGGCACAGTCTTAGCTGGAACTCGGTTCAAAAGGTATGCAGCTGATTCTAGCGCATACCCCCAGAATGATCGCGGTAACTCAGCGTTACTCATCATGGACCGTACCATATCCAATAGAGTTCGGTTCAGTCTCTCCGATACACCGTTATGTTGCGGAGTGTATGGAGGAGTAAGCTGAGAGAGAATTCCATTCTATTTTAAATAGTCCAGGAACTCGGCACTTAAGTATTCACCACCTCGATCCGATCTTAGAATCTTGATACTTTTGCCGGTTTGTTTTTCTACTTCATTCTTATATTCCTGGAATTTTCCAAAGGCTTCGGAGTTATGTTTCATTAAGAAGACATAACCGTACCTTGAAAAGTCATCCGTAAAAGTAATGAAGTAAGAATAACCGCTTCGCGCATGTGTAGACATTGGACCGCACACGTCGCTGTGTACGAGTCCCAAGAGCTCGCTCGCTCTTACTCCGTGTCTAGTGAACGGAGTCTTTGTCATCTTTCCTTTGAGACAGGATTGACAAGTTGCATACGATTGATATTCGAACGAATTCAAATATCCTTCTGTATGTAACTTCGTCAACCTTCTCTCATTGATGTGACCCAGTCTACAATGCCATAAGAAAGTCTGATTTATTTCCGGAGACTTTCTTTTGTGTGTATTCTGGACATTGAAAATCTGTGGTTGGTTTAATACGTATATACCATTGCTTAATGTACCTGACCCAATCAGAACTTGATTAAAGTGAATGTTTACAATATTACATACAAACGCAAATTTATAACCTTCTTTAGAAGTCAAAGATACAGAAATGATATTACAAGTTACGTTGGGTACAAAAAAGAAATTACGCAAAACCAAAACATGTCCATCTGACATTCCCAGGTGATAGTCCCCCACAGCCTTAGCATCCATGCTAGCTCCGTTTGCAACTTTGAGGGTCATGTCACCTGCCTTCAAAAACCTACGGTTTCTCAACGCCTGCAAAGAATTACAGATATGAGATCCTGATCCGGTATCCAATACCCAGGAAGTAGAGTTTATTGAAAGACAGTTATCAATAACATACACACCTGAAGCTGAAGCCGAAACTTGCTTCAGTTCCTGTGTTTTGGCTTTCCAAGCCCTGCAATCATTCTTCCAGTGTCCACTCTTATGACAATAGAAGCATTCTTCCTTTCCCACAAGCTTCCCTACTTTCTTTGTTGCCTTTGCCTTTCCCTTCGTATCCACTTTACTAACACCGCCCCTTGGTTTGGCGGGGGCTTTCTTCTTCTTTCCCTTGGCTTTCGCCTTGGACCTAGAAGAGGAAGATCCTCCTACAAACAAAGTGGATGTTTCCCTACCTTTCTGTAGGGTGCCCTCTGCGCTCCTAAGCATGTTGAGGAGTTCTGAAAGTCCAACTTCCTTTTCTTGTAAGTTGAAGTTCAGGATAAACTGGGCGTAAGTGGAAGGAAGGGACTGGAGAATCAAGTCCGTGTAGAGCTCATTCTCCAACGTGGTCCCAAGGTCCGCGAGCTCTTCTATGTAGCCAATCATCTTAAGCACGTGTTCCGCTACCGATGATCCGACGGCCAACCTTGCCGAAAATAGCTTCTTCGATACTTCGTATCTTACGATACGAGATTTCTCTCCATACAGTTCTTTTGTATGGAGAAATATTGACTCGAGTTCCATATTCTCGTGCCTCCTCTGATGTTCGTTGTCCATAAAGGCAAGCACGAGGCACTTGGCCTTCGCGCAGTCGATTTCCCAGGTCTTACGGATTTCCTTATCCGCGACGCTGGTTTTGGGACCTGGGACAGGGGGAGCTTTGGTGGTAAGAAGATACCCCAGCTTGTCGTAAGTGATTGCCATCTTGACATTCCTGAGCCAATCTTTGTAGTTTGGCCCTGTCAGTATGTTTTTATCTAGAAGTAACTTAAGTACAGTCATGTCGATTGGTCGCTGCAATTAGGAGAGAGAAGAAACACTCAGCATGATGCTCTTATAAGTTTAGAGTGGTTTTTAGTTTGTCTAAACAGGATGGCTCCCACTTTCTCTCGAATCCCTCCTCAAACCAAAAAAGAAGAATTAGTCAGGATCAATCTCACCGTACAATTCTTGCTTAACCGTTCGGCCAGGCTGGTGTCGGTACTTCGAGGGAGGTTTTCCAACGCTTTCGCGAAGTTCCTTAATTAAATAAGCTCTTTTCCCTGTGGATGTAGCCCCGCTAACACCTTTCTAGACACCTACTTAGTTTATAGCATTGATCGTTAAGTGAGAAATTTCCCAAGGAGTAGCATATACTCACAGTAGGATCGGGATCCAAATATCATCGCGTGACGAAACTGAAGGAATCCTACCAGAATCATCACACTCCAAATGGTATGCAACTCTAGCAAGTTTCAGTACTTATGAAACTCCCGATGTGGATTTTTGCCCCATGCTCTTATGACCTTGACTTTGGCCAACAAATCATAAGTCACATGTCAAGTTCTACACATCGTTCTCCAGGTTAATTTGAATCCACCCGTACCTACCCTTGACTTTGGCCAACAAGGCAGTACGACTGTTCCAAATCAACGCATCTATCTATGCTGCACATGAATACCCAATAGCTACCAATCACTATGCCTTGACTTTGGCCAACAAACATAGCTTGAATACTATTGACTATTCATGTGAAACGACGGAGGGCTATGAATGGTTTTGGCGAAACCGTGAACGTAGTGAACTTGATATAATCGATGGAACGAGATAGCTTTTAAAAGGATTGGCTCAAGCTCCGCATTTAAAAGTTGGTTTTGAAAAGAACCGAGTGGTTTTTCGAAAGTGTTCCAACGACTTTTACTTGGTTTATTTTCTTGCATTAGTTCTTTTAATGCATATTTTTCTTGCATTAGTTCTTTTAATGCGTCCCATCATTTAATCCTAGCATTGCAGAAAACAACCAAAATATGACGTACGCTTATGCCATTCGCATTCACCACGGGGCCCCGTCATTACCCGTTAGGTTACTTAACTAACGACAGAGCGGGGGCTGGGCTAGCGCGGCTGTAAAACATAAGCAACGCCTAAATAATATCATATATAGATATATTGCAATGATAGCCATTTCAGATCATAGATGAATACATTGGATATACTAGGAACTCGCAATTCGTACGAGCCTGTAACGAAAAGCAGATTACACGGTCGCGGTGAATAGCCAATACCCCACCCAAGACCCCTATGGGTGCGGCAAACTACCCGCCAAGTACTCGAAGGGGAGCAACCTCCCTCAACACCGTGAGTAGGCCACTCAGCACTTCGAGATACCCAGTAGTTAGTGCACCCCCTCCATGGGTCTATCCTAGGAGCAAAAACAGTAAAAAGAAATTATACAATGACGGCTACAACCCGACCTGGTTGTGCGGCCATACAAATAATATTACATCAATTTACAAATTTACATAAATTAAAAGAAAAGAAAACTCTCGTCTCATAACCCCCGGCTATTCACTCGCGACAATCCAATGAATTCATATACACAAACCAATAACATTACAGATCACAGATTTGTATAACTCCCACTAATCGACATATAGCGATTAGCAGACGTTCAATACAAATATCACATCACAGAAATACCCGTCAGCTTAAGTCTTTAGAAACTCGATCAAAATATGGTTTTTAAAGCCCCAAAAAAAAAATTCTTTCTGGAAAATCTGGGCTGAAAAAACATATACCAAAATTCCCAAAATGCCCCACTGAACAAACTGCAACCAAAATTTCCCACAGCCGAGTCAACTCGGCCGCGAAACCGCGGCGGTAGCACGCTCCCGCCGCGTTTCGGCGGCGCTTTGATCGGATCAATGGATGAAATGTTTGCAGTTTGCTATAAAAACCCTGAGCCGAATTTTAAAGTATGATTTATCATTTTTGGAACAGAGAAAAAATTCGACAGCAACCATGAATTCCGGGTTCATTTCGGGACTTTTTCTCCGATCGAATTTCTAGCTACTATGCTAACATGTTAGATAGAGTTTAACTAGGCTCTGATACCACTGTAAGTCCATGCTACCTCTCCCGGTACTTTCGGGCATGCGGAATTAGATGAAAAATGATTTTCTAGAGGCGCCAACATGGACTCAAAACGGATCTTTGTTAAACTTAGCTACCTAACAACCGAACTAAGAGTTGTTAACTACTCGGTTAGGGGGTTATACATTTCTTTCTTGAACTCCTTCGTCTTCTACACTTGATGGTTGTCCGGATCGGGTTCACCCCGTCGTCTCCTTGCGTCAATGATCGATCCACCCGAAAGCTTCTACCTTTGGCTTCTTCTTCGAGCTTTGAAGAAACTAGTTCATTCGGTTTGCTAAACCTTGTGAACTAGAGTGAGTAGAGGAGAGTGTGTTGGGATTTTTCTCTATGGTTCTTGGTTCTAAACACATGAGACAAGTGAACCATAGACTAGAGAGAGAGAGCAAGAGGAAGAGGATGAGAGCTCAAGAACAAGAGAGAGAATGAAAAATGATAGAATGAGAAAGACTTTTCTCTCTTGGCTCTCATAATCCAAAGCCATCATAACCAATCATAGCAATCAAGCATTATGTGATGGTTTAAGATACAATAGCCATATCATTTCATGCACAAGAGAACAAGCAAGCAAAAAAGCTTTTCCATGAAATGATAGCCATTGTCATCATGATGGTCAACTAGTCCAACCTAGTCAACCGGTCAACAAAGTCAACAAGTCAATAAAGTCAACCCCTCAACAACCATCACCATAATACTTAATTAATATTATTGTTAATCATATATCATATTCTCATTAGGGTTTAGCAAGAAGTCAATGGTCAACAGTCAACAGTTAACAACCCTAATGAGAATCCTCTGCCTCTGTCTCTCCGTCAACTGTGCATACACACCCGCATCCGCGTTCCGAGGAACACGAATACATACTGGATAAAACAAATCCCAAAACGTACACTAGGATCTGGCTTAAACCAAAGCCGGCTAGTGTTAACTGTCCGGACACTGTACGTGCACAAGTGCATGGATGTGACCGGACCCTGTCGCAAAACCATGCGACCTGTCGCAAAACCATGCGACCTCTACTCTTTTGCCTAAAGGCGAATAGCTTTCTGTGTGGGACTCTAAAGACTCGACACTACGCTGGCAGTGGGTTTAACCACAGACCGCAAGCGGCACTAGCTGTGCGTAACGGTCTCCAGGTAGATGCCGACAAGAAGACCGACGAGGTGAAACCCATCTGAACTCCTACTGAGCCTGAATGTGACAGTCTCCGTACAGTCCGGTCTGTTCGTCTGATACATCGCATGGCGGGCCTAGGGGGCTGTAAACGTCAGTCCCCTAATAGCGGTACAACTCGTGTCGGAGTGAAGCCCAGAACTCCCTGAGGTAACACTAGAAACCTACCAGTATATCTCGCTTGCCCTGGCCAGGGACTACTCGTGTAATGGCTCTCCTAGACACAGCGCGATGTCAACCCTAATACCGGGAGAGACGAATCCTGTCTAACTGTCACTGCCTCCAAGTGCTTCGGGACTGCATCCAACTACTACCTGTTTGCACGACTCCTTTGAGCCGTGGTAGGGTAGTAATCAAAGTACAGTGGGAACACACTCGAGGCGAAGTGACAGTGTCAAGTCAGCGGACTAAGCTGTACTCATGTCACCTAGGAACTGATAACTGACGATAGGTATAATACCAACCGGTCAGTTCCCGACGAGTCCTGTCCAGTGTACTCGTAACCTAACGAGCACCCGCATACTATCTCCAGTACGACGTACTGATGGCTGTGGGACAGACCATCTCCCACTCTGGGATGAGAAGCGCATGCGCTAGTCTACTCCGGAGTATCGATGCCCTGTCTCGATAGTCCTGCGACTAGGGACCTGCATAAGGATATGCTTATAGATTACCCAGCCCCCACTAGTGTGACTGCCATCACAACCCTGGTAATCAAGCAAAGATCCTAAGGCTCCACTAATGTGTATAGATGATATACTAAAATAAACACATGTACACATTGAGCAAGATTGTACATACAAGGTGTATATCCCAAGCTTCCATTAAGTAATATACAAACTAGTATGATACAGTAATGGCCTCTAGGGCATATACACTAACAGTTACCTCTCTGCTGCATAGATAGATGCGTTGGTTTGGGACAGTCGTATAGCCTTGTTGACCTTCATCAAGGGCTTGTACGGGTGGGTTCAAATTAACCTGGACAATGACGGGTAGAACTTGACATGTGACTTATGATTTGTTGACCTTCGTCAAGGTCATAAGAGCATGGGGAAAAAATCACATCGGGGGTTTCTAAAGAAACTGAAACTTGCCAGGTATGCGCATACCTTCTGGAGTATGATAGCGTGAGTGGATTCCATCACGTTATCATGCGATGATAGTTGGATCCCGATTCCCACTGATGAGTTGGTTTACTCCTCGGGTGATCCCGACTAATTCTTCTTTCAGGTTTGGAGAAGAATTTGACGTTACAGTAGGAGGTTTGCTGATTAGATAAATTGGTAACCATTCTGATCTAGGTTAGAGTGCACGCTGAGTGTTTCATTTCTCTCTCTCTTTGGCAGCGACCATGACCCGACCTTTGACTATGACTCAGTGACCAAGATTAACCGAACCTTCCTAAAACACTGACTTTTGGATTGTCAGAGTTGCATACCTCATTGCCACTTCTACTTTTACCCTTTTCTCCAGGACACCCCGTATTACTACGAACGTCCACTTCCATTGGATAAAACCATCATATGGTTATATACGAACTCGATGGAATTTATTCGAGAATGGTTTCCGGTTCTGGAGAAAATGAATAGGACTATTCAGTTGTCTTTTCCTTTTATCTTCTATCAGGTTGCGAGTGCTCCTTGGATTAGGGGATAGTACACCCGTTACGCCTATTAGATAGTCTTCTTCCAAACCTTAGGCTGGTGCCGAACGGTAGGGAATGAAGAAAGCCGATCAGCCTAAGTGTGGTGTACAGAAGGTATTAAGTTAAGAAAAATAAAGGGATCAGAAGGAGGGCAAAATAAACTATGACTGCTATTCACGACCAAACCAAGTATGTCATTACCACTCCCACTTCACCTTTGTATTTCTCCAGGACACTCCGTATCACTACGAAGATCCACAGTTTATTGGATACTCCATCGTATGGTTATATAAGAACTCGAAAAGAACTTGTTCTAGTTCGGGGATGGATTCTGGTTCAGGAGAAATAGGAATAAGTTTTATTCGGTTGTCTTTTATCTTCACCTTCTCTCGCTTTCCGAGTGCTCCTAGGATTAGGACAGTACACCCATTATACTTATTGGATAGTCTTTTTCCAAACCATAGGCTGGTGCCAAACGGTAGGGAAGGAAGAAAACCATTTGGCCTAAAGGGGTGTGCAGAAGGTAATGGCTAAAGACATATGAAGGGATTTGGAGAGATGGCAAAGAAATATACGGTTACAGTTGTGAATCTGGATAATGGAAGAGGCATTACTAGGAATACCCGGATACCCCTCCGAAACTTTTAGATGTTTCAGTTTCACTGTGTACTGTTAATAGGAAACTGATTTCCTAATTAGACACTTGCTCCAGAGTATGTATTTACCAGGTATGATTCTCACATCTGTATGGTTTTTCAGATGATGAGTGGGAGTAAGTTATTGGGAATTAGGCGATCATCCTCATTATATCGGAATTCGTTGTAATTGGTGATATTTGAAGAAATCGCCTGGGCTGTTTGCCGGACGGCAAATATTTGGTTTTGAATATCCGTTGTTATGCACCAATTTTAAATTGATATATCTGTACGTCTATTTTTATCGAGTGAGATATAACTTTTTGAAATTATGTCCATGACATTTACCTATATCAGTGGATGGTTAGGTAAGAAGCATTAAACAGCGGTGTAATTCTTCTTAACCATAAGTACAGATTTTCAACCTACGACACACAGCGAATGAGTCAATAGACTCAGGGGACTTATACAGAGTATTGTATGATTGTCCAGTGTCCATTAGAACAGAGGGGTTGGTTCTCGTATTATATTCGGCTTACTTATGACTTCTCTAGTTTTTAGACAGGTGTTTCGTAGAAACACAGGATCCAAGTTTTGAGAAGTTATAGGTATATGAATAAAGTAGAGAACCAGGTGTTGCAAGTATCGGGATTCTTCAAGGTGATCGAAAATGTAGATACTTGTGTATAGTATTCAGTTGATAGTAATGATTAAGAGAACTTGCTTCTCTTTCAGGTTACTCATATCTGGACGCATTCCTAAGTTGAGTAACGCTGATCGGCCTCCTTCCATTTAGTTAACATGCACTGGAGACAGCTGGATGATTTGAATCTGGTTCAATTAAATAAGTGCCTCTGGTACTATATTGGATATAGAACAGTTCATATCTTAACGATGTTAAGGTACGGGGAGTTGTCCGGCTTATGCTTAAAACCAGACTCTGGATAACTCAAGGCACGTTTCTGTAATGGCTGTTTGTGGGTTGACCCAGGCTATGACGAGGGTTGACTTTCTACCATCTGGAAGATCAATAGTGATATTGTTCTTGACTCGCCACAGTTTTAATAAAAATGGATTTTTTTTTTTCAGAAAACAGTAGTGGGAGTATGGTAGAACTGGAAGTGATTCCAGAACCGCAAGCGATTATTGAAAATTTGATAAGAACCTGAAGATTCAATCTGGTTTGACATTCTATTAGCCACTCCGCAGACATGGTGGGTAACCTCAGGCACCCGAGAGGTACTCCGGTAGCCTCAAGGACGGTGACAGGGAGGTTCTTGTTTACCCAGACTTGCCATTGTTGTTGTTCCAGGCTGTGAGACCCGGCAGGAGGATGAGTATAGCGTCATTCTGAACTAGGTTTAGAAGTGTACGTCTATATGACTCTGCTAGAGGGTTGTCGTAGTCAGTGGAAGCAGCGGAAGCATAGTAGACAAGTGGCTTATGTCTATTTATAGACTTAAGCAGACATAGCGGAGATAGATCATCTATTTCTGATGTGACAGTCATTGGTTGGACTTCATCAGAATAGAGGATGGATCTGTTAAGAAGGTAGTTGGGTGTGATGTCCTGGTATCTGGATAACATACACAGAGTAGGAAGTGATGTTCCTATACTACGATCGGTTATACTTTGGTTGTCATACAGTAGTTTCTCCACAAAGGGACTTGGAAATTATATCAGACATTCTGGTTACTAGATCTATGGTTTTAGATCTAGATTTGGGTAGTTTCCCAATCTGGGTACTTAGACAGCATTCTAAAGGTGTTTTAGAATGGACGACTCCTGGCACGGTAGTGTACCTGCAGGTGATGGAGTCACCCTCTCCCAAGGTGTCTTACAGACTAAAGGAGAGAGGGATGTGCATGATTGGCAGATCACTTGCTTAGGCAATTGAGTCAATCATGAGATGTCAAGTACCACGCCAGATGTTTTTGCGCTAGATGCAATAAGGTGATATTGATCTAATCCTGGAGAAACGTTCGGGAAGCAGTTTTAGAATATAAGTGGATGTTCTAGGGATATGATAATGACAGCCTCATTCGGGAGACAGTTATCATCCCAGGCTTCCAAGGTGACCTGGATGACAGAGAGACTGTTAGAGTTATAGTTTTTCCTCTTACGAGGGGCAGTATTTTGGACAGATGGTCCAAGCGGATACTCAGGGAGGCATGGCGCAGGGTACTGATTAAGTTTAGTTGACGATACAATCTAAGAAGTTTGGAATTGGAGTTCATTTATGAACTAGGTCCCATCAGACATCCAGACACATTCTAAGACAGGTATTGCTCATTTCGGGAGATGGGTTTCTCCGCGAACTTGAGATTAAGAGAGACATAGAAAGAAACATCAGGACGGATCCACTCACTGAGGCTATTCCTCGAACGCAATAGTTTCGCAAACGGGTTTTGTGAGACTGATTAGTAGAGGAGTTGGGTGTTCGGTATCACACGTGCTGTGAGTATGCGACATCGCAATAATTAGCCTTGAGTGCAAGTGGGAGATTGTTTGAGATAGTGCCCTCAGAGTCAATTATTGGATCACAGGCACGTGATTGCAATGATTGAGGGAGGACCTATGCCGTTAGGACAGTCTTACTCAAGATGATAGTATGCTATCTGGTTTATCTTTATCATCGTGTACTGCTTTAGGTGACCTTACAGGTCGCTATTACACGTTGATAGAGCCCCTAGGATTCTTGCTTGACTGCCAGCAGTATGATGGCGATCATATACGTGGGAGCTCGGGTCTATAAGCACATCCTTAAAAGGTCCCTAGTCGAGGGAGTTTCGAGACAGGGCATCGATACTCCAGAGTAGACTAGTGTATACAGTCGAGACCCCGACGAGGGGCGGTGGCCGGTCTCACAAGCCACTGGTGTCAGTTGGTTCACCTAAGATGTATACAGGTGATCATTGGGTTATGAGTACACCGGACAGGACTCGCCGGGAACATGCTAGTTGGTCTTATACCAGACGTCAAATAGCGGTTCCCTGGTGACATGTGTACAGGTTAGTTCATCGACCTGAGATCGTCATTTGTCTCATGTGAGTTCCCACTAAACTTTGATTACTACCCTACCACGCTCAAAGGAGACGTGCAAACAGGTTTTAGTTGGGTACAGTCCCGAGCCACATGGAGGCAGTGAGCGGATCTGCAGGGGTTCGTCTCTCCCTGTATTGGGGGTGAGGTCGCGCTGTGTCTAGGAGAGCCATTACACGAAGTCCTTGGCCAAGGCAGGAGATTTACTGGTAGGTATTCCAGTAGTATCTCAGGGTGTTCTGGGCTACACTCCGACACGACTTGTACCGCTTTTGGGGCTCTGACTTTTACCAACCCCCTAAGCCCGCCATGCGATGCTCATAGACGAACGGACCGGACTGTACGGATATTGTCACTGACAGGCTCAGTAGGGTGTCAGGATGAGTTCGCTCATCGACGGCCCTTTTGTTCAATACCTGGTAGCCCGTTATGTATGGCTAATACCTCTGACGTGCTAGTGGTTAAATCCACAACCAAAGTATTGACGAGTCTTTAGAGTCCCCCACAGACCGTTTCTCAAGTTTCGGGCGAAACGCTGTAGAGGCCGTATGGAGATATGGCAGGGTTCGATCATGTACGTGCAGTATTGCACGGATCATGATCGGACGGATAATACTAGCGGGCTTTGGTTTAAGCCGGATCCTAGTATTGTACAGTGTTGATTTTGTCTCATTGCATTTGTATTCGGTCGGAATACAAATGCGGGTATGTATATACAGTAGCGGGGTTTTCCTGTAATTTATTACGGGATCAGTTTTTTGAAGTTGCCAGTTTGCTTTCCGGTTTCGGCCATTTTTCTTTGTTTCTTTCTTTGGCTGAATTTTGCTGTAGAGGGGGTTATTTGCAAGCATGCAAATTTGAAGTTTGGAGGGTGTTTCTTGTTAATGGTTGTATCTTGATGGTTCCACCATCCCTTGACTTCTATTGTGCATCATCATTGCTTGACTTTTGTGATGTGAGATGGTGATGGGTTTATGAGTGTGGATTTTATTGTAATGATATTTCATCATCATCACCTTTTCTCTCTCTTGCATTATTTTTGGGGCTCACTCATTTTTCATTCTCCATTCTCTCCATTCTATCATCCCTCAAGAGATGGCCGGACACACAAGGGAGAGTGGGCTGTCCCAATTTTTTAGAGGAGGAAAATTGTTCTTTTGGCTTGCACAAAATCCTTTTAGCTCATCTCCAAAAGCCGATTCCTCCACCTTCATGATATGGCAACTTCCTTAATCCCATTGAGACAAAAGGGTTCTACACATCATCTACAGTATTCTTCGACATGTCGACTCGCCAACTTCGTGCCCGAGTTGCCTCGGTCCAGAGGTGGGAGCCCGTAAAAGAACCCGGCGATGTGGGACCCTTCCGACGAGGAGATGAAGACCGGAGATTCCGTGGGGAGATCGGGATGACGACGAGAAGACCGAAAGACACGGATCACTCGGTATATCTCTCTACACCTTCTATAGTTAGCCAGGAGTAGGTTAATGGCCCGATCCGGGATTTTAGTATGCGGTAGCGCCGGTTCTAGTTTTAGAAAAGTTCTTGTATTCTGTATTTTGGCCTCGTACAAACGGCCGGGGCGCTGCCGTGCACTTAAAGTAAAGCAGGTGTGACAGCAATATAAAAACAGGGCAGTGAAGGGTAGTGTGCAGTGAGTAAGCTAAACTGGTCTATTGGGTTATCTACTCTCAAATCTTTGAAATCAATTTGATGAATCACCGATGTAACTCAACAGTATCCCGTGCATGCCCGGGACCACGGTCTAAGACTCTTGGGCTGAAACTGAGAAGTGCCGCTAGGCACTAAAAGGAAAGAGTAAAGACGAATGATGTCAGCAGCATCATCCCGAGGCTGGCCTAGCCTCTAAAACTGATCAGTATAAGCAAGCAACTGTCGAGTTACAAGTCAGGTTTCATCATTGATTTCACCATACCCCCAAGTTATAAGTGTTCAAGTCATGTATTCAAACGATCTAGAGCTAATGCCAACACAGGATCAAGCAGGTATAGGTTTGTCTGGATAGACAACAGGAATGGTCCATGAGGACAACAGGTCAGGTCAGTTGGCATTAGACATAGGATCAGGTAACCGGTAAAACCATGGTACATCAGGTCATGCCAGGTAATATATAAAGGTGTCACGTTATGTCAAGAGTTGCACGGTATCATGTCGGGTCAAATAATATGTATAGTAAGTCATGTCAGGGTGTACAAGATGTTAGTTATATGTATGCCCTAGAGGCCATTACTGTACATTGGATGTATATTGTAGTGGATGTTTGGACATATATAGGGAGGACTTTCTTGCTCGACATGATAGTATGCTATCTGGTTACTCTTTACCTTAACGTGTATACTGCTTGTCTCTCTGTTACATGTTGGTAAAGCCCTTAGGATGTGTACTTGACTACCTGGACTATGATGCGGATCATACTAGTGGGGACATGGTAGTCCATAAGTACATCCTTCAAAGTCCCTAGTCGTGGGTATATCGAGACGGGGCATCGATATACCAGAGTAGACTAGCGTGTACCTTCTCGATCCATACAGATGGGCGATGGATGATCCTATATCCATTGGTGTTTGACATCAGAGGAGATATACGGGTGCTCAGTAGAGACTGGGTACACTGGACGGACTCGCCGAGAACTCCCAGATGGTATTATACCTTACGTCAGATGGCAGTTCTCTGGTGACACTGGTACAGAGTAGTCTGTTGACCCGAGATCGTCATAGAGTCTTGTGTGGTTCCCACTGTGCTTTGATTTCCACCTTACCACGTCTAAGAGGGCGTGCAAAACGGTGGTTTTTGGGTACAGTCCCGAATCACATGGAGGCAATGAGCGATAGGAGGGGATTCGTCTCTCCCGGTATAGGGAGTTGATGTTGCGCTGTGTTCGATTGGCTATAACCAGAAATCCTTGGCCAGGGTTGCTGAGATTTACTGGTAAGTGTTACCAGTAGTTTCTCGAACTGTTATAGACCTCATATCGACACGACTTATCGAGCTATTGGGGTCTGACGTTAACCACCCCTAGGCGAGATATGCGACATATCTGACGATCAGACCGGACTGTACGGTAGTGTTACTGGTTGGATTCACTGGAGTGTGAGCGGGCTTGCTCGTCGATCTTCTGATCGCTCAATACCTGGGTGGCCGTTACGTTTAGCAGACCGCTTGCGGCTTGTGGGTGTTTGATATGATCATCATCTGCTGCCGGCGTATTGACGAGTCTTTAGAGTCCTACACAGAGGTTTCCTGGCTCAAGCAAAACGAAATAGGAGCGCATATGAGATATGTGCGGGATCGAGAATGATACCAGTATGTGATACTGTATTCGATTCTCGTGAAAGGTGACATTGATCGGTTATATGCGATATAGCCGGGTTATCGGATCAAGTGTTGATTCGATAAGTTGTTACTGTTGATATTTGTCGGTTATATATACGATATGACCGGATCATTGAATCAAGTGTTGATTTAATGATTTAATGCATAATTATATATTTGATATATTACTTTGCATTAACTAATATCGGTTCACTTTAAAAGGATTTTCTAACTTGGATTGTGCACATTGTATATGTGATATACTTTTGTACACAAGTTTGTATCATGTTTGATGATACATGCTAACTTGAGCATGTGTAAAGATTAAACCATGGTTGTGTAATGGTTAGGGTTTTCCTTTCATTTTCTTATTCATTTATTTATTGATTTATTCTTTATGGAAAATGAAAAGCATAAAGAGAAAAATGGTTGCTAACTTTGTTTGTATTATGAAGCTTCATGCAGCTTTGACTTAGTGACCATTTTGTCTCATGCTTAACCCTAACCATTCCACTTAACCCTAGTCTATTCTCTACACCTAACTAAGGTTAGCATATGATAAGTATTGATTTTATTATTCATTTTACATAATACTTATCATAATATTATCATCTTCTTCTTCTTCTTCTTCAAGATGAAGAACCTTGATTCCATCAATGGTGATTGATGAAAATGAGTGAGAAATCCAATTCTAAAGTGAACCCACTTCCTATTTCTTCATCCTCTACCTCTTGCCAAGTAGTATAGGGTGTTTCCTTCACAAGTTTTCATGGCTTGGTGAAGGTGGAGCTTGATCTAGTGATGCCTCGACGTAGATCATTTTCGGCATCGTCTTCGATGACCTAGCCCGCTTTTTCTCCGTTGAAGCCGATGCTAGAGTCATAGTTCGATTTGGACAGCGGAGAGGACTTCATTGCGGAGCTATGGAGGTGGAGGACCAGATCTACAAAGGTTGTATTTCCGTTCACTTAGTTAATTAGTTTACTAGTTGCATTTTTCGCCTAGACTTCTAGCCAACGATCCGTATTAGGGTTTCTCGGCACCCGTAATTTTTGAAATTGGCATGGTTGATACCTTGTGAGACCTCTTGAGAGTGCCTAGGAACCCTACAGTGGTATCAGAGCCTAGCTAGAGCCTTAGGCGATGCGTAGACGGAGTTTGAAGTCCGATCGAACCGAAACACTAATTGGAATTTGCTCTCTGGACATTTTTGAAATTCGGGGATTTTTCAGAATTAAAAATATGCAGAAAAACCAGAAGGAAATTATAAGAATTACTGTGAAGTTCGATGACCTAATTCCATAAAAGTGCGGCGGAACCGCGGCATTAGCATGCTAATGCGGCGGTTCCGCGACCCTTTTGTCTCTTCTCCCATTAAATTTTGCACAGTAATTCCTATTTTGCAGTGCTGGTGTTCCTGGGAATTTTTAATCTGAAATCAAGAGTTGAGTATTTTGGGTTGTATTGGGAGTTCGTACATTCGATCGGATTGTCAAACTTTGTCTATGTGTCTTTCCGGATAATTTTTTGAATATGTTAAAAAGTTCGACCGGATATAAATACCCAATTTTTCCCCTGTCGGGAAATTTCCAAGTGTTGGATATTTCTGTAGTTTAATCACGTTCTAAGTAGTGCAAGTAACACGATGGTCCCTCTAGAAGACAACAAACATTAAATCGATTATGTGACCGTCTTGAACTACCCTTTGAACCTTAGGGTTTGGGGCAGTACGGCGTGCCACATGTGAGGCGTTGGCTTGACCCTTCTACGGCTGGACCGTTGGTACTGAGGCACGAACTGAATGTCGTTAGACTTATTTCATGTGTTGAGCTGTATCGGGAAAACTTGGGTGTTCGATTGTTCGATCGGAAAGTTTAACGTTTTCTATTTATCCGGAATGTGATACAATAATTGGAATTCACAAGCAGTTATGAGATAACTGAATGAATGTTATAAATCTAGCGGTTTAGTCTCACTTGATCGGTTGCCACGGAATTTTGATGTGATCAAAAGTCCGTCGCAATCACGTAGCGTACGCGGATACTCGCCGGGTAAACTTAATAGACAGCCTCGCTCCATAGCCCCGACCAAGTGACTGTAGGAGAACCCCGTCACCGAAAGCATCCGTTCGGGTGCTCGCGGTAGCGGTGTTCCGCCTTAGTGCACTTTGTCGATGGTATCGGGGGTGCGGCCGCCTACTAAAGTTTGCGACGAGTATTCGATCAGGATGTCGGGAATCTTGTTGAATTGCCCGACTTGATATTGAAAAGAGTTTTCGATTTTGAGACTAAAATGCGGGGTTTATAATTGTTAGGCATGCGATGTCTAAGGAATTCATTTGATTAGGCATGCGATGTCTATGCAGGTTGCGGATTCCAACTGTTGTAGTTTTACACTTTCTTTTCTGTGACCGTAAGTGTAATATGTGATATCTCCGGTTTCGTTGCTATATGTCAACGACAATTGGGATGCGCATATTTACTTACGTTGATGACATGTGTTGTTATGTGTTGCTGGATATGTTATATTCGATCGTCGTGTTTGAATAGCCGGGGGTTTTTATGTGAGATAAGTGTTTTTCATTTTCATTCATGTAAAAACTTGTATGTAATATTCTTTTATTGGGGCACTTCCAGGTTGCGGAAGATGTCACCGTTTGTATATTATTTTCTTTTCCGCACTAGTATAGACCCAAGGAGGGGAGCACAAGTAACCGGGTTCTGGAGTCCAGTGGGAGACCAACTCGAGGAGTCGAGTCCGGGTCTCCTAACTCTAGAATTGGTAGGGTTGCTTGCCGCTCTCGTAGGGGTCTAGGGGTGTGGGTTTGGCTATTCATCGCGACCGTAGAATCCGTGTTTTATACTGGCTCGTATTGAAAACACGGACGTCCTAGTATATCCAATATTTCATATGATTCTTCTGCTGCGATATCTGTGATGTGATCATGTGATGTTCTGTGATAGATACTTTATATAGTATATATATGATATATTATATAGGCGTTACTTATGTTTTACACCCGCGCTAGCCCTGCCCCGCTCTGCCGTTAGTTACCTAACCTAACGGTGCACGAGGGCACATCGAGGCGAATGCGAATGGCATAAGTGTACGTCGTATTTATCTGTGATGTTTAGGTGCTTTAAATGATGGGACTTCATTAATGTGATTAATGAAAGTAAAAGAAACCTAAAGATGTTGTAGAATCGAATTTCAAAATAAAACAGGTAGCTACAGTTCTTACTTTGCACAGCGGTATATATGATATATCCTGCACCTTATTCGATGAGGAAAGGACCGAGATCCCTTCACCGGGAGTGACTCCTTTAGCAATAACTGGCAGATGCTACACACTCGGTTTGTCTTTTGATTGCTTTTAAGAGTTTTTGCTTTGCACAGTGATATATATGATATATCCCGCACCTCATTCGACGAAGAAAGGACCGACGATCCCTTCACCGGGAGTGACTCCTTTAGCAAAACTAGAAAAGCCTCAAAAACACTCCATTTTAAAAATCATTTGATTCTACAACGATATCAAGTTCATTACGCAATAGGTTTTCCGAAAAACCTGTCGTAGCCCTCCGTCATTTCAGATAAGTTGTATATAGTATTCGTGCTACATTTGTTGGCTTTCGTCAAGGTGCAGTGTGCGGTAGCTATATACTGCTTATCTGCTGCATACGATGCGATTGGATTAGGGTAGTCGTGCGGCTTTGTTGGCTTTCGTCAAGGGTCGTGCGGGTGGGTTTAATTCAATCAAGAAATGTACGGGTTGAACTTGACTAGCGGGCTATGGTTTGTTGGCTTTCGTCAAGGTCATAGCACGTTAGGGGCAAAATATTATCGGGAATTTCAAGTGTTGAAATTTGCAATGAGATTGCATACCTTCTATGAGATAGTTGGATCCCGATACCCGCTGCGAGTAAGAGTTACTCCTGGGAGAGTTTTACACATTACAATTAGCCGATTAAGTAGGTGTCTAGAAAGGTGTTAACGAGGTTACGCCTCTGGGAAAATGAGGTTTACATTAATTAGGTCCGTGCGGAAGCACGGGGCACCTCCCTC
Source organism: Agapanthus africanus (assembly GCA_030015575.1). Lineage (NCBI taxonomy): Eukaryota > Viridiplantae > Streptophyta > Magnoliopsida > Asparagales > Amaryllidaceae > Agapanthus > Agapanthus africanus. The sequence goes on along the minus strand of CM057346.1, from coordinate 342,472,325 downwards.
AAAGTACCGACACTGGCCTGGCTGAAAGATTGGCAAACTTGTAGTGTGTAATTAATCCCGGCTAGTCTTTCCTTTTAGGGTTTGAAGGAAGATTTGATGAAAAGCAGTGGGAGCCATCCTGATTAGATAAAATAATAACCAATCTATTCTTGCAAGAGCGCACGCTGAGTGTCTTCTTCTCTCTCTCTCCAAGTAGCGACCATATCACGCCTTAATCAAGATAATAATACGGATATTTGACCGAACCCGCTTGTTATACTGAGCTGGGGAACGTTGGTTCCGCTCCAACTTATAATTTTTATAAGACAGAGCAGGAAATTGGGGATTACCAGAATTCCCGTGCCGCCCAAACGAAGAGAGTGCATGCTGATGCATCATCTTCGGGTGTGTTCATTATATAGAACTGTTTATCAGTGTCCTTTACGTCCTGGGTATATGATACCGGATCAGGATCCCGCATATGTAATATGTTACATGGGCTACAGATAGGTAGAGAACTGAGAACGGGTGATAAGTTTCATGAGGCAGAAAACGGGACAAGTGTTGCAGCCAAGTCTGTTGGTCACTGTCACCCTGTATTCCAAATACATTGATTCTGAACGAATGTTATTAGATACCGAACCTGATATACAAAATCATATCTATCTCTTTATTAGTAAAGAAATGATAAAATTTTGTATTGTTGGATTATGTTTTGAACATTTCCTATATCAAAAGTTGATCGGTTCAGGCACGTTATCTAAAAGCATTGATGTTCTAAATCAAACTACAGTTCTTAGTGTACGGAACACACACAAGAGGAAGAGTTCAGAAATGAACGAATTTCTTCTTGAGGCATTGTAGACTAGGTCATATAAATGCGATCCGACTGGCTGAAGTTACATTTAGATGCATATTTAAATCAGTTTGAATTTACATCTTGTGAAACTTTCCAGTCATGTCACAATGATATAATGACACCAGCTCTGTTTATTGGAAACAGAGAAAGAGTTAGTGAACTCTTAGGATGATACATGTTGATGTATAAAGGTCCCCTGTCTACACATGCCAGGACTGGTTCTTAATACTTCATTATATTCTTTGATAATCTCTCAAGATTCAGACATATGTTCCTGTTGAAACACAAGTCCGAACCTTTTGAGATATTCACAGAATATAAATTAGAAGTAGAAAACCAAAATACGGGTATAAGTATTATGTCCTATGATGAGATCATGGAGGAGAATACTTGAGCACGCAATTCCTGGACTATTCTAAAAGGAGAATGAGATTCTCTCTCAGCATTACTCCTCCGTATACACCATAGCACGATGGTATATCGGGGTGGAGCAATCACACCCTATATGATAAGGTGTGCTCTATGATGAGTACTACTGAGTTACCTATTTCCTTTTTGGGAGTTATGCACTTGAGAAGCTGCATACCTATTGAATAGGGTTCAAATCAAATCAGTTGCCTACCACTTCATATTTGATATGATAAGGGAAGAGCCCATCTCTTAAGTTAGTTAAGATTTGGGGTTGTGCAGCCTATGTCTAAAAGCAAAATCCGGACAAACTCGAGGTAAGGTCTGTAATGTAGAGCTGGAAAGGTTCCAGCTATACAAAACTGCAGCTGAAGATTTGACAGAACCAAAGGATTCAATAGTTACCAACGAACCTCAGCCTCTCCGCCGATCTAGTAGGGTTCCTCACCCACCTGAGAGATACTTTGGTTTCTCTATGACAGTGGGAGCGAGGATTGCATCATAAGATGATGACCCAACTAGTTTAGAGCTGGCCATCAGGAGTGGGACTCTGTAAGAATGGCTGGATGCTTAGCGATCTGAGATGGAATCCTTATACACCAGCAAAGTATGGACTTTGACTGCTATATCTGAAGGGTTAAATCCCCATCAGGAGCAAGTAAATCTTGAGAAGATTACTTGGTGTAGATGGAAAAGTTGAGACTTTCAAAGCTAGACTTGTTAAAGGTTTTCGTCATCAACCAGGCGTGGATAATGATGAAACCTTTTCAAGTCTCTATGCTTAAGTCCATCCAGATCCTACTTACCACGGCTACATACCATGACTACGATATCTGGTGGTTGGGTGTCATGACCGCTTTTCTAAATGATGTTTTGGAAGAGAGCGTCTATAAGTACACAGCCAGAGGGCTTCGTAGACAGTGGGAGCAGCGGAAACGTGTACAAGATGCTTTATAGGATAAAGCAGGCATCGCGGAGTTGGAACATCTGTTTTGATGTGTTAGTCAAAGAGTTTGATATCATCAAAATGGTAGATGAACCTTGTATATACAAAAAGGTAGTAGGGAGTATGGTGATGATCCTCGTAGAGTACGTGGATGACATACACTTGATAGGGAAGGAGTTTTCTATGCTACGCTCGATCAATCTCCGCTTATCACAAGGATTCTCCATATAGGATCAAAGTGATACCTCTTAAATCCTGGGTTTTGGATCTATGAGATCGATCTAAATGGATGTTAGGATTCTCACTAGTTGTAGTGAGATGGTATCAACCGATCCTGGGGAGAATCACTGGAAGGGTTCCAGGGTGATAATGACGACTGAATGTCAGTCACAGGCATTGTCTTTACCCTCAGTAAAGGGACGGTATGTTGGAAGAGTTCCAAGCTAGATACCGTGACATACTAGACGATAAAGGCTGGATACATCGCTACTTAAGATGCTACCAAAGAGGATGTTTGGGTGTATATTGGTTCATGAGATGAACTACGTTCCAACCATTGTGAGACAATGGAGTTGTGGCTTATGCCAAGGAACGCCGGTCCCATCAGTGATCCAGGCATATTCTAAGGCGGTGTCACCTGATCATGGAGATGGTTGATCTCCAAGGAGATCGAGGTTAGGAGAGTAGACTCAGAGGACAACACAGTGGATCCACTCACAAAGGCCTGTTCCCAGAGAGAGATTTTTATGGGATGGTTGAGTATGAGATACTATAACCACTGCTATCAGATGGCCCTAGTGCAAGTGGGAGATTGTTAGTTATATGTATGCCCTAGAGGCCATTACTGTACATTGGATGTATATTGTAGTGGATGCTTGGACATATATAGGGAGGACTTTCTTGCTCGACATGATAGTATGCTATCTGGTTACTCTTTACCTTAACGTGTATACTGCTCGTCTCTCTGTTACATGTTGGTAAAGCCCTTAGGATGTGTTCTTGACTACCTGGACTATGATGCGGATCATACTAGTGGAGACATGGTAGTCCATAAGTACATCCTTCAAAGTCCCTAGTCGTGGGTATATCGAGACGGGGCATCGATATACCAGAGTAGACTAGCGTGTACTTTCTCGACCCATACAGATGGGCGATGGATGATCCCATATCCATTGGTGTTTGACATCAGAGGAGATATACGGGTGCCCAGTAGAGACTGGGTACACTGGACGGACTCGCCGATAACTCCCAGATGGTATTATACCTTACGTCAGATGGCAGTTCTCTGGTGACACTGGTACAGAGTAGTCCGTTGACCCGAGATCGTCATAGAGTCTTGTGTGGTTCCCACTGTGCTTTGATTTCCACCTTACCACGTCCAAGAGGGCGTGCAAAATGGTGGTTTTTGGGTACAGTCCCGAATCACATGGAGGCAATGAGCGATAGGAGGGGATTCGTCTCTCCTGGTATAGGGAGTTGATGTTGCGCTGTGTTCGATTGGCTATAACCGGAAATCCCTGGCCAGGGTTGCTGAGATTTACTGGTAAGTGTTACCAGTAGTTTCTCGAACTGTTATAGACCTCATATCGACACGACTTATCGAGCTATTGGGGTCTGACGTTTACCACCCCTAGGCGAGATATGCAACATATCAGACGATCAGACCGGACTGTACGGTAGTGTTACTGGTTGGATTCACTGGAGTGTGAGCGGGCTTGCTCGTCGATCTTCTGATCGCTCAATACCCGGGTGGCCGTTACGTTTAGCAGACCGCTTGCGGCTTGTGGGTGTTTGATATGATCATCATCTGCTGCCGGCGTATTGACGAGTCTTTAGAGTCCAACACAGAGGTTTCCTGGCTCAAGCAAAACGAAATAGGAGCGCATATGAGATATGTGCGGGATCGAGAATGATACCAGTATGTGATACTGTATTCAATTCTCGCGAAAGGTGACATTGATCGGTTATATGCGATATAGCCGGGTTATCGGATCAAGTGTTGATTCGATAAGTTGTTACTGTTGATATTAGTCGGTTATATATACGATATGACCGGATCATTGAATCAAGTGTTGATTTAATGATTTAATGCATAATTATATATTTGATATATTACTTTGCATTAACTAGTATCGGTTCACTTTAAAAGGATTTTCTCACTTGGATTGTGCACATTGTATATGTGATATACTTTTGTACACAAGTTTGTATCATGTTTGATGATACATGCTAACTTGAGCATGTGTAAAGATTAAACCATGGTTGTATAATGGTTAGGGTTTTACTTTCATTTTCTTATTCATTTATTTATTGATTTATTCTTTATGGAAAATGAAAAGCATAAAGAGAAAAATGGTTGCTAACTTTGTTTGTATTATGAAGCTTCATGAAGCTTTGACTTAGTGACCATTTTGTCTCATGCTTAACCCTAACCATTCCACTTAACCCTAGTCTATTCTCTACACCTAACTAAGGTTAGCATATGATAAGTATTGATTTTATTATTCATTTTACATAATACTTATCATAATATTATCATCTTCTTCTTCTTCTTCTTCAAGATGAAGAACCTTGATTCCATCAATGGTGATTGATGAAAATGAGTGAGAAATCCAATTCTAAAGTGAACCCACTTCCTATTTCTTCATCCTCTACCTCTTGCCAAGTAGTATAGGGTGTTTCCTTCACAAGTTTTCATGGCATGGTGAAGGTGGAGCTTGATCTAGTGATGCCTCGACGTAGATCATCTTCGGCATCGTCGTCGATGACCTAGCCCGCTTTTTCTCCGTTGAAGCCGATGCTAGAGTCATGATTCGATTTGGACAGCGGAGAGGACTTCATTGAGGAGCTATGGAGGTGGAGGACCGGATCTACAAAGGTTGTATTTCCGTTCACTTAGTTAATTAGTTTACTAGTTGCATTTTTCGCCTAGACTTCTAGCCAACGATCCGTATTAGGGTTTCTCGGCACCCGTAATTTTTGAAATTGGCATGGTTGATGCCTTGTGAGACCTCTTGAGAGTGCCTAGGAACCCTACACAAGATATCATGTGAGTTCTCATAATCAACTAGCAAAATCATGGTTACAAATAAACAAGCATGGTTATAATCAGAACAAGAAACTGGCACATGTAATATGATATGTAAATAGGTACGGAGTAAACTACTTGGATGCACGGTTATCAGTTTAGGTTTAAGGGATAGTTTTAACATTTCAGGAATGCAGTATAACAAATGTGGATGATAAAATCATATTAATATGTATTAAAACAATCTAGAGATGCAATTGAATATGAATTAGGCTAGATGTATGCAACCGGTCGTCCGATAGGGTAAAACTACAAAAGGGTATTACGGCTATAAAACAATTGTGATTATGTTATCTAACATATAGATGTGATTACTAGGAATAGTCAACTATATGCAACAATTAGGTTTCAAGTTCTAGATCTGAAATATGTAAACGGAACATTGTGCTGTTAACTTGGAATTCAAGACTTTAGATTCTATCTATAGATTTAATTGGAAAATAGATAAATTAATATAGGAATAGTATGAATAGCATGTAGCAAGTTTCACTTGCCTCGACGGATTCAAGAAACGGTAAACGGAACGTTACGCGTCGGCGGGAAAAGTCGCGACGCGCGAACGGTACACGGAATGAGTCTAAACAACGAACAATGGAATCACATAGGTCAGAGGTCCTCGCTGGGTCGTCGTGATCGTCACCGGCACGGTCGGATTCCGGCAAACCAAGAAAAACAGTGAGCATAACCTAATGGAGAAATGCATGGAAGAAGAAGCAAGAAGAATGAAAGAGAACAGGGGGGATTGATGAAAGAACTTACTCACTGGACTGCAGGGGGTGACAGCGTCGTCGGTGAGTCGTCGACGGGGCTCCGACGATCTACAGAGGTACCCTTTAATTTTTAACATAAAAGAAAATTTAAGATAAAGAACAAGAGAAAGAAGAAGAAGAGAAGGATGAGGGAGAGAAAGGTTGCTCACAGAGGGTGTGCTCAAAGGCCAGGGACACGGGGACGAGGTCACCGGCGGCGATTCCCCGGCGGTGCAGATGTGTGCAGGGGTGCACGGCTGCTCGGGTGCGAGTGTAACACGACCGGAGAGGAAGAGAGTGGAGGCGACGAGGTCTGCACAGTCGTCGTCGGTGCTAGGGCAACGGCGAGAGGAGAGACGGCGGCTAGGGCTTCGCAAGTTATGGGTTCTGGTTTTGTTAAAGAAGAAGAAGAAGAGAAGAAATATAAAAAGGTAAGAGAGAGAGAGAGAGATACGTGGGTAGAGAGAGAGAAAGATTCGAGAGGAGAGAGAGAGGGGATCGAGAGGAGTGAGAAAGAGAGAGAGTAACAGTAAGGAGAGATGAAATTGAATTTTAGCGTAGGGAATAGGGAGGAGAGAGAGTGAAACAGAAACTGAAAGGTGAGAGAGGGAGAGAGATGTAGGCCCAGGAGAAGAACGGAGGATTGTGAATTGTTGGGAATAAATAAGAATTGGTTTGAAAAAAATATTTATTAAAGATTCACCGTTAAGAGAAAAATCCTGGGAGAAAATTTGTATTCTGTAAAATATATTTTAAACTGATTAAATTTAAAAAATAAAAAAAATAGGATTTGGCGGAATACAAAATATTTCAGAATTGCGCCCGGGTCGGGTCTAAAAATTTGGATTTGAAATATGAAAAATATTAGCAAGTTCCAAAAATTGAAATGAAGGATTTTGTAATGAAAAAGCATACCCCCAAGAACGGACGCACGTACGTGCGCGTAGTCTTCCAAACACGTCCGTTTCAATGAACGGGATGAGAACACGATGCAAGGAAGCTACCACAGGGTTAGGGGTATCAAACAAGCCATGTCATGTATTTTAAATTATTTTTAGTGACTTAAATGGTTATAAGCAAGAATATGAAATGTTAATGTAATCTATAATTAGGAAACAACGAGCTCAAGTAAACGGGTCGAATATAAGGTAAATTACCATTTTGCAACCAAACATGATGAATGAAATAAATACCACAAACAACACGCACGGTAACTGAACTTGGTATAACTGGACTCGGTTGTTACATTCCCACTCCACATCTGATATGGTGTGGTAGGCACAGTCTTGGTAGGAACCCTGTTCAAAAGATTTGCAGCTGATTCTAGTGCATAACCTCAGAAAGATCGCGGTAACTCAGCATTACGCATCATGGAACATACCATATCCAATAGGGTTCGGTTCCGTCTTTCGATACACCGTTATGTTTTGGAGTGTATGGAGGAGTAAGTTGGGAGAGAATTCCATTCTCTTTTAGGTAACCCAGGAACTCAGTACTTAAGTATTCACTACCTCGATCAGATCTCAGTGTCTTGATACTTTTGCCGGTTTGGTTTTCTTCTTCATTCTTATAATCTCGGAATTTCTCAAAGGGCTCGGATTTATGCTTCATCAAGAAAATGAATCCATACCTAGAGTAATCATCCGTAAAAGTAATGAAATATGAAAAACCGCCTCTTGCATGTGTAGACATTGGACCACATACATTGCTGTGTATGAGTCCTAAGAGCTCGCTCGCTCTTACTCTAGGTCCAGTGAATGGAGTCTTTGTCATCTTTCCTTTGAGACATGATTGACAAGTGGCATAAGATTGATATTCGAACGGATCCAAATATCCTTCACTATGTAACTTAGTTAACCTTGTCTCATTGATGTGACCTAGTCTACATTGCCATAAGAAAGCCTGATTTATATCTGGAGACTTTCTTTTTAGTGTGTTCTGGACATTGAAAATCTGTAATTGGTTTAACACGTATATACCGTTATCTAGTGTACCAGACCCAATCAAACCATGATTAAGGTGGAAGTTAACAACATCGCTTACAAACGTGAAATCATAACCTTCATTTGATAACAACGATACTGATATGATATTACACGTTAAACTGGGTACACAAAAACAGTTGGGCAAAACCAAAATATGTCCACTCGTCAATCCAAGGTGATAATCCCCTACTGACACAGCATTCACGCGAGCTCCGTTAGCAACCTGGAGGGTCATATCACCAACCTTCAGCACTCTACGGTTTCTCAGTGCCTGCAATGAATTGCATATAGGAGATCCTGATCTGGTATCCAATACCCAGGAAATAGAGTTGATTGTCAGACAATTTTCAATTACAAACACATCTGAAGCCGAAGCCACAACTTGTCTCGGGTCCTGGTTCTTGGCAATCCAAGTTTTTCAATCCTTCTTCCAATGGCCTTTCCTACGACAGTGGAAGCACTCGTCCTTTGCCACTACCGGCACCGCAGCCTTTGCCTTTCCCTTGGCTTCCACCTTACCAACACCACCTCTTAGTTTGGTAGCGGCCTTCTTCTTCCTTCCTTTGGCCCTTGCCTTGGACCTGGAAGAAGAAGCACCACGAACAAACATAGTGGGTATTTCCCTTGCTTTCTGCAAGGTGCCCTCTGCACTCCTTAACATGTTGACGAGTTCTGGAAGTTCAACTTCTTTACGTTGAATGTTGAAATTCAAGATAAACTGGGCGTAGGTGGAAGGAAGGGACTGGAGAATCAAGTTTGTATACAGCTCGTTCTCTAATGTTGTCCCGAGGTCTGCGAGCTCTTCAATATAGCCAATCATCTTAAGGACATGTTCCCCTACAGATGATCCGACGGCCATCCTCGACTGAAACAAGTTCTTCGAGGTCTCGTATCTTGCTATACGAGATTGCTCTCCATACAGTTCCTTGGTGTGGAGAAATATGGAATCTAGATCCATATTCTCGTGCCTCCTCTGATGTTCATTATTCATAGAGGCAAGCACGATGCATTTGGCCTTCGCATAGTCAATCTCCCAGGTCTTGTTGATTTCCTTATCCACGACACTGGATTCTGGACCTGGGACGGCAGGCGCCTTAGTAGTAAGGACATACCCCAATTTGTCATAGGTAATTGCCATCTTGACATTCCGGAACCAATCTTTATAGTTTGGCCCTGTCAAAATATTTTTATCTAATAATAACTTAAGGCCTGTCATGTTCTGGGTCGCTGCAATTTAGGAGAGAGAGAGGAAACACTTTAGCATGATGCTCTTGCAAGTTTAGAGTGGTTTTTAGTTTATCTAAACAGGATGGCTCCCACTGTTTCTCGAATCCTTCCTCAAACCAAAAAAGAAGAACAAGTCAGAACTATTCTTACTGTACAATACTTGCTTAACCGTTCAGCCAGGCCCGTGTCGGTACTTCGAGGGAGGTTTTACGACGCTTTCGCGAACTTCCTTAATTAAATAACCTCTTTTCCCTGGGGGCGTAGCCCCGCTGATACCTTTCTCGACACCTACTTGGTTTATAGCATTGATCGTTAAGTGAAAGAATCTCCCGATGAGTAGAATATACTCACAGTAGGATCGGGATCCAAATATCATCGTGTGATAAAGCTGAAAGAATCCTACCAAAATTATCACACTCCAAATGCTATGCAACTCTAGCAAATTTCAGTTTCTTTAGAAATTCCCGATGTGGATTTTTGCCCCATGCTCTTATGACCTTGGTGTTGGTCAAAATGTCATAAGTCACATGTCAAGTTCTACCCATCATTATCTTGTTAATTTGAACCCACCCGTACATACCCCTGACGTTGGCCAAATGGTAGTACGACTGTCCCAAACCAACTCCTCTATCTATGCAGCAAATGAATACCCAGCAGCTACCAAACACTATGCCTTGACGGTTGGTCAAAATACATAGCTTGAATACTACTGAATACCCAAATGAAATGACGGAGGGCTACGAATGATTTTGGCGAAACCCTGAACGTAGTGAACTTGATATGATCGAAGGAACCTGATAGCTTTTAAAAGGAGTGGTTTAAGCCCCGCAATTAAAAATCTGCTGTTTTTAAAATAACCGAGTGGTTTCTATTAAACTGTTCCAACGATTCAACTTTGGTTTATTTTCTTTGCATTAAAATAATGTGTCCCATCAATTAACCTATCATTGCAGAAGACAACAAAAATACAACGTCCTCTTATGCCATCCATATTCGCCACTGGGCCCCGTCATTCACCCGTTGGGTTACTTAACTAACGACAGAGCGGGGGCTGGGCTGGCACGGATGCAAAACATAAGTAACGCCTACTAGATATCATATATAGATATTGTACATTCGTCAGACGCAATAATAGGCATTCCAGATCACAGATGAACATATTGGATATACAAGCAATCCACATTTCTTTTGAGCCTGCAATGAAAGACGGGTTACACAGTCACGATGAATAGGCAAACCCCCACACTAGACCCCTACGGGTACGGCAAACTACCCGCCAAGTACCCGAAGTGAAACGGTCTCCCACAACGACGTGACTAGGCCACTAAGCACTTCAAAGTACCCGTAGTTTGTGCACCCCATCTTGGGTCTATCCTAGTAGCAGAAAATAGTAAATGAAATAATACAACGGTGGCTACAACCTCAACCCGGATGTGCCCCGCAAAAGAATATTACAACATATTGCAATTTACATTTGAAGGAAAGAAACACTCGTCTCACATCCTCGGCTATCCATTCACGACAATCTAATAAGTTCATATTCACAAACCAGTAAAAACCATTACAGAAATATGCAACCCCCTGCTAACCGACATACTAGCAATTAGGGGAGGTTAACGAACACATTAACCACAACACAGATATAATCCAGTTAGCCAAAGTTCTTAGAATTTTGATCAAGGAACACATATGAATCTACTCCAAATAATTCTCTGTGCACATAAAACCTGAGTAGAAACAAAATATCCCAGAAAACCCAACATCAACACAGAAGAATAACTGAGCAAATTTGGGTTGACTCGGTGTCAACTCGGCCGCGGATCCGCGGCGGAGAGCTTGTATCGGCCGCGGTTCGGCGGTGGTTTTGTCGAGTCACGATCCCAAATTTCTTCACAATTCATAAAAAACCCCTGCTTGTATTTTTAAGGGTCCCTAAAAAATTTTTAGACCCCAATTTAAAATCGACAGAAACTCGGTGAAAATGTCATTTTTCCGGGATAATTTTGCGATCAAATTTTCAAAGACTTTGCTAACATGTTAGTTATGGTTTAGCTAGGCTCTGATACCACTGTAAGTCGACGTTACACACCCCACTAGATGCGGGGAGGCAGAAAAGGTAAAACAATCATTTTGTTCAAGGTAACATCGACTAATTTTACGGATCTTTGCTAAACCCTAACGAACAACTATCTAGAAGTGCTGAACTAATATGATAGATGATTATACCTCAAGATACTAGTCCTTCTTGTTCTTGTTGTTCACCTCCTCGTCGGCCTCCTCGATGTAATAAAAAATCCACCCGAGAGTTCCTTCTTCAAGTTTTAACCTCTAACTTGAGGTAACTAAGTGGTTAGGATTGCTAATCCAAGTGAACTAGAAGATATAGAAGTGGATTAAGGATCTATTAGTCTTTCTAACCCTTATGATCTCAACACATGAAAGGATTAGGGTTAGTTGAAGAAGAGGAGAGCTTGAGGAGAGAGAGTGTATATGCTAATTATGAATAGAAATATAACTCATTTGTGTATATCTTGAATCATAAAAATATCTTGCACAAATATCTTTCATGCTTCATTTAATGCAAATGGATGAATCATCTCATGAGTCATGGTTTCAATTAATGCAAATAACACATAAGCTCTCCACCTCATTAAGTTTAATTCACAAATAAATTAAAACTAAATGAGTCACCTTTCTTCTAGAAGCTTCTCGACTAATTACGAGAATGCCCCTCCCATCCGTATTTACGAAAAATACGGATAAACTGAGACTGTATAAATCCAATAATCCAATACTAGAATCTGGCTTAAACTAAAGCCCGCTAGTATAATCTATCCGAACATCTTACGTGCACAAGTACACGTATATGTCCGAACCCTGTCGTAAAACCATACGACCTCTATATCGTTTCTCCTGAAGCAGGGAAACTCTCAGTGTGGGACTCTAAAGACTCGACACTATGCTGGCAGTGGGTTTAACCACAGGCCGCAAGCGGTACTTGCTGTACGTAACGGTCCCCAGGTAGATGTCGATAAGAAGGTCGATGAGGAAACCCATCCGAACTCCTACTGAGCCTGATGTGACAATCTCCGTAGAGTCCGGTCTGTTCGTCTAAGACTATCGCATATCGGGCCTAGGGGGCAGCAAGCGTCATTCCCCTAAAAGCGGTATAAGTCGTGTCGGAGTGAAGCCTATTACACCTTGAGAAGCTGTTCGTTATAGTGCCCTCAATGCAATTATCGTAGTCGCAGGTAGGTGATTATGATGATTGAGGAAGGACTTATACCGATAAAACAGTCTTACTCGAGATGATAGTATGCTATCTGGTTTGTCTTTATCATCATGTATATGTTGATAGAGCCCATAGGATTCTTGCATGACTACCAGCATTATGATGGCGATCATATAAGTGGGAGCTGGGGGTCTATAAGCACATCCTTAAATGTCCCTAGTCGTGGGAGTATCGAGACTGGGCATCGATACTCCAGTGTAGACTGGTGTATACTTATCTAGACCCTGACGAGGGGCGGTGGCCGGTCTCACAATCCATTGGTGTTAGTTGTTTACCTAAGATAGTATACAGGTGCTCATTGGGTTATGAGTACACTGGACGGACTCGCCGGGAACATGCTAGTTGGTATTATAGCTATAGTTAGATAGCAGTTCCCTGGTAACATGTGTACAGGATAGTCTGTCAACCTGAGATCGTCATTTGTTTCGTGTGAGTTCCCACTGTGCTTTGATTATGTAACACCTGAGTTTAGGGTTAGTAGTGATTAATTGTTAATGTGGGGTTTTTTGGTAAAAAGTTTACCAAAACGGGTTTCTAATAAATTATCTAGTTTTGTGGTTATTTTTGTGGAATTTTATCTCAACCACACACACTTGTGCACGTTAGCCAGGGTTAAGATTAGGGTTTGCCATATATTTGAGCTTGTGGGTTAGCATGTTTGAGTTAACCATGGTGGTCCAACCCTGGTTAAAATAATTAGGTGTTAATTTATGAGTTTTAGTTTTAAGCATAGATTAGGGTTTAAGGTTGACTTGTGATTTGAAGGAAAGATTGTGATGGGGATCTTGAAGCATTTAATGAGAGTGAGGGAATGATGGCTCTTGGATGTGTCACACTATCTTCTTTTCAAAACTTTTCTTACCTCTCTTCTCTTCCTCTCACACACACCATATCATCACCCTTTAGCCACCAAAACAAATCCTACAGCCCAAACTCAGCAGCTACTTCTTCAGCATGCAGAATTTCAGCTTGTAGGCATCAACATCAGCAGCTGAAGCTAGCCCCATCAGCTGCATCAGCCTCACCAGCCCCCTACCACTCTACAACAGCTACTAAACCCTCACATCAGCACCACAACACCATCAGCCATCATCACCGGCACATCAGCCCAACTCCAGCTCAAATCAGCCTCCAAAACCTCAGCAGTACACCATCAGCCTGTTACCATCAGCATTCAGCCTTTTCAATCAGAAACATCAGCAGCAACAGTTGCTACTTCAGCCCCTCTCAACTTCAACTACAAACACACAACACTACTGTAACGTTTTGAAAATCGTTTCGGTGAAATTTCGAAAAACGGTAAAATAAGGGGGGTTTCTGTAAAAAGTCAAAATGCAAATATCTTATTATAAAAATTAAATATACATATTCTAGCTATGTAATTGCTAGTATTTGGTGTTTATTGAGCCACTGGTGAAATTTCAAATTTTCTGAAAAAAAAAAATTTATTATTATTTTAAGCTGTCACTAATACATTTAATTAGGGAAAATTACAAATTGGAATGAGTTGAAACAAATTTTGTGCAACATAAAACTTTAAATAAAATTTTATCATGTGGTTTTTGAAACGAAATCGTTTGCCAAAACGGTTTAGAAATTATTGAAGAAAAAAAACTTTTTTTAGTGTAAATGGATGTTTGGGGTATAGTATTTATCATTTTCCATCACCCACACCCATACCCACACTCACACACCCCCATTTTTCCTCCCCCTTGGCTGATTTCAGCAGCCCCCCTCTCTTGTCCCCACTTGTTTTGCAAAAGAAAAGAAATGAAAAGAAAAGAGTAGAAAATGATAGAAAATGGTGGACTTTGACTTTTTCCACTTTCTCCACCTTCTCCACCTCACTCTCTCTCCTCCCTCACCCATTCCCCACCCCATGCTGGCCGAAACCTGCTCATTTCCAGCAGCCCTCCCCTCTCATTCCTTATCTCATCTCTTCTAAAAAAAAATTCACAAAAATTTCATGAAAAATCAACAAAAACTCAAAACCGAAATCCAACTCCTACCCATTATTTATTTGCCTATCTAGCATGGATTTTAGGAGCAAGAGAGCAATTTGGGAGGCTATGGGTGCTTGTGGGATCTTCAAATTGATTGGGTATAAATTCTAACCCCTTGTTTAATTGTTGTTAAATACTTTAAATCAAACATAATTAGTTAATGTTATGGGTTTAATTGAATAATTGGAAAATCTAGTAAGGGTTTGTGATTTGCAATTAGAGTTCTTATCATGTAATCATGGTTGCAAAGTGTAGATTATCATCTTAAGGAAATGAAAATTTAATCTTTTTGATAATATGTAAATTGCTAGATGTAAAATGTCCAATTTAAGCTTTTTTTTAATCTAAACTAGGTTTTTAGAAATTATTGAAAATGTGAAATTTAAAATCTAGTTAGGTTTTTTTTTGACTTCATTAAATTTATTAAGTGTAGTTTAATGCTTTAGATCATGCAAATCTAAGCTAGATTGTAGTTTGTGCATTTTTGCTAGGAAATTGTTAAAATTTAGGTATTTTGTAAACTAGAATATTAGGGTTTTTGGAATTTAATGAGATTAAATTCCGGGAATTGTTTTTATGACTTATTTAAGATATTTAGTGAATATTGTGGCCGCTAGAATGGTTTAAACGTCGAGTTTTGTACTAAAACGGGAAATTTTGCTTGCTAGTTTTTCGGAAAAACGGCTTTTAAAGTGAATTTGGGGTTTTTGTGAGTTTTCACCTATTTTATAGTAAAATTAGTGTTCGTGAATGTGCAAATGAGGGTATTTGGGTTTTTCTCGATGGTCTGGCGTTTATACGCCGATGTCGAGGGTTTCTGGGTTGATTCGTGGAAGCAACCATAGGTTTAGACCTATGTGGGTTTCGTGTATCGTTTTGGTCATGAGTCGGATTATAATGCGATACGGTGCGTTATGATATGTAGGTACCCATGTGGACTTCGAGACAACAAGCAAGCGCGTGGCGACGTCGGCACCGGCGAGCGAGGACCAGGTGAGTAGATTTATATCTACGGGAAGAAGTCGGGTGGATGGCGTATAGCAACCCCGCAGTTCGTGGTGATGTATACGAATACGTATACACACATATATATATATATATATATATTTATATATTGTTTGAGTATATTGATGATAATATGGATATTTGGCGTTCTTGGATATTTAGTGTCGCGAAACCCTAGAGTAGTGGTCGCACCACACAAGCACACACCAACCCATACGTGCATACCTTCTTCTTTAATTTGTGCTTATACGGGAATATATAGTTATGTGTTCACATGGGTATGGGGCTATGTGTTCACATACGGATTTGAGGATGATACTTGGGTTTGAGATGAGTCTATGAGATTTATATTGAGGTTGTGAATTCGGTGATATGGCAGGATTCATATTTGAGATACGACATGACGTTGTAGCGGGTCCTTGACGTAGTGTTTCACACACGTCCATGCATACTTAGGCGGTATCAGTATTGTACTAGACGTAGTTCAGTACCCCGATCATGATATTTGATAAAGAGGATACCAGGTGAATAGTATGATGAATGTGATATTAACCCGTACCCAGATTTGGGGATGCCGTACGACGGATTTACGTACGAGCTATATTTTGATGATTGATCCGCACTCTTGACTTGGGATGTCTGATTATAGATAAGGTATCGGATATGATATTATTTAGGCGGGATCACCGACTAATATATATACAGGTATGTATATGTATCAACTCAGATGTTAGGCGGTTTCCTTACCTGTAGTCCAGCTTATTAGCTTAGCCCTTTAGTTTAGTTTAGTTTAGTTGTTAGATTAGATTTGATTCTTACCTATTTCAAAAACTAACGATCGTGGGTATTTTAAAAGACAGCCCAAGGAATCCTACGGATATTTCAAAAGACGTATCTTTTCATAAAAACACCGTAG
Organism: Agapanthus africanus; assembly: GCA_030015575.1. Lineage (NCBI taxonomy): Eukaryota > Viridiplantae > Streptophyta > Magnoliopsida > Asparagales > Amaryllidaceae > Agapanthus > Agapanthus africanus. The sequence goes on along the minus strand of CM057346.1, from coordinate 342,455,868 downwards.
CCCCTATTTTCAAAACCCCATGATTCGTGTTATTTCAAAAGGCACCATTTGTAGGACTTATATTAGATTAATGCAGATTAGTTATAGTTGCGTCTAGTTTTCAGCTCCCGTTCATTTTGGTTGCTCGCTCCGCATCGCATATTTACATTGTTATTTCATATTGCATTGTTGAAATTATGCTGTTAGGACACCAGCACCATTACCGATGATGCGTATGTACCACATACACTTACTTGCCGGCTCACACACATCTTCATCGGTAATTACCATGTCACGTACACCTTAGAAAATATTATTGCTTAACTTAGCTTGATAGCCAGTAGTTTGACATAATATTAGTGTACATACCTTATATGCCAGCTTAGATATTGTAGTTATTACTTGTCGCTTCATGCATACTGTTATTCAGTCTCATGCTTATATTCATGGTTTTACATGCTATTGATGATTCGGATTTCCATGATATTTTCTGGATTTGAAGGAAAATCGCAAAACATATATAAACTGCTTTCTCTCTTTTTAAATAAAAATGCGGTTTTCCCATGATGTATGAGTCGTCCACCATGAGTTTGCTGATGGATTTCGAGACCCGATTCGAGGAGTTGGATGAACCGTTTCGGGTACATGGTGGACCCGGTAAGGTACCCCGGGGCAAGAAGCTCGTGGTGATGACGATGAGCCTGGCAGGGGGAGACTACCTACCGGTGATTTTACCCGACACGTCGGATATCCGGAGGATACCGTCGTGGTCTTGAGATGGATGGTAGGGGCCGGTCTGGACTGACGGCGCCCTAGATATTGAGATTGAGACATTGAGATTTTGAGATATTGAAGTACTGAGATTTGATGATACAGGCCAGTCCGGATAGCCGGAGCCTGAGTTTTGAGGCATTGAGATTTATGTTTTGTGTCGATGCTAGACACGGTTGATGCTGATTTCATTTATGATACCTCATTTTAAAAATACAAAGGAAATCTCACTAATTTATGAAAACAGTTTCTTCATTTACCTGTATTCTGTTTTCATGCATTCATACCTCATTCATATGATACATTGCTACCTGAGGCACTGACACGGCACATGGATTTACACTTGGGTTAGATATTTGCCCTAACCCTTGTTATGGGTTGCTGGTTATTTATTTGAGGATATATTATGATCATTGACCTAGGATTGCGTTATTTATGCGATTTCTTTTCATAGATATTTTTCTATTCACGAGTTGGCAACTCACCCCCGTTGTGCCCCAGTTTCTTGCAGGTTTGCCGTACAGGTTTCATTACGGCCTTGCGGGCATAGTTTCCTTCAGGTGATTTGCTAGTAGGTGGGTTTACTTGTATCGTACCCCTATTATGTATCTTGTATATCGTTATTCTGTTGTATCTAGAAGTTCCATCAACCAAACATGTATTTATTTTTGAGATAGAGACCATTGATGTTATTCTTTCGACCTTAAAGTCGCGCGTTTTTATTTCTGTGGTTTTCTTGTAGTTTTGAGTTTTTGATCCTCGCCGTTGGCGTTGTATATTATATTGCTTGTGTGGTTGTGACCGTCGATTGACGAAGAGCTAGCTCCCGCTTGGGGATGCCTTTTTATTGATTTCGTATACTATTCATGTTGTATCCCGTTTGGGAGCCAGTATTTACAAAGGAGACTCTGCCGAAATTTTCGGGAAATATTGATGTTTTTTTAAAAACCGCATAATTCGGCTTATGCTATTAAAACTAGTTGTTTAAATTGGTTTTCCTTCACTCTACTACTTTTCTTGGTTTGCATTTCTGGGTTTTCGGCTTACTTAGATTACGTACGCCTCGAGACGTTCGTAGTTTTAGTGCCGGTCAAATTCCGTACTTTCGGGACGTGACAAAGTTGGTATCAGAGCGTTAGGTTTTACCTTCGGAGCGTAGGATGACCCTTGGTTGATGGAATAGGTGACTAAATTAGAGTGACGTACGGTAGGTATGTTCCGCGGCATATTTACGATACGCTACTCCACTTAAGAAGCCTTAGGATGTACATTTCTTTGCTCAGTATTATATTCACTCCGATCTAGCCTCATCAGTACCAGTTATGGGTTTGCTGCCACGATTACGGGCAAGGAGAGCTACAGCTAGAGTTGTGGTCAGCACGAGCTCGTCACGAACGAGGACTGACCAGGGCGAAATTCCGGCGACACACGATTGCGGAGATGTGTCTTTTTACTGTGTTTTCGCGCCACGAGCGTTTGGCGGATCGCCTTTATGAGATTTCTCGGACGTGCCGATCAGTATCAGAGGATTGGGCCACTGACAGAGGCCAGCCAGATTTTGATGACCGTTGGTGTGTTGCTTACTCCTGATGATTGAGGCACTGTTCAGCGTGCAGACGAGCGAGCCAGTTATTGCTGCGAACGACGAGATATTGCCCCAGGATGAATGACTAGGACATGTGGATCGTTTGCCTACCCCGATGCGAGGTCATCAGATAGATTGATTCCAGCTAGAGACGACTTCACGCGGAGACGTTGGGAGTCGACAGAGGCGATCGAATGTCAGAGACCTATTATTCCAAGTTTAAAGTAGTCGGAAAGACATGCAGGCAATTCTATGGTCCCTCTAGAAGAATGAAACCCTAACTCGACTTAATGACCGTGTGAAAGCCTTTGAACCTTCGGGTTTGCAGCAGTTGTACGGCGCCATTAGTGAGGCTTGGGTTTGCCCTTCTACGGCTGGACCACCGATGCTGTGGTATGTACTCGATACTATTAAACTGTGCCCAAGATGTTGAGCTCTTGGGGGATTATGAGGTTTTGACGACTCGATCGGATGGCTCGACTTAATTCGGATGCTAGGTGGTGAGATGCATTCTTGGGAGACTCCAGATACAAGGATAGCCGTTAGAGCTCAGTCCATGCAGCCACGACGAGACGAGTCCGAAGTAGTCGACATCAGAGAAAAGTGAAGTAAGAGGTTTGTACCAGATCTAGATGAGATGACGTTCCCCTCCGCCGACATCAGAGATGCGATGCGCATGCCGAGGCATGGAACTTGGATTTACCTTCCAGAAGGAGTCGCGATGAGTATGCAGTCGTTCCAGAGCAAGATGCAGATATAGGAAATGACGATGACTTCCGGACAGTTGGCAGAGACGAGACATGGAAGAGACCGTAAGAAGGATTCCTTCCAGGACACTGCTGCAATGATACTTGCACCCAGGATCCGATGTGTCACGTACATTCAGCGAGCCAGAGGCCGACGCCAGTGATATGCTGTCTTACGAGTGGTCGCGATGATTGACCTAGAGATGACCAGAGAAGTGCCAGAACGGGATCATCCCCGTTAGCACACCTGGAAGGGCCGATGAGCCGATGGACCGAGAGATTTGTAATTCACAGTGAAGACCTTGACCCAGGAGTGGTCATTGTTAAGCACACCAGCAGGCCAGAGTTCATGATCATCGACGAGACGCCCCACTAGTGACCGCGACAGTTGGCCCGAGATTCTTAGAGGATGCACTTGAGCGGTACTATTCCGCCATTATTGATTTCGATGTTTTGGGTGTTTGATTCGCATGATTTGATTTTGATGATTGAGGATTTACGATCTTTGCACAGTGTTGCACTTGATATTGGATTTCATGATTTCGTGCACAATGGATGCATCTGATTTGGATTTTCGCGCATGTTAGGCGCATGTTTTGAAGTGTGATTTTGGTGCACGCCAGATGCACTAAATCAAGATTTTTCGTGCATGTCAGATGCACCTGAATTTGCTGTCAGGCACACATGTTGCCTACGACAGATGTTTTGTGCACACCCGATGCACTTAGATGTTGTTTCGGTGCATATATATGGCACATATTTGGATTTTGATTTCCGTGCGCACCAGACGCACGTAGTATTCATACGTGTATTTGGAATTGATTTTTCTTATAGAGCAGTACGTTTTTATGATATTGCTATGTGTTTTCGTACTGAGCAGGACTAGTCAGAGGACGGTACCTGAATATATTTTACATGTATAGTTTCGAGTTATATCATATTGGTTTTTCTTTGGATTTGGTATTGATATCTTCCCCATGACTCCGATGATTGCGGGATGCTTGACGGAGTTCTGATTTGAGTTATATGCTCATTTTCATGCGCATGCGTTGCGCTACGATTTGTTTTATGTATTTATGATTTCGGAGCCCCGACGATTTGATGGTTTTGGCTGAAATATTTTAGTATTTGGGGGAACTTTTAATTTAAATTCGGGGACCGAATTTCTTTAAGGGGGGAAGATTGTAACATTTTGAAAATCGTTTCGGTGAAATTTCGAAAAACGGTAAAATAAGGGGGTTTTCTGTAAAAAGTCAAAATGCAAATATCTTATTATAAAAATTAAATATACATATTCTAGCTATGTAATTGCTAGTATTTGGTGTTTATTGAGCCACTGGTGTAATTTCAAATTTTCTGAAAAAAAATTATTTTATTATTATTTTAAGCCGTCACTAATACATTTAATTAGGGAAAATTACAAATTGGAATGAGTTGAAACAAATTTTGTGCATCATAAAACTTTAAATAAAATTTTATCATGTGGTTTTTGAAACGAAATCGTTTGCCAAAATGGTTTAGAAATTATTGAAGAAAAAAGGCTTTTTTTCAGTGTAAATGGATGTTTGGGGTATAGTATTTATCATTTTCCATCACCCCACACCCATACCCACACTCACACACACCCATTTTTCCTCCCCCTTGGCTGATTTCAGCAGCCCCCCTCTCTTGTCCCCACTTGTTTTGCAAAACAAAAGAAAAGAAAAGAAAAGAGTAGAAAATGATAGAAAATGGTAGACTTTGACTTTTTCCACTTTCTCCACCTCACTCTCTCTCCTCCCTCACCCATTCCCCACCCCTTGCTGGCCGAAACCTGCTCATTTCCAGCAGCCCTCCCCTCTCATTCCTCATCTCATCTCTTCTAAAAAAAATTCACAAAAATTTCATGAAAAATCAACAAAAACTCAAAACCGAAATCCAACTCCCACCAATTATTTATTTGCCTATCTAGCATGGATTTTGGGAGCAAGAGAGCAATTTGGGAGGCTATGGGTGCTTGTGGGATCTTCAAATTGATTGGGTATAAATTCTAACCCCTTGTTTATGTTAGTTATATGTATGCCCTAGAGGCCATTACTATACATAGGATGTATATTGTAGTGGATGCTTGGACATATATAGGGAGGACTTTCTTGCTCGACATGATAGTATGCTATCTGGTTACTCTTTACCTTAACGTGTATACTGATTGTCTCTCTGTTACATGTTGGTAAAGCCCTTAGGATGTGTACTTGACTACCTGGACTATGATGCGGATCATACTAGTGGGGACATGGTAGTCCATAAGTACATCCTTCAAAGTCCCTAGTAGTGGGTGTATCGAGACGGGGCATCGATATACCAGTGTAGACTAGCGTATACTTTCTCGACCCATAAAGATGGGCGATGGATGATCCCATATCCATTGGTGTTTGACACCAGAGATGATATACGGGTGCTCAGTGGAGACTGGGTACACTGGACGGACTCGCCGAGAACTCCCAGATGGTATTATACCTTACGTCAGATGGCAGTTCTCTGGTGACACTGGTACAGAGTAGTCTGTTGACCCGAGATCGTCATAGAGTCTTGTGTGGTTCCCACTGTGCTTTGATTTCCACCTTACCACGTCCAAGAGGGCGTGCAAAACGGTGGTTTTTGGGTACAGTCCCGAATCACATGGAGGCAATGAGCGATAGGAGGGGATTCGTCTCTCCCGGTATAGGGAGTTGATGTTGCGCTGTGTTCGATTGGCTATAACCGGAAATCCCTGGCCAGGGTTGCTGAGATTTACTGGTAAGTGTTACCAGTAGTTTCTCGAACTGTTATAGACCTCATATCGACACGACTTATCGAGCTATTGGGGTCTGACGTTTACCACCCCTAGGCGAGATATGCGACATATCAGACGATCAGACCGGACTGTACGGTAAGTGTTACTGGTTGGATTCACAGGAGTGTGAGCGGGCTGGCTCGTCGATTTTCTGATCGCTCAATACCCGGGTGGCCGTTACGTTTAGCAGACCGCTTGCGGCTTGTGGGTGATTGATATGATCATCACCTGCTACCGGCGTATTGACGAGTCTTTAGAGTCCTACACAGAGGTTTCCTGGCTCAAGCGAAACGAAATAGGAGCGCATATGAGATATGTGCGGGACCGAGAATGATACCAGTATGTGATACTGTATTCGATTCTCGCGATATGTGACATTGATCGGTTATATGCGATATAGCCGGCATATCGGATCAAGTATTGATTCGGTAAGTTGTTACTGTTGATATTAGTCGGTTATATGCGATATGACTGGATCATTAAATCCAGTGTTTATTTAATGATTTAATGCATAATTATATATTTGATATATTACTTTGCATTAACTAGTATCGGTTCACTTAAGATGGATTTTCTCACTCGCAAGTGCATATTGTATATGTGATATATATTTTTGTGCACTTGATTGCATCATGTTTGATGATGCGATATTGCTAGGGTTTGTGTAAAGAGTTAAACCTTGGTTAAGTAAATGGTTAGGGTTTTCTTTTATTCATTCATTTATCTTTTAATTTGGATTAAAAGAAATGAAATGAGAAAAGAAAAACAAAAGGGTTTCATTCTTTCATGAAGCTTGTTGAAGCTTCATGAAGCTTTGACCAAAGAAACCCTTTTGTCTTCATCTCATTAACCCTGACCATTCATTGAACTATAGTTAGCTCTCTACACTTTACCATGGTTACTATTATGATAAGAATTCATTTTATTTTCTATTTTTGATTAACTTATCATAACTTTTTCTTCTTTTTCTTCTTCATCTTCAAGATGAAGAACCTTGCTCCATCAATGGCAACTCTTGAAAATGAGTGAGAAATCCAATTCTAAAGTGAACCCACTTCCTATTTCTTCATCCTCTACCTCTTGCCAAGTAGTATAGGGTGTTTCCTTCACAAGTTTTCTTGACTTGGTGAAGTTGGAGCTTGATCTAGTGATGCCTCGACGTAGATCATCTTCGGCATCGTCGTCGATGACCTAGCCCGCTTTTTCTCTGATGAAGCCGATGCTAGAGCCCAAGATCCGATTTGTACAGCGAGGAGACTTCATTGCGGAGCTATGGAGGTGGAGGACCGGATCTACAAAGGTTGTATTTCCGTTCTTTTAGTAAAGTAGTTTACTAGTTGCATCTTTCGCCTAGACATCTAGTTAACGATCCGTATTAGGGTTTCTCGGCACCCGTAAAATTTGAAATTGGCATGGTTGATGCCGTGTGAGACCTCTTGAGAGTGCCTAGGAACCCTACAGTGGTATCAGAGCCTAGCTAGAGCCTTAGGCGATGCGTAGACAAAGTTTGAAACCCGAACGAACCGAAACCCTAACACAAACCATGCTCTCTGGACTTTTTCTAAAAACTGGGTTTTTTCCAGATTAAAAATTGCTAAAAAATTCAGCAGGGTCCTATTAGAATTGCTGTGAAATTCGGTGGGCCAATTCGTCAGGTGTGCGGCGGAACCGCGGCAGAAGCATGGCTTCTGCGGCGGTTCCGCGGCAGTATTATTAAATTGTCCAATACTTTTTGCACAGTAATTAATGTTTTCAGGTGCTGGATTTTCTGGGAATTTTTAATATTATTCAAGAGTTGAATATTCTGAGTTGTTTTGGGGATTCGTTTATTCGATCGGATTATCGGACTTTGTCTATATGTTTTCCGGGTAAATTTTAGAATATGTTAAAAAGTTCGACCGGATATAAATACCCAACTTTTCCCCTGCCGGAAAATTTCCAAGTGTTGGATTTTTCTGAGGTTTAAAGACGTTCTAAGTAGTGCAAGTAACGCGATGGTCCCTCTAGAAGACAACAAACCTTAACTCGATTATGTGACCGTCTTGAACTGCCCTTTGAACCTTCGGGTTTGGGGCAGTACGGCGTGCCACATGTGAGGCGTTGGCTTGACCCTTCTACGGCTGGACCGTTGGTACTGAGGCACGAACTGAATGTTTTTAGACTTGTTTCATGTGTTGATCTGTATCGGGAAAACTTGGGTGTTTGAATGTTCGATCGGAAAGTTTAACATTTTCTAATTATCTGGAATGGGATACAATAATTGGAATTCACAATAAGTTATGAGATAACTGAATGAATGTTATAAACATAGAACTTTAGTCTCACTTGATCGGTTGCCATGGAATTTTGATGTGATCGAAAGTCTGTCGCAATCACGTAGCGTACGCGGATACTCGCCGGGTAAACTTAATAGACAGCCTCACTCCATAGCCCCGACCAAGTGACTGTAGGAGAACCCCGTCGCCGAAAGCATCCGTTCGGGTGCTCGCGGTAGCGGTGTTCCGCCTTGGTGCACTTCGTCGACGGTATCGGGGGTGCAGCCGTCTACTGAAGTTTGCGACGAGCATTCGATCAGGATTTCGGGAATCTTGTTGAATTGCCCGACTTGATATTGAAAAGTGTTTTCGATAATGAGACTAAAATGCGGGGTTTATAATTGTTAGGCATGTGATGTCTAAGGAATTCATTTGATTAGGCATGCGATGTCTATGGAGATTGCGGATTCCAACTGTTGTAGTTTTACACTTTCTTTTCTGTGACCGTAAGTGTAATATGTGATATCGCCGGTTTCGTTGCTATATGTCAACGACAATTGGGATGCGCATATTTACTTACGTTGATGACATGTGATGTTATGTGTTGATGGATATGTTATATTGGATCGTCGTGTTTGAATAGCCGGGGTTTTTTATGTGAGATGAGTGTTTTTCATTTTCATTCATGTAAAAACTTGTATGTAATATTCTTTTATTGGGGCACTTCCAGGTTGAGGAAGATGTCACCTTTTGTATATTATTTACTTTTCCGCACTAAGATAAACCCAAGGAGGGGAGCACAAGTAACCCGGTTCTGGAGTCCAGTGGGAGACCAACTCGAGGAGTCGAGTCCGGATCTCCTAACTCTAGAATTGGTAGGGTTGCTTGCCGCTCTCATAGGGGTCTAGGGGTGTGGGTTTGGCTATTCATCACGACCGTGGAATCCGTGTTTTATACTGGCTCGTATTGAAAACACGGACGTCCTAGTATATCCAATATTTCATATGATTCTTCTGCTGCGATATCTGTGATGTGATCATGTGATGTTCTGTGATAGATACACTATATAGTATATATGATATATTATATAGACGTTACTTATGTTTTACACCCGCACTAGCCCTGCCCTGCTCTGCCGTTAGTTACCTAACCTAACGGTGCACGAGGGGACATCGAGGCGAATGCGGATGGCATAAGTGTACGTCGTATTTATCTGTGATGTTTAGGTACTTAAATGATGGGACTTCATTAATGTGATTAATGAAATAAAAGAAACCTAAGATGTTGTAGAATCGAATTTCAAAATAAAACAGGTAGCTACAGTTCTTGCTTTGCACAGCGGTATATATGATATATCCTGCACCTTATTCGATGAGGAAAGTACCGAGATCCCTTCACCGGGAGTGACTCCTTTAGCCATAACTGGCAGATGCTACACACTCGATTTGTCTTTTGATTGCTTTTAAGAGTTTTTGCTTTGCACAGTGATATATATGATATATCCCGCACCTCATTCGACGAGGAAAGGACCGACGATCCCTTCACCGGGAGTGACTCCTTTAGCAAAACTAGAAAAACCTCAAAAACCCTCCATTTTAAAATCATTTGATTCTACAACGATATCAAGTTCATTACGCAATAGGTTTTCAGAAAAACCTGTCGTAGCCCTCCGTCATTTCAGATAAGTGGTAGTTAGTATTCGTGCTACGTTTGTTGGCCTGCGTCAAGGCGTAGTGTGCGGTAGCTAACTAGTATTTATCTGCTTATGCATATGATGCAGATTGGATTAAGGTAGTCGTGCGACTTTGTTGGCCTACGTCAAGGGTCATGCGGGTGGGTTTAATTCAATAAGGAAATGACGGGTTGAACTTGACTAGCGCACTATGGTTTGTTGGCCTGCGTCAAGGTCATAGGACGCTAGGGGCAAAATAATCGGGAATTTCAAGTGTTGAAATTTGCAATGAGATTGCATACCTTCTATGAGATAGTTGGATCCCGATACCCGCTGCGAGTAATTGTTACTCCTGGGAGAGTTTTACACATTACAATTAGCCAATCAAGTAGGTGTCTAGAAAGGTGTCAACGGGGTTACGCCTCTGGGAAAACGAGGTTTACATTAATTAGGTTCGTGCGAAAGCACGGGGGACCTCCCTCAAAGTACCGACACTGGCCTGGCTGAAAGATTGGCGAACTTGTAGTGTGTAATTAATCCCGGCTAGTCTTTCCTTTTAGGGTTTGAAGGAAGATTTGATAAAAAGCAGTGGGAGCCATCCTGATTAGATAAAATAATAACCAATCTATTCTTGCAAGAGCGCACGCTGAATGTTTTCTTCTCTCTCTCTCCTGGTAGCGACCATATCACGCCTTAATCAAGATAATAATACGGATATTTGACCGAACCCGCTTGTTATACTGTCACGTCCCGAAAGTACGGAACATGACCGGCACTTAAACTACGAAACGTCTCGAGGCGTACGTAATCTAAGTAAACCGAAAACCCAGAAATCCAAACCAAGAAAAAAAGTAGAGTGAAGGAAAACCAATTTAAAACAAGTAGTCTCCTTTGTAAATACTGGCCCCAAACGGGATACAACATGAATAGTATACGAAATCAATAAAAAGGCATCCCCAAACGGGAGCTAGCTCTTCGTCAATCGACGGTCACAACCACACAAGCAATATAATATACAACACCAACAGCGAGGATCAAAACTCAAAAGGAAACTCAAAACCACCAGAAATATAACGAGCGACTCTAGGGTCGAAAGAATAAACAACACTAGTCTCTATCTCAAAAAAAAACATGTTTGGTTGATGGAATTTACTAGATACAACTGAATAATATCATACAAGGTAAATAATGGGGGTATGATACAAGTAAACCCACCTACTAGCAAATCACCCGAATGAAACTATGCCCGCAAAGCCGTAAGGAACCTGTACGGCAACCTGCAAGAAACTGGGGCACAACGGGGGTGAGTTGCCAACTCGTGAATAGAAAAAACATCTACGCACAGAAATCTCATAAATAACGCAACCTAGGTCAATGATCATAATATATCCTCAAAAATATACATAACAAGCAGCCTATAACAATGGCTAGGGTAATATCTAACCGAGTGTAAACTCATGTGCCCGTGTCAGTGCCTCAGGTAGCAATATTGTAAGTGCACGGCGGCGCCCCGGCCGTCAATCCGACGCCGGAATGCGGAAACGGTGAATAACTTAAATTTTGCGGACTTAGCAAACCGGCACCACCGCGCACTAAACACCCGGATCGCAACCATTAACAAGTCTAAGCTAACTAGAAGATGGGTTAGAGATATACCGACGATCCAAGTCCTCCGGTCTTCTCGCCATCGTCCCGATCTCCTGCGGAATGTCCCGTCTCCTCCTCGTCTCCGGAAGTGAACCACATCGCCTACTTTGTTTACGGGCTCCCACCTCAATGCCGAGGCAACTCGGGCACGAAGCCGGCTACTCGACGTGCCCAAGATTCGCTGTAGAATGTGTAGTAGAACTTGTGTCTCTTTTTGGGGTAGTGGAGGTGCCATTTTTGGTGGAGGAAAGAAAGGAAAATGGAGATGAACTAGAGAGCTTTTTTCCTTGCACACTATGAACCAAAAATTGCCACACAAATGAATCAATCAACCATCCTACAAAAGTGGCCGGCCCCCCCATTTCTCTTGTGTGATTGGAGAGAGGGAAAAGTCAAAGGGGAGGTGACCATATCAATCAAACAAGAGAGAGAGAGAGGAATGGTTATCAAAAGCAACCATGATCACAAAACTAAGCCAACACTCCACACAACCATCAACTCATGAAGTCCAACCATCATGAACCATGATGACTCAAAAGGTCATGCCATCATGAAGAAATCAAGTCAAAGGATGGTGCACATCATGAAAGCCATCATGATGCAACAAGATGCAAAGAACCCCTCCACTAATGCCTATTTGCAACAATGCAAATAAACCCTCTTCCACCAAGCTTCGGCCAATGAACGAAACAAAGGAAATTGGCCGAAACGGAAAGCAAACTGGCAACTCCAGAAAACTGGTCCCGTAATAAATTACAGGAAAACCCCGATACTGTGCATACACACCCGCATCTGTATTTCGACCGAAATACAAATGCAATGAGACAAAGTCTACACTGTACTATACTAGGATCCGGCTTAAACCAAAGCCGGCTAGTAATATCTGTTCGATCCTGATCCGTGCAATACCGCACGTATCTGATCGAACCCTGCCATATACCAATACGGCCTATAGTACAAACTGTCCGATCCTGATCCGTGCAATACCGCACGTATCTGATCGGACCTTGCCATATCTCCATACGGTCTCTACAACCTTTCGCCCGAAAGCTGAGTAACTGAATGTGGGGGACTCTAAAGACTCGTCAACACCTTGGTTATGGATTTAACCACTAGCACGTCAGAGGTATAAGCCAATACGTGACGGGCTACCAGGTACTGAACAAATGGGACGTCGATGAGGAAGCTCACCCCGACACCCAACTGAGCCTATCAGTGACAATATCCGTGCAGTCCGGTCCGTTCGTCTATGAGCATCGCATGGCGGGCCTAGGGGGTTGGTAAAAGTCAGACCCCCAAAAGCGGTACAAGTCGTGTCGGAGTGTAGCCCAGAACACCCTGAGATACTACTGGAATACCTACCAGTAAATCTCCTTGCCTTGGCCAAGGACTTTGTGTAATGGCTCTCCTAGACACAGCACGACCTCACCCCCAATACCGGGAGAGACGAACCCCTGAAGATACGCTCACTGCCTCCATGTGGCTCGGGACTGTACCCAACTAAAACTTGTTTGCACGACTCCTTTGAGCCGTGGTAGGGTAGTAATCAAAGTACAGTGGGAACTCACACGAGACAAATGACGATCCCCAGGTCGATGAACTAACCTGCACACATGTCACCAGGGAACTGCCATCTGACGTCTGGTATATGACCAACTAGCATGTTCCCGGCGAGTCCTGTCCGGTGTACTCATAACCCAATGAGCACCTGTATACATCTTAGGTGATCCAACTGACACCAGTGGCTTGTGAGACCGGCCACCGCCCCTCGTCGGGGTCTCGACTGTATACACTAGTCTACTAATGGAGTATCGATGCCCGGTCTCGAAACTCCCACGACTAGGGACCTTTTAAGGATATGCTTGTAGACCCCCAGCTCCCACTTATATGATCGCCCTCATACTGCTGGTGGTCAAGCAAGAATCCTAGGGGCTCTATCAACGTGTAATAGCGACGTGTCAGGTCACCTAAAACAGCACACGATGATAAAGGTAAAACCAGATAGCATACTATCATCTCGAGTAAGACTGTCCTACCGGGATAGGTCCTCCCTCAATCATTACAATCACGTACCTGTGACCTAATAATTGACTCTGAGGGCACTATCTCCAACAAATATATCATATGAATGAGGTATGAATGCATGAAAACAGAATACATGTAAATGAAGAAACTGTTTTCATAAATTAGTGAGATTTCCTTCGTATTTTTAAACTGAGGTATCATAAATGAATCAGTATCAACAGTGTCTAGCAACGACACAAAAGATAAATCTCAATGTCTCAAAATATCAATGTCTCAATCTCAATATCTAGGGCGCCGTCAGTCCAGACCGGCCCCTACCATCCATCTCAAGACCACGACGGTATCCTCCGGATATCCGACGCGTCGGGTAATATCACCGGTAGGTAGTGCTCCCCAGCCAGGCTCAACGTCAACACCACATTCCTCTTGCCCCGGGGTACCATACCGGGCCCACCATGTACCCGTGACGGTTCCTCCACTCCTCGACACGGATCTCTAAAACCACAGCAAACTCATGGTGGACGACACTTTACATTACTAGAAAACCGCAACATTTTATATTTTAAAAGATCATAAGTTGTAAATTTTGCGGCTTTCCCCGAAATCCAGAAATATCATAAATCTCAAGAAATCATCACAAGTGCATATGTCAATGATAATGAACTAGGCATGAACAACTGAATAACCGTATGCATGGAGTGGTAGGTAATAACTACAATGTCTAATATGGCATATAAGGGAAGTACACTAATATCATGTCAAAACTACTAGCTAACAATCTAAGCCAAGCAATTATATTCTCTAAAGTGTACGTGACATAGCAATTACCGATGAAGATGTGTGTGAGCCGGCAAGTAGGTGTACGTGGTACATACGCATCATCGGTAATGGTGCTGATGTCCTAACAGCATGATATTAATAATGGAATATGCAGCAAAATAAATATGCGAGGCAGAGCGAACAGCAATAATGTGCGGGAGCTGAATACTAGACACAACGATAACTAATCTGCAATAATCTAATATAAGTCCTACGAATGATGCCTTTTGAAATAACACGAATCGTGGGGTTTTGAAAATAGGGGCTACGGTGTTTTTATGAAAAGATACGTCGTTTTTGAAATATCCGTAGATTCCCTTGAGCTGTCTTTAAAAATGCCCACGATTCGTTAGTTTTTGAAATAGGTAAGAAGTCTAATCTAATCTAACAACTACACTAAACTATACGGCTGAACTAACAAGCTAAACTACAGGTATGGAAACCGTCTATCATCTGAGTCGATACATATACATACCTGTATATGTATAGTCGGTGATCCCGCCACAATAATATCATATCCGATACCATATCTATAATCAGGCATCCCAAGTCAAAAGTGCGGATCAATCATCAATATAGCTCGTACGTAAATCCGTCGTACGGCATCCCAATCTGGGTACGGGTCAATATCACATTCATCATACTATTCACCTGGTATCCTCTTTATCAAATATCATGATCGGGGTACTGATCTACGTCTTGTACCATACTGATACCGCCTACGTGTGCATGGACGTGTGTGAAACACTACGTCAAAGACCCGCTACAACGTCATGTTGTATCTAAGATACGAACCCTGCTATATCACCGATCTCACGGCCTCAATCAAATCTCATCGACTCAGCTCAATCCCAAGTATCATCCTCAATCCGTATGTGAACACATAGTCCCATACCCATGTGAACACATAACTATAAAGAATCCCATGAGTACATATCAATAGGAATGTATGCAAGTATGTATGTGTGTATGTGTAGTGCAACACTACCCTAGGGTTCGCAACACTAAAAATAGTCCAACACACCAATATCCATCCTAAGCATCGTTATTAATCCTAAATAACATATAATAATTGTTGGTGTGTATACGCATCTGTATACACCACCACGGACTGCGGGGGTGCTATACGCCATCCACCGGACTTCTCCCCGTAGATATAAATCTACTCACCTGGTCCTCGCTCGCCGGTGCCAACGTCGCCACGCGCTTGTTTGTCGTCTCGAAGTCCACATGGGGGTACCTACATATCATAACGCACCACATCTCATTAAAACTAAATTCGAGATCGAAACGACATACGAAAATCAAATCGGCACGCGTATCACGCATAGGTCCAAACCTATCGCCTACGCATGCAAGAATAGTTAAACCAACCCTCGATGTCGATGTACAAACGTCAAACCATCGAGAAAAATCCAATCACACTCATTTGCACATTCACGAACACTAATTTTAATATAAACTAGGTTAAAACTCACAAAAACCCCAATTTCACTTAAAAAGTCATTTTTCGAAAATCTAGCAAGCACAATTCGCCGTTTTTGTACAAAACATGATGTTTAAATGAATGTAGCGGCCAATATACTTATTAAATATCTTAAATAAGTCATGAAAAACCTAAACACATTTTTAATCCCAAGTATTTAACCAAATTCAAAAATCTAGTAGGCAAATTAGCAAATTAACACAATTTTAAACTAACCATTAGCACAAGCTACTAATCTTGTATTAACATGACAAAAGCCTAAATATAACACACAACCATACACTAATTTTACAAAACCCTAACTTGCATTCAAATTCATAACTTGAATTCCAAAACTTGCAATTAAACTCACATATCCAAATTAACACTTAATTAAATTAGCTTAAGACATTAGTAACAAATTAAGCAACAAAAATGTTTAGAATTATACCGAAAACATATGAAGATCCACAAGCACACACATAGCCTCCCAAATTGGAATCTTGTTCCCTAGATCCATGCAATTTTGGCTAAGCTAAAATGGGTAGGAGTCGGATTTGGGTTTTGGGATTTTTTTGATGGATTTCGGGGCAATTTTTGATGAAGTTTTGAAGAGAAAAGAGAAGGGAAAGGGGGAGGGGCTGTTCCTGCAGTAGGAGAGGGGAGGGCTGCTGGAATTGGAGTGGGAGAGGAGAGAGAGGGAGGTAGAGAAAGTGGGGGTGAAAGTCAAGGTCAACCCAAGTCAAAAGTCCACCTCATTTATCCATTTTCTTTTCATTTCTTTCATTTCTTTTCCTTTGAAAATCAAGTGGGGAAAAAGAATGGTGGCTGCTGAAATCAGCCATGGGGAGAAGTGAATGGGGGTGTGTGGGTGTGGGTACGGGTGCGGGGTGATGAAAAATGATAAATACAATACCCCAAACATCCATTTACGCTAAAAAAAAGCCTTTTTTCTTCAATAATTTCTAAACCTTTTTGGCAAATAATTTCGTTCCAAAAACCACATGATAAAATTTTATTTAATGTTTTATGATGCACAAAATTTGTTTCAACTCATTCCAATTTGTAATTTTCCCTAATTAAATGTATTAGTGACGGCTTAAAATAATAATAAAATAATATTTTTTTCAGAAAATTTTAAATTTCACCAGTGGCTCAATAAACACCAAATAATAGCAATTATATAGCTAGAATATGTATATTTAATTTTTATAATAAGATATTTATATTTTGACTTTTTACAGAAAACCCCCTTATTTTACCGATTTTTCGAAATTTCACCGAAACGATTTTCAAAACGTTACAATCTTCCCCCCTTAAAGAAATTTGGTCCCCGAATTTAAATTCAACTCCCCAAAATACTAAAACATCTAAGAAAAACCATCAAGTCGTCGGGGCTCCGAAATTGTAAATACATAAAAAAAATCGTAGCGCAGCGCATGCGCTTGAAAAATGAGTATATAACTCAAATCAAAACTCCGTCAAGCATCCCGCAATCATCGAAGTCATGGAGAAGACATCAATGCCAAATCTAAATCAAACCAATATGATATAACTCGAAACTATACATGTAAACATCGAATCTATATCTGTAAGTATCTGAAGGAAATGCATGCCAAATCTCTTTAAGTCGCTGTGCAACGCGTATAACACTGCACAGTGGCGGACGTCTATCATAAGAAAATAACTATATACATATATACCTTTGTTTGAAATGTACGTTCCGCCGTTTTGGAAACAATTTAGAAGGGTCTCCTTGTTTTAAACATTTCGTGTCATATCAGACACGTAGGTAAATACTGAGGCTATAGCTCGCTTTTTGGAAATCCCTTCAATAACTATCAATGCATGCAAAATATATTACTGTCCTCTGACTAGTCCTGCTCAGTACGAAAACACATAGCAATATCATAAAAACGTACTGCTCTATACGAAATCAATCCTCAAATATGCACATGAATACTACGTGCGTCTGGTGCGCACGGAAATCAAAATCCATGAATGTGTCATACATGCGCACAGAAACAACATCTAAATGCATCGGGTGTGCACGAAACATCTGTCGTAGGCAACATGTGTGCCTGACAGCAAAATCAGGTGCATCTGACATGCACGGAAAATCTCGAATTAGTGCATCTGGTGTGCACCAAATCGCATCTCGTAACAGGCGCCCAACAGGCGCTAAAAATCCAATCCGGTGCATAAAATGCACAAAACAAATGTCGAGCATCACCCTCGAAATCGAAATCCAGTGTATCCAAGTGCACAAAATACATGTCACTACACTGCCAGCATATATAAACTATACAGAGTGCAGGAACCAAATCGCGTGCGTGCATACGCACAAAATCAACTCAACTGTTTAAAACCGTAAAATCACAAACATGTGAAACTAAAGCACGAAAATGATATCAAGTGCAACACTGTGCAAAGACCGTAAATCCTCAATCATCAAAATCAAATTATACGAATAAATCACCCAAAACATCAAAATCAATAATGGCGGAACAGTACCGCTCAAGCGCACCCTCTAAGAATCTCGGCCAACTGTCGCGGTCAATAGTGGGACGTCTCGTCGATGATCATGAACTCTGTCCTGCTGGCGTGCGTAACCATGACCACTCCTGGGTCAAGGTCTTCACTGTGAATTACCAATCTTTCGGTCCATCGGCTCATCGGCCCTGTCAGGTGTGCTAACGGGGATGATCCCATTCTGGCACTCCTCTGGTCATCTCTTGGTCAATCATCGCGACCACTCGTAAGACAGCATATCACTGGCGTCAGCCTTTGGCTCTCTGAATGTACGTGACACATCTGATCCTGGGTGCAAGTATCATTGCAGCAGTGTCCTGGAAGGAATCCTGCTCACGGTCTCTTCCATGTCTCGTCTCTGCCAACTGTCCGGAAGTCATTTTCCTTTCCTATATCTGCATCTTGCTCCGGAACAGCTGCATACCCATCGCGACTCCTTCTGGAAGGTATATCCAGTACTCTGCCTCGGCATGCGTATCGCATCTCTGATGTCGGCGGAGTGGAACGTCGTCTTATCCAGATCTTGTACGGACCTCTTTACTCCACTTTCTCTAATGTCGACTGCTTCGGAATCGTCTCATCATGGCTATATGGACAGAGCTCCAACGGCTATCCTCGTATCTGGAGTCTCCCAAGAAATGCATCTCACCACCTAGCATCCGAATTAAGTCGAGCCATCCGACCGAGTCGTCAAACCTCATAATCCCCCAAGAGCTCAACCTCTTGGGCACAGTTTAATAGTATCGAGTACATACCACAGCATCGGTGGTCCAGCCGTAGAAGGGCAAACCTAAGCCTCACTAATGGCGCCGTAAACTGCCGCAAACCCGAAAGTTCAAAGGCTTTCACACGGTCATTAAGTCGAGTTAGGGTTTCATTCTTCTAGAGGGACCATAGAATTGCCTGCATGTCTTTCCGACTACTTTAAACTTGGAATAATAGGTTTCTGACATTCGATCGTCTCTGTCGACTCTCAACGTCTCCGCGTGAAATCGTCTCCAGCTGGAATCAATCTATCTGATGACTTCGCATCGGGGTAAGCGAACGAACCACCTGTCCTAGTCATTCATCATCGGGTGACTAGCGACCTTCTATCATCTATTCGTACAACTCGCCCCGCCATAGTTCCAACATATGGGGCGATATCTCATCGCTCGCAGCAACAACTGGCTCGCTCGTCTGCACGCTGAACAGTGCCTCAATCATCAGGAGTAAGCAACACACCAACGGTCATCAAAATCTGGCTGGCCTCTGTCAGTGGCTCAATCCTCTAGTGTCGCTCGGCACATCCGAGTAACCTCATAAAGGCGATCCGCCAAACGCTCGCGGCGCGGAAACAGACTAAAAATACACATCTCTGCAATCGTGTGTCGTCGGAATTTCGCCCTGGTCAGTCCTCGTTCGTGACGAGCTTGTGCTGACCGCAACTCTAGCTGTAGCTCTCCCTGCCCATAATCGTGGCAGAAAAACCATAACTGGTACTGATGAGGCTGGACCAGGAAGGAATATAATACTGAACAAGGAAATGTACATCCTAAGGCTTCATAAGTGGAGTGGCGTGTCGTAAATATGCAGCGGAACATACCAACGGTACGTCACTCTACTTTAGTCACCTATTCCATCAACCAAGGGTCATCCTACGCTCCGAAGGTAAAACCTAACGCTCTGATACCAACTTTGTCACGTCCCGAAAGTACGGAACATGACCGGCACTTAAACTACGAAACGTCTCGAGGCGTACGTAATCTAAGTAAACCGAAAACCCAGAAATCCAAACCAAGAAAAAAAGTAGAGTGAAGGAAAACCAATTTAAAACAAGTAGTTTTAATAGCATAAGAAGAATTATGCGGTTTTTAAGAACATCAAAATTTACTGAAAATTTCGGCAGAGTCTCCTTTGTAAATACTGGCCCCAAACGGGATACAACATGAATAGTATATGAAATCAATAAAAAGGCATCCCCAAACGGGAGCTAGCTCTTCGTCAATCGACGGTCACAACCACACAAGCAATATAATATACAACACCAACGGCGAGGATCAAAACTCAAAAGGAAACTCAAAACCACCAGAAATATAACGAGCGACTCTAGGGTCGAAAGAATAAACAACACTGGTCTCTATCTCAAAAAAAACATGTTTGGTTGATGGAATTTACTAGATACAACTGAATAATATCATACAAGGTAAATAATGGGGGTATGATACAAGTAAACCCACCTACTAGCAAATCACCCGAATGAAACTATGCCCGCAAAGCCGTAAGGAACCTGTACGGCAACCTGCAAGAAACTGGGGCACAACGGGGGTGAGTTGCCAACTCGTGAATAGAAAAAACATCTACGCACAGAAATCGCATAAATAACGCAACCTAGGTCAATGATCATAATATATCCTCAAAAATATACATAACAAGCAGCCTATAACAATGGCTAGGGTAATATCTAACCGAGTGTAAACTCATGTGCCCGTGTCAGTGCCTCAGGTAGCAATATATCATATGAATGAGGTATGAATGCATGAAAACAGAATACATGTAAATGAAGAAACTGTTTTCATAAATTAGTGAGATTTCCTTCGTATTTTTAAACTGAGGTATCATAAATGAATCAGTATCAACAGTGTCTAGCATCGACACAAAAGATAAATCTCAATGTCTCGAAATATCTATGTCTCAATCTCAATATCTAGGGCGCCGTCAGTCCAGACCGGCCCCTACCATCCATCTCAAGACCACGACGGTATCCTCCGGATATCCGACGCGTCTGGTAATATCACCGGTAGGTAGTGCTCCCCAGCCAGGCTCAACGTCAACACCACATTCCTCTTGCCCCGGGGTACCATACCGGGCCCACCATGTACCCGTGACGGTTCCTCCACTCCTCGACACGGATCTCCAAAACCACAGCAAACTCATGGTGGACGACACTTTACATTACTAGAAAACCGCAACATTTTATATTTTAAAAGATCATAAGTTGTAAATTTTACGGCTTTCCCCGAAATCCAGAAATATCATAAATCTCAAGAAATCATCACAAGTGCATATGTCAATGATAATTAACTAGGCATGAACAACTGAATAACCGTATGCATGGAGTGGTAGGTAATAACTACAATGTCTAATATGGCATATAAGGGAAGTACACTAATATCATGTCTAATATGGCATATAAGCTAACAATCTAAGTCAAGCAATTATATTCTCTAAAGTGTACGTGACATAGCAATTACCGATGAAGATGTGTGTGAGCCGGCAAGTAGGTGTACGTGGTACATACGCATCATCGGTAATGGTGCTGATGTCCTAACAGCATGATATCAATAATGGAATATGCAGCAAAATAAATATGCGAGGCAGAGCGAACAGCAATAATGTGCGGGAGCTGAATACTAGACACAACGATAACTAATCTGCAATAATCTAATATAAGTCCTACGAATGATGCCTTTTGAAATAACACGAATCGTGGGGTTTTGAAAATAGGGGCTACGGTGTTTTTATGAAAAGATACGTCGTTTTTGAAATATCCGTAGATTCCCTTGAGCTGTCTTTAAAAATGCCCACGATTCGTTAGTTTTTGAAATAGGTAAGAAGTCTAATCTAATCTAACAACTACACTAAACTATACGGCTGAACTAACAAGCTGAACTACAGGTAAGGAAACCGCCTATCATCTGAGTCGATACATATACATACATGTATATGTATAGTCGGTGATCCCGCCGCAATAATATCATATCCGATACCATATCTATAATCAGGCATCCCAAGTCAAGAGTGCGGATCAATCATCAATATAGCTCATACGTAAATCCGTCGTACGGCATCCCAATCTGGGTACGGGTCAATATCACATTCATCATACTATTCACCTGGTATCCTCTTTATCAAATATCATGATCGGAGTACTGATCTATGTCTAGTACCATACTGATACCGCCTACATGTGCATGGACGTGTGTGAAACACTACGTCAAAGACCCGCTACAACGTCATGTCGTATCTAAGATACGAACCCTGCTATATCACCGATCTCACGGCCTCAATCAAATCTCATCGACTCAGCTCAATCCCAAGTATCATCCTCAATCCGTATGTGAACACATAGTCCCATACCCATGCGAACACATAACTATAAAGAATCCCATGAGTACATATCAATAGGAATGTATGCAAGTATGTATGTGTGTATGTGTAGTGCAACACTACCCTAGGGTTCGCAACACTAAAAATAGTCTAACACACCAATATCCATCCTAAGCATCGTTATTAATCCTAAATAACATATAATAATTGTTGGTGTGTATACGCATCTGTATACACCACCACGGACTGCGGGGGTGCTATACGCCATCCACCCGACTTCTCCCCGTAGATATAAATCTACTCACCTGGTCCTCGCTCGCCGGTGCCGACGTCGCCACGCGCTTGCTTGTCGTCTCGAAGTCCACATGGGGGTACCTACATATCATAACGCACCACATCTTATTAAAACTAAATTCGAGATCGAAACGGCATACGAAAATCAAATCGGCACGCGTATCACGCATAGGTCCAAACCTATCGCCTACGCATGCAAGAATAGTTAAACCAACCCTCGATGTCGATGTACAAACGTCAAACCATCGAGAAAAATCCAATCACACTCATTTGCAAATTCACGAACACTAATTTTAATATAAACTAGGTTAAAACTCACAAAAACCCCAATTTCACTTAAAAAGTCATTTTTCCGAAAATCTAGCAAGCACAATTCGCCGTTTTTGTACAAAACATGATGTTTAAATGAATGTAGCGGCCAATATACTTATTAAATATCTTAAATAAGTCATGAAAAACCTAAACACATTTTTAATCCCAAGTATTTAACCAAATTCAAAAATCTAGTAGGCAAATTAGCAAATTAACACAATTTTAAACTAACCATTAGCACAAGCTACTAATCTTGTATTAACATGACAAAAGCCTAAATATAACACACAACCATACACTAATTTTACAAAACCCTAACTTGCTTTCAAATTCATAACTTGAATTCCAAAACTTGCAATTAAACTCACATATCCAAATTAACACTTAATTAAATTAGCTTAAGACATTAGTAACAAATTAAGCAACAAAAATGTTTAGAATTATACCCAAAACATATGAAGATACACAAGCACACACATAGCCTCCCAAATTGGAATCTTGTTCCTTAGATCCATGCAATTTTGGCTAAGCTAAAATGGGTAGGAGTCGGATTTGGGTTTTGGGATTTTTTTGATGGATTTCGGGGCAATTTTTGATGAAGTTTTGAAGAGAAAAGAGAAGGGAAAGGGGGAGGGGCTGTTCCTGCAGTAGGAGAGGGGAGGGCTGCTGGAATTGGAGTGGGAGAGGAGAGAGAGGGAGGTAGAGAAAGTGGGGGTGAAAGTCAAGGTCAACCCAAGTCAAAAGTCCACCTCATTTATCCATTTTCTTTTCATTTCTTTCATTTCTTTTCCTTTGAAAATCAAGTGGGGAAAAAGAATGTTGGCTGCTGAAATCAGCCATGGGGAGAAGTGAATGGGGGTGTGTGGGTGTGGGTACGGGTGCGGGGTGATGAAAAATGATAAATACAATACCCCAAACATCCATTTACGCTAAAAAAAAGCCTTTTTTCTTCAATAATTTCTAAACCGTTTTGGCAAATAATTTCGTTCCAAAAACCACATGATAAAATTTTATTTAATGTTTTATGATGCACAAAATTTGTTTCAACTCATTCCAATTTGTAATTTTCCCTAATTAAATGTATTAGTGACGGCTTAAAATAATAATAAAATAATATTTTTTTCAGAAAATTTGAAATTTCACCAGTGGCTCAATAAACACCAAATAATAGCAATTATATAGCTAGAATATGTATATTTAATTTTTATAATAAGATATTTGTATTTTGACATTTTACAGAAAACCCCATTATTTTACCGATTTTTCGAAATTTCACCGAAACGATTTTCAAAACGTTACATATACTGAGCTGGGGAACGTTGGTCCCGCTCCAACTTATAATTGTTATAAGACAGAGCAGGAAATTGGGGATTACCAGAATTCCCGTACCACCCAAACGAAGAGAGTGCATGCTGATGCATCATCTTCGGGTGTGTTCGTTACAAAGAACTGTTTCTCAGTATCCTCCGCATCCTGGGTATATGATACCTGATCAGGATCCCAGATATGTAATATGTTACATAGGGTTACAGAAAGGTAGAGAACTGAGAACGGGTGATAAGTTTCATGAGGCAGAAAACGGGGCAAGTGTTGCAACCAAGTCTGTTGGTCACTGTCACCCTGTATTCCAAATACATTGATTCCGAACGAATGTTATTAGATACCGAACCTGATATACAAAATCATATCTATCTCTTTATTAGTAAAGAAATGATAAAATTTTGTATAGTTGGATAATGTTTTGAACATTTCCTATATCAAAAGTTGATCGGTTCAGGCACGTTATCTAAAAGCATTAATGTTCTAAATCAAACTACAGTTCTTAGTATACGGAACACGCACAAGTGGAAGAGTTCAGAAATGAACGAATCCTTCTTGAGGCATTGTAGACTAGGTCATATCAATGTGACCCGACTAGCTGAAGTTACATTTAGATGCATATTTAAATCAGTTTGAATTTACATCTTGTGAAACTCGCCAGTCATGTCACAAAGATAAGATGACCACAGCTCTGTTTATTGGAAACAGAGATAGAGTTAGTGAACTCTTGGGATGATACATGTTGATGTATGTAAGGTCCCCTGTCTACATATGTCAGGACTGGTTCTTTGTACTTCATTACATTCTCTGATGATCTCTTTAGATTCAAACATATGTTCCTGTTGAAACACAAGTCCGAACCTTTTGAGATATTCACAGAATATAAGTTAGAAGTAGGGAACCAATATACGGGTAAAAGTATTATGTCCATTGATGTGATCAAGGAGGATAATACTTGAGCACGGAATTCCTGGAATATTCTAAAGGAGAATGAGATTCTCTCTCAGCATTACTCCTCCGTATACACCATAGCACGATGGTATATCAGGGCGGAGCAATAACACCCTATATGATAAGGTGTGCTCTATGATGAGTACTACTGAGTTACCTATTTCCTTTTGGGAGTTATGCACTTGAGAAGCTGCATACCTATTGAATAGGGTTTGAATCAGATCACAACCTACCACTCCATATGAGATATGGAAAGGGAAGAGCCCATTTCTTAAGTTAGTTAAGATTTGGGGTTGTCCGGCCTATGTCTAAAAGCAAAATCTGGGCAAGCTCGAGGCAAAGTCTGTAATGTAGAACTGGAAAGGTTCCAGCTATACAAACAACAGCAGATGATTTGGTAGAACCAAAGGATTCAGTAGATTCCAACGAACCTCAGCCTCTCCGCCGATCTAGTAGGGTTCCTCACCCACCTGAGAGACATTATGGTTTCTCTATGAAAGTGGGAGCGAGGATTGCATCATGAGATGATGACCTAACTAGTTTCGAGCTGGCCATCGAGAGTAAGACTCTGTAAGAATGGCTGGATGTTTATCGATCTGAGATGGAATCCTTATACACCAACAAAGTATGGACTTTGGTTGCTATATCTGAAGGGTTAAATCCCCATCAGGAGCAAGTATATCTTGAGAAGATTACTTGGTGTAGATGGAAAAGTTGAGACTTTCAAAGCTAGACTTGTTAAAGGTTTTCGTCATTGACCAGGCATGGATAATGATGAAACCTTTTTTCAGTATCTAAGCTTAAGTCCATCCAGATTCTACTTGCCACGGCTACATACCATGACTACGATATCTGGTGGTTGGGTGTTATGACAGCTTTTCTAAATGATGTTTTAGAAGAGGGAGTCTATAAGTACACAGCCAGAGGGCTTCGTAGACAGTGGGAGCAGCGGAAACGTGTGCAAGATGCTTTATAGGATAAAGCAGACATCGCGGAGTTGGAATATCTGTTTTGATGTGTTAGTCAAACAGTTTGACATCATCAAAATGGTAGATGAACTTGTATATACAAAAAGTTAGTAGGGAGTATGGTGATGATCCTCGTAGAGTACGTGGATGACACACTCTTGATAGGGAAGGAGTTTCCTATGCTACGCTCGATCAATCTCCGCTTATCACACTGATTCTCCACATAAGATCAAAGTGATACCTACTAAATCCTGGAATTTGGATCTCTGAGATAGATCTAGTTGGATATTAGGACACTCACTAGTTGTAGTGAGATGGTATCAGTTGATCCTAGGGAGAATCACTGGAAGTGTTCCAGAGTGATAAAAACGACTGAATGTCAGTCACAGGCATTGTCTTTACCCTCAGTAAAGGGACGGTATGTTGGAAGAGTTCCAAGCTAGATACCGTGACATACTAGACGATAAAGGCTGGATACATCGCTACTTAACATGCTACCAAAGAGGCTGTTTGGGTGTATATTGGTTCATGAGATGAACTACGTTCCTACCATTGTGAGACAATGGAGTTGTGGCTTACGCCAAGGAACGCCGGTCCCATCAGTGATCCAGACATATTCTAAGGCAGTGTCACCTGATCATGGAGATGCTTGATCTCTAAGGGATCGAGGTTAGGAGAGTAGACTCAGAGGACAACACAGCGGATCCACTCACAAAGGCCTGTTCCCAGAGAGAGATTTTTATGGGATGGTTGAGTATGAGATACTACAACCACTGGTATCAGATGGCCCTAGTGCAAGTGGGAGATTGTAAGTTATATGTATGCCATAGAGGCCATTACTATACATAGGATGTATATTGTAGTGGATGCTTGGACATATATAGGGAGGACTTTCTTGCTCGACATGATAGTATGCTATCTGGTTACTCTTTACCTTAACGTGTATACTGATTGTCTCTCTGTTACATGTTGGTAAAGACCTTAGGATGTGTACTTGACTACCTGGACTATATGCGGATCATACTAGTGGGGACATGGTAGTCCATAAGTACATCCTTCAAAGTCCCTAGTCGTGGGTGTATCGAGACGGGGCATCGATATACCAGTGTAGACTAGCGTATACCTTCTCGACCCATAAAGATGGGCGATGGATGATCCCATATCCATTGGTGTTTGACATCAGAGATGATATACGGGTGCTCAGTGGAGACTGGGTACACTGGACGGACTCGCCGAGAACTCCCAGATGGTATTATACCTTACGTCAGATGGCAGTTCTCTGGTGACACTGGTACAGAGTAGTCTGTTGACCCGAGATCGTCATAGAGTCTTGTGTGGTTCCCACTGTGCTTTGATTTCCACCTTACCACGTCCAAGAGGGCGTGCAAAACGGTGGTTTTTGGGTACAGTCCCGAATCACATGGAGGCAATGAGCGATAGGAGGGGATTCGTCTCTCCCGGTATAGGGAGTTGATGTTGCGCTGTGTTCGATTGGCTATAACCGGAAATCCCTGGCCAGGGTTGCTGAGATTTACTGGTAAGTGTTACCAGTAGTTTCTCGAACTGTTATAGACCTCATATCGACACGACTTATCGAGCTATTGGGGTCTGACGTTTACCACCCCTAGGCGAGATATGCGACATATCAGACGATCAGACCGGACTGTACGGTAAGTGTTACTGGTTGGATTCACAGGAGTGTGAGCGGGCTTGCTCATCGATCTTCTGATCGCTCAATACCCGGGTGGCCGTTACGTTTAGCAGACCGCTTGCGGCTTGTGGGTGATTGATATGATCATCACCTACTAGCGGCGTATTGACGAGTCTTTAGAGTCCTACACAGAGGTTTCCTGGCTCAAGCGAAACGAAATAGGAGCGCATCTGAGATATGTGCGGGACCGAGAATGATACCAGTATGTGATACTGTATTCGATTCTCGCGATATGTGACATTGATCGGTTATATGCGATATAGCCGGCATATCGGATCAAGTGTTGATTCGGTAAGTTGTTACTGTTGATATTAGTCGGTTATATGCGATATGACTGGATCATTAAATCCAGTGTTGATTTAATGATTTAATGCATAATTATATATTTGATATATTACTTTGCATTAACTAGTATCGGTTCACTTAAGATGGATTTTCTCACTCGCAAGTGCACATTGTATATGTGATATATTTTTTTGTGCACTTGATTGCATCATGTTTGATGATGCGATATTGCTAGGGTTTGTGTAAAGAGTTAAACCTTGGTTAAGTAAATGGTTAGGGTTTTCTTTTATTCATTCATTTATCTTTTAATTTGGATTAAAAGAAATGAAATGAGAAAAGAAAAACAAAAGGGTTTCATTCTTTCATGAAGCTTGTCAAAGCTTCATGAAGCTTTGACCAAAGAAACCCTTTTGTTTTCATCTCATTAACCCTAACCATTCATTGAACTATAGTTAGCTCTCTACACTTTCCCATGGTTACTATTATGATAAGAACTCATTTTCTTTTCTATTTTTGATTAACTTATCATAACTTTTTCTTCTTCTTCTTCTTCATCTTCAAGATGAAGAACCTTGCTCCATCAATGGCAACTCTTGAAAATGAGTGAGAAATCCAATTCTAAAGTGAACCCACTTCCTATTTTTTCATCCTCTACCTCTTGCCAAGTAGTATAGGGTGTTTCCTTCACAAGTTTTCTTGACTTAGTGAAGTTGGAGCTTGATCTACTGATGCCTCGACGTAGATCATCTTCGGCATCGTCGTCGATGACCTAGCCCGCTTTTTCTCCGATGAAGCCGACGCTAAAGCCCAAGATCCGATTTGTACAGCGAGGAAACTTCATTGCGGAGCTATGGAGGTGGAGGACCGGATCTACAAAGGTTGTATTTCCGTTCTTTTAGTAAAGTAGTTTACTAGTTGCATCTTTCGCCTAGACATCTAGTTAACGATCCGTATTAGGGTTTCTCGGCACCCGTAAAATTTGAAATTGGCATGGTTGATGCCTTGTGAGACCTCTTGAGAGTGCCTAGGAACCCTACAGTTTAATTGTTGTTAAATACTTTAAATCAAACATAATTAGTTAATGTTATGGGTTTAATTGAATAATTGGAAAATCTAGTAAGGGTTTGTGATTTGCAATTAGGGTTCTTATCTTGTAATCATGGTTGCAAAGTGTAGATTATCATCTTAAGGAAATGAAAACTTAATCTTTTTGATAATATGTAAATTGCTAGATGTAAAATGTCCAATTTAAGCTTTTTTTTAATCTAAACTAGGTTTTTAGAAATTATTGAAAATGTGAAATTTAAAATCTAGTTAGGTTTTTTTTTGACTTCATTAACTTTATTAAGTGTAGTTTAATGCTTTAGATCATGCAAATCTAAGCTAGATTGTAGTTTGTGCATTTTTGCTAGGAAATTGTTAAAATTTAGGTATTTTGTAAACTAGAATATTAGGGTTTTTGGAATTTAATGAGATTAAATTCCGGGAATTGTTTTTATGACTTATTTAAGATATTTAGTGAATATTGTGGCCGCTAGAATGGTTTAAACGTCGAGTTTTGTACTAAAACGGGAAATTTTGCTTGCTAGTTTTTCGGAAAAACGGCTTTTAAAGTGAATTTGGGGATTTTGTGAGTTTTCACCTATTTTATATTAAAATTAGTGTTCGTGAATGTGCAAATGAGGGTATTTGGGTTTTTCTCGATGGTCTAGCATTTGTACGCCGATGTCGAGGGTTTCTGGATTGATTCGTGGAAGCAAACATAGGTTTAGACCTATGTGGGTTTCGTGTGTCGTTTTGGTCATGAGTCGGATTATAATGCGATACGGTGCGTTATGATATGTAGGTACCCATGTGGACTTCGAGACGACAAGCAAGCGCGTGGCGACGTCGGCACCGGCGAGCGAGGACCAGGTGAGTAGATTTATATCTACGGGGAGAAGTCGGGTGGATGGCGTATAGCACCCCCGCAGTTCGTGGTGATGTATACGAATACGTATACACACACACACACATATATATATATATATATATATATTTTTATATATTGTTTGAGTATATTGATGATAATATGGATATTTGGCGTTCTTGGATATTTAGTGTCGCGAAACCCTAGAGTAGTGGTCGCACCACACATGCACACACCAACCCATACTTGCATACCTTCATCTTTAATTTGTGCTTATACGGGAATATATAGTTATGTGTTCACATGGGTATGGGGCTATGTGTTCACATACGGATTTGAGGATGATACTTGGGTTTGAGATGAGTCGATGAGATTTATATTGAGGTTGTGAATTCGGTGATATAGCCGGATTCGTATTTGAGATACGATATGATGTTGTAGCGGGTCCTTGACGTAGTGTTTCACACACGTCCATGCATACTTAGGCGGTATCAGTATTGTACTAGACGTAGATCAGTATCCCGATTATGATATTTGATAAAGAGGATACCAGGTGAATAGTATGATGAATGTGATATTAACCCGTACCCAGATTTGGGGATGCCGTACGACGGATTTACGTACGAGCTATATTTTGATGATTGATCCGCACTCTTGACTTGGGATGTCTGATTATAGATATGGTATTGGATATGATATTATTTAGGCGGGATCACCGACTATTATATATACAGGTATGTATATGTATCGACTCAGATGTTAGGCGGTTTCCTTACCTGTAGTCCAGCTTATTAGCTTAGCCCTTTAGTTTAGTTTAGTTTAGTTGTTAGATTAGATTCGATTCTTACCTATTTCAAAAACTAACGATCGTGGGTATTTTAAAAGACAGCCCAAGGGATCCTACGGATATTTCAAAAGACGTATCTTTTCATAAAAACACCGTAGCCCCTATTTTCAAAACCCCATGATTCGTGTTATTTCAAAAGGCACCATTTGTAGGACTTATATTAGATTAATGCAGATTAGTTATAGTTGCGTCTAGTTTTCAGCTCCCGCTCATTTTGGTTGCTCGCTCCGCATCGCATATTTACATTGTTATTTCATATTGTATTGTTGACATTATGCTGTTAGGACACCAGCACCATTACCGATGACGCGTATGTACCACATACACTTACTTGCCGGCTCATACACATCTTCATCGGTAATTACCATGTCACGTACACCTTAGAAAATATTATTGCTTAACTTAGCTTGATAGCCAGTAGTTTGACATAATATTAGTGTACATACCTTATATGCCAGCTTAGATATTGTAGTTATTACCTGTCGCTTCATGCATACTGTTATTCAGTCTCATGCTTATATTCATGGTTTTACATGCTATTGATGATTCGGATTTCCATGATATTTTCTGGATTTTGAGGAAAATCACAAAACATATGTAAACTGCTTTCTCTCTTTTTAAATAAAAATGCGGTTTTCCCATGATGTATGAGTCGTCCACCATGAGTTTGCTGATGGATTTCGAGACCCGATTCGAGGAGTTGGATGAACCGTTTCGGGTACATGGTGGACCCGGTAAGGTACCCCGGGGCAAGAAGCTCGTGGTGATGACGATGAGCCTGGCAGGGGGAGACTACCTACCGGTGATTTTACCCGACGCGTCGGATATCCGGAGGATACCGTCGTGGTCTTGAGATGAATGGTAGGGGCCGGTCTGGACTGACGGCGCCCTAGATATTGAGATTGAGACATTGAGATTTCGAGATATTGAGGTACTGAGATTTGATGATACAGGCCAGTCCGGATAGCCGGAGCCTGAGTTTTGAGGCATTGAGATTTATGTTTTGTGTCGATGCTAGACACGGTTGATGCTGATTTCATTTATGATACCTCATTTTAAAAATACAAAGGAAATCTCACTAATTTATGAAAACAGTTTCTTCATTTACCTGTATTCTGTTTTCATGCATTCATACCTCATTCATATGATACATTGCCACCTGAGGCACTGACACGGCACATGGATATACACTTGGGTTAGATATTTGCCCTAACCCTTGTTATGGGTTGCTGGTTATTTATTTGAGGATATATTATGATCATTGACCTAGGATTGCGTTATTTATGCGATTTCTTTTCGTAGATATTTTTCTATTCACGAGTTGGCAACTCACCCCCGTTGTGCCCCAGTTTCTTACAGGTTTGCCGTACAGGTTTCATTACGGCCTTGCGGGCATAGTTTCCTTCAGGTGATTTGCTAGTAGGTGGGTTTACTTGTATCGTACCCCTATTATGTATCTTGTATATCATTATTCTGTTGTATCTAGAAGTTCCATCAACCAAACATGTATTTATTTTTGAGATAGAGACCATTGATGTTATTCTTTCGACCTTAGAGTCGCGCGTTTTTATTTCTGTGGTTTTCTTGTAGTTTTGAGTTTTTGATCCTCGTCGTTGGCGTTGTATATTATTTTGCTTGTGTGGTTGTGACCGTCGATTGACGAAGAGCTAGCTCCCGCTTGGGGATGCCTTTTTATTGATTTCGTATACTATTCATGTTGTATCCCGTTTGGGAGCCAGTATTTACAAAGGAGACTCTGCCGAAATTTTCGGGAAATATTGATGTTTTTTTAAAAACCGCATAATTCGGCTTATGCTATTAAAACTAATTGTTTAAATTGATTTTCCTTCACTCTACTACTTTTCTTGGTTTGCATTTCTGGGTTTTCGGCTTACTTAGATTACGTACGCCTTGAGACGTTCGTAGTTTAAGTGCCGGTCAAATTCCGTACTTTCGGGACGTGACAACTACCACCTCACTCACACTCAATTTCAGCCTTAAAACATCAGAATACAACACAAACCAACATCATCAGCTTCAGCTTCAGCCAAAACTTAAACTGCAGCACCAGCATCAGCCAAGGTAGCACACCATATCAGCCCACACCATACCATACCACACACCATACCACACCACATCAGCCCCCACCACACCATATCAGCCCCACACCACAACATCAGCCACACACCAGCATCAGCAATTACAGCATCAGCCTGGGACTGCAGCAGCTCCAGTTCATCACAGCAGCACCCACTCCCTCCTTCTTCTCCTTCTCCTTGGTTGCAAGGTTCCTAGAGGGTATAACTCCTAAACTCCTCCCAATTTATGTAGATTATGTGCTTGATTAGCTAGTATAGTGTCTTATCGTAATTTTAGTGCTAGAATGGTGTAGTGATGCTAGATTTAGTCATTTTAGAGTGCTTGTAGTTTGATGAACCATTTTTGTTGTTAACTAATCTGTTTAAGCCTAGTTGTGACGTTAAAATTAGATGGTTAGCCTTAAATTGCTAAATTACGGAATCTAGCTTATTTGGTGTGTATTTCTTGCCTTAGTAGAGTTTTTAGGTGATTTAAGGGAATTTTGACAAAGTGAGAGTTGTGTTAGTTAGAATAACCCTCTTAGATGCTAGTGAGGCCAGTCAACCAGAGAAATTCCCCAAACTTCATAAAGACACCCGATTTACCCGACTTGGCGGATTTTGGCAGTTTTAGTGACTTTTTCACCTCTATAGGATCTGCTGTTGACCCGAACCCTTCAGAATAAAATTGAGAAGACTATAGCATGGTGAGGTGAGTAGGAACACACACACAGAACACGGGGACCCCTCTCCCTATTCTGGCCGCAGATTTATTATATCTGGCCGCAAATTGTGGCCAGAATGGGGGTAGGGGTGTTGGGTTTTGGTGTGTGGGTTTACTATGGGTAGCTAGGATTTTTGGTATATGTAAATTTTCAGGTTGGGTCCAGAGGAAAAATCTGGAGCTATTTGCATGTTTTCGATGTTTTAAGTCTTGTGCAACACGCGCGTGATACGCGTGGTTCTGTGGCGCGCTGCGCGACACAGCGTGTCAGCTTAGGTTCTGGTGGTTTGTGCGCGTCGCGTCGTGTCGTGTGCACACGCATTTGGGTTCACGCACGCGTATCCCTTTTGTCGATATATCGCGTTTTGCAGGATTTTCCTGATGTATGTGACTTTGTAAATTCCAGGTTCGCCGGCAGGAACTTCGAGCGCAGTGGAGAAAGGCAAGCAGGTGGTCGGACACACTTAGCACGGGATCACGGGTGAGTAGATTTAACATCTATGGGTGACGATCGTTTGGATGGCGCGAGTCGCCCTTTAGATTTAATAAACTTATAGTTGGTAAACTTGATAGTACTTGTGACAATAGAATGATGATAATAAAACTGGCTTAATATTACCGCAGTCATATCTACATGTCATACCCTTATACGCAAATTCATTATGGGACACATGCACCATTACCATGTTTTATATGCAGCACGAGCACTATTCATGTGGACACACACACCATGGTAATTGCCATGTCACGACACTAGATAACCTTAACCAGAAACATATTAATTGCCTAGAAATATGATATTGCATTAAATATTTAAAATGAAACCATAAGAATTACCATACCTGTGCATATGTATTATCATATCATCTGCTCATGCTTAGTGCAAATCATACATTGCAAATTGATACCATAAGCATCGACATATGCATTTTTGATGATTTCATGGGATCTATGATATTTCTGGATTTTGGAGGAAAGCCACAAGATTTCAACTGATAACTGTTTAAAAATATAAAATTTGCGGTTTTCTAGTGATGTAAAGTGTCGTCCACCATGAGTTTGCTGTGGTTTTCGAGATCCGTGTCGAGGAGTGGAGGAACCGTCACGGATGCATGGTGGGCCCGGTACGGTACCCCGGGGCAAGAAGATCGCAGGAGATGGCGTTGAGCCTGGCTGGGGACGGATTACCTACCGGTGACTTCATTTGGCACGGCGGATATCCAGAGGATACCGACCGTGGCCGCTGGTTTGAGACATGGATTTTGATGTGGATCAGCCGGATGGCTGATGCCAGAGATACTGGACATGG
This sequence comes from Agapanthus africanus, assembly GCA_030015575.1. NCBI lineage: Eukaryota > Viridiplantae > Streptophyta > Magnoliopsida > Asparagales > Amaryllidaceae > Agapanthus > Agapanthus africanus. The sequence continues at coordinate 342,420,763 of CM057346.1, read as the reverse complement.
ATATATGAGATTTGGACAGTTTTGAGGTGTCGTTGCTGGACACGATTTTTACTGATTTCTTGGTTATTATGCTGATGTTTAAAAAGGAAGCTTCAAAACAAAGGAAAGGATAATTCTCATACACACTTGATTGTACTTTCATGTGGCATACATACCTGTATTTCATCCATGTGACATATATATATACTTGCTAGTACACTGTTGATGCATACATACCTGCTAGAACATATAGCCATACCTGCTTTAGGGATGCCAGGACACTTGTGTGCATGCATACGATAGCCTTAGTAGATGTTATTTATTACTCACGAGCTGGCAACTCACCCCCGTTGTGCCACAACTTTTCTGCAGGTCCACTCCGTCAGCACTGTAGCGGCGGATACTTTTGCTTCTTTTGCACTTTTTGCCTGGACTCGAGGCTTTTGCTAATAGGTGGGTTATTATCAGTTTGTACAACCTTATATTTTTGTTGTATCTAGAACATTCCATCTACTGCTACTATCATTTCAGTTGTACCTGTTTTATTTGGATTACTGTATATTGACCTAGATGTGAGATCGTGAGACTTGGGGATTTATTTTATGATATATCTAGGTCGAGCTCACTTGAGTCGACATGCTATTTCTTGTGCACTGTTATTCATTTATATTCTGCTTGCACCGTTGGGGCTGATTTTACAAGTCAAATTCTGCTGGAATTTTGGGAAAAAGGAATGTTATTTTAAAAAAAGGGGCAAATTGATTAGGTAACGAAGTAAATGCTTAAATAATTTGGTTTTCCTTCACTTTAAAAATCTTATTTGTGATTTGTATTCTGGGCTTCGGCTTGCTTATTTTACAGACGCCTTGAGACGTTTCGTAATCTAAGTGCCGGTCGCGTTCCGTACCTTGTGGGTCGTGACAAAGTTGGTATCAGAGCGATAGGTTTCACCTTCCTGAGTGTAGGATGACCCTTATTAGATGGAGTAAGTGACTTAAGCAGAGTAGCGTAGCGTACGTATGTCCGCGGCATACTTGCGATGCGGTACTCCGCCTAGGTGACTTTAGGACATATTTGCTTGAAATTCCTTCTTCGATTCCATGTATCCTGTGATTCTCTTGCACTGTTCTTATTTTCCTGTTTCCTGTACCAGTCACTATGCCACAGAGGGCTACCAGAGCACAGAGGGCTGCTGCCCGAGACGAGATTCGAGCTGGCTCATCCGAGACTAGGACTGAGCAGGGTGGCATGCCTACGCCACAGGGACAGACCGATCCACCTTCCCCAGGCCGTATGGATAGGCTTGAGACTGGTATGGAGGAGTTGCGACAGATGATGGGGAGTATGCAGGAGCTCCGTCAGATGGTAGGATCCCTAGTTGCAGCCAGTCGTACACCGAGGCCGGAGGATGCACCTACTATATCCCAGACTACCTTGGTACCTGCTCCTACTACTGCCACTGTGACCATCCCAGTGTCGCTACAAGAGTTCATGAGGTTGAGACCTCCAGTTTTCACGGGTACCGATGCAGCGGAGGACCCGCAGACGTTCCTTGACAGCTTGGCCAGGATCTGCCGATCGCTGAGATGTTCTGATGATCGCTGGGTAGAGCTTGCGAGTTTCCGACTAGAGGGTCTCGCACAGATATGGTGGGAGTCAGTTCTGAGAGGTCGAGCTACAGGGCTATCGCCCATGACCTGGACCGAGTTCACAGCAGTTTTCCTTGCCCGTTTCCTTCCGGAGAGCGTTCGCGACGCCAGAGCTCGTAGTTTCGAGGCCTTGGTCAAGACACCTGGGATGACGGTGTCTGAGTATGACATTCAGTTTACACAGTTGTCCCGATATGCCCCGTACCTGGTAGATACCGAAGCAAAAAGGGTGAAGAGGTTCATATAGGGACTGGATGCCCAGCTATATCTTGCCATTGGCGCTCAGCATTTCGATACCTATTCGGCAGCTATGGATACGGCATTGCGGATGGAGACACGTATTTCAGCGACGTCGGCCGTTCCCGGGCCGAAGAGGATTCGTACCGGCACACCAGATCAGAGGCAGCATGCCAGATACATTCCGAGAGATAGGGCCGGCAGAGGGTTCGGACGAGGTCAGTTTTACGGATCGTATACACAGGGGCAGCAGTCGTCGCCAGGGTGCTTTAGCTGCGGGAGTCTGCACCATCGTATTAGAGATTGTCCAGTGAGGCGACAGGATGCGGCGATAGTTCCGCATGTGACTCTACCTCCATCACCGCCCCCTCCTCAGAGAGCTCTACTACCTTCCATAGGCGATGCTCCATGCCAGTTAGGCGTACCTAGAGGCCGTGGGCACGGCGCACCGACCCAGAGAGGACGAGGAGGCAGAGGCCGAGGCAGAGGCAGAGGTCAGCCCGCTATTGGAGGAAGTCAGGCCCGAGTTTTTGCATTGACACCCCAGGATGCGTCGGTATCCAATGCCGTCATTACAGGTACCCTTTCAGTATGTTCTATTGATGCACACGTGTTGTTCGATCCCGGATCCACGCACTCATACGTTTCCACCCACTTCGTGCCGAGTTTGGGTAGAGAGTTCGGTTTACTTGATCAGCCGCTGGTTGTGACCACTCCTGTGGGAGAGTCATTTGTTGCTAGGCACGTGTTCCGATCCTGTACCGTTCGTATTGGCGAGCGAGAGCTGCCTGTCGACTTGATCCTTCTGGAGATGTTGGACTTCGACATTCTTTTGGGCATGGATTGGTTAGCCACGTGCTATGCAACGGTGGACTGCCGCGAGAAGACAGTTAGGTTTTGTTTTCCCGGCGAGTCGGTTTTTGTTGTGCAGGGGGACCGTGGTGCTGCCCCTCACATTTTGATTTCTTCCCTTCGCGCTGGTCAGCTGATGAGGAAGGGATGTCGGGGATTTCTAGCCTGTGTATGTGATACTAGAGCTACGGATGTTCCACTGGACCAGGTTCCGATTGCATGCGAGTTCCCCGATGTTTTCCCTGACGAGCTGCCAGGACTGCCACCTGAGCGCGATGTCGAGTTCTGTATTGATTTGATTCCTGGCTCGGGGCCTATTTCTATACCGCCTTATCGGATGGCCCCAGCGGAACTTAGAGAGTTGAAGGTTCAGCTGCAAGATTTGCTGGATAAGGGACTTATTCGACCCAGTGTTTCTCCGTGGGGTGCTCCGGTCCTCTTTATCAAGAAGAAGGACGGAAGTTTGCGCTTATGTATCGACTACCGCCAGCTGAACAAGGTGACCGTTCGGAACAGGTATCCGTTGCCACGCATTGATGATTTGTTCGACCAGCTCCACGGTGCGGGTTATTTTTCGAGGATCGACTTACGATCAGGATACCACCAGCTGCGAGTCCGACAGGAGGATATACCGAAGACAGCCTTCCGTACACGCTATGGCCACTATGAGTTTCTGGTGATGTCGTTCGGACTGACCAACGCCCCCGCAGCATTTATGGATTTGTTGAACCGTACCTTCAGGCCGTATCTTGACTTGTTCATCATCGTGTTCATCGACGATATTTTGGTGTACTCCCGGAGCCGAGAGGAGCACGAGCAGCACCTGCGGATTACGTTACAGACTCTGAGGGAGCACCAGCTGTTCGTAAAGTTCTCCAAGTGTGCATTCTGGCTGGACAGCGTCGGATTCTTGGGTCACGTAATTACGAGAGACGGCATATGTGTGGACCCGAAGAAGATTGAGGCTGTTCAGCAGTGGCCCCGACCTACATCGGTCACTGAGATCCGTAGTTTTCTAGGCCTGGCAGGCTACTACAGGCGTTTTGTTCAGGACTTCTCCCGTATAGCTGCACCCTTGACCAGTTTGACCCGGAAGGGAGTTCCTTTCGTTTGGACGGAGGAGTGCGAGCGCAGTTTTCAGCAGCTGCGGACGTGTTTTACTACGGCGCCGGTATTATCTTTGCCTTCGGGATCAGGCAGATTTGTGGTCTACTGTGATGCTTCGCGAGTGGGATTAGGATGCGTATTGATGCGGCATGGCCGGGTGATCGCTTATGCTTCTCGGCAGTTGAAGAAGCACGAACAGAACTACCCTACTCACGATTTGGAGATGGCTGCAGTGGTCTTTGCACTGAAGATATGGCGACATTACCTATATGGCAAGTCATGCCAAATATTCACAGACCACAAGAGCTTAAAATACATATTTCAGCAGCGAGACTTGAACCTCAGACAGCGTCGTTGGATGGAGTTGGTGAAGGACTACAACTGTGAGATCTTGTACCACCCGGGCAAGGCGAACGTAGTAGCGGATGCTTTGAGCAGGAGGCCCGGGGGTAGTCTATCCCATTTGCGCGCAGTGCAGAGGCGGACGTCAGCGGATTGGCAGATTCTATGCGACAGCCGAGTCGAGTTCGAGTTCACTCCGACAGGAGGACAGCTCGCGCATGTTCGTGCGTGCCCACAGTTGCTTGACCGTATTTATGAGGCACAGCGCAGGGATGACCGTTGCTCAGAGATCATGGCACAGCTCGGACAGGGCAGATTTTCCGAGTTCATGATTGATGATCAGGGGATATTACGATTTGGATCCAGACTGTGTGTACCAGATGCTGATGGATTGCGACGCGACACTCTTGAGGAGGCACACCAATCAGTGTATAGTGTCCACCCCGGTTCCACCAAGATGTACCATGATATGAGAGAGACCTACTGGTGGGACGGAATGAAGAGGGACATCGCGGAGTTCGTACCGAGATGCCTGACTTGTCAGCAAGTCAAGGCCGAGCACCAGAGGCCCGCAGGAGAGCTACAGCCGTTACCCATTCCAGAGTGGAAATGGGAGCAGATTTCGATGGACTTCGTTGTGGGTCTACCCAGGACCAGTCGAGGGTACGACTCCATCTGGATGATCGTGGATAGATTGACGAAAGCGGCTCACTTCCTACCAGTGAAGATCGCTTTCAGCTTCGCTCAGTATGCTCAGCTCTACATTGACGAGATTGTGCGGCTACATGGCGTACCGACTTGTATCGTGTCAGATCGAGGCACTCAGTTTACCAGCCGACTATGGCAGAGACTCCAGGAGGCTTTAGGCACTTGTTTGAGCTTTAGCACAGCATTTCATCCGCAGACCGACGGACAGTCAGAGCGGACCATTCAGACTCTCGAGGACATGCTCAGAGCGTGCGTTTTAGACTTCGGCGGTAGCTGGGATCGTCATTTACCTCTAGTGGAGTTCTCCTACAACAACAGCTTCCAGTATACTATCCAGATGGCACCTTTCGAGGCGTTGTATGGGAGGAGATGTAGATCGCCCATTTGTTGGACCGAGTTGAGCGAGAGCAGTATCTTCAGACCGCAAATCGTGCAGGAGACGACCGAAAAAGTACAGTTGATTCGAGACCGGATGAGAGCAGCTCAGAGCAGACAGGCACCGTCGCAGATTAGAGTTCGCAGTTGGCGACCATGTTTTTCTGAAAGTCTTTCCGATGAAGGGCGTGATGCGTTTTGGGCGAAAAGGGAAGCTTAGCCCTAGATTCGTAGGTCCCTTCGAGATCCTCGAGCATGTCGGCATTGTCGCATATCGTTTGGCTTTTCCACCCAGTTTTTCAGATGTTCATCCCATCTTCCACGTATCGATGCTACGCCGTTATCTTCATGACCCTTCCCACATGATTCAGCATCAGACAGTTCAGCTCGAGCCCGACCTTTCATTCACCGTGGAGCCAGTTGAGATTTTGGATCGGCAAGTGAAGAAACTTCGATCCAAGGTCCTGCCGTCCGTGAAAGTTCTTTGGCGCAGCCCGAGCAGCGAAGAGATCACTTGGGAGGCCGAGGGAGAGATGCTGAAGAAATTCCCTCATCTTTTTGAAGGTACGCGTAGTTGCATATTTTAAAATTCGGGGACGAATTTTCCTAAGGGGGGAAGACTGTAACACCTGAGTTTAGGGTTAGTAGTGATTAATTGTTAATGTGGGGTTTTTTTGGTAAAAAGTTTACCAAAACGGGTTTCTAATAAATTATCTGGTTTTGTGGTTATTTTTGTGGAATTTTATCTCAACCACACACACTTGTGCACGTTAGCCAGGGTTAAGATTAGGGTTTGCCATATATTTGAGCTTGTGGGTTAGCATGTTTGAGTTAACCATGGTGGTCCAACCCTTGTTGAAATAATTAGGTATTAATTTAGGAGTTTTAGTTTTAAGCATAGATTAGGGTTTAAGGTTGACTTGTGATTTGAAGGAAAGATTGTGATGGGGATCTTGAAGCATTTAATGAGAGTGAGGGAATGATGGCTCTTGGATGTGTCACACTATCTTCTTTTCAAAACTTTTCTTACCTCTCTTCTCTTTCTCTCACACACACCATATCATCACCCTTTAGCCACCAAAACAAATCCTACAGCCCAAACTCAGCAGCCACTTCTTCAGCATGCAGAATTTCAGCTTGTAGGCATCAACATCAGCAGCTGAAGCTAGCCCCATCAGCTGCATCAGCCTCACCAGGCCGCCTACCACTCAACAACAGCTACTAAACCCTCACATCAGCACCACAACACCATCAGCCATCATTACCAGCACATCAGCCCAACTCCAGCGCAAATCAGCCTCCAAAACCTCAGCAGTACACCATCAGCCTGTTACCATCAGCATTCAGCCTTTTCAATCAGAAACATCAGCAGCAATAGCTGCTACTTCAGCCCCTCTCAACTTCAACTACAAACACACAACACTACCACCTCACTCACACTCAATTTCAGCCTTAAAACATCAGAATACAACACAAACCAACATCATCAGCTTCAGCTTCAGCCAAAACTTAAACTGCAGCACCAGCATCAGCCAAGGTAGCACACCATATCAGCCCACACCATACCATACCACACCACATCAGCCCACACCACACCATATCAGCCCCACACCACAACATCAGCCACACACCAGCATCAGCAATTGCAGCATCAGCCTGGGACTGCAGCAGCTCCAGTTCATCACAGCAGCACCCACTCCCTCCTTCTTCTCCTTCTCCTTAGTTGCAAGGTTCCTAGAGGTTATAACTCCTAAACTCCTCCCAATTTATATAGATTATGTGCTTGATTAGCTAGTATAGTGTCTTATCGTAATTTTAGTGCTAGAATGGTGTAGTGATGCTAGATTTAGTCATTTTAGAGTGCTTGTAGTTTTATGAACCATTTTTGGTGTTAACTAATCTGTTTAAGCCTAGTTGTGACGTTAAAATTAGATGGTTAGCCTTAAATTGCTAAATTACGGAATCTAGCTTATTCGGTGTGTATTTCTTGCTTTAGTAGAGTTTTTGGGTGATTTAAGGGAATTTTGACAAAGTGAGAGTTATGTTAGTTAGAATAACCCTCTTAGATGCTAGTGAGGCCAGTCAACCAGAGAAATTCCCCAGACTTCATAAAGACACCCGATTTACCCGACTTGGCGTATTTTGGCAGTTTTAGTGACTTTTTCACCTCTATAGGATCTGCTGTTGATCCGAACCCTTCAGAATAAAATTGAGAAGACTGTAGCATGGTGAGGGGAGTAGGAACACACACACAGAACACGGGGACCGCTCTCCCTATTCTGGCAGCAGATTTATTATATCTGGCCGCAAATTGCGGCCAGAATGGGGGTGGAGGTGTTGGGTTTTGGTGTGTGGGTTTACTATGGGTAGCTAGGGTTTTTGGTATCTGTAACTTTTCAGGTTGGGTCCAGAGGAAAAATCTGGAGCTATTTACATGTTTTCGATGTTTCAAGACTTGTGCGACACGCGCGTGATACGCGTGGTTCTGTGGCGCGCTGCGCGACACAGCGTGTCAGCTTAGGTTCTGGTGGTTTGTGCGCGTCGCGTCGTGTCGTGTGCACACGCGTTTGGGTTCACGCACGCGTATCCCTTTTGTCGATATATCGCGTTTTGCAGGATTTTCCTGATGTATGTGACTTTGTAAATTCCAGGTTCGCCGGCAGGAACTTCGAGCGCAGCGGAGAAAGGCAAGCAGGGGTCGGACACACTTAGCACGGGATCACGGGTGAGTAGATTTAACATCTACGGGGGACGATCGTTTGGATGGCGCGAGTCGCCCGTTAGATTTAATAAACTTATAGTTTGTAAACTTGATAGTACTTGTGACAATAGAATGATAATAATAAAACTGTCTTAATATTACCGCAGTCAAATCTACATGTCATACCCTTATACGCAAATTCATTGTAGGACACATGCACCATTACCAGGTTTTATATGCAGCACGAGCACTATTCATGTGGACACACACATTCTGGTAATTGCCATGTCAGGACACTAGATAACCTTAACCTGAAACATGTTAATTGCCTAGAAATATGATATTGCATTAAATATTTAAAATGAAACCATAAGAATTACCATACCTGTGCATATGTATTATCATATCATCTGCTCATGCTTAGTGCAAATCAGACATTGCAAATTGATACCATAAGCATCGACATATGCATTTTTGATGATTTCATGGGATCTATGATATTTCTGGATTTTGGAGGAAAGCCACAAGATTTCAACTGATAACTGTTTAAAAATATAAAAGTTGCGGTTTTCTAGTGATGTAAAGTGTCGTCCACCATGAGTTTGCTGTGGTTTTCGAGATCCGTGTCGAGGAGTGGAGGAACCGTCACGCATGCATGGTGGGCCCGGTACGGTACCCCGGGGCAAGAAGATCGCAGGAGATGGCGTTGAGCCTGGCTGGGGACGGATTACCTACCGGTGACTTCATTTGGCACGGCGGATATCCAGAGGATACCGACCATGGCCACTGGTTTGAGACATAGATTTTGATGTGGATCAGCCAGATGGCTGAGGCCAGAGATACTGGACATGGATATATGAGATTTGGACAGTTTTGAGGTGTCGTTGCTGGATACGGTTTTTACTGATTTCTTGGTTATTATGCTGATGTTTAAAAAGGAAGTTTCAAAACAAAGGAAAGGATAATTCTCATACACACTTGATTGTACTTTCATGTGGCATACATACCTGTATTTCATCCATGTGACATATATATATACTTGCTAGTATACTGTTGATGCATACATACCTACTAGAATATATAGCCATACCTGCTTTAGGGATGCCAGGACACTTGTGTGCATGCATACGATAGCCTTAGTAGATGTTATTTATTACTCACGAACTGGCAACTCACCCCCGTTGTGCCACGGCTTTTCTGCAGGTCCACTCCGTCAGCACTGTAGCGGCGGTTACTTTTGCTTCTTTTGCACTTTTTGCTTGGACTCGAGGATTTTGCTCATAGGTGGGTTATTATCAGTTTGTACCACCTTATATTTTTGTTGTATCAAGAACACTCTATCTACTGCTACTATCATTTCAGTTGTACCCGTTTTATTTGGATTACTGTATATTGACCTAGATGTGAGATCGTGAGACTTGGGGATTTATTTTATTATATATCTGGGTCGAGCTCACTTGAGTCGATATGCTATTTCTTGTGCACTGTTATTCATTTATATTCTGCTTGCACCGTTGGGGCTGATTTTACAAGTGAAATTCTGCTGGAATTTTGGGAAAAAGGAATGTTATTTTAAAAAAAGAGGCAAATTGATTAGGTAACGAGGTAAATGCTTAAATAATTTGGTTTTCCTTCACTCTAAAAATCATATTTGTGATTTGTATTCTGGGCTTCGGCTTGCTTATTTTACGGACGCCTTGAGACGTTTCGTAATCTAAGTGCCGGTCGCTTTCCGTACCTTGCGGGTCGTGACAGATTACTACCCTACCACGGCTCAAAGAAGTCGTGCAAACATGTTTTATTTGGGTACAGTCCCGAGCCATATGGAGGCAGTGAGCGGATCGTCGGGGATTCGTCTCTCCCGGTATTGGGGGTTGATGTCGCGCAGTGCACGGGTGGCCATCACTAGAAATCCTCGGCCGGGGTATATGAGAATTACCGATCCAGGATCGATAGTTTCTCAGGCGGTGATGGGTTACATACCGACACGAATTATCGCGTTATTAGGGGTTTGACTTTATCCACCCCCTAGACTCGATGTGCGATACTCTTAGATGAACAGACCAGACTGTACGGATATTGTCAGTGTCAGGCTCGGTAGGGGTTTGGATGAGCTTGCTCGTCGGCCTTCCTTTCGCTCAATACCTGGGTAGCCGTTACATACTGCTAGTGCCACTGACGTGCTTGTGGTTAAACCCACTGTCAGCGTATTGACGAGTCTTTAGAGTCCCACACAGAGGGTTTCCCTGGTTCTGGAGAAATGATGTAGTAGCCGTATTGGATACGTGCAGGGTTCCGCTCGATTGATGTACATTGTACTCGGACTTTCGATTGGACAGTTGATAATACTAGCCGGCTTGGGTTTGAGCCGGATTATTAAATCAGGTATTGATTTAATAATTTACGTATATGTATTTCGATACGTATATTCTAGTATTATATTCTTTGTGTTATTCTATCTCTTTGGGTATTCGTATTTCGGTACGGATACAGGTATGTATATACAGTAGAATGTAATCCGTATTTTTTACCGGATAGCATTCTAGAAGGTGCCACCTCATTTTAGGGTTTGACCATTTTCATTAAATGGATAAATGAGGTGGAATATAGCATGATGGGTATGGTGAGAACCATACTTAAATAGTGCACATAAATGAATTCTTAATTGATTTGTGTTCACTATTCAAGTATGGGAGGAATTTAAAAATGGAAAAATGGATTTTACAAAACCAAGCATGCTACTTTCTCTCTCCAAGGTTGAGCTTATTTTTGCAAGCATGCTTGTTCTTCTTCACTTGGGTTTTCTTGAGCTCCTCCCTCACCATTTCTCCTCTAGCTTTTCATTGTTGCCTCCACCTTCATGATATGAGATAGATAATACTTAGACTACATTCACTACATCCTAGGCTCTCTAGGGTAGCATCCTAGAGACCCTAGTTGCTCCACTAGCATATTGGTGTGGAGCTAGAGCCGGAATTACATCCCTTGGGTGGATCGTCTTTGATGAAGGAAGACCGGCGACAACTTCGTTCAAGCACACCTCAAGGAGCCATGGAGAAAGATGAAGACCGAAGGACATGGTTCTATTCGGTATAACCTTTCTAACTTGTAGTTTAGCACCTTTTGTTTGCTAGTATAGTGTTTGTGGGTTCGAATTTGGGATTGGGTTCCGTCGGCGCCAGAATTTTATTCGTCGTTTTTGTTCCGCACCGGCCACTTTTGATGGCCAGGGCGCCGGCATAACCCAGCAGTGGTATCAGAGCCACCCATAAACCATTACTAGCTAGGTTGCATGAAGTTAGAACATCAATTGATCAAAATTTCCACATCATTTTTCCATTTTGCCAAGTTTCTGTCGATTTTAAAACTTGCTCGAAAAATCTTTCTGTGTAGCTTAAAAATCCGTGCAGGCAATTGTAAAGCACCATAAGAAATTTAGAAGCTTGAATCAATTTTTTGGCCGCGGTACCGCCGCAAAACATGCCATTTGGCGGCATTTCCGCCGCTCTTTTGTGGCCAAATGCCTCCAAATTTTTTCTGGCACTCTCTGACAAGGAAAAATGATTTTTGTGATGTTTAGTTTTATCCCAGATTCTCTTGAGTACTGGTTTGCACTTGGAGCTAGACAGAAATTTTAATCGATTGACATTTTAACCGTGTAATTATAAGTACTTAGTTTAGCATCTGCGACCGTGAATGTCACTCGATCGGTAAACCCGTCTAATTGCTAAATGTTCTTTTAGACGAGTTTGCGAACGTGACATTCATGTTGATGTTCAGTGTTGTGCTGTGTTGTGGCTGGATTGTCATGGTGGATAGCCGATAGTGCAATATTAGTAGTACAGTTCATATTCAAGTATATTTGTATTGCGGGGCGAGCGTCCGTCATGTGGACTTCCGTCACTGCCAGCTTGTATATTATTTATTTGGGGCACGACCGGGTTGAGGTCGATGTCACCCTTGTATATTATTTTCTTTTCTGTAATAGGATTACCCCGCGGTGGAGTGCACGAATAGCCGGGTTCTAGAGGGCAACGGATCCGCATCTTATGGCATTGGGACGGAGGGGACCTTACTCTAGAATTGGCGGGCTATTCGCCGCACTCTTCGGGGGTATAGGTATGACCCACAGAGGGGTGCTCAAGTTACCGGATTCTGTGAAGTGCTGGGTGGCCTATTCACGTTGTTGAAGGGGGTTGCCTCATTTCTGGGATTGGTGGGTAACTTGCTACGCTCGTAGGGGTCTAGGACTTTCATTGCACAGGCTATCCACACGACCAGGGGAACATCGGGTTTTCATTTATGGCTCAATGGAAACCCGGGGATCCCAGATTATCTGTATTGTTCTGTGATGCTTATTACTTTTCTGTGATGTTGCATTTATCATGCCTGGAGAGATTATTATATATTTATATATATACTAGTAGATGTTGTATATGTTTTGCACCTGCGCTAGTCCAGTCCCCGCTCTGTCGTTAGTTAAGTAACCTGGCGGGTGATGACGGGACCCAGTAGCGAATGCGGATGGCATATACGTACATTATATTTTCGTTCTTTTCTGGTGTGATTAATTGATGGGACTGCATTGATTCTTATCAATGCAAGGATAAAACAAACCTATATTTGATGTTGTTGGAACCAATTTTAAAAACTGACATTACAGACGTACGCTTTTGCTTTGCACAGTGGTATTCGGTTATGAATATCCAGCACCTCATTCGACGAGGCAAGGGCCGAGATCCCTTCACCGGGAGTGACCCCTTGAGTAAAAGTTTGCGTCAACGTAATAACTTCACTATAGTCGATTATTTTTGCTTTGCATCGTGGTATTCAGTTTGGAATATCATGCACCTCATTCGACGAGGAAAGAGCCGAGATCCCTTCACCGGGAGTGACCTCTTTAGCAAAGGTTTTCGCAGCTATATTTTAATAAAAGCTATCCGGTTCCTTCAACGATATCAAGTTCATTACGTTAATGTTTTTTCGCCAAAAACCATTCGTAGTCCTCCGTCATTTCAAACGGGTAGCACTTAGTATTCTTGCTGTGTTTGTTGGCCTACGTCAAGGCATAGTGTATGGTAGCTATTTGTTACTTTTCTGTTGCATAGACAGATGCGTTGGTTTGGAATAGTCGTACTACCTTGTTGGCCTACGTCAAGGGTATGCACCGGTGGATTCAAATTAACCTGGATAATGACGGGTTGAACTTGATATGTGACATATGATTTGTTGGCCTACATCAAGGTCATAAGAGCATGGGATAAAAAATTATATCGGGAGTTTCAAACATACAGGAAACTTACCAGGCATGCGCATACCTTCTGGAGTGTAATAACTTGAGTGGCTTCCATCAAGTTATCATGCGATGATAGTTGGATCCCGATTCTCACTGATGAGTTGGTTTACTCTTTGGGTGATCCCGACTAATTCTTCTTTCAGGTTTGGAGGAGAATTTGAGATTAGAGTGGGAGGTTTCCTGATTAGATAAAGTGATTAGCCATTCTGATTTAGGCTAGAGTGCACACTGAGTGTTTCTTCTCTCTCTCTATTTGGCAGCGACCATGGCCCGACCCTGAACTATAACTCAGTAACCTAGTTAACCGAACTTTCTCAAAACACTGGCTTTTGGATTGTCTGAGTTTCATGCAACATTGCCACTCTTTCTTTTACCCTTTTCATTTCTCCAAGATACCCCGTATTACTACAAACGTCCAGTTCCATTGGATAAATCCATCGTATGGTTATATACGAACTCGAAGGATCTTTTTCGAGGATGGATTCTGGTTCTGGAGAGAATGAATAGGACTATTCAGTTGTCTTTTCCTCTTACCTTCTCTCAGGATGTGAGGGCTTCTAGGATTAGGAGAAGGTACACCTATTACGCTTATTGGATAGTCTTCTTCCAAACCATAGGCAGGTGCCGAAAGGTAGGGAAAGGAGAAAACCAATTGGCTTAAGTAGGGTGTACAGAAGGTAATAAGTAAAGACAAAATAAAGGGATTAGAAAAGAGGGCAAAGTAAATTGCGACTGCTATCATTCACGACCGAAACACCTATTTCATCGCCACTCCTACTTCACCTTTGTTTTTCTCCAGAACACCCCGTATCACTACGAACATCCAATTCCATTGGATAAATCCATCGTATGGTTATATACGAACTCGAAGGAACTTTTTCGAGGATGGATTCTGGTTCAGGAGAAATAGGAATAAGGTTTATTCAGTTGTCTTTTATCATTACCTTCTCTCAGGTTGCAAGTACTCCTAGGATTAGGAGAGTATACCTATTACGCTTATTGGATAGTCTTCTTCCAAACCATAGGTTGGTACCGATCGGTAGGGAAGGAAGAAAACCATCTAGCCTAACGATGGTGTACAGAAGGAAATGAGTAAAGGCAAACAAAGGGATTTGGAGAGAAGGCAAAGAAATATACGGTTATAGTCATGAATCTTGATAATGGAAGGGGCATTACTAAGAATACCCGGATACCCCTTCGAAACCTTTTCATGTTTCAGTTTCACTGTGCATTGTTAATTGTAAACTGATTTCCCAATTAGACCCTTACTCCAGGGTATGTATTTACCAGGTATAATTCTCACAACTGTATGGTTTTACAGATAATGAGTGGGAGCAAGTTATTGGGAATTAGGTGACTATCCTCATTATATCGGAATTCGTTGTAATTGGTGATATTTGAGGAAATCTCCTGGGTACAGTTTTCAACCTACGACGCACAGGGTTTGAGTTATTCAACTCAAGGGACTTATACAAAGTATTGTATGTTGTCCAGTTTCCATTAGGACAAAAGGGTTGGTACCCGTACTATATTCAGCTAACTTATGACTTCTCTAGTTCTGGACAAGTATTTTGTTGAAATGCTAGGTCCAGATATTCAGAAGTTGTAGGTATAAGTATAAAGTAGAGAACCATTTATTGGAAGTATCAGGATTTTTCGTAGTAGTCGAAGATGTAGATACTTGTGTTTAGTATTCAGTTTATAGTAATGATTTTGAGAACTTGATTCTGTTTCAGGTTACTCATATATGGACGCACTCCTAGTTGAGTAATGTTGTTTAGCCTCATTCCATTTGGCAGATATGAACTGGAGACAGCTGCATGATTTTGAATCTGGTTCCAAAAAAATTAGTGCCTTTGTTTCTGTATGGTATATAGAATCAATTTGTATCTTAACGATGTTAAGATATAGGGAGTTGTCTGGCCGATGCTTAAAACCAAAATCTGGACAAACTCAAGGCACGTTTCAGTATTGGCAGTTTGTGGGTTATCCTAGGCTATGAGTAGGAGTAACTTTCTACTATCTGGAAGATCAATAGTGATATTGTTCTTGACTCGCCACAGTTTTAGTAAAATGGACTTTTTTAGAAAACAGTAGTGGGAGTATGGTAGAACTGGAAGTGATTCCAGAACCACAAACGATTACGGAAAGTTTAATAGAACCTAAAGATTCAATTGAATTCGACATTCCATTAGCCACTCCGCAGGTATGGTGGGTAACCTCAGGCACCCGAGAGGTACTTCGGTCTTTGATCGCACGCTTTTGGCGTGTCGGATGTTCAAAGAATTTAAGTGTAACCGCGATCAGGACGGTGTCGCTTTGCAGCTAGCCGGTGAGCACGGGTTGGTCCACAGGGAGATGGTGTTATCTTACCTTCTTGTTTTAGACGAGTCAATAAAGAATCTGTATGTTTTTGGACTAACCTATGTGTATTATCTGCAAGTATAAAGTTGTTAAGAAAAGATACGAGATTATAAGCTAAAGAAATCCGTACTCAAAACCTTTGAGCCGAGTCTTGACCAATTGAAGCTAAGCAATTGGCAACAACGTGGATTAGGGGATTTAAGCGCGGTATTCGTGGAATCCGGCTTATTTACCCTTGTCCTTCCATTCTTGTCTCTTGGTTTCGCCTCCGGCCAAACCGAACGCAACCGGTCGCGGTTAGGAATCACCGTTACCTTGTCAGGGTACGGTGCCTAACGGAGCGCTTGCGTATGGTTTGGGCGAAGTTCAAATGGAAAATAACGGGAAAAGGAATTGGCAAAGAAACATTAACTTATAATACCATATTAATTCTTAACAACAACAATAATTACAACATTCACAAAATGAACAAAAAGAGAACAAAAAGAAAAGAACAAAGAAAAGAAAAGATACAAGTATTTAAAGTGCATGAATAAAATTGCATGAAATAGAATGCAAGTAATAAAAAGACAAGTAATAAAAAGCGAGTAATAAAAGAATACGGAACTAGGACCCAAGCCAAGCATGTGCTCAATAGCCAACCCTTAAACTTGCAAGCTCAATGAAGAGGTTGCAAGATCAAGGGAAGGGTAGAAAACGCATGTGAAATGAAGTGCTAGTCCCGGAAGAAAATACGACCCTTGAGATCAATAACTAACTCTTAACCATTCAACCTCAATGAAGAGATTGAATGAGCAAGAGAAAGCAGAAATCTCAAGGGGGAGCAAACTAACAAGAAAGATAAAGAACCCTCATCTTCATTAATCTTCCACTCAAAAGCTCTCACTACAATTTAATGGAGAAAGAATGAAGAAGAGGAAGAAGAAGAACAAAATTCTACAAAAAAGAGAACCAAGAAAAGCTCTAAAAGAATGATCTAAAGAATGGCCCTTGGTTGTGCTCAAAACTGCTGTATTTATAGGCAGGAGAATGGAGTTATAGGGCAACCACCAGACCACATGGGAAATACCCAAAATACCCCAAAAAGTTGACGCAGAGAGGGCCCCACCAAGCCGCGGATCCGCCGCCAATACCCCCTATTGGCCGCGGATCCGCGCCCCTACAGTAGGTTTAGGGTGTAGGGTTTCTTGTACGGCCCTGATCTGCAGTCCCCTTTTGTCTAGTACACATATTTTCTGATAATTCTTTCACAATTCTTCCAGAATTTCTGTTGAGGAAAGGTGGACTTTTTGTGGATGTTTTTGTCATGATTGCCTCGAGCTCCGCGTAGATCTCTTGGATTTTGTGCTACCATTGAGCCTTGTGCATGAGGATGACATTGATTTGACATTTTGTCTTCCTAAACTGGTATCTGGCAGCATACAGATGAAGAGCGGAGACCGTGTTTTATCAGTGGATGGCAGGAACCCGGATTTTGTCGTGTTTTCCATGAATTTACCGTTTTAGAACCGAGAACCTGTATCCTGCAAATATATAACAAACACGGATTAAAAGCACCTACCTATAAACAACCGAGCGTAAGAATGGGCGGTATAAAATGCAGTATTCTGTGATGAACAAATACCCCCAAACTTAACTTTTGCTCGTCCCGAGCAAAACCAATTATTCACAAAAATAAAATGATAACCGCACTTTCGCAGGGAACGCGATTGCACTGAGCACGTGCAACAAGCCGTTAAACCTCTAGGTGTCCCTAGTAGGAGGAGTGTTGTCTCCTGAGGGTTTTCAGCGGATACTACCCACAAAATCCGGTCAAGTTGGTTTTGTAAAATAACTAAGATTCAAACCCTAAAGTTTTGTTTCAGAAAATAAGAATTCTATTATCCTAAGTCTAGACTATCGAACCTTTATTTTTCACACCTCGCATCTTATTTAACTACAGATTTTATATGTCTTTACGTGCAGTGCAAATAGTGTCGTTAAGTTCCCGAAAGGTCGAATAAAGTCATCATGTCGCATAAAAAAGCCCAGATAACAATTTTAAAAGGATCACATAAGTTTTATAAAGAGTTAAGCATTTTTCAAGTTTCGTTTTCCAGTAAGGTTTCAACTTCAGAATTTCTATCTTCCTTAACAGGAAACTGAGTCGTATTTTTCACTCCACCTTTTTCTTGTTTTCATTTCATACACACCTCTGTGAACGTGCAATAGTCTTTATCATAGAATAAAACCTTCATATCTCCGTTAAATTTTTTTTTATAAAAGCCTGTCTTTTATCAAGATTATTCTCATACAAAGAACCGTTAGGAATTTTAACTCGGAGAGAACACTTGCTTGACTTTATTTTAAACTGGACTTTCTAGGCTTCTTAGCGAGCATTGGGCCAATGCACCCAAACCAGTTGGTTTTAGGGCATTAGGTGTAGAAACACCCCAGCGGACTTAATTACTCAAGTTACCTAGGTCCAAAAACAAAAGACAGTTTAACGTGAAAATCAGATGATTTAATACGAACGGAGATATAACCGGCTGTTCAATTATTTTTTTTGGATAAAAGACGTGTTTAGTGGGTTTGGTGTGTAATCATTCCAATCAAGTTTCCGATGGGTTATTTTTCAGACTTAGCTCCAATTACGACATCAATAACATTCCTTCATATTCGCTTTACTTCATAAACTATTCTTGACATTACTTATTTCAGAACAAACCTATTTGATCCTCAGAAAATCATTTATCTGTTTAAAAGTTTAAACATGAAAGACTTGTCATCTAATTCCCAAAATTCACGACACGTGTAGTGTGATGTAAAGACGTATATCAGCTATAGTTAACATCAAAGGAGAGTTATCTTTCAGGTTTTCAAAATCCAAACATAAGATCTAGTTATTCCTATTTTTTCAAACAAAAACCGTCGAAATGTTGAATCAGAGTTCTAAGCTAACTTGACAAGAAAGTTTTTATATTTTTTTGGAAATTTTCAATTTTTGTGGGTTTTTAATAGGGTATGCAAATGCAAAATATACAAATGAATGCGAAGGAAGAAAGCTTACCGAGCACACCCCCAAACTTAAACTTGACAGTGCCCTCACTGTCAGGCTATACTAAGAGGGTCAAAATTGCCGGCGCTCCCTAAAAACAAATTATATACAAAACAAAAAAGGAAAACAAAAAATATATACAAAAAAGGTGTTCCCCCCAAACTTAAGTAAAACAGTGTTTCCACTGTTAGGCGTTGAAATTCAGGATTAAGGGGGAAAGAGAACAGTATCAAGCTATACAAGGCCTTACACAGGCCAAAAGTTAGTACCAACCATTCAAAGATTTTATCTCTATAATGTGTTGGTTGGTGAAAGAAGGCGTAGAGAAAAGAGATGGAGAATACGCGAGACCGTATGCGGAGAGAAGCGGGATACGGTCTCGGTATATGAGAGGAAGAAGAATGGCGGAAGGGAAAAAGAAGTGGAATACGAACTTGAGGGAGGAAATAGAGTGAATAGATTAGCACAATTTGTGATGAGCGATGTGTAAACAGCGATTGTGCTAATCTATTAACCCGGCGAGAGATTGGGTCAAATCCCTCAAGATTCGTAAGAACCCATGGGTACGCCGAACTTGGTAAACCAGACATACGAAATGAAAGTGAGACGGTTTCTTGCAAGGTCGGAACGATGGAAAGAATGGAGGGAAGTGGTTGAGGAAGGTTATCGGTTAAAGGTTTAGGAGGGTGTACACAGTCAGTGGAAGGGATAGGATGAATTGGAAAATCCGACTCATCAATTATAACTGGTTCATCCTCAAAACTATCCTCAGAATTCTCCTCAAAGTTAAGCTCATCCATGCCCTTCTCTTCAAAGTCCAGACGCATATGGGGTTCGGGAAAAACAGTTAAAGACTCGGGATGATGATTTGAAGAGACAAACTCAGCCAAATCTACGGGTTCATCATCCAAAATATCCCCAGCGTCAATATCCTCAATCCAGTGAAAATCAAAATTCTCTGACACCTCATCAAAAGCATGGATATCAATCAATTCAGGTTCTAAGATGGAGGTGTAGAGGTCAAAAGGATTGGGATTGGTTTCACTTGGAATGGACCCTTCACAATCAGGTAAATCAAATACCACAAAGTCGCACAACTCATTAATCATTCTATCTTCAACTGGTGAATCGTTTGGAAAACTAGATAGACTTTCAACATAGGAGTTGTGGGATTCAATTTCAGACGGGTAGGTTTGATTCGGAAGGGGGTACATCTCACTCTCTCCACTCAAATTCACATCCTGTCCTGCCGCCTTATCATACATCGAAAAAGTTGGAGCTAGTTGAAAACTAGCTACCGGGTCAGTAGGTTGCATGAGGGCGGCCAAGGACGCATTCAAATCCATCATCTGTTGGCTTGACGCTACCCTAAAGTCTTCCAACGACTGTTCTAGACTAGACATTGGCTGTGAAGGGGTTTCAGTAAAAGATTCAAAGTTGTTTGGATACTGAAAACTCCCAAAAGGCTGTGTAGAAGCAATGTCTAGGGAAGGTGCAAAAGTAGGGTAGGTTTGGCAGGAATTGAATGGCTGGACAGGAGTGGGATCAACATTGAGATAAGAAGGTGAATTGAATTGTTGATCCCAAGAATTTGTAGTGGTGAAAGGAGTGAAAGATCGGCTACGGGATTGTTCGATATGTTCAGCAATAGACATAGGTCTTGGAGTGGCAACATGACTCGAAGAAGGGATATCAACGTAAGAAGGGGTGACTGTTTGAAATGGTTGATACGAAGTGAATTGCGGAGTCAAATTGTTTGTCCTAGACGCGTCTATCCGATCTCTCAATGAAATTTTTGGCATGGAGGGGTCGTTCGATGTTCGGCCAAAACAAGAACCGTATGAAGTAATGTCTGGTTGTGGGTACCAAAGTTCGGCAAGAGTTTTGCGAAGTGGGGTACCCATAATATGAAGAGAGAAAAAGAAAGGTAGAGAAAAGGAGGGGAAAAAGAATGTGAATTTTTTTTTTAAAAATATATATTAACAAAAGAACGAAATATACACAAAAAGAATATGGACAAAAATAATCACGACACAAAAATACCACACACTTAATCGTTCTAGGGTTCACCTAGGTCAACTAGACCTGCTCCAGAACTTGATTTTCGAAGTAAAACTGTGTCGAGAAACGGGCTCAAGATACACTGATCACGAGGCCAGGTAAGTGCAGAGAGGAGGGGAGGTTTTCCAACGCTTTCGCGAAGTTCCTTAATTAAATAACCCTTTCTCTTTTGGCGGTTTCGCCGTTAACACTTTCCTAGACACCCCGTAAACAATATACCGTTAAGCGAGCTTCTAAACACAATTAACTTCTCCTAGTGAGCGCGAAGTCCTTAAGGCTTAAAGTCTAGTTTCTTTTAAAATTTGTGCGGGTAATCGTTATGCTCAAGTTCGTGATTTGTGGGCCACGGAAAAGGTGATGAAATCCTTTACCGTATATTGTGGGGTTCGCTTGCCCTTAAGTCCGTATTAATGTATGCAATGCGCAATTCAAAAAAATTCTATAAAGAATCAAACAATCGTTTTTTAGTTTAAGCGCGGCGCTGCAACAAATACGGGTTAGTCAATTTTTAGCGTTTGCTAGCGAACTTGCAAAGAATCCTGCAAAGAATAGTATATTGGATGCGTCGGATTTAAGAAGAAGGTGTTAGTAAAGTACGTACCGTTAAGTTTTGGGTTAGGAAACCCCCGTTGAATCAAATCCGGTAACCTTGAAAAGTTCGCTTGCGCGGGTCAAACTACCCGGATCTTTGGCACTGTACTTCGTAATCACCTTAGCCTTGAATGTACACTTTGCTCCCCACAATCGCAGTTTGCAAATCTGCAAAAATCTGCACTCTTGCCCACAAAAATGATCAAAAAACAAAAAGAATATTTTATATATATATATATATATACAAAAAGAATATTAACCCGAATAACAAGAAAGAAAATACGCTACTGTCTCCCCGGCAACGGCGCCATTTGATCGCATGCTTTTGGCGTGTCGGATGTTCAAAGAATTTAAGTGTAACCGCGATCAGGACGGTGTCACTTTGCAGCTAGCCGGTGAGCACGGGTCGGTCCACAGGGAGATGGTGTTATCTTACCTTCTTGTTTTAGACGAGTCAATAAAGAATCTGTATGTTTTTGGACTAACCTATGTGTATTATCTGCAAGTATAAAGTTGTTAAGAAAAGATACGAGATTATAAGCTAAAGAAATCCGTACTCAAAACCTTTGAGCCGAGTCTTGACCAATTGAAGCTAAGCAATTGGCAACAACGTGGATTAGGGGATTTAAGCGCGGTATTCGTGGAATCCGGCTTATTTACCCTTGTCCTTCCATTCTTGTCTCTTGCTTTCGCCTCCGGCCAAACCGAACGCAACCGGTTGCGGTTAGGAATCACCGTTACCTTGTCAGGGTACGGTGCCTAACGGAGCGCTTGCGTATGGTTTGGGCGAAGTTCAAATGGAAAATAACGGGAAAAGGAATTAGCAAAGAAACATTAACTTATAATACCATATTAATTCTTAACAACAACAATAATTACAACATTCACAAAATGAACAAAAAGAGAACAAAAAGAAAAGAACAAAGAAAAGAAAAGATACAAGTATTTAAAGTGCATGAATAAAATTGCATGAAATAGAATGCAAGTAATAAAAAGACAAGTAATAAAAAGCGAGTAATAAAAGAATACGGAACTAGGACGCAAGCCAAGCATGTGCTCAATAGCCAACCCTTAAACTTGCAAGCTCAATGAAGAGGTTGCAAGATCAAGGGAAGGGTAGAAAACGCATGTGAAATGAAGTGCTAGTCCCGGAAGAAAATACGACCCTTGAGATCAATAACTAACTCTTAACCATTCAACCTCAATGAAGAGATTGAATGAGCAAGAGAAAGCATAAATCTCAAGGGGGAGCAAACTAACAAGAAAGATAAAGAACCCTCATCTTCATTAATCTTCCACTCAAAAGCTCTCACTACAATTTAATGGAGAAAGAATGAAGAAGAGGAAGAAGAAGAACAAAATTCTACAAAAAAGAGAACCAAGAAAAGCTCTAAAAGAATGATCTAAAGAATGGCCCTTGGTTGTGCTCAAAACTGCTGTATTTATAGGCAGGAGAATGGAGTTATAGGGCAACCACCAGACCACATGGGAAATACCCAAAATACCCCCAAAAGTTGACGCAGAGAGGGCCCCACCAAGCCGCGGATCCGCCGCCAATACCCCTTATTGGCCGCGGATCCGCGCCCCTACAGTAGGTTTAGGTTGTGGGGTTTCTTGTACGGCCCTGATCTGCAGTCCCCTGTTGTCTGGTACACATATTTTCTGATAATTCTTTCACAATTCTTCCAGAATTTCTGTTGAGGAAAGGTGGACTTTTTGTGGATGTTTTTGTCATGATTGCCTCGAGCTCCGCGTAGATCTCTTGGATTTTGTGCTACCATTGAGCCTTGTGCATGAGGATGACATTGATTTGACATTTTGTCTTCCTAAACTGGTATCTGGCAGCATACAGATGAAGAGCGGAGACCGTGTTTTATCAGTGGATGGCAGGAACCCGGATTTTGTCGTGTTTTCCATGAATTTACCGTTTTAGAACCGAGAACCTGTATCCTGCAAATATATAACAAACACGGATTAAAAGCACCTACCTATAAACAACCGAGCGTAAGAATGGGCGGTATAAAATGCAGTATTCTGTGATGAACATCTTCTCAGAGACCGTGACAGGAAGGTTCTTGTCTACCCAGACTTGCCATTGCTGCTGTTCTAGATTATGAGACCCAGCAGGAGGATGAATATAGCGTCGTTCTAAACTAGCTTTAGAAGTGTACGTATATATGACTCTGCCAGAGGGTTGTTATGGTCAATGGGAGCAGCGGAAGCATACTGGACAAGTAGCTTATGTCTATTTATAGACTAAAGCAGATATAGCGGAGATAGATCATCTATTTTTTATGTGACAGTCATAGTTTTTGACTTCATCAGAATAGAAGATGGATCAATTAAGAAGGTAGTAGAGTGTGATGTCCTGGTATTTAGATGACATACATAAAGTAGGAAGTAAAATTCCTATACTATGATCGGTTATACTGTGGTTGTCACACAGTGATTTCTCCACATAAGATTTAGATATTATATCAGACATTCTGGTTACTAGATCTATGGTTTTAGATCTAGATTTGGGTAGTTTCCAAATCTGGGTATTTAGACAGTATTCTAAAGATATTTAGAATGGACGACTCCTGGCATGGTGGTGTACCTGCAGGTGATGGAGTCACCCTCTCTAAATGTGTCTTATAGACTAAAAGGGAGAGGGATGTTCATGATTAGAATATCACTTGCTTAGGCAATTGAGTCAATCATGAGATGTCAAGTACCATACCAGATGTTGTTTTTGCACTAAATGCAATAAGTTAATATATTAATCTAATCCTGGAGAAACGTTCGGAAGCAGTTTATGAACATGAAAGGATGTTCTGGGGATATGGTAATGGCAACCTTCTTCGGGAGACGGTTATCATTTCAGACTTCCAAGGTGACCTGGATGACAGAGTAGCTGTCGGAGTTATAGTTTTCCCCCTGATGAGGGACAGTATGTTGGACAGGTAGTCCAAGCGGATACTGAGGAAGGCATGGCGCAGTATACTGATTGAGTTCAGTAGACGATACAGTCTAAGAAGTTTGGATTTGGAGTTCATTTGTGAACTGGGTCCCATCAGATATCCAGACACATTCTAAGACAGGTATTGCTCATTTCGGGATATAGCTTTCTCCACGAAGTTGAGATATAGAGAGATACAGAAAGAAACATCAGGGCGGATCCACTCACTGAGGCTATTTCTCGAATACATTAGTTTCACAAGCAGGCTTTATGAGACTGAATAGTAGAAAAGTTGGGTGTTCGGTATCACACGGGCTGTGAGTATGCGACATCACAATAATTGGCCTTAAGTGCAAGTAGGAGATTGTTGGCTATAGTGCCCTCAATGCAATTATCGTAGTCGCAGGTTGGTGATTATGATGATTGAGGAAGGAGCTATACCGATAAAACAGTCTTACTCGAGATGATAGTATGCTATCTGGTTTGTCTTTATCATCATGTATATGTTGATAGAGCCCAAAGGATTCTTGCATGACTACCAGCATTATGATGGCGATCATATAAGTGGGAGATGGGGTCTATAAGCACATCCTTAAATGTCCCTAGTCGTGGTAGTATCGAGACTGGGCATCGATACTCCAGTGTAGACTGGTGTATACTTATCTAGACCCTGACGAGGGACGGTGGCCGGTCTCACAAGCCATTGGTGTCAGTTGTTCACCTAAGATAGTATACAGGTGGTCATTGGGTTATGAGTACACTGGACGGACTCGCCGGGAACATGCTAGTTGGTATTATACCTATAGTCAGATAGCAGTTCCTTGGTGACATGTGTACAGGTTAGTCTTTCGAACTGAGATAGTCATTTGTTTCGTGTGAGTTCCCACTGTGCTTTGATTACTACCCTACCATGGATCAAAGGAGTCGTGAAAATAGGTTTTAATTGGGTACAGTCCCGAGCCACATGGAGGCAGGGAGCGGATCGTCGGGGATTCGTCTCTCCCAGTATTGGGGGTTGATGTCACGCAGTGCACGGGTGGCCATCACTAGAAATCCTCGGCCGGGGTATACGAGAATTACCGATCCAGGATCGATAGTTTCTCAGGCGGTGATGGGTTACATACCAACACAAATTATCGCGTTATTAGGGGTCTGACGTTATCCACCTCCTAGACTCGATGTTCGATACTCCTAGACGAACAGAACGGACTGTACGGATATTGTCACTGTTAGGCTCGGTAGGGGTTTGGATGAGCTTGCTCGTCGGCCTTCCTTTCGCTCAATACCTGGGTAGCCGTTATGTACAGCTAGTGCCGCTGACGTGCTTGTGGTTAAACCCACTGCCAGCGTATTAACAAGTCTTTAGAGTCCCACACAGAGGGTTTCTCTGGTTCTGGAGAAATGATTTAGTAGCCGTATTAGATACGTGCAGGGTTCCGATCGATTGATGTACATTGTACTCGGACTTTCGATTGGACAGTTGATAATACTGCCCGGCTCGGGTTTGAGCCGGATTATTAAATCAGGTATTGATTTAATAATTTACGTATATGTATTTCGATACGTATATTCTAGTATTATATTCTTTGTGTTATTCTATCTCTTTGGGTATTCGTATTTCGGTACGGATACAAATATATATACACAGTAGAATGTAATCCGTATTTTTTACCGGATAACATTTTAGAAGGTGCCACCTCATTTTAGGGTTTGACCATTTTCATTAAATGGATAAATGAGGTGGAATATAGCATGATGGGTATGGTGAGAACCATACTTAAATAGTGCACACAAATGAATTCTTAATTCATTTGTGTTCACTATTCAAGTATGGGAGGAGTTTAAAAATGGAAAAATGGTTTTTACAAAACCAAGCATGCTACTTTCTCTCTCCAAGGTTGAGCTCATTTTTGCAAGCATGCTTGTTCTTCTTCACTTGGGTTTTCTTGAGCTCCTCCCTCACCATTTCTTCTCTAGCTTTTCATTGTAGCCTCCACCTTTGTGATATGAGATTGATAACACTTAAACTACATTCACTACATGTCACGACCCGAAATATTTGCTCGTGACCAGCACTTAAATCACGCAACGTCTAAAGACGTAACGGAATTCAAGTAAGCTGAAACCCAGAAATCTAAACCTTTTAAGAAAATAAAGGAGGTGAGTTTTTTGAAATAAAGGTATATGAAATCCAGTTTTCTTAATGCAAAGAAAAGGAACATGAATATAGCAAGTGAAATCTACTAATTGAAAACATGTTTCGTCTTTTAAAAATTTTGGCAGCGCCTCCTTTGTATATTTTGATCCAAAACCACAAATACATAATAAGGATAATGGCATCCCCAAGCGGGAGCTAGCTCTTCGCCAAACGGCGAATCACAACCACACGATACAGCATAAAAAAATATACGACGCCCAACGGTGAAGCTCACCACAAAAAGATAAAGAAATGAGCAAGATATAACCTCAAAAGTGAATATAAAACCCATCGCTCAAATCTCGCAACTATAAGTCTCACTAAGTCTCATCACTTATACAATTTACAACTTTTGATTGATGGAGTTAACTAGATACAATATGAAATGTAGATACAAGAGTGGGAATGGTATAAGTGTCCCACCTACCAATGCAAAACACCCGAATGCAACTGTGTGCCAGCGAAGCCGCTATTGATCCAAGCGGTCAACCTGCAAGAACTGTGGCACAACGGGGGTGAGTTTCCAACTCGTGAGTAGAAAAATATCAATAGATAGAAATCGAATAAACAACGACTCCTAGGTCAATTATATCATAAAGGTAATACTATGATATCTAGGGTGACCGGGTTTGTATATGTGCCAACAAGGTAGTCAATACCTATATGCATGTGGATAACATCCAACAGTAATAATCAATGCATATATGTTGATCTCGTCCAACCATAATCAAGGCATGTATGCATGTGGATCTCGTCCACCCAAAATCAAGGCATGTATGCATGTGGATCTCGTCCAACCAAAATCAATGTCTGCATGCACGTAAATATCATAAAGGGGCATGCATGGAAGTATGAGGATATATAACAACGGTGTCCTTCCCGACAGATCAAAAACATCATGAAAACCGTGCCCAGCATCGGCACGTAAATCCTCATATATCGGGCTCTGTCAGTCCGGATCGGTCTACGGGCTCCGTCTGCGAAATCGGCTCTCGGCCCCGGCAGTACGAGTCATCCCGTATCCATCTATCGACTCTGGTCATTATCCTCCGGATAACCGCCAGGTCCAACCAATCACCGGTAGGTAGTGGTCCCTCTGCCAGGCTCTTCGTCTAGCTACACAGCAGATCCGTTCTTGCCCCGGGGTACCTACCGGGTCCACCATGTACCCGCAATCGGCCTCATCCAGCTCCTCGATTCGGGTTCACAAGTCACACGTCTCAGAACCGAGAAAACGCATGGTGGACGCACTGAAATATCATATCAAAAGAAACCGGACTTTTAAATCAGTACATGCTTTCTTTGAAATAGCCATGGTTCTCAAATCCAGAAATCTCATGAAAACAGCATATCTCAATGCGTAAAATCACAAGCATGATGTATGCGACATGTGATGGAAATGTAAGCATAACAGTATATCATGATGCAGCAATCTTACTGTGTAGTGACATGGCAATTATCGATGATGAAGTGTGTGAGCCGGCAAATCTGTGTGCGTGTAACATACGCATCATCAATAATACTGCAAGTGTACTAGCATAAGTATAAGCAATGCGATGGGAATAATATGAATGCAGCATAAAGGAAATCATATGCAAATGCTGACGGGTATACGTATCTAATATGACCGAGTCTGGGAATCTATCAATTGGCATCCAGCCTAACCACATCGCGTACGGTATGATCCATCGTACGGCAACCTCTAGTCAAGGGTAAAGATCAATCATCAAGTCAAACTCATCACGCACGGAAAATCATCGTACGGCGGCATTAAGCTAATAGGGATCCTATACGACAAATAAGGGTACGGCCCGAAATCACGTACGGCCTATCATCCATGATTCACAACATTCTATATATATATATATATATATACACCTATGTCCCAGGTCACATCCGCAATAATCTCACATCAGGGGACCGACAAGGTATAAATCATCTCGATCGACTCGCATCCGTATACCAACATACCATCAGGTCATCATATCCGTCTTATAATCTTTTCATCGCATTTATAACTCATATCAAGCCGAGTTTACCTAAACATTCTATCTCTGCTATAAATATAGGTATCTAATCTAACATACACACCCGAACCATATAATCAGATTTTTAAAAAAGCGAATCGTAGTTTTGAAAATAGGGGTTACGGTGTTTTTGAGAAAAAGATATCATTTGAAAATCCGTAACCACCCTCAAGGTATATATTTAAAAGATACATACGACTCTCCGATTAAGAAAAAAAGTATGGTTCGGATGACGCATCTCCATCGATTATCTAGTCCTACGGTACCCTAAACGGCAATATCGGCAAACGTCGTCCTCGAACCCCGTCATCACATAATAGCCGTATTATCTCATTTCTAACTATCCTTAGTTTCCTATATAGTATCACTAACTATCTTTTACTATAACCCTAGTTTCCTAATCTAAGTTTCCTAACCATATTCTATAATCAGTTTTCCCATCAATACTTTGCGGGGGTGCTATACGTCATCCACCCGACTTCCCCCGTGGATATAGATCCACTCACCTAGTCTTCGCTCGCTGAAATCGATGACACCACGCTCCGTCACCTCGAAATCCGTGCGAAGGTACCTACAATAATCAACAGTCGCAATACGTATTAAAATCAAGGCGGAAAAACCAAAACAGTACACGTTTTGCTCATTGGTCAAAACCTATAGCTTTGCGTGCAAAACACGACAATTAACCCTGGTCGCTGACGTCCAAACACCACACAATGGAAACACAATACCAAATACCAAAATCAAGTCAAAACAAAGCCATAAAACAATGCACCAACTCATGGAAATGGTCCCAGATTTTACCCTAAGCCAAATTGGTCAATTTTGCATATATGGAGGGCCTAATTTACATCTAAAGGGACCCCAGAACAAGTACGAATCAATTCTGAGCTACCCTGGCCATAAATTGCAGCTAGATTGAATAAATCTTTGGCCTGGGTGCAGGGGATGGGGCTCAGGTCTTGGTGGTAGCTTCCTAGCTGCCTGCACGACTCCCAGTAATTGGAAAATCATTTCTAGTGCCCCCGGGTTGCTCCATATTCCAAAATACCCTCTCAAATCATACATTTATCCGATGTCGGGGTTTCTAAATCCATGTTTTGGGGTTTCTAGTCTCTGGTTTAGGTCATTAAACAGCACCCAATTCTAGTTAACAGCCACAATATCACAAATTTCAAACAAACACTCAACCCTTTACTAGGGTTTCCCAAAGTTCACTAAACTTCACAATATCGGTTTAAAGTTAACATGGGTGTAAAAGCAATGTGAATACTAAGCTCATGGTTCAGAAAATACCTCATTTGGCAACTCAAGAAAATTCTTGAGTTGCCCCAAGTGTCCAAAATGCAAGCTTTCTTGGTCCAATGTGCTTCCTTTGAGCTTGTGCACCTTTTCTGTGAAGTGGGGTTTGAGTTTTGAAGTGTTTTTCATGGAGTGATTCGCTTCGTCCTTCAATAAATAGCAGTTGATTCGCTTTTGGCGTTCCTTCGTAGATCTACGGATTGAGAGGCATGAAGAGGGGAGGGAGTGAAGGGGAGGCGGCAGCAGCAGCAAGAAAAAGGAGGGGAGAGAAAAGGATGAGATGAAAATGGTGAGATGAGTGAATGGCCAAGTCAAAAATACCCCTCACCTTTCTCTCTCTCACCTACATCTAATACTATATTCCCTTTTCTTTTCTTTTCTTTTCTTTTCCTCTCTCAATTTAATCATCAACCATGATAAAAACATGTAAGAAGCCATGGGAAAATATGTAACAAGTGTAGAAAAAGATACGGTGCATGTTTTGCCCAAATACGCTTAAAGCGCGATTAGCGATTTTTAATCGCGATTAGCGCTAAATTAGCAAATAATTAATCATAAAAACTTTTAAATGGCATAATTCCATAAAACACCCTCTTTTAGAATTTTCCATAATTTTCCAAATTTTCCCCAATTTATCGGTATTTAATTATACCGAAATATTAAAATATTCAATAAAATATTATTTAATTATAAAAATTCCTAAAAATAATATTTTATTTTTTTTAAATGTTACAATCTTCCCCTCTTAAAGAAATTCGGTCCCCGAATTTAGATTTAAACCCCTCAATACTAAAACATTTCAGTAAAAATCCAAGTCGTCGGGTTTCCGAGATCATGGAAAACGCTGAAATAGCACAATGCGCCAAGTGCGCGTGAAAACGAGTACAAAGCTTAAAATCGAACTCCGTTAAGCGTTACACAAATCATCTCATTTTGCACGCATATCCTCGGAGTTACAATGGAGATACAGTTCTCGAAATCCACTACTGAAATCCAATATACACTAGTCAAATACTATAATACGTGTATAGTACGCATCTTTGAAAAACTCCAAAATCTGAATGAAATACATGCAAAATCTTTTCTAAACCGCCGCGGAAATGCGTAACTCACGGCATAACTGACGGACGCTCATTTTAAAATAATAATATATGTCCTTATATGTTTTCTTAAATACACATTCCGTCGTTTCCAAAATATCCCAAAAGGTTTTCCTTATAAACCATCGTGCCGCTCACGGACACGTAGGAAATAGCGAGACTATAACTCCTTTTGAAAACCCTTTTGGTAGTATATAAATGCATGCAAAGTACTCAGGTACTGTCCTCAGATCAGTCCTGTAGGCTAATACACAATATAATGCTCAACATGAAAACCAAGTGCTCAAAAGCAAAAATCAGCCTAAAAGGCGTATCCAAAAAATCACATGCATCTGGTGCGCATGAAAATCAAATCTAAATACAGGTGCCACATATGCACAAAAACACAAAATTACGTGCAACGGGTGTGCACGAAAGCATCTGTCCACTGCAACGGTGTGCATGGCAACAATATTATTAGGTCCACGTTACCTCACCCGGTACTTTCGGGCTTGCGGAAACGGTAAAACAAAAAAAAAATTCTGGACTTGGCAACATGGACCGAAAAGCCGGATCTTTGCTAAACAACACACTAGTATCCTAACTAGAGATTTATCTACTCGGTTAGAGGTTATACCTCAACTTGAACTACTTCTCTTCTTGTTGTTCTTCTCTTTGCTTGCTCCGATGGTTGATCAGGACTTCGGTCACCTCCGCGACCTCCTTGAGTCGAAGACGATCCACCCGAGAGATGTACACCGAGATCCACCTCGAGCCGAGGTAACTAGGGCAAAGAGATTACTAATCTAGAAGCCCTAGGTTTTGTAGAAGTGGTAGATGAATGGTTTTGTCTTTGTGGGATCTTTGTCTCTCAACACATGAGATCAAAAGATGAATCAAGAGGAGGAAGAAGGAGGAGCTAGCTAACAACCATGGAGCTTCTCATTTCAAGAGAGAGAATGAGAATGAGCAAATGAAAAACCTCACCAAGAGAAAAACCAACCATGGTTGCAATAATGCAAAAACATTATCATTACTAATCCCATCAAGATAAAGTTGATGGCTACAAATGACATGACCATTATCATAACAAAAAGAAAAAGAAAACCAAAGAATACTTTAGATCTTTCAAGAAGATCCTAGTCAACTTTGGTCAAACGGTCAACAAAGTCAAGATGGTCAAATGGTCAATGTAATTAGCCATAACATAATTATCAATGAAAGGATTAGTAAATAATGTCCCCGGCTCATAATGGTTTTGACAAAACGAACCGTCAAAACCCTAATGAGTCTGCCACATAACGGTTTTGGCCGAACCAACTGCCAAAACCCTAATGAGGCACCTCCTCCTTCATCGCTCCGGAAAACTATGCATACACACCTGCATCCGCATTCCGTAGAATGCGGATGCGCAGAAGACAAAACAAATCAATCCGTGCAATACTATGATCCGGCTTAAACCAAAGCCCACTAGCATTGCCTGCCCGAACACCACACGCACACAAGTGTACGTAAGTGATCGCAGCCCTGCCGTAAAACCATACGGCCTCTACACGTTTCGCTCAGTGCAGGGAAACTCTCTGTGTGGGACTCTAAAGACTCGACACTACGCTGGCAGTGGGTTTAACCACAGACCGCAA
The DNA here is from genome assembly GCA_030015575.1 of Agapanthus africanus. Lineage (NCBI taxonomy): Eukaryota > Viridiplantae > Streptophyta > Magnoliopsida > Asparagales > Amaryllidaceae > Agapanthus > Agapanthus africanus. Next base: position 342,388,278 of record CM057346.1, on the reverse strand, counting down.
GCGGCACTAGCTGTACGTAACGGTCCCCAAGTAGATGTCGATAAGAAGGCCGATGAGGTAAACCTATCCGAACTCCTACGAGCCTGTATGTGACAATCTCCGTACAGTCCGGTCTGTTCGTCTGATACATCGCATGGCGGGCCTAAGGGGGCGGTAAACGTCAGTCCCCTAATAGCGGTACAAGTCGTGTCGGAGTGAGGCCCAGAACACCCTGAGATAACACTGGAAACCTACCAGTATATCTCGCTTGCCCTGGCCAGGGACTACTCGTGTAATGGCTTTCCTAAACACAGCGCGATGTCAACCGCCAATACCGGGAGAGACGAATCCTATCTAACCGTCACTGCCTCCAAGTGCTTCGGGACTGCACCCAATTACTACCTGTTTGCACGACTCAGTAGAATCGTGGTAGGGTAGTAATCAAAGAACAGTGGGAACACACTTGAGGCGAAGTGACAGTGTCAAGTCAGCGGACTAAGCTATACTCATGTCACCTGGGAACTGATAACTGGCGATAGGTATAATACCAACCATCAGTTCCCGACGAGTCCTGTCCAGTGTACTCGTAACCTAACGAGCACCCGCATACTATCTCAAGTACGACGTACTGACGGCTGTGGGACAGACTGTCTCCCGTGCTGGGATGAGAAGCGCATACGCTAGTCTACTCCGGAGTATCGATGCCCTATCTCGATACTCCCACGACTAAGGACGTGTATAAGGATGTGCTTGTGGATTACCCAGCCCCCACGAGTGTGATCGCCATCACAACGCCGGTAATCAAGCAAAGATCCTAAGGGCTCTACTAATGCGTATAGGTGATATAATAAATAAACACACATGTACACATTAAAGCAGAGACAAACCAAGTAGCATACTACTATATGGAGCAAGATTGTCTGTACAACTGTGAATATCCCAAGCTTCCATCAAGTAATATACATACTAGTATGATACAGTAATGGCCTCTAGGGCATATACACTAACAATCTCCCACTTTCACTAAGGCCATGTACTGGCGTATCGAAGACCTATCATCTAGATCAGCCGCTCGAACTGAGTCTGGGGTAAGGCCTTCGTGAATGGGTCCGCTGTGTTGTCCTTTGTGTCCACTCTCCGCATCTCGATCTCCTGGCGATCAATGATCTCCCTGATCAGGTGATACCGCCTTAAGATGTGCCTGGATTTCTGATGGGACCTTGGTTCCTTCGCTAAAGCTATAGCCCCGTTGTTATCGCAATACAAAGGTATTGGGTCAACAATGGACGGAACCACCTGAAGTTCACTAATGAACTTCTTCATCCAGACCGCCTCTTTTGCGGCATCGCTTGCAGCAATGTATTCAGCCTCCATCGTCGAGTCTGCGACGGTATCATGTTTGGAACTCCTCCAACATACCGCCCCTCCGTTGAGGGTAAACACAAAACCCGAGACAGACTTGCTGTCATCTTTGTCACTCTGGAAGCTTGAATCGGTAAAGGACTCGACCCTGAGGTCTCCATTACCGTAAACCAGGAACATCTCCTTAGTCCTTCTCAGGTACTTGAGAATGTTCTTCACTGCTGTCCAGTGGTCCTCCCCTGGGTCTGACTGATACCGGCTTACCGTGCTCAGCGCGTAAGCTACATCTGGTCTTGTACATAGCATCGCATACATTATAGATCCTACCGCCGAAGCGTAGGGTATAGTGCTCATGCGAACCCTCTCCTCGTCAGTCTTAGGAGACATCTTCTTGGAGAGGGTAATTCCGTGCAATGCGGGTATGTTACCGCGCTTGGAATCCTCCATACTAAATCTCTTTAGTACGGTCTCTATGTACCTGGACTGCGAAAGTCCTAGTAGTCTCTTGGATCTATCTCTATAGATATTGATCCCCAGAATGTACGAGGCATCACCCAGGTCCTTCATGGAGAACCATTGTGACAAAAATAGCTTGACCAATTATAGCATAGGAATGTCATTTCCTATCAAAAGAATGTCGTCCACGTACAAGACTAGGAATACGATAGTTCGTCCTACAATCTTCTTATAGACACAGGGTTCATCTTCGTTTTTGATGAAATCAAATTCCTTGATTGCCTCATCAAAACAGATGTTCCAGCTCCGCGATGCCTGCTTTAATCCATAAATGGATTTAAGCAACTTGCACACCTTCCCGCTGCTCCCACTGTCTATGAAACCTTCTGGCTGATCCATATAAACGCACTCTTCCAAACAACCATTTAGGAAAGCCGTTTTAACATCCATCTGCCAGATTTCATAGTCATGGAAGGCAGCAATGGCAAGTAGGATCCGAATGGATTTGAGCATAGCCACCGGAGAAAAAGTTTCGTCATAGTCCAAACCAGGTCTTTGACGGAAACCTTTTGCAACGAGTCTAGCTTTATAGGTTTCCACCTGCCCATCTACACCAAGTTTCCTTTTGTAGATCCATTTACATCCAACGGGTTTTACGCCAGGTGGAGCAATATCCAAGGTCCACACTTTATTGGCGTACATGGACTCCATTTCGGATTGCATTGCTTCCTGCCACTTATCAGAGTCCCCACTGATAATGGCCTGCCTGAAACTGGTAGGGTCATCTTCTTCCAAGATGCAATCCTCTCGATCCCCGTCTATGAGAAAACCGTAGTATCTCTCGGGCGGATAAGAAATCCTACAAGATCTGCGGAGTGGCTGAGGTTCTTCTGGGGTTATTGAATTCTGAGGTTCTGTCAAATCTTCAGTTTCATTTTGTGGTCGCTGAATTTCTTCCAGTTCTACCGAACTCCCACTTGTTTCTTTTGCAAGAAATTGCCACTCTAAAAAGGTGGCGTGGCGAGATACAAACACCTTCTGTTCCTCGGTGTGGTAGAACAGATATCCTGTGGAGTTCTTAGGATATCCCACAAATTTACATAGAACTGAACGTGCCTGAAGTTTGTCTGGATTTTGTACTTTTACATAGGCCGGACAACCCCATACCTTAATACGTTTAAGATACGGCTTTTTACCATTCCATATCTCGAACAGTGTCTTAGGCACAGATTTAGACGGAACATCGTTCAATAGATATGCTGCCGTCAACAGCGCATGTCCCCAAAATGAAAGAGGTAACTCGGCATTACTCATCATGGAGCGAACCATATCCAGTAGGGTACGATTCTTCCGCTCCGATACACCGTTGTGCTGTGGTGTATAAGGAGGAGTAAGCTGAGAGAGAATACCATTCTCTTTTAAGTAATCTAGGAATTCCGTGCTTAAGTACTCCCCTCCTCTATCAGGCCGGAGGATCTTGATACTTTTGCCAGTCTGGTTCTCTACTTCGTTTCTGAATTCCTTGAATTTCTCAAAAGCTTCAGATTTGTGTTTCATCAGATACACATATCCGAACCTAGAGAGATCGTCAGTGAATGTGATGAAGTACGAGAACCCACCCCTTGCATGTATAGATATCGGACCACATACATCACTATGTACGAGTCCCAAGACCTCTGCTGCTCTTTCTCCATGTCCGGTGAACGGAGATTTGGTCATCTTTCCTTTGAGACAAGACTTACAAGTTTCATAAGATGAAAACTCGAACGCATCCAAGAGTCCATCTTTATGCAACTTACTCAGTCTTTTCTCTCCGATATGACCAAGTCTACAATGCCACAAGTAGGATTCATTCGTATCTGAATTCTTCCTCTTGCGTGTGTTTTGTATATTGAGAACTGTATTCTGATTTAGAACGTAGATACCATTACACAGTGTACCCTCTGCAACCAGTACCTTATGAAGGTAAATGTTCATGATATTTCTATCAAGAACAAAGTTATATCCATCTTTATCGAGTAAAGAAACTGATATGATGTTGCAAACCATGGAGGGTACATAGTAGCAATCGTTCAAAATCATAGTCTTGCCATTTGGCAATACTAGGTGATATTCACCGACGGCTGCCGCATTAACTTGTGCTCCGTTCGCTACTCTGAGCGACATATCACCCGGTGCAACTTTCCTACTTTTTCTCAGTCTCTGTAATAAATTACAGATATGAGATGATGATCCGGTATTAAGTACCCAGGAGGTAGGGCTGACCGTAAAACAGTTCTCAATTACAAGAACACCTGAAGTAGATGCAAAACCATGCTTCTTCTTCAACTGGGTATCCTGGGAATCCATGCAATCCCTTTTCCCTTGCTCATACTTATGACTGTTGTCACAAGTCAGAGCTGAACCAACGTTCCCCAGCCCCGAATAAGAATTCGGATCGGTCAAGCGATACATTTTATTATCTTGATTAGGGCATGAAAAGGTTGCTACCTGGAGAGAGAGAAAAGAAACACTCAGCGTGCGCTCTTGCAAGATTAAATTGGTTTATTAATTTATCTAACCAGGATGTCTCCCACTGTTTCCTCAAATTCTTTCTTAAAACCTTTTAAAAGAAGAACTAGCCGGGATTTAATTCACGTCACAATACTTGCTTAACCTTTCAGCCAGGCTAGTGTCGGTACTTCGAGGGAGGTTTTCCAACGCTTTCGCGAAGTTCCTTAATTTAAGAACCTCTTTTCCCTGGGGGCGTAGCCCCGCTAACACCTTTCTAGACACCTACTAGGTTTATAGCATTGATTGTTAAGTGAAATAATCTCCCGAGAGTAATCCAACTCATCAGTGGGATCGGGATCCAACTATCATTGTGTGATGATCTAGATGGAATCCACTCTAGTCACCACACTCCAGGAGGTATGCTAAATCTGCAAGTTTCAGTACTTTTGAAACTCCCGATGTGGTTTTTGCCCCTAGGACCCAAGTGACCTTGACTGAGCCAACATATCGAAGGATCCTAGTCAAGTTCAACCCGTCATTATCTTGACTGCATTAGACCCACCCGTACGAGTCCTTGACTGAGCCAAAATGACCGCACGACTGTCCTAACCAATCACTTTGTATCCTACGGAAAAATATTGCATAGCTACCGTACACTACGCCTCGGCTGAGCACGAAATACGTAGCACGAATACTAAGCAATATCACTCCGAAACGACGGAGGGCTACGACTGGGTTTTGGCGAAAACCCGTTAACGTAATGAACTTGATATCGTTGAAGGAACATGATACAGTTTTTGAAAATATAGTGGCGAAAACTTTTGCTAAAGAGGTCACTCCCTGTGAAGGGATCTCGGCTCTTTCCTCGTCGAATGAGGTGCAGGATATTCCAAACTGAATACCTCGATGCAAAGCAAGAATAATCGACTATAGTGAAATTATTACCCTGACACAAACTTTTGTCCAAGGGGTCACTCCCGATGAAGGGCTCTCGGCCCTTGCCTCGTCGACTGAGGTGCTGGGCATTCATAACCGAATACCTCGATGCAAAACAAAAGTGAACGTCCTTGCAATAACAGCTTTTTGAAAAATTGTTCCAACAACGTCTTTTAGGTTTATTTTCTTGCATTAGTTCTTTTAATGCGTCCCATCATTTAAATCCTACCATTGCAGAAAACAACCAAAATATGACGTACGCTTATGCCATTCGCATTCGCCACGGGGCCCCGTCATCACCCGTTAGGTTACTTAACTAACGACAGAGCGGGGGCTGGGCTAGCGCGGCTGTAAAACATAAGCAACGCCTAAATAGTTATTATATACAGATATATAGCAATGATAGCCAATCCAGATCACAGATGAACACTTTGGATATACTAGGAACCCGCGATTCGTTCGAGCCTGCAACGAAAAGCGGATTACACGATCGCGATGAATAGCCAATACCCCACCCAAGACCCCTACGGGTGCGGCAAACTATCCGCCAAGTACCCGAAGCGAAGCAACCTCCCTCAACGCCGTGAGTAGGACACTCGGCACTTCGAGATACCCGGTAGTTTGTGCACCCCCTCCATGGGTCTATCCTAGGAGCAAAAACAGTAAAAAGAATTATACAATGACGGCTACAACCCCGACCCGGTTGTGTGGCCATATAAATAATATTATATCAATTTACAAATTTATTACATGAATGAAAGAAAAAGAAACTCTCATCTCACATCCACCCCGGCTATTCATCCGCGACAATCCAACGAGTTCATATACACATACCAACAATAACACAGATCACAGATATGTATAACCCCCACTAATCGACGTATAGCGATTAGTAGACGTTCAATACACATATAACATTATAGATATAACCATTAGCCAAAGTCTGCAGAACATCGACCAAAAATACGGATTTTTGAGCCCCAAAATCAAATTTTTCTTTCTGGTAAATCTGGGCAGAAAAGTCATATTCCAAAAATCCCAAAATACCCAAATAAGAAAACTGCAGGAAAAAGATTCCCCAACAGAGCCAAGTCGGCCGCGGAACCGCGGCGCTTTGGACGAGTTGGGGGATGAAATTTCTCCAGTTTTCTAACAAAAGCCTGAGCCGATTTTTAGTCTATGATTTATTGCTTTTGGAACAGAGCTGAAAATCGGCAGAAACTGAATTTTTCGGGATGATTTTGCGGTTTTTTGTCCGGTCGAAATTCTAAATACTTTGCTAACATGCTAGGGTGTGTTTAGTTAGGCTCTGATACCACTGTTAGGTCCACGTTACCTCTCCCGGTACTTTCGGTCTTGCGGAAACGGTAAAACAAAAAAAAATTTCTGGACTTGGCAACATGGACCGAAAAGCCGGATCTTTGCTAAACAACACACTAGCATCCTAACTAGAGATTTATCCACTCGGTTAGGGGTTATACCTCAACTTGAACTCCTTCTCTTCTTGTTGTTCTTCTCTTTTCTTGCTCCGATGGTTGATACGGACTTCGGTCACCTCCGCGGCTTCCTTGAGTCGAAGACGATCCACCCGAGAGATGTACACCGAGCTCCACCTCGAGCCGAGGTAACTAGGGCAAAGAGATTGCTAATCTAGAAGCCCTAGGTTGTGTAGAAGTGGTAGATGAATGGTTTTGTCTTTATGGGATCTTTGTCTCTCAACACATGAGATCAAAAGATGAAGCAAGAGGAGGAAGAAGGAGGAGCTAGCTAACAACCATGGAGCTTCTCATTTCAAGAGAGAGAATGAGAATGAGCAAATGAAAAACCTCACCAAGAGAAAAACCAACCATGGTTGCAATAATGCAAAAACATTATCATTACTAATCCCATCAAGATAAAGTTGATGGCTACAAATGACATGACCATTATCATAACAAAAAGAAGAAGAAAACCAAAGAATACTTTAGATCTTTCAAGAAGATCCTAGTCAACTTTGGTCAAACGGTCAACAAAGTCAAGATGGTCAAATGGTCAATGTAATTAGCCATAACATAATTATCAATGAAAGGATTAGTAAATAATGTCCCCGGCTCATAATGGTTTTGACCAAACGAACTGTCAAAACCCTAATGAGTCTGCCACATAACGGTTTTGGCCGAACCAACTGCCAAAACCCTAATGAGGCACCTCCTCCTTCATCGCTCCGGAAAACTGTGCATACACACCTGCATCCGCATTCCGTAGAATGCGGATGCGCAGAAGACAAAACAAATCCATCGGTGCAATACTAGGATCCAGCTTAAACCAAAGCCCACTATCATTGCCTGCCCGAACACCACACGCACACAAGTGTACGTAAGTGATCGCAGCCCTGCCGTAAAACCATACGGCCTCTACACGTTTCGCTCAATGCAGGGAAACTCTCTGTGTGGGACTCTAAAGACTCGACACTACGCTGGCAGTGGGTTTAACCACAGACCGCAAGCGGCACTAGCTGTACGTAACGGTCCCCAGGTAGATGTCGATAAGAAGGCCGATGAGGTAAACCTATCCGAACTCCTACTGTGCCTGTATGTGACAATCTCCGTACAGTCCGGTCTGTTCGTCTGATACATCGCATGGCGGGCCTAGGGGGGCGGTAAACGTCAGTCCCCTAATAGCGGTACAAGTCGTGTCGGAGTGAAGCCCAGAACACCCTGAGATAACACTGGAAACCTACCAGTATATCTCGCTTGCCCTGGCCAGGGACTACTCGTGTAATGGCTCTCCTAGACACAGCGCGATGTCAACCCCCAATACCGGGTGAGATGAATCCTTTCTAACCGTCACTGCCTCCAAGTGCTTCGGGACTGCACCCAACTACTACATGTTTGCACGACTCAGTAGAATCGTGGTAGGGTAGTAATCAAAGAACAGTGGGAACACACTTGAGGCGAAGTGACACTGTCAAGTCAGCGGACTAAGCTGTACTCATGTCACCTGGGAACTGATAACTGACGATAGGTATAATACCAACCATCAGTTCCCGACGAGTCCTGTCCAGTGTACTCGTAACCTAACGAGCACCCGCATACTATCTCAAGTACGACGTACTGACGGCTGTGGGACAGACTGTCTCCCGTGCTGGGATGAGAAGTACATACGCTAGTCTACTCCGGAGTATCGATGCCCTATCTCGATACTCCCACGACTAGGGACGTGTATAAGGATGTGCTTGTGGATTACCCAGCCCCCACGAGTGTGATCGCCATCACAACGCCGGTAATCAAGCAAAGATCCTAAGGGCTCTACTAATGCGTATAGGTGATATAATAAATAAACACTCATGTACACATTAAAGCAGAGACAAACCAAGTAGCATACTACTATATGGAGCAAGATTGTCTGTACAACTGTGAATATCCCAAGCTTCCATTAAGTAATATACATACTAGTATGATACAGTAATGGCCTCTAGGGCATATACACTAACAAATATCTGGTGCACCTATTGTGCACAAAATAATATCGGGTGCGTCAAATGCTCGAAATACAATCAATAACTCGAACGCATCAAAAGCAACACCGAGTATACCAAGGTGTATGAATCAAAATCGCGTGCAACTGCGTGCACAAAACACATATCAATGCACTGCAAGCACAAATAAGCTATACCGAGTGCAAAAATCAAATCATCCGTATGAAATCCATGAAATCATAAACACATGCTACGCAGGCATAAAATCGACATCAAACGCAATAAGCATGCACAATCGTAAATCAACACAACGGTGTATAAAATATATATAAGGTGCGATAACTATGCGCAAAACGTAAACACTCAGTAAGTGCAACCATGGTGCACGAAATCAACATCAGGAAACTCGTCATCAAAACTCAAATCCACGCGATATAAGCGTGACACTCGGATCACAAACGCAAATCGCAAAAAAAATGACATCGAGGTACACCTCCTACAATGTCGGAAAATATCGAACGCCCAAAACTAGCAGGGTAAGAACATCTGCTCGCCTCCTGCTCACGGTCTGGCGCCCTCTGTCTCTGGGTACTCATCTTCTCCTCGGATTACCAATCTCGCAATCCATCGGCTCATCGGCCCTGTCTGGTGTGCTAACGGGAACGATTCCGCTCTAGCACTCCTCTGGTAATCTCCCGGTCATTTGTCACGACCACTCATAAAGCAGCACGTTACTGGCGTCGGTTTCTGGTTCTCTGAATACATGTGACACATCTGATCCTGGGTGTAAATCTCATTGCAGCAGTGTCCTGGAAGGAATCCTGTTGAAGGTCTCTTCCGATCTTGCCTATGCCGAACTGTACGGAGGCTGGTACTCGCACATAATCTTTTCTCGTCTTCTGGACATCTGCGTGTTCCGCACACATTTCCTCGGAAACTGGCCGTACCCCAACGCCTCTATAAGCATATCGGGTCTCTGATCTTGACGGGAAGTAATAACAGCTCGTCAGCGTCTCGCACGAATTTCTGATTCCACCTGTCTTTATCATCTCTCACTATGACGTCACGCCACGCTATCTACGCACTGCAACTCTTCTCGGCCACGGTCAATCCGAAGTCTCTCGCACGGACTCGAAATCGCGTACTCTGGAGCTTCATCACTATATAGAAGATATCTGGCCGAACACGTCCTCGGGAACTTGTCCCAACCATTGGAGGAATACTCAATACTCATTCGTTCTCGATCAACTCACAAAGCCTCTGGGTGAGGTCCTCTATCCAAAGCTAGTCAGCTCACTGGTCTCTTATCACTTGATATCCGGATGATGTCAAACTTTTTCATCAAGGTCCCAAAATTTCCCGAAGGCTCAGCACCTAAGCATAGTCTAAAAATATCTGGTACATACCACAGCACCTCTGGACCAGCCGTAGAAGGGCAAACCCAAGCCTCACTGATGGTGCCGCTAAACTGCCACAAACCCTAAGGTTCAAAGCGGTTCCTTGGTCATCATGTCGAGTTAGGGTTTCATTCTTCTAGAGGGTCCATAGAATTGTTGGATATAGTGCCCTCAAAGTCAATTATTGGATCGCAGGTACGTGATTGCAATGATTGAGACAGGACCTATATCGATATGACAGTCTTGCTCGAGATGATAGTATGCTATCTAGTCTGTCTTTATCATCGTATACATGCTTTAGTTCGCTATTCCATGTTGATAGAGCCCATAGGATTCTTGCTTGACTGCCAGCAGTATGATGGCGATCATATACGTGGGAGCTGGGGTCTGTAAGCACATCCTTAAAGTATCCCTAGTCATGGGAGTTTCGAGACAGGGCATCGATACTCCAGAGTAGACTAGTGTATACAGTCGAGACCCCGACGAGGGGCGGTAGCCGGTCTCACAAGCCATTGGTGTTAGTTGGTTCACCTAAGATATATACAGGTGCTCATTAGGTTATGAGTACACCGGACAGGACTCGCCGGGAACATGCTAGTTGGTATTATACATAACATCAGATAGCAGTTCTCTGATGACATGTGTATAGGTTAGTTTGTCGACCTGAGATCGTCATTTGTCTCATGTGAGTTCCCACTGTGCTTAGATTACTACCCTACCACGCTCAAAGGAGATCTGCAAACAGGTTTTAGTTGGGTACAGTCCCGAGCCACATGGAGGCAGTGAGCCGATCGTCGGGGATTCGTCTCTCCCGGTATTGGGGGTTGATGTCGCACAGTGCACGGGTGGCCATCACTAGAAATCCTCGGCCGAGGTAGTGGAGAATTACTGATTTGGATCAGTAGTTTCTCAGGTGGTGATGGGCTTCATACCGACACGAATTATCGCGTTATTAGGGGTCTGACTTTATCCACCCCCCCTGACTCGATATGCGATACTCATAGACGAACGGACCGGACTGTATATACATTGTCACTGTCAGGCTCAGTAGGGTTTATAGATGAGTTCGCTCGTCATCTTCCCTTCCAATCAATACATAGGCAACCGTTACGTACAGCTTGTACCTCTGACGTGCTAGAGGTTATACCCAGTGCTAGTGTGTTGATGAGTCATTAGAGTCCCCCACAGACCGTTTCCCAAGTTCGGGCGAAACGTTGTAGAGGCCGTATGGTTTTATGGCAGGGTTCGGAAAATGCACGTGTGTTTACGCACGTGTCATTTTTCGGGCAGATAATACTGGTCTGCTTTGGTTTAAGCCGGATCCCAGTATTATACTGTGTAGATATAATATCTTTATCTCAATTGCATTTGTATTCGATAGTAATACAAATGCGGGTATGTTTATACTGATACGGGGTTATCCTGAAATTCGTTTCAGGATCACTTTTGGAAGTTGCCGGTTTCCAGTTTTCTATCGCCCGTCTTTAACATTTCGTTAAAGACGGATTTATCTTTTCTTGAGATGAGTGTGGAAGCTTCTAGATGGTGACTAGGATGATGAGGTGGCTTGTGACTCATTTGTTCATTAATGGTGCATTTATTAGATGATGACTAAGGGTTATGAATCATAGTTTTCATTAAATGTGTTCATACAAGGTGTTATATGACTCATCCTCTTCATTGATCTTATGGTCACTCTCCCCCCCTCCTACACTCACCTCTCCCCCCTTCAAATAGGCCGGCCCCTCTCTTGAAAGAGGGATGGTTGTTCATTTGAGAAAAGATATAGTTTATATTGTATGGAAATTTCATAGCTCTTTTCATTCCATCACAGTTCCAAAAGGGCAACTTCATTAACCGTTCGTCCGTGACTTTGGACGTGACGAGACAAAGTGTTCTACTCATTCTCTACATCATCTTGGTCGTCTTTTTTAGCAAACTTGACGACCGAGTTGCCTCGGTTCAGAGGCGGGAGCCCGTTTAAAGATCTGTCGACGTGGTGCCACCTGGACGAGAAGACTGGAGATTCAGGAGATCGGAGCAGCCGCAACAAAGCGTGGGATGATGGTTGAAGACCGAAGGACTCGGATCGTTCGGTATAACATTTCTACCCACTTTGTAATTTGGTAGTTTAGCTTTAATGGCAGATCCGGGTTATAGTACGCGATAGCGCCAGTTGTAAAAAGTTTTTGTTCCGCATTTGGCGCAGTTTAGACGGCTGGGGCGCTACCATGGAATTACATTGGTATCAGAGCCTCACCATTAAGCTTTACTAATTTGTGCTAACGCGATTAAAATATCGATCGAACGGAATTTCGAAAACTGCAATTTTTTGAGTTAAAGTTTCTGTCGATTATTAAAAGGGTCTAAAAATTATTTTGCATATCACAGAAAAGAGAGCAGGCTTTTTTAAGAATTCTGGTGAAATTTGGTCAACTGTAGCTTCCAAAGCGCCGCGGAACCGCCGCGTAAACCCTGGTTTGGCCGCGGTTCCGCCACCGTTTTGGAGCTACAGTAAACCATTTTTCTACAGTAGGTTCTTCTTGTAAAATTGTGGTTTTTGGAATATTTCTTTTGGGCCCATATTTTGTTACTGTACAGCAGCTGTATATGGGGCCCACTTTGGGATATTTTGTCGATCGAAATTTAAACATGTTAGTTTACAGTACTTATATTATATCTCCGACCGGGAATGTCATTTGAGCGGTAAACCGCGTCTAATTGCTATAGTTCTTTTAGACGGGTTTGCGAACGTGACATTTGCGTTGATGTTCTATGTTGTGCTGTGATGTTGCGGATATGTCGTGGTGGATAGCAGTGTGCAATGGTAGTGCAGTTTCAATTTATTTGTACATTTGATATTGCGGGGCGAGCATCCAACATGTGGACTGCCGTCACTGCCTGTTCGTATAATATTCTTTTTGGGGCATGACCGGGCTGAGGTCGATGTACCCGTTGTATATATTTTTATTTCTGTACAAGGTTTACCCCACGACGGAGTGCACGGATAGCCGGGTTCTGGAGGGCAACGGGTCCGTATCTCATGGCTTTGAGAGGCAGAGGGGACTCACTCTAGAATTGGCAGACTATTTGCCGCACTCGTAGGGGGTACAGGTTGACCCAAGGAGGGGTACTCAAGTTACCGGATTCCGTAAAGTACCGGGTGGTCCATTCACTTTGCTGTAGGGGCTGCCTCGCTTCAGGTTTTGGCGGGTAACTTGCCGCACCCGTAGGGGTCTAGGTTTCATTGCACAGGCTATCCACATGACCAGGGGAACGTCGGGTTTCAGTACCGGCTCTGTGAAACCTGAGGATCCCAGATTATCTGTATTGTTCTGTGATGCTTATTACTTTTCTGTAATGTTCCATATTATCTTGCCTGGAGCGATTATTGTATATTGGTATATATACTATTAGATGTTGTATATGTTTTACACCCGCGCTAGTCCAGCCCCCGCTCTGTCGTTAGTTAAGTAACCTAACGGGTGATGACGGGACCTAGTGACGAATGCGGATGGCATATACGTACATTTTATTTTTCGTTCTTTTCTGGTGTGATTGATTGATGGGACTGCATTGATTCTCATCAATGCAAGGATAAAACAAACCTATATTTGATGTTGTTGGAACAAATTTTAAAAGTGTTATTACAAAGACGTTTCTTTTTGTTTTGCATAGTGATATTCAGTTTAGAATATCCTGCACCTCATTCGACGAGGCAAGGGCCGAGATCCCTTCACCGGGAGTGACCCTTTGGGCAGAAGTTTGTGTCAGAGTAATAACTTTACTATAGTCGATTACAAGTTGCTTTGCATCGCGGTATTCAGTTAGAATATCCTGCACCTCATTCCACGAGGAAAGTGCCGAGATCCCTTCACCGGGAGTGACCTCTTTAGTAAAGGTTTTCGTCACTATATTTTATAAAAAGCTATCACGTTCCTTCAACGAGATCAAGTTCATTACGTTAAAGGTTTTTCGCCAAAAACCAGTCATAGCCCTCCGTCGTATCTTATGGATGGTCAGTAGTACTCAAGCTATGTTTGTTGACTAAAGTCAAGGCATAGTGTTTGGTAGTTGCTGGGTATTCATCTGTTGCGTAGATAGATGCGTTGGTTTGGCACAGTCATATTACCTTGTTGACTAAAGTCAAGGGTATGTACGGGTGGGTTCAAATCAACCTGGATAATGACGGGTAGAACTTGACATGTGACTTATGATTTGTTGACTAAAGTCAAGGTCATAAGAGCATGAGGCAAAAATTAACATCGGGAGTTTCAAACATAATGAAACTTGCCAAGTATGCGCATACCTTCTGGAGTGTGATAACTTGAGTGGCTTCCATCAAGTTATCATGCGATGATAGTTGGATCCCGATTCTCACTGATGAGTTAGTTTACTCTTCGGGTGATCCCGACTAATTCTTCTTTCAGGTTTGGAGGAGAATTTGAGATTACAGTGGGAACTTTCCTGATTAGATAAATTGATAACTATTCTGATCTAGGTTAGAGTGCACGCAGAGTGTTTCTTTTCTCTCTCTCTCTCTTTGGCAGCGACCATTGACCGACCCTAGACTATGACTCAGTGACCAAGTTGACCGAACCTTCTTAAAATACTGGCTTTTGGATTGTCTAAAGTTGCATAAGTCATTGCCGCTCCTTCTTTTACCCTTTGTATTTCTCAGAACACCCCGTATTACTATAGAAATCCACTTCCATTGGATAGATCCATCGTATGGTTATATACGAACTCTAAGGGACTTCTTCGAGGATGGATCCAGGTTTAGGAGAAATAGAATTGGTTTATTCAGTTGTCTTTTATTATCACCTTCTCTCAGGTTGCGAGGGCTCTTTAGTTTAGGAGAGTACACCTATTACGCTTATTGGATAGTCTTGTTCCAAACCATAGGCTGGTGTCGAAAGGTAGGGAATGAAGAAAACCAATTAGCCTAAGTAGGGTGTACAGAAGGTAATAACTAAAGACAAAATAAAGGGATTGGAAAGAGGGCAAAGTAAATTGCGACTGCTATCATTCACGACCAAAACCTCATACTTCATCGCCACTCCTATTTCACCTTTGCCTTTTTCCCTAGTTCGGGAGAAATAGAATAAGGTATTATTCAGTTGTCTTTTATCATCACCTTCTCTCAAGTTACGAGTACTCCTAGGTTTAGGAGGGTACACCTGTTATGCTTACTGGATAGTCTTATTTCAAACCATAGGCTGGTGCCGAACGGTAGGGAAGGAAGAAAACCACTTAGCCTAACGATGGTGTACAGAAGGTAATGAATAAAGACAAATAAAGGAATTTGGAGAGATGGCAAAGAAATATATGGTTATAGTCATGAATTGGATTATGGAAGATGCATTACTAGGAATACCAGAATACCCCTACGAAACACTTTCATGTTTCAGTTTCACTGTGCATTGTTAAAGGAAAACTGTTTTCCCGATTAGATACTTACTCCAGGGTATGTATTTACCAGGTATGATTCTTACATCTGTATGGTTTTACAAATGATGTGTGGGAGTAAGTTATTGGGAATTAGGTGATCATCCTCATTATATCGTAATTCGTTGAAATTGGTGATATTTGAAGAAATCGCCTGGGTACAGTTTTCAACCTACGATGCACAGGTTTTGAGTTATTAAACTCAGCGGACTTATACAGAGTATTGTATGTTGTCCAGTGCCCATCAGGACAAAGGGGGTAGGTCCTCATACTATGTTTTGTTTACTTGTGACTTCTCTAGTTTTTAGACAAGTGTTTCGTAGAAATACAATGTCTAAGTTTTGAGAAGTTGTGGGTATAAGAATAAAGTAGAGAACCAAGTATCACAAGTATCGGGATTCTTCAAAGAGATCGAAGATGTAGATACTTATGATTGGTATTCAGATGATAGTAACGGTTTTGAGAAACTAGTTTCTCTTTCAGGTTACTCATAATTGGATGGATTCCTAACTTGAGTAATACTGATTAGCCTCTCTTCATTAAGTTGATATGCACTGGAGACAGTTGCATAGTTTGAATCTAGTTCCAGTTAAATTAGTGTCTCTATTTCTATATTGTATATAGAATGGTTCATATCTTAACGATGTTAAGATACGGGGAGTTGTCCGGCTTATGCTTAAAACCAGACACTGGATAACTCAAGGCACGTTTCTGTAATGGCAGTTTGTGGGTTGACCCTGGATTTGACGAGGGTTGACATTTCTACCATCTGGAAGATCAATAGTGATATTGTTCTTGACTCGCCACAGTTTTATTAAAATGGATTTTTTCAGAAAACAGTAGTGGGAGTATGGTAGAACTGGAAGTGATTCTAGAACCACAAACGATTACGGAAAATTTAATAGGACCTATATATTCGATCAGGTTTGACATTCCAATAGCCACTCCGCAGACATGGTGGGTAACCTCAGACATCCGAGAGGTACTCCGGTAGCCTCAAGGACGGTGACAGGGAGGTTCTTGTTTACCCAGACTTGACACTACTGTTGTTCCAGACTATGAGACCCGGCAGAAGGATAAGTATTGCGTCATTCTAAACTAGCTTTAAAAGTGCACATGTATATTATTCTGCCAGAGGGTTGTTGTGGTCAGTGGGAGCAGCGGAAGCATAGTGGGCAAGTAGCTTATATCTATTTACAGGCTTGAGCAGATATAGCAGAGATTAGATCATCTATTTTTTGGTGTGACAGTCATAGGTTTGACTTCATCAGAATCGGGGATGGATCTGTTAAGAAGTTAGTAGGGTGTGATGTCCTAGTATTTGGATGACATACACAGATTAGGAAGTAAAATTCCTATACTACGATCGGTTGTACTTTGGTAGTCATACAGTTGTTTCTCCACAAAGGATATGGATGTAGTATTAGACATTCTGGTAACTAGATCTATGGTTTCAGATCTAGATTTGGGTAGTTTCCCAATGTGGGTACTTTGACAATATTCTTATAGTATTTTAGAATTGTTAACTCCTGGCATGGTGGTGTACCTGCAGGTGATGGAGTCACCCTCTCTAAAGGTGTCTTACAGACTAAAGGGGAGAGGGATGCGCATGATTGGCAGATCACTTGCTTAGGCAATTGAGTCAATCGTGAGAAGTCAAGTACCATACCAGATGTTGTTTTTGCACTAGATGCAATAAGTTTATATTAATCTAATCCTGAAGAAACATAAGGAAGCAGTTTTAGAACATAAGTGCATGTTCTACGGATTTGATGACGGCAGCCTCCTTCGGAAGACGGTTATCATTCCAGGCTTCAAAGGTGACATGGATGATAGAGTGATTGTCAGAGTTATAGTTTTCCCTCTGACGAGGGACAGTATTATGGACAGGTGGTCCAAGGGGATACTATGGGAGGCATGGTGCTGGATACTGATTAGGTTCAGTTATCAATAAAGTCTAAAAAGTTTGGATTTGGAGTTCATTTATGAACTAGTCCCATCAGATATCCAGACATATTCTAAGACAGGTATTACTCGATTCGGGAGATGGCTTTCTCTGCGAACTTGAGGTTAAGAGAGACATAGAAAGAAAACATCGGGGCGGATCCACTCATTGAGGCTATTTCTCGAACACAAGAGTTTTACAAACTAGCTTTGTGAAACTGATTAGTAGAGTTTAATGTTCAGTATCACACGGGCTGTGAGTATGCGGCATCGCAATAATTAGCCTTAAGTGCAAGTGGGAGATTTTTGGATATAGTGCCCTCAAAGTCAATTATTAGATCGCAGGTACGTGATTGCAATGATTGAGACAGGACCTATACAGATATGACAGTCTTGCTCGAGATGATAGTATGTTATCTGGTTTGTCTTTATCATCGTATACATGCTTTAGTTCGCTATTGCATATTGATAGAGCCCATAGGATTCTTGCTTGACTGCCAGCAGTATGATGGCGATCATATACGTGGGAGCTGGGATCTGTAAGCACATCCTTAAAGTGTCCCTAGTCGTGGGAGTTTCGAGACAGGGCATCGATACTCCAGAGTAGACTAGTGTATACAGTCGAGACCCCGACGAGGGGCGGTGGCCGGTCTCACAAGCCATTGGTGTCAGTTGGTTCACCTAAGATATATACAGGTGCTCATTGGGTTATGAGTACACCGGACAGGACTCGCCGGGAACATGCTAGTTGGTATTATACATATCGTCAGATAGTAGTTCCCTGGTGACATGTGTACAGGTTAGTTTGTTGACCTAAGATCATCATTTGTCTCGTGTGAGTTCCCACTGTGCTTAGATTACTACCCTACCACGCTCAAAGGAGACCTGCAAACAGGTTTTAGTTGGGTACAGTCCCGAGCCACATGGAGGCAGTGAGCGGATCGTCGGGGATTCGTCTCTCCCGGTATTGGGGGTTGATGTCGCACAGTGCACGGGTGGCCATCACTAGAAATCCTCGGCCGAGGTAGTGGAGAATTACTGATTTGGATCAGTAGTTTCTCAGGTGGTGATGGGCTTCATACCGACACGAATTATCGCGTTATTAGGGGTCTGACTTTATCCACCCCCCTAGACTCGATATGCGATACTCATAGACGAACGGACCGGACTGTATATACATTGTCACTGTCAGGCTCAGTAGGGTTTATGGATGAGTTCGCTCGTCAGCTTCCCTTCCAATCAATACATAGGCAACCGTTACGTACAGCTCGTACCTCTGACGTGCTAGAGGTTATACCCAGTGCCAGTGTGTTGATGAGTCATTAGAGTCCCCCACAGACCGTTTCCCAAGTTCGGGCGAAACGTTGTAGAGGCCGTATGGTTTTATGGCAGGGTTCGGAAAATGCACGTGCGTTTACGCACGTGTCATTTTTCGGGCAGATAATACTGGTCGGCTTTGGTTTAAGCCAGATCCCAGTATTATACTGTGTAAATATAATATTTTTGTCTCAGTTGCATTTGTATTCGATAGTAATACAAATGAGGGTATGTTTATACTGATACGGGGTTATCCTGACATTCGTTTCAGGATCACTTTTGGAAGTTGCCAGTTTCCAGTTTTCTATCACCCGTCTTTAACATTTGGTTAAAGACGGATTTATCTTTTCTTGAGATGAGTGTGGAAGCTTCTAGATGGTGACTAGGATGATGAGGTGGCTTGTGACTCATTTGTTCATTAATGGTGCATTTATTAGATGATGACTAAGGGTTATGAATCATAGTTTTCAATAAATGTGTTCATACAAGGTGTTATATGACTCATCCTCTTCATTGATCTTATGGTCACTCTCCCCCCTCCTACACTCACCTCTCCCCTCTTCAAATAGGCCGGCCCCTCTCTTGAAAGAGGGATGGCTGTTCATTTGAGAAAAGATATAGTTTATAGTGTATGGAAATTTCATAGCTCTTTTCATTCCATCACAATTCCAAAAGGGCAACTTCATTAACCGCTCATCCATGACTTTAGACGTGACGAGGCAAAGTGTTCTACTCATTCTCTACATCATCTTAGTCATCTCTTTTAGCAAACTTGACGACCGAGTTGCCTCGGTTCAGGGGCGGGAGCCCGTTTAAAGATCCGTCAACGTGGTGCCATCTGGACGAGAAGACTGGAGATTTAGGAGATCGGAGCAGCAGCAACAAAGTGTGGGATGATGGTTGAAGTCCGAAGGACTCGATCGTTCGGTATAACATTTCTACCCACTTTGTAATTTGTTAGTTTAGCTTTAATGTCATATCCGGGTTATAGTACGCGATAGCGCCAGTTGTAAAAAGTTTTTGTTCCGCATTTGGCGCCGTTTAGACGGCCGGGGCGCTACCGTGGACTTACAAGAATTACCTGCATATTCCTCCGAACACTTTAAACTTGGGAAAATGTGTTTCTGACACTCGTTCGAACCTTTTTGCTTCGCCTATACAACATGTGAATATTTTTCGCCCGCATGCTAATCCATGCCTCAATCCTCCAGGAAAGGCGATATATCGGCGGTCAACTCTGGATCGGTCTGCTCTAGATCTGAGTAAGATTCTCCACTCTGGAAATCTTCAACTCAACTGGGCCTGCGTCGGCGCATCAATCTGACGAATCTCCTTCGTCTCTCAAATCGGGGTAAACTAGCTATCATCTGTCGCCTTTCTGCCTGGAAGCTCCGGCGATCTTAGCTCGTAAGCTCTGGAAGCGACATCCCATCATCTCAGCGACAGCTGGGTCACCTGTCTGCACGGTAGGCGACATCTGGGTCACCTGTCTACACGGTAGGCGACATCAAAATCTTTGAGGGGCGCTGTACATCAACAGTCCTCTCGCAACTGGCAGCTCTAACAATGGCCCGATCATCCGGTGTAAAACCAAGCATTCGCCTCAACAAGTGGCCACAACACAACACTACATCAAAACGTTGCCATGTCACCAGAAAACACAATGGTCAGCCCTCGTACCAGACGACCTCGCCCCGACCGCAACAATAGCAGCAACTCAACTGCGCTCAAACTATGGCGACAGGAATCTCAATCGAGTATCGAAGAAAGCAGATCAACGGCATGAGAGTGAACGACAGATCCAGAATGGATACATGATCATAAGAAGGAACATCATCAATAGGAGTATGATCATGGAAACAAATAGAATCGAGGATCTCGAATGGATGTATAACCATGGATACGAAGAGAATCACTGGTCTCAAAAATATGTACATCCTAAGATTTCTTAAGTGGAGTATCGTATCGTAAATATGCCGCGGAACATACGTACGGTACGTCACTCTACTCAAGCTACCTACTCCATCAATCAGGATCAGCCTATGAAACGAAAGTTCGGGTCTAATACCCCCCGTCCAAGTCTATGTTCCGTAAGGTCAAGCCTAGGTTCCGAAATACACTCCCGCCCTAGACTCCGCATAGTCAAACATAGACTCGAACAAGGTTAAACCTAGCGCTCTGATACCAACTTTGTCACGACCCGAAATATTAGCTCGTGATCAGCACTTGAATCACGCAACGTCTAAAGGCGTAACGGAATTCAAGTAAGCTGAAACCCAGAAAGCTAAACCTTTTAAGAAAATAAAGGATGTGAGTTTTTTGAAATAAAGGTATATGAAATCAAGTTTTCTTAATGCAAAGAAAAGGAACATGAATGTAGCAAGTGAAATCTACTAATTGAAAACATGTTTCGTCTTTTAAAAATTTTGGCAGCACCTCCTTTATAAATTTTGATCCAAAACCACAAATATATAACAAGGATAATGGCATCCCCAAGCGGGAGCTAGTTCTTCGCCAAACGGCAGATCATAACCACGCGATACAGCATAAAAAAATATACGACACCCAACGGCAAAGCTCACCACAAAAAGATAAAGAAATGAGCAAGATATAACCTGAACAGTGAATAAAAAACCCATCGCGCAAATCTCGCAACTACAAGTCTCACTAAGTCTCATCGCTTATACAATTTACAACTTTTGATTGATGGAGTTAACTAGATACAATATGAAATATAGATACAAGAGTGCGAACGATACAAGTGTCCCACCTACCAATGCAAAACACCCGAATGCAACTGTGTGCCAGCGAAGCTGCTACTGATCCAAGCGGCCAACCTGCAAGAACTGTGGCACAACGGGGGTGAGTTGCCAACTCGTGAGTAGAAAAATATCAACAGATAGAAATCGACTAAACAACGACTCCTAGGTCAACTATATCATAAAGGTAATACTATGATATCTAGGGTGACCGGGTCTGTATATGTGCCAACAAGGTAGTCAATACCTATATGCATGTGGATAACATCCAACAGTAATAATCAATGCATGTATATGGATCTCGTCCAATGTAACACTTTGAATTTCCGTTAGAAAGTTTTTCGTGATAATTAGTAATTGTACGTGTTATTGTATATGTGTATCTAGGATTATTAGTTATTTTAGTCTGGTTTATTAGTTATATTTAGTTGTGTTGGCAAATTGGAAAATATTCCCTTGTAGTGGACACTTGCATACTAAGCCATTTTTGAGACCTAGGTTTAAAGTGTTAGCAAATTCTTTTGTTGCATGGTTGCTAACTTATCCCCACCATTTTAATCATATCATAACCCTTTTTATAATTCAAATCCTAATAAAAAGAAAATGAAGCATGGTGTTAGGTAGAAATTTGACTTTTGACCCCCATTTTCCTTCTCTTCTCTCTCTCTCTCTCTCTTTCCCCATCTCAGAATTTCTGCAACTTTCCAGCAGAAAAACCTTGTCTTTCTCCATCTTTTCTTCTCCTTTTTCATTTCTCCTTGATTCCCAAACAAAACCTACACAAATCAACACATTTATCATCACAAAACCTTGGAAAAAGGGGATTTTTGGGGTGTTTGAGGGCAAATCTGCACACTTGGTGCAAAAGCTGATACTTTTGGTGTTTCCTAAGGTTTTTAGAAGGTATTAACTCATGTTAGCACTCATTTTCTTTATACTTGTAGTATTATTTAGTAAAAATCTCATTTTTGTGCTTTTTTAGTGATATTAAAGGATATTTGTGATTCACATGATAGATTAGGGTTTTGTTAGTTGTGTTAGCTCTTTTATGGGTTATTAGAACTATTTTTATGCCAAGTTTGTTTCAGTTTGCACAGAAATACCATAAAGTTCCATTTTAGTGCAAAAGTGTGGATTTTGACTTGATTTAGGGCTCTGTAGGATCTGCTACAACACGAGATGTTCCAGAGCAAAACTAGATATTACTGTAGCATACTCAGGGGGTATAGAATGCACACACAAAACCTGGGAGCCCAATTCCCTACCCAGGCCGCCGAAATAAGCATTCTGGCCGCAATTTGCGGCCAGATGGGGGTGTTTTGGGTTGGGGTTTGGGGTGATGGTGTCTGCTGCTATGTGGGTTATTTTGGTATATATAGTTTTACAATATCTTTTTTGTATCAAAATCTGGAGGTGATTACCTATTTTCCCGTATTTTTAATCTTCGCGACACGCGTGATACGTGTGTATGGGTTTTGGGTTTCTGCGTATCGCGGCGCGTCGGAGTGGCTTCAGACGCGTAATCACACGTTTTAGCGTATCGCGCACACGCGCGCTTGGTTCACGACACGAGTTACTAGTTCGGCTTTAATGTCGTGTTTGTGTGATGTCAAGCTTATGTATGATGTATTGTGTAATTCTAGGTTCGCAGGCGAGTACGGCGGACGCCGCACAGAAGGGGAAACAAGTTGTTGGCTATACCTAGCGAGAGACTACGTTGAGTAGATTTAACATCTACGGGGATATCGCATACATGGCGTTCTACATCAGGGCTGATAGGACCTTATAGCTAAATTTTCATACATTGACTGTGCATGGCTACTAATTAATGCATACTGCATTCCCTGCTATATGGATATAAACTAGAATTGATAGAACACCGCACCAATACTAACGGTCCATGTTGCACGAGCACTATCCTGCATGTTACACACACATCATTAGTAATTGCCATGACACTCACACTGTAGGATTTACATCGGATCATTATATTATAGCTCATCTATATGTGACTTGACATGACATTCATACTTGATGCATATATTACATCGGATCATTATATTGTAGCTCATCCATATGTGACTTGACAAGATATTCATACTTGATGCATATATCACATCGGATCATTATGTTGTAGCTCATCTTTATGTGACTTGACATGATATTCATATTTGATGCACATATCATATCGGATCATTGACTTGCATATTGGTTTGGATTACATGTGATTTCTAGATTTGGGAACCGTGGCTATTTCAAATATGTAATCATTTAAAAACCCGGTTCCCTTGATATGATATTTCGGTGCGTCCACCATGTGTTTCCTCGGTGCTAAAGTGATATATGTGAACCCGAATCGAGGAGCCGGTTGAGGCCGATTACGGGTACATGGTGGACCCGGTATGGTACCCCAGGGCGAGAACGGTTTCGCTGTGTAGTAGACCGTGAGCTTGGCAGAGGGACTACTACCTACTGGTGATTGGTTGGACCTGACAGTTATCCGGAGGATACTGATCAGAGTCGATAAATGGATGCGGGGTGATCCGTACTGCCGGGGCCGAGGGCCGATACCGTAGATGGAGCCCGTGGGCTGACCCGGACTGACGGGGCCCGATGGATGAGGATTTGCGTGTCGATGCTGGACACGAGTATTTATGATATTTGGGTGTCGATGTTGGGCACTCGGGATTCTCAGAGATTTACAGGATTTGAGGGCCGATGAGAGCGCCGGCGCCTGAGCTATTTGGGGGATCTGGGTGCATTGATGGACACCGATTATATACTCCACGTTGACATTCCGTGTAGATGTTATATTGCCCATGCTCAGCATTTATTATTGTACCTCATCCTGTAGTTATATTACCTGATAGAGCACTTGCATGATTATTGCACATACTGCTTATCACATATTGATATCATCTGTTGGCATATGATAGAGTAGGGCAGTACGTGCATGCTCGCGATTACCTTTATATGTTATATCTATTCACGAGTTGGCAACTCACTCCCGTTGTGCCACAGTGTTTGCAGGTTGCCCTTCGGAGTAGTCGCGGCAGGCTGCGTTTCGCATCTTTTGACACAGATACCCCCATAGTTGGTGTACTAGCTCTTTTGCTGATTGGTGGGTTTTGTGCGGTATCTGTTTATCTTTCAGTTATGTACATTGTTGTATCTAGTATTCTCCATCTACCATGTTTGTATTTGACTTAGATACAGTGTGAGGACGATGATGTATATTACTTGTATTCTGGTGTCGAGCTCGTTGTGAGCTGACTGTACTTGCAGTTTATTCTATTTGTGATGTTCCCACTTGTGGATCTCGATCTTCGCTACGGCGTCGTATATTGTTATCTTGGTGATTGTTTACTTAGATTTCTTAACATGTTTGTAAGTGCTTTCATTTAAAACTTATAACACTCTATACTTTTACTGGTTTGTTTTCTGGGTTTTCGGTTCACTTAGTCGCGTTACGCCTGTAGACACGTGGTTAAGTGCCGGTCACGGGCCAAACTTTGGGTCGTGACAAAGTTGGTATCAGAGCGTAGGTTTTACCTTTCGGAGTGTAGGATGACCCTGGTATGATGGAGTAGGTAGCTGCAGCAGGGTAGCGTAGCGTGTGTATGTTCCGCGGTATACTCACGACACGGTACTCCGCTTAGGTGACCTTAGGACTTATTGATTTAAATTCCTTCTTGAGTCTATGCATTCTTGCGATTCGATTTCCGTATCCTTATCGAATCCTATTGTTCCTTTCAGCCATTATACCGCCAAAGACTACGAGGGCGCAGAGAGCGGCCGTGAGGGCCGAGATTCGAGTTGACTCGTCAGAGATGAGAACTGATGCGGGTAGTACACCGGTTGTGCCCGAGCAGGCTGTTCTTGCCGTGACAGATCAGATTGCTATGTTAGGAGCTGGTGTGCAGGAGATACGCCAGACGATGGAATCCAGTATGCAGGAGATGCGCCACATGATGGGATCTCTAGTTGAGACACTTCGAGCGCAGCGACCAGAGGTAGTTCCACCCGTTGCAGAGACCGCGGTGGTACCCACAGTTCAGGAAGTTGCACCTGCGACTACAGAGGTTATTACGGTATCGCTGTCAGAGTTTATGAGGCTGAAGCCTCCGGTCTTCACAGGCACCGATGTGGCTGAGGACCCACAGTCTTTCATTGATAGGATGGCGCGGATATGTCGTTCACTTAGATGCGCAGATGCGAGATGGGTTGAGTTCGCGAGCTTTCGCCTAGAAGGTCTTGCGCAGAAATGGTGCGAATCAGTCGAGAAGGGTAGAGCAGCAGGTCTTCCTCCTATGACCTGGACAGAGTTCGCGGCCCTATTCCTTGCCCGCTTTCTTCCCCTGAGTGTCAGAGATGCTAGAGCACGCAGGTTCGAGTCCTTACGCCAGACGCCAGAGATGTCAGTGGCAGAGTACGATGTGTTGTTCACCGAGCTATTAGTTTATGCTCCGTATCTAGTGGCGACTGAGGAGTTGCGAGTTAAGAGATTTATCCGAGGCTTGCTTACACCACTATTCCTTGCTATCAGCGCGCAGCATTACGAGACATACGCAGCAGCAGTAGATGCAGCATTATTAGCTGAGGAGCGCCTTGCTGAGACTTCGGCAGTCCCAGAGCCGAAGAGAGTTCGTGCAGATACGTCAGTGCAGAGATGGCCTTTTCGGCGTCGTGACAGGCACCTTGCAGGTGGCAGAGATCCGAGGCGAGGCCGGTTATTTAGCTCCTATCCCAGGAGGATCAGCGACCATCATCGGGATGTTACCATTGCGGGAGTTCTTATCATCGTGTGCGAGATTGTCCTGAGGTACCCCGGAGTGGGGTGGCAACACCACATGTTACATTACTACCTTCACCACCCCAGACGGCATTGCCGATAGTACCTACTGTTACACCGCGTGAGACGCATGCACAGAGAGGTCGTGGTCGCGGAGGATTTGTTCATAGAGGACGAGGTGACCGAGGCAGAGGGCAGCCAGCGGCCGGCAGGGGACAGTTAGTTGCAGGTGGAGGACAGGCGCGAGTTTTTGCTTTGACGCATCAGGACGCGCAGGCGTCCAATGCGGTGGTCTCAGGTATCCTTCCTGTATGTTCGGTTGATGCACACGTGTTATTCGATCCCGGATCCACGCACTCGTACGTATCCACACACTTTGTGCCGAGTTTGGGTAGAGAGTCCGGTTTGCTTGACCAGCCGCTTGTTGTGACTACTTCTGTGGGAGAGTCGTTTGTTGCTAAGCACGTGTTCAGATCCTGTACCGCCCGTATTGGCGAGAGAGAGTTGCCTGTAGATTTGATCCTTCTTGAGATGTTGGACTTCGACGTTCTTTTGGGCATGGATTGGTTAGCTACGTTCTATGCTTCTGTTGACTGCCACGAGAAGACAGTTCGATTTTGTTTTCCAGGCGAGTCGGTTGTTGTTGTGTTGGGGGACCGTGGTGCCACCCCTCACAGTGTGATTTCTTCTGTTCACGCTGGACAGCTTTTGCGGAAGGGATGTAAGGGATTTCTCGGCTATGTTTGCGATACTAGAGCTACAGAGGTTCCGATGAATCAGGTTCCGATTGTTAGTGAGTTCCCTGATGTGTTCCCTGACGAGCTTCTTAGGCTACCACCCCAGCGTGATATTTCTTTCTGTATTGATTTGGTTCCTGGCGCGGGGCCTATTTCTGTACCGCCTTATCGGATGGCCCCGGCGGAACATAGAGAATTGAAGGGTCAGTTGCAATATTTGCTGGATAAGGGACTCATTCGACCCAGTGTTTCTCCTTGGGGTGCTCCAGTCCTGTTCGTCAAGAAGAAGGACGGCAGTTTGCGGCTGTGTATTGACTACAGCCAGCTGAACAGGGTGACAGTGCGGAACAGGTATCCTTTGCCACGCATCGACGATTTGTTCGACCAGCTTCAGGGGGCAGGATACTTTTCGAGGATCGATTTGCGATCAGGCTACCATCAACTGCGGGTTCGACAGGAGGACATTTCTAGGACAGCTTTCCGCACACGCTACGGCCATTATGAGTTTTTGGTGATGTCGTTCGGACTCACCAACGCGCCAGCGGCATTTATGGATTTGATGAACCGTATTTTCCGGCCGTATCTTGTTCTGTTCATCATAGTGTTTCTTGACGATATCCATTTTCCGGCCGTATCTTGATCTGTTCATCATAGTGTTTCTTGACGATATCTTGGTGTATTCTCGGAGTAGAGAGGAGCACGAGCAGCACCTGCGGTTTACACTGCAGACCTTGAGGGAGCATCAGCTTTTCGCCAAATTTTCAAAGTGTGCTTTCTGGCTAGACATCATAGACTTCTTGGGGCACGTGATTACATGAGATGGTATATGTGTAGACCCGAGGAAGATCGAGGCAGTTCGGAGTTGGCCTAGACACACGTCAGCGATGGAGGTTCGCAGCTTTCTAGGGCTGGCAGGCTATTACAGGCGATTCGTGCAGGACTTCTCTCGCATTGCTACACCTTTGACCGGGTTGACCCGGAAGGGAGTTCGTTTCGATTGGACGGAGGAGTGTGAGCACAGTTTCCAGCAGCTACGGGCTCTACTGACTACGACACCAGTGCTATCATTGCCTTCAGGATCAGGTGGATTTGTGGTCTACTGTGATGCTTCACGAGTGGGGCTAGGGTGCGTTTTGATGCAGCATGACAGGGTGATCGCGTATGCTTCGCGGCAATTAAAGAAACATGAACAGAATTACCCCACTCATGATCTGGAAATGGCTGCAGTGGTCTTTGCACTTAAGATCTGGCGATATTATCTGTATGGAGAGTCGTGCCAGATATTCACTGACCACAAGAGCTTAAGGTATATATTTTAGCAGCGAGACCTGAACCTTAGATAGCGCCGATGGATGGAGTTACTGAAGGACTACGATTGTGAGATCTTGTATCACCCGGGCAGGGCGAATGTAGTGGCGGATGCTTTGAGCAGGAGGCCCGGGGGTAATCTATCTTGTTTGAGCGCAATGCAGAGGCAGTCGTCGGCAGATTGGCAGATCTTATGCGACAGCCGGGTACAGTTCGAGTTTACGCCGATCGGAGGACAGATTGCGCATGTTCGTGCACGCCCACAGTTGCTTGACCGTATATAGGAGGCACAGCACAGTGATGACCGCTGTTCAGAGATCAGGACACAGATGGGACAGGGCAGATTTTCCGAGTTCGTGATCGATGATCAGGGGATACTACGATTTGGAGCTAGACTGTGCGTACCAGATGCTGAGGGATTGCGGCGCAAGATTCTTGAGGAGGCACATCGATCGGTATATAGTGTTCATCCCGGTTCCACCAAGATGTACCATGACTTGAGAGGTGTTTACTGGTGGGACGGAATGAAGAGAGACATCGCAGATTTTGTGTCGAGATGCCTGACTTGTCAGCAAGTCAAGGCTGAGCACCAGAGGCCCGCGGGAGAGCTACAGCCGTTACCCATTCCGGAGTGGAAATGGGAACAGATATCTATGGACTTCAATGTGGGTCTACCCAGGACTAGTCGAGGGTATGACTCCATCTGGGTGATAGTGGATCGTTTGACGAAAGCGGCTCACTTCCTACCGGTGAAGACGACTTTCGGGTTTGCTCAGTATGCCCAGATTTACATTGATAAGATTGTACGACTGCACGGAGTTCCGACATGTATCGTGTCCGATAGAGGCACCCAGTTTACCAGCCGGTTATGGCAGAGGCTTCAGGAGGCTTTGGGCACTCGCTTGAGTTTTAGCACAACATTTCATCCGCAGACCGACGGACAGTCAGAGCGGACTATTCAGACTCTCAAGGACATGCTCAGAGCATGCGTTTTAGACTTCGGAGGTAGCTGGGATCATCATTTGCCCTTAGTAGAGTTCTCCTACAACAACAGCTACTAGGAGACCATTCAGATTGCACCGTTTGAGGCTCATTATGGGAGGAGATGCAGATCGCCCACCTGTTGGACGGAGCTCAGTGAGAGCAGTATCTTAGGGCCGCAGATTATGGAAGAGACGATCGCGAAGATCCAGTTGATTCGCGATAAGATGAGAGCATCCCAGAGTAGGTAGAGGTCTTATGCGGACCGTCGTCGGCGCAGACTTGAGTTTTCTGTTGGTGATCATGTTTTCTTGGGGGTCTCCCCAATGAAAGGCGTGATGAGGTTTGGGAAGAAGGGGAAGCTTAGTCCCAGATATGTGGGCCCCTTCGAGATCCTCGAGCGTGTTGGTGCGGCTGCGTATCGATTAGCCCTTCCGCCCAGTTTTCCAGACGTGCACCCCGTATTTCACGTTTCGATGCTCCGCAGATATCTTCATGATCCTTCGCATGCGATTCAGCACCCGACGATCCAGCTTGAGCGCGACCTTTCCTATGCAGAGCAGCCGGTGATGATCTTGGATCGACAAGTGAAGAAAATGAGGTCGAAGGAGATACCGTCCGTCAAGGTACTTTGGCGTGGTCAGAGCGGCGAGGAGGTCACTTGGGAGACCGAGAGCGAGATGAGGAAGAGGTATCCCCATCTTTTTGAAGGTGCGTATAGTTAGATTTTTAAATTCGGGGACCGAATTTCTTTAAGGGGGGTAGATTGTAACACTTTTAATTTCCGTTAGAATATTTTTCGTGATAATTAGTAATTGTACGTGTTATTGTATATGTGTATCTAGGATTATTAGTTATTTTAGTCGGGTTTATTAGTTATATTTAGTCGTGTTTGCAAATTGGAAAATTTTCCCTTGTAGCGGACACTTGCACACTTAGCCATTTTTGAGACCTAGGTTTAAAGTGTTAGCAAATTCTTTTGTTGCATGGTTGCTAACTTATCCCCACCATTTTAATCATAACATAACCCTTTTTATAATTCAAATCCTAATAAAAATAAAATGAAGCATGGTGTTAGGTAGAAATTTGACTTTTGACCTCTATTTTCCTTCTCTTCTCTCTCTCTTTCCCCATCTCAGAATTTCTGCAACTTTCCAGCAGAAAAACCTTTTCTTTCTCCATCTTTTCTTCTCCTTTTTCATTTCTCCATGATTCCCAAACAAAACCTACACAAATCAACACATTTATCATCACAAAACCTTGGAAAAAGGGGATTTTTGGGGTGTTTGAGGGCAAATCTGCACACTTGGTGCAAAAGCTGAGACTTTTGGTGTTTCCTAAGGTTTTTAGAAGGTATTAACTCATGTTAGCACTCCTTTTCTTTAAACTTTTAGTATTCTTTAGTAAAAATCTCATTTTTGTGCTTTTTTAGTGATATTAAAGGATATTTGTGATTCACATGTTAGATTAGGGTTTTGTTAGTTGTGTTAGCTCTTTTATGGGTTATTAGAACTATTTTTTAGGCCAGGTTTGTTTCAGTTTGCACAGAAATACCATAAAGTTCCATTTTAGTGCAAAAGTGTGGATTTTGACTTGATTTAGGGCTCTGTAGGATCTGCTATAACCCGAGATGTTCCAGAGAAAAACTAGATATTACTGTAGCATACTCAGGGGGTATAGAATGCACACACAAAACCTGGGAGACCAATTCCCTACCCAGGCTGCCGAAATAAGCATTCTGGCCGCAATTTGCGGCTAGATGGGGGTGTTTTGGGTTGGGGTTTGGGGTGATGGTGTCTGCTGCTATATGGATTATTTTGGTATATATAGTTTTTGTATCAAAATCTGGAGGTGATTACCTATTTTCCCGAATTTTTAATCTTCGCGACACGCGTGATACGTGTCTATGGGTTTTGGGTTTCTGCGTATCGCGGCGCGTCGGAGTGGCTTCAGGCGCGTAATCACACGTATTAGCGTATCGCGCGCACGCGCGCTTGGTTCACGACACGAGTTACTAGTTCGGCTTTAATGTCGTGTTTGTGTGTTGTCAAGCTTATGTATGATGTATTGTGTAATTCTAGGTTCGCAGGCGAGTAAGGCGGATGCCGCGCAGAAGGAGAAACAAGTTGTTGGCTATACCTAGCGAGAGACTATGATGAGTAGATTTAACATCTACGGGGATATCGCCCGCATGGCGTTCTACATCAGGACTGATAGGACCTTATAGCTACATTTATATACATTGACTGTGCATGGCTACTAATTAATGCATACTGCATTCCCTGCTATATGGATATAAACTAGAATTGATAGAACACCGCACCATTACTAACGGTCCATGTTGCACGAGCACTATCCTGCATGTTACACACACACCATTAGTAATTGCCATGACACTCACACTGTAGGCTTTACATCGGATCATTATATTGTAGCTCATCTATATGTGACTTGACATGACATTCATACTTGATGCATATATTACATCGGATCATTATATTGTAGCTCATCTTTATATGACTTGACATGATATTCATATTTGATGCACATATCATATCGGATCATTGACTTGCATATTGGTTTGGATTACATGTGATTTCTGGATTTGGGAACCGTGGCTATTTCAAATATGTAATCATTTAAAAACCCGGTTCCCTTGATATGATATTTCGGTGCGTCCACTATGTGTTTCCTCGGTGCTAGAGTTATATATGTAAACCCGAATCGAGGAGCTGGTTGAGGCCGATTACGGGTACATGGTGGACCCGGTATGGTACCCCGGGGCGAGAACGGTTTCGCTGTGTAGTAGACGGTGAGCATGTCAGAGGGACTACTACCTACCGGTGATTGGTTGGACCTGACAGTTATCCGGAGGATACTGATCAGAGTCGATAGATGGATGCGGGGTGATCCGTACTGCTGGGGCCGAGGGCCGATACCGCAGATAGAGCCCGTGGGCTGACCCGGACTGACGGGGCCTGATGGATGAGGATTTGCGTGTCGATACTGGACACGAGTATTTATGATATTTGGGTGCCGATGTTGGGCACTCGGGATTCTCAGAGATTTACAGGATTTGAGGGCCGATGAGAGTGACGGCGCCTGAGCTATTTGGGGGATCTGGGTGCATTGATGGACACCGATTATATACTCCACGTTGACATTCCGTATAGATGTTATATTGCCCATGCTCAGCATTTATTATTGTACCTCATCCTGTAGTTATATTACCTGATAGAGCACTTGCATGATTATTGCACATACTGCTTATCACATATTGATATCATCTGTTGGCATATGATAGAGTAGCGCAGTACGTGCATGCTCGCGATTATCTTTATATGTTATCTCTATTCATGAGTTGGCAACTCACTCCCGTTGTGCCACAGTGTTTGCAGGTTGCCCTTCGGAGTAGTCGCGGCAGGCTGCGTTTCGCATCTTTTGACACAAATACCCCCATAGTTGGTGTACTAGCTCTTTTGCTGATAGGTGGGTTTTGTGCGGTATCTATTTATCTTTCAGTCATGTACATTGTTGTATCTAGTATTCTCCATCTACCATGTATGTATTTGACTTAGAGATAGTATGAGGACGATGATGTATATTACTTGTATTCTGGTGTCGAGCTCGTTGTGAGGCGACTGTACTTGCAGTTTATTCTATCTGTGATGTTCCCACTTGTAGATCTCGATCTTCGCTACGGCGTCGTATATTGTTATCTTGGTGATTGTTTACTTAGATTTCTTAACATGTAAGTAAGTGCTTTAATTTAAAACTTATAACACTCTATACTTTTACTGGTTTGATTTCTGGGTTTTCGGTTCACTTAGTCGCGTTACGCCTGTAGACGTTACGTGGTTAAGTGCCGGTCACGGGCCAAACTTTGGGTCATGACATCCAACCATAATCAAGGCATGTATGCATGTAGATCTCGTCCACCCAAAATCAAGGCATGTATGCATGTGGATCTCGTCCAACCAAAATCAATGTCTGCATGCACGTAAATATCATAAAGGGGCGTGCATGGAAGTATGAGGATGTATAACAACGGTGTCCCTCCCGACACATCAAAAACATCATGAAAACTGGGCCCAGCATCGGCACATAAATCCTCATATATCGGGCTGCATCAGTCCGGATCGGCCCACGGGCTCCGTCTGCTGAATCGGCCCTCGCCCCCGGCTGTACGAGTCATCCCGTATCCATCTATCGACTCTGGTCAGTATCTTCCGGATAACCGTCAGGTCCAACCCATCACCGGTAGGTAGTGGTCCCTCTGCCAGGCTCACCGTCTAGCTACACAGCAGATCCGTTCTCACCCCGGGGTACCATACCGGGTCCACCATATACCCGCAATCGGCCTCATCCAGCTCCTTGATTCGGGTTCACAAGTCACACGTCTCAGAACTGAGAAAATGCATGGTGGACGCACTGAAATATCATATCAAGATAAACCGGGTTTTTAAATCAGTACATGCTTTCTTTGAAATAGCCACGGTTCTCAAATCCAGAAATCTCATGAAAACAGCATATCTCAATGCGTAAAATCACAAGCATGATGTATGCGACATGTGATGGAAATGTAAGCATAACAGTATATCATGATGCAGCAATCCTACTGTGTAGTAACATGGCAATTATCGATGATGCAGTGTGTGAGAAGGCAAATCTGTGTGCGTGTAACATACGCATCATCGATAATACTGCAAGTATACTAGCACAAGTATAAGCAATGCGATGGGAATTATATGAATGCAGCATAAAGGAAATCATATGCAAATGCTGACGGGTATACGTATCTAATATGACCGAGTCTGGGAATCTATCAATCGGCATCCAGCCTAACCACATCGCGTACGGTATGATCCATCGTACGGCAACCTCTAGTCAAGGGTAAGGATCAATCATCAAGTCAAACTCATCACGCACGGAAAATCATCGTACGGTGGCATTAAGCTAATAGGGATCCTATACGACAAATAAGGGTACGGCCCAAAATCACGTACGGCCTATCATCCATGATTCACAACATTCTATATATCTATATATATATATATATATATATATATATATATATACCTATGTCCCAGGTCACATCCGCAATAATCTCATATCAGGGGACCGACAGGGTATAAATCATCTCGATCGACTCGCATCCGTATACCAACATACCATCAGGTCATCATATCCGTCTTATAATCTTTTCATCACATTTATAACTCATATCAAGCCGAGTTTACCTAAACATTCTATATCTACTATAAGTATGGGTATCTAATCTAACATACACACCCGAACCATACAATCAGATTTTTAAAGAAGCGAATCGTAGTTTTGAAAATAGGGGTTACGGTGTTTTTAAGAAAAAGATATCATTTGAAAATCCGTAACCTCTCTCAAGGTATATTTTTAAAAGATACATACGACTCTCCGATTTATAAAAAAAGTATGGTTCGGATGACGCATCTCCATCAACTATCTAGTCCTACGGTACCCTAAACTGCAATATCGGCAAACGTCGTTCTCGAACCCCGTCATCACATAATAGCCGTATTATCTCATTTCTAACTATCCTTAGTTTCCAATATAGTATCACTAACTATCCTTTACTATAACCCTAGTTTCCTAATCTAGGTTTCCTAACAATATTCTATAATCAGGTTTCCTAACAATATTCTATAATCAGTTTTCCCATCAATACTTTGCGGGGGTGTTATACGCCATCCACCCGACTTCCCCCGTGGATATAGATCCACTCACCTGGTCTTCGCTCGCTGAAATCGATGACGCCATGCTCCGTCACCTCGGAATCCATGCGAAGGTACCTACAATAATCAACAGTCGCAATACGTATTAAAATCAAGGCGGAAAAACCAAAACAGTACACGTTTTGCTCATTGGTCAAAACCTATAGCTTTGCGTGCAAAACACGACAATTAACCCTAGTCGCTGACGTCCAAACACCACACGACGGAAACATAATACCAAATACCAAAATCAAGTCAAAACGAAGCCATAAAACAATGCACCAACTCATGGAAATGGTCCCAAATTTTACCCTAAGCCAAATTGGTCAATTTTGCATATATGGAGGTCCTAATTTACATCTAAAGGGACCCCAGAACAAGTACGAATCAATTCTGAGATACCTTAGCCACAACTTGCCGCCAGGTTGAATAAATCTGTGGCCTGGGTGCAGGGGATGGGGCTCAGGTCTTGGTGGTAGCTTCCTACGTGCCTGCACGACTCCCAGTAATTGCAAAATCATTTCTAGTGCCCTTGGGTTGCTCCAGATTCCAAAATACCCGCTCAAATCATACATTTATCCGATGTCGGGGTTTTTAAATCCATGTTTTGGAGTTTCTAGTCTCTGGTTTAGGTCATTAAACAACACCCAATTCTAGTTAACAGCCACAACATCACCAATTTCAAACAAACACTCAACCCTTTACTAGGGTTTCCCAAATTTCACTAAACTTCACAATATCGGTTTAAAGTTAACATGGGTGTAAAAGCAATGTGAATACTAAGCTCATGGATCAGAAAATACCTCATTTGGTAACTCAAGAAAATTCTTGAGTTGCCCCAAGTGTCCAAAATGCAAGCTTTCTTGGTCCAATGTGCTTCCCTTGAGCTTGTGCACCTTTTTTGTGAAGTGGGGTTTGAGTTTTGAAATGTTTTTCATGGAGTTTGAGAGGCATGAAGAGGGGAGGGAGTGAGGGGGAGGCAGCAGCAGCAGCAAGAAGAAGGAGGGGAGAGAAAAGGAGGAGATGAAAATGGTGAGATGACTGAATGGCCAAGTCAAAAATACCCCTCACCTTTCTCTCTCTCACCCATACCTAATACTATATTCCCTTTTCTTTTCTTTTCTTTTCTTTTCCC
The DNA here is from genome assembly GCA_030015575.1 of Agapanthus africanus. Taxonomy (NCBI): domain Eukaryota; kingdom Viridiplantae; phylum Streptophyta; class Magnoliopsida; order Asparagales; family Amaryllidaceae; genus Agapanthus; species Agapanthus africanus. Next base: position 342,352,030 of record CM057346.1, on the reverse strand, counting down.
CTCTCAATTTAATCATCAACCATGATAAAAACATATAGGAAGCCAAGGGAAAATATGTAACAAGTGTAGAAAAAGATACGGTGCATGTTTTGCCCAAATACGCTTAAAGCGCGATTAGCGATTTTTAATCGCGATTAGCGCTAAATTAGCATATAATTAATCATAAAAACTTAAAAATGGTATAATTCCATAAAACACCATCTTTTAGAATTTTCCAAAAATTTTCCCAATTTATCGGTATTTAATTATACCGAAATATTAAAACATTCAATATAATATTATTTAATTATAAAAATTCCCAAAAATAATATTTTATTTTTTTGAAATGTTACACTACATCCTAGGCTCTCTTGGGTAGCATCCTAGAGAGCCTATTTGCTCCACTAGCATCTTGGTGTGGAGCTAGAGCCGGAATTACATCCCTCGGGTGGATCGTCTTTGATGAAGGAAGACTGGCGACCAACTTCGTTCAAGCACACCTCAAGGAGCCATGGAGAAAGATGAAGACCGAAGGACATGGTTCTATTCGGTATAATCTTTCTAACTTGTAGTTTAGCACCTTTTGTTTGCTAGTATAGTGTTTGTGGGTTCGATTTTGGGATTAGGTTCTGTCGGCGCCAGAATTTTATTCGTCGTTTTTGTTCTGCACCGGCTACTTTTGATGGCAAGGGCGCCGGCATAACCCAGCAGAAGCTACTGGAAATCCTACCAGTAAATCTCGCTTACCCTGGCCAGGGACTTTGCGTAATGGCTCTCCAAACACAGTGCGATATCAACCCCCAATACCGGGAGAGACGAATCCTATCTAACTGCCACTGCCTCCAAGTGCTTCGGGACTGCACCCAACTGCTACCTGTTTGCACGACTCCTTTGAGCCGTGGTAGGGTAGTAATCTAAGAACAATGGGAACACACTCGAGACGAAGCAGCAGTGTCAAGTCTACGGACAATGCTGTACTCATGTCACCTGGGAACTGTTAACTGACGACGGGTATAATACCAACCAACAGTTCCCCGTGAGTCCTGTCCGGTGTATCCGTAACCCAACGAGCACGTGCAAACTATCTCCAGTATAACGTACTAATGGTTGTGGGACAGACCAATTCCCCTGCTGGGATGAGAAGTGTACACACTAGTCTACTCCGGAGTATCGATGCCTTGCCTTGATAATCCTTTGACTAGGGACCTGAAAAAGGATGTGCTTGTAGACTACCCAACTCCCACTAGTGTGACTGCCATCACAACGCTGGTAGTCAAGCAAGATCCTAAGGTGTAGCGTTTTGAAAATCGTTTCGGTGAAATTTCGGAAAATCGGTAAAATAAGGGGGTTTTCTGTAAAAAGTCAAAATGCAAATATCTTATTATAAAAATTAAATATACATATTCTAGCTATGTAATGGCTAGTATTTGGTGTTTATTAAACCACTGGTGAAATTTCAAATTTTCTGAAAAAAATTTATTTTATTATTATTTTAAGCCGTCACTAATACATTTAATTAGGGAAAATTACAAATTGGAATGAGTTGAAATAAATTTTGTCCATCATGACACATTAAATAAAATTTTATCATGTGGTTTTTGAAATAAAATCGTTTGCCAAAACGGTTTAGAAAATATCGAAGAAAAAGGCTTTTTTCAGTGAAATTAGTGTTAATGGAAGTGGGGTACAACATTTATCTTTTTTTCTCACCCAAACAAAACCCACACCCCCTCCCTTATAGCTCTAGCCGGCCCCTTTACAGCCTACCATTCTTGGGCCTCTCATCTCACAAAAAAAAAACAAAGAAAAGAGAACAAAGGAATGAAAGAAATTGGGCAAAAGGAGTTTGGGCTTTGACTTTTGGGTATTGCCTTGACTTTTTCCCCACCTCCCTCTCTCTCCCCCCTCCCCATTCAGCCGACCCTCTCTCTCTCCTTCCCACAACAGCAGCCCCTCTCTCTTTTCCTCTCATTTCTCATCAAAATTTCATCACAAAATGCCCAAAAATCAACACAAAAATCCCACAAAATAAAAATCCAATCCCTACCCATTTTCCCTTATCTCTTTTAGCATGGATCTTGATGCAAAGATTTCAATTTGGAGGCCATGTTCTATGTATGTTCCATTGTTCTTGAGGTATAATAAATCTTGGATTTTTGTTAAATTGTTTGATTATTTCTTCAATTAAGTTAATGAGTGGTTTAAATTAAGTTTTGAATTGCTAGTTAGAATTTTAAAGTTAGGGTTTGGAAATTCTAGAATTGGGTTTTTAAAATCAAGTGAGGGTTTTTAACATTGTTTATGATTGTATAGTGTAGTTATCATGCTAATTCATGCAAAGTGTAATCTAAGTGCCAAATTTGCTAATTTCTACATCTAAATTATCATAATTAAGCTAATTGCAAACTAGTTTTTTTAGATCTATTATGATTAGTGAGTTTAAATTTTAGTTTGGATTTGGGTGAATTAATTAAGTTATTTAGTGGGCATTTTAGCCACTAGAATTGTTAAAATAGTTAAAGTTGATTAAAACACCAAGTTTTGAGCTAAAATGGAAAATTGTGCTAGTTTTGTTAACTAGGTTTTGTAAATATATATATTTTGATGAGAATAAATTATTGTAATGGTTTATATGACTTGGTTATGATATTGAGTGGATATTGCGGCTGCTAGATTTGTTTAAACGTCGATTTTTGTACTAAAACGGTAAATTTTTGCTTGCTGGATTTTCGGAAAAATGGCTTTTAAAGTGAGTTTGGGTTTTTTGTGAATTTTAACCTATTTTATATTATAATTAGTGCATGTGATTGTGCAAATGAGTGTGTTTGGGTTTTCTCGATGGTTTGGCGTTTGTACGCCGACATCGAGGGTTTTGGGGTTGATTTATAAAGGCAACCATGGGTTTTGACCTATGTGGGATTCGTGAGTCGTTTTGGTCATGAGTCGGATTTTAATGCAATACGGTGCATTATGATATGTAGGTACCCCATGCGGACTTCGAGACGACAAGCAAGCGCGTGGCGACGTCGGCACCGGCGAGCGAGGACCAGGTGAGTAGATTTATATCTACGGGGAGAAGTCGAGTGGATGGCGTATAGCACCCCCGCAGTTCGTGGTGATGTATACGAATACGTATACACACATATATTTTGATTACATATATTATGTTGAGACTTGATGATAAAGGTGGATTCTAGGTGTTCATGGATTAGTTTAGTGTTAGTTGCGAAAGCCTAGAGTAGTTGTTACACCCACACACACACGCACACACATGCATACATCTATGTTATTACCTGTGCGTATATGGGGAGAGGTGGTTATGTGTTCACCTGGGTATGGGACTAGGTGTTCACATACTGGATTTGCGGATGATACTTGGGTTTGAGATGAATCGATGAAATTTGAGTTGAGGCCATGAGATCGGTGATATGGCAGGATTCGTACTTGAGATACGTCCTGATATTATAGCGGATCTTTGGATGACAATGCCACGTGAATAGTGATATTAGTAGTGTACTAGACGTAGGTCAGTACCCCAGATGATGATCTTGATAAAGAGGATACCAGATGAACAGTGTGATGAGTATGATATTGACCCGTACCCAGATTTGGGGATGCTGTACGGCGGATTTACGTACGAGCTATATCTTGATGATTGATCCACATTCTTGACTTGGGATGTCTGATTATAGATATGGTATCAGATATGATATTATTGAGGCGGGATCACCGACTAATATATATACAGGTATGTATATGGATCGACTCAGATGTTAGGCGGTTTCCTTGCCTATAGTCCATCTTGTTAGCTTAGCCCTTTAGTTTAGTTTAGTTGTTAGATTAGATTCGATTCTTACCTATTTTAAAAACTAACGAATCGCGGATATTTTAAAAGACAGCCCAAGGGGATCCTACGGATATTTCAAAAGACGTATCTTTTCATAAAAACACCGTAGCCCCTATTTTCAAAACCCCATGATTCGTGTTATTTCAAAAAGCACCATTTGTAGGACTTATATTAGATGAATGCAGATTAGTTATAGTTGCGTCTAGTATTCAGCTCCCGCTCACTATTGTTGTTCGCTCAGCATCACAAGCTTATATTATGCTTCATATTCTACTGTTGATATCTTGTGGTTAGGACACCAGCACCATTACCGATGATGCGTATGTACCACGTACACTTACTTGCCGGCTCACACACATCTTCATCGGTAATTGTCATGTCACGAACACTTTAGAAATACTATTTCATTGACATAGGTTGTTAGCTAATAGTTTAGACATTGTAGTTATTGCCTGCTACTTCATGCATGTTATTATTCACTGTTGTGCCGCATTCATGGATTTTCATGCCTATATTCACTGTTTACATGCTATTGATGATTTGGATTCGGATTTCATGAGATTTCTTAGATTTGGAGGAAAACCGCAAAAACATAAATATACCCTTTGTCTCTCCTTTTAAATAAAAAGTGCGGTTTTCCCATGATGTATAAGTCGTCCACCATGAATTTGCTGATGGATTTTGAGACCCGATTCGAGGAGACGGAGGAACCGTTTCGGGTACATGGTGGGCCCGGTAAGGTACCCCGGGGCAAGAAGCGCGTGAGGATGATGATGTGAGTCTGGCAGGGGAGACTACCTACCGGTGATATTACCCGACGCGTCGGATATCCGGAGGATACCGTCGTGGTCATGAGATGGAGGTAGGGGCCGGTCTGGACTGACGGCGCCCTAGATATTGAGATTGAGACATTGAGATTTTGAGATATTGAGGTACTGCGATTTGATGATACAGGCCAGTCCGGATAGCCGGAGCCTGAGGTTTTGAGACATTGAGATTTATGTTTTGTGTCGATGCTAGACACTGTTGATGCTGAGTTCATTTATGATACCTCATTTTAAAAATACAAAGGAAATCTCACTAATTTATGAAAACAGTTTCTTCATTTACATGTATTCTGTTTTCATGCATTCATACCTCATTCATATGATATATTGCTACCTGAGGCACTGACATGGGCATATGAGATCACACTCGGGTTAGATATTACCCTAGCCATTGTTATAGGCTGCATGTTATATATATTTGAGGATATATTATGATCGTTGACCTAGGTTTGCGTTGTTCATGCGGTTTCTGTTCGTAGATGTTTTTCTACTCACGAGTTGGCAACTCACCCCCGTTGTACCACAGTTCTTTGCAGGTTTTGCCGTACAGGTTTCATTACGGTTTTGCTGGCACTGCTTCTTTCGGGTGACTTGCTAGTAGGTGGGTTTATTGGTATCGTACCCATCATATTACTTGTATAATATTATTCGGTTGTATCTAGTAAATTCCATCAACCAAATATGTATTTATTTTGAGATAGAGACCAGTGATGTTATTCTTTCGACCTCAGAGTCGCGCGTTATATTTCTGTGGATTTCTTGTGGTTTTGAGTTTCCTTTTGAGTTTTTGATCCTCGCCATTGGCGTTGTATATTATATTGCTTGTGTGGTTGTGACCGTCGATTGACGAAGAGCTAGCTCCCGCTTAGGGATGCCTTTTATTGATTTCGTATACTATTCATGTTGTATCCCGTTTGGGAGCCAGTATTTCCAAAAGAGACTCTGCCGAAATTTTCAGGAAATATTTGATGTTTTTAAAACCGCATAATTCGGCTTATGCTATTAAAACTACTTGATTTTAAATTGGTTTTCTTTCATTCTACTACCTTTCTTTGTTTGGATTTCTGGGTTTTCGGCTAACTTAGATTACGTACGCCTCGAAACGTTTCGTAGTTTAAATGCCGGTCATGTTCCGTACTTTCGGGACATGACATAAGGGCTCTATCAATATGTATTCGCGATATGCTAAAAGAAAAATATACACATATTAAGATAGATATAAACCAAGTAGCATACTACTATGTTGAGCAAGACTGTTAATACAACTGGTAATATCTCAAGCTTCCATTAAGTAATATACAAACTAGTATGATACAATAATGGCCCCTAGGGCATATACACTAACATCTAGCACTAAATCACACTAAACACTAAATTGGCTTAAATAAACACATGTTTAGAAAAAGAAAAGAAGATAAGTTTAAGATTTAAACCTCTGGTGATCCTAGGTGCAAGAAGAAGGAGAATAAGAAGAAGGAGATGGGGGTGAGCTCTTGCTGCAGCTGCTGCTACTGCTTGTTGTTGCTGCTGCTGATGCTTGTTGCTGTTGTTTTTGCTGCTGCTGCTTTGCTGCTGCTGTTGTTGTTTGCTGCTGCTGTGGCTTCTACTGCTGCTGCTGTGGTATGGGTGTGTGTGTTTAAGTGAAAGGGAGAGAGAGAGATGTTATAATGAGAAATGAGAGAGAGGAAAAGAGTGGAGTTGTGAAGGGGTGAGAGAGTAGGGATTTTAGAAAAAGGGGTGAGATTAGTGGGGCATACTTCAAGCCATCCCTCCCTCTCTCTCTCCTCACTCAAGTCAAACCCTAAAACATAACATAAAATTTAAATTTAAATTAACTTCAATTTAACTTAATGATATGGTTAAGTTTACCATGGCTACTTAAACCATTCCTAACCCTAAACTTAGCCCTAGTTAACATGCACATGTGTGTGCAGTCTAAATTAAATTCAAATAAAATATTCATAAATCCAGATAAAATAAATGAAAATCGATTTGGTAAACTTTTACTAAAACCCCTACATTAAAGCATAAATAATCACTAATCACATTGTAGGGTGCTATACTCTTCGACACGACTTATTGCGCTATTAGGGGTCTGACGATTACCGCCCCCTAGGCCCGATATGCGATACTCTTAAGACGAACAGACCGAACTTGTAACACCTGAGTTTAGGGTTAGTGGTAATTGTGTGTTAATGTGGGGTTTTTTGGGAAAAAGTTTACCAAAACGGGTTTCTAGCCATTTATCTGGTTTTATGGTTATTTTTGTGGAATTTTATCTCGACCGCACACACTTGTGCACGTTAACTAGGGTTAAGACTAGGGTTTCCATATATTTGAGCTTGTGGGTTAACCATGTTTAAGTTAACCATGGTGGGTTAGGCCCTTGGTTAAGATAATTGAGTTGTTTTGAGCTAATTAGTTTAATTAAGGGGGTTGGTTTTGACCAAGGGTGTTTAGGTTGTTTTAAGGTTGACTTGCTTGAGAGAGAGAGAGAGAGATGTGATGGTTGTCATGATAGCTTGTTGTGAGAGGGGGAATGATAGCTTTAAGGTTAAGCCACACCATCTCATTTCAAAATGTTTTCACCTCTCTCTCACTCACACACTCACATCAGCCTAGCCACCAAAAACAACAGCACATTAGCTCAAAATCAGCTTTCAGCTACCAATTCTGCACCAAATCAGCACACAACTGCTGCACAAACAGCCCTAACATCATTGTAACAGCCCACTTCATGAACTCACACACACAACCATCTTCAAATAACCTTGCTTCTGCCACAAAAACAGCCTCAGCTTCAGCTCTTTCCAGTAGCATCAGCTGAAACAGCAACATTATCAGCCCAACACCACACCACATCAGCCCCAACACCACACCACATCAACAGCAACACAAAACCACAGAACCAGAGCAACAACAACAGCAAGCTTCAGATAGTTCAGAAGCAGCATCATCCAGCCAAGAATTTGCAGCACTGGAGCTGTAGCAGCAGCAAGACAGCAGCAAAACATCATTCTTCTTCTTCTCTTTCTCCTCGTTTGTGAGGTTCCTAGGGGGTATAACTTCTAAACTCTTTCCATGTTGCTTAGATTGTGTGTTTGTTTAGCTAGTTTAGTGTTTTGATGGAGTTATAGTACTAGATTGTATTGAGATGTTAGATCTAGTTAAATTAGGGTATCTATAGCTTAATAAACCCTTTTAGATGTAATTAGTCTGTGTTAGCGTAGTAGTGTCGTTAAAATTAGATAGATAACCCTAAATTGCTAAAGTTATGGTTATCTATCTTATATTAGTGTTTATTGTATGCTTTAGTGGTAATTTTGGGTAAAATAGGGGAGTTTTGGCAAAGTAATGGTAGTGTTGGTTAGAGTAGCCCTATTAGGTGCTGTTGAGACTAGAACACCCAAGCTTGGTTCCAGATTTCACAAAGATACCCGATTTATCCGACTTGGCGTAATTTAGCAGTTTTAGTGACTTTTTAGCCTTTCTGAGATCTGCTTTTGACCCGATCCACTCAGGTAAAAATTGTGAGGACTGTAGCACAGTGACCGTAGCAGAGACACACACACAGAGCACGGGGACCCACCTCCCACTCTTGGCCGCCGGTTTATTCATTCTGGCCGCAAATTGCGGCCAGAGTAGGGGGTGGGGTGTTGGGATTTTGGGTGTGGGGCTCTTCTGGGTAGCTTAGTCTATTGGTACTTGCAACTTTTTAAGTTAGGCCCAGAGGAAAAATCTGGAGCTATAAACGTGTTTTCGATGTTTTAAGTCTTGTCCAACACGCGCGTGATACGCGTGGTTCTGTGGCGCGGTGTGCGACACAGCACGTCGGAGTAGGTTCTGGTGGGTTTATGCGCGTCGCGACGTGTCGTGTGCACGCACGTTTAGTTTCACGCACGCTTACCCTTTCTATCGATATATCGTGTTTTGCAGGATTTTTCCTTATATGGTGACTTTTATAAATTTTAGGTTCGCCGGCAGAGACTTCGAGCGCAGCGGAGAAAGGGAAGCAGGTGGTCGGACACACCTAGCATGGGATCACGGGTGAGTAGATTTAATATCTACGGGGAACGATCGTTTGGATGGCGCAAGTCGCCCGATAGATTTAGTAAACTTGAAAATAGTAAACTTTGATATTTACTTGTGACATTCGAATAAAAATACTTGCATGATATTTGCTGCAGTTAGGATCTATATGTCGTACCCATATACGCAAACTCATTTGTAGGACACATGCACCATTATCAGGTTTTTATATGCAGCACGAACACTATTCATGTAGACACACACCCTGGTAATTGCCATATCACGACACTAGATAACTATAAATCTGAAACATGTTGATTGCTTAGACCTGTGCTATTGCAATAAATATTTAAAATGAAATCATAAAAATTGCTATTCTCGTGCATATGTATTATTATATCATTTGCTCATGCCTAGTGTAAATCATACATTGTAAATTGATACCATAGGCATTCATTATCATTGACATATGCATCCATGATGATTTCATGAGATTTATGATATTTCTAGATTTCGGGGGAAAGCCGCAAGATTTCAAACTTATAATCTTTTAAAATATAAAAGTTGCAGTTTTCTAGTGATGTAAAGTGTCGTCCACCATGAGTTTGCTGTGGTTTTCGAGACCCGTTTTGAGGAGGTGGATGAACCGTCTCGGGTACATGGTAGGCCCGGTACGGTACCCCGGGACAAGAAGATCGCAGGAGATAGCGTTGAGCCTGACAGGAGACGGATTACCTACCGGTGACTTCATTTGGCATGGCGGATATCTAGAGGATACAGACCGTGGCCGCTAGATTGAGATATGGATATTTGACATGGATTAGCTGGACGGCTGAGGCCAGAGATACTTGACATGGATACATGAGGTTGAGACATTTTTTGTGGTGTCGTTGCTGGACACAGATTTTGTTGATTCCATGGATATTATGCTGATTTTAAAAAGGAGTTTCAAAAATAGAATAAAGAACAATTCTTATACCTACCTGATGAGATCTTGAGTTGACTCATATAGCATACATACATGATAGTATATTCATGTGGCATACATACCTGTTATTACATCCATGTGCCATACAGACTTGCTAGTACACTGATGTTGCATACATACCTGCTAGTATATATAGTTATACCTGTTTTAGGGATGCTAGGATACTTATGTATGTGCATGCGATAGCCTTTGCAGATGTTATTTATTACTCACGAGCTAGCAACTCACCCCCGTTGTGCCACAGCTTTTCTGCAGGTCCGTTCCGTCAGCACTGTAGCGGCGGACACTTTTGCTCATTTTGCCCTTTTTGCCTGGAGTCGAGGCTTTTGCTCATAGGTGGGTTGTTATCATTTTGTACCCCCCTTATATATGTTCATTGTACCTAGAGTACTCCATCTACTACTACTATTTCAGCTGTACCAGTTTATTTGGATTACTGTATATTGACCTAGAGACGAGCTTGTGAGACTTGTGGATTATATGTTATGCTTGGGGTCGAGCTCACCTGAGTCGACATATTATTTTTACTTGTGCTTTCATGCTTACTTATGCACATTGTATTTTACATTGCGTGGGATCTGTGACCGCCTTGAGGCGAAGAGCTATCTCCCGTTTAGGGATGCCATATTTCTGTTATTCACTTGTATTCCTGTTGTAACCGTTGGGGGACTATTTTACAAGAAGATTTTGCCGGAAATTTGGGAAAAAGGGAAGTTGTTTTAATAAAAAGACTTGATATGACTTAATAAAACAAGTGCTTAAATAAAAATGGTTTTTCCTTCACTCTAATTCTTAATTGGGTTTTGATTTCTGGGCTTCAGCTTACTTATCTTACGGACGCCTTGAGACGTTTCGTAACTTAAGTGCCGGTCACGTTCCGTACTCTGCGGGTCGTGACAGAACTGTACAGGGATTGTCACGTTCAGGCTCAGTAGGAGTTCGGATGGGTTTTCCTCATCGGCCTTTTTATCGATGTCTACCTGGGGACCGTTACGTACAGCTAGTACCGCTTGCGGACCGTGGTTAAACCCACTGCCAGCGTAGTGTCGAGTCATTAGAGTTCCACACAGAGAGTTTCCCTACACTGGGCAAAAGGTGTAGAGGCCATATGGTTTTACGGCGGGGCTTCGATCATGTACGTGCACTTGTGCGCATATAATGTTCGGGCGGATAATACTAGTGGGTTTTGGTTTAAACCGGATCCTAGTATTATATTGATGGATCAGTTTCGTCTTTTTGTATTCGTGTTTCCCGAAACACGAATGCGGGTATGTATATACAGATGAAAGGAGCACAGAAGGAGACACCTCTTTAGGGTTTTGACCATTTACTTGATTAAAACAATTATAAGGTGGAGAAAAGTGTTTGTTATTTTTGTAAATGATAATTGAGACATGGCTACTAGTTTTGACTACTTGACTTTATTTGACCTTTTAACATGGCTTGACCACTTGACTTGGGTTGACTATTTGACCAAGTATTTTTATGAGATATTTTGATGAGATATTTTGATGCCATGATAGTGGTCATGTCAAATGTAGCCATCTCAATTTTCATTTAGAGATTATCATTTATCAAAATACTTTCTATTTCCTCAAGTGAGCTCTCATGCTAGCTCTCTTCTTCTTCCTCACTACAAAACCCTTAAGGTCTCATGAGTTGAGAAAATTAGGGTTTCAAGAGACAAATAAATCCATCTTCATACTCTACATCACCTAGGACATCAAGTTTAGCAAGCTTGTTGCTCTAGTAACCTCGGTTTTGAGGTGGAGCTCGGACTATAGACTCTTAGGTGGATCGTCTTTGACTTGAGTAGGCCGTCGAAGAAGCCATGATCCGGATCGATCCTTAGAGCCTATGTAGACGAGGAGGACAACGATGAAGACCCGAAGGACATGTATCGTGAGATATAACTTCGTATCCGAGTAGTTAAACCTCAAGTAGTTTGCTAGCTAAAGTTTATGAACGATCCTTGGTTCTAGTCGGTGTTGCGAACCTCGTAAAAATATTTTTTTTGCAAATTCCGCCTCCCCGTGGACACGTGGGGTGCGTGAAATCGACATACAATTAGGAGAGTACACCTATTACGCTTATTGGATAGTCTTCTTCCAAACCATAGGTTGGTGCCGAATGGTAGGGAATGAAGAAAACCATTTAGTCTAAGGATGGTGTACAGAAGGTACTGAGTAGAGACAAATAAAGGTATTTGGAGAGATGGTAAGGAGATATACGGTTACAGTCATGAATCTGGATAATGGAAGAGGCATTACTAAGAATAACCGGATACCCCTTTGAAACATTTTCATGTTTCATTTTCTCTGTGCATTGTTAATCGAAAACTTATTTCCCAATCATATCACTACTCCAGGGTATGTATTTACCAGACTTGATTCTCACATCTGTATGGTTTTTCAGATGAAGAGTGGGAGTAAGTTATTGGGAATTAGGTGATTATATTCTCATTATATCGGAATTCGTTGTAATTGGTGATATTTGAGGAAATCGCTTGGGGTTATGCCTGACAACAAATATTTGGTTTTGAATATCCGTTGTTATGCACCAATTTTAAATTGATATATCTGTACGTTTATTTCATAAAGTGAGATATAACTTTTTGAAATTATGTACATGACATTTACCTATATCAGTTGATGGTTAGGTAAGGAGCATTAAACAGCGGTGTAATTCTTCTTAACTATAGTACAGTTTTCAACCTACGACGCACATAGTTTGAGTTATTCAACTAGGGGGACTTATACAAAGTATTGTATGTTGTCCAGTGTCTAAGAGGACAAAAGGGTTGGTACTCGTACTATATTCTGTTTACTTGTGACTTCTCTAGTTTTTAGACAAGTATTTCGTAGAAATACAAGGTCCAAGTTTTGAGAAGTTATAGGTACAAAAATAAAGTAGAGAACCATGTGTTGCAAGTATCAGGATTCTTCAAGGTGATCGAAGATGTAGATACTTATGTTTCCTATTCAGTTGATAGTAATGGTTTTGAGAAATTGCATCTCTTTCAGGTTATTCATATTTGGATGCACTCCTAATTGAGTAAAGCTGATCGGCCTCCTTCCATTTGGTTGACATGCACTGGAGACAGCTGCATGATTTGAATCTGGTTTTAATTAAATCAGTGTCTCTGTTTCTATATTGTATATAGAATAGTTCATATCTTAACGATGTTAAGGTATATGGAGATGCCCGGCCTATGCTTAAAACAAGACTCTGGATAACTCAAGGCATGTTTCTGTAATGGCAGTTTGTGGGTTATCCCGGGCTATGACGAGGGTTAACTTTCTATCATCTGGAAGATCAATAGTGATATTGTTCTTGACTCACCACAGTTTTAGTAAAATGGATTTTTTCAGAAAACAGTAGTGGGAGTATGTGTAACGTTTTGAAAATCGTTTCATGTGAGAAATGGGCTAAAATAAGGTTTTTATATATAGTAAAGTAGGTGGGGGTATTATGGTAATTTGGAAGGGGCTTTGACTTGGATTCTTTTCCACAACTCCCCCACACCTCTCCCCACTCCCTCCTCAGCCGAAATTCTGCTACAACATCCCCATCTTTCCCCCCCATTTTCCATCTCTTTTGCTTCAAAAATTGCCTCAAAATCCATCAAATAAATCCCAAAATCCAAATCCAACTCCTACCCATTTCTCATTAGCCAAACTTACATGGATCTAGGAGCATGGAAGCTACTTTTGGAGGCTAGAATTTGCATGGTAGATCCTTGATCTTGTGAGGTATAAATCAAGACCTTTTGTTAAATTGTTGTTTGAATACCTTAAATCAAGCATTATTAGTTATTAATTTGGGTTTAATTGTATGTTTGGAAAAACATAGTAAGGGTTTATGAAATTCAAGTTAGGTTTTTGTGTATGTAATTGTGGTTGCAATTGTAGTTCTTCATATTGTGAAATGAAAACCTAATCAAATTTCTAGTTGCAAATTGTTAGTTTGGAATTGTAATATTTAAGCTATATTGCTAGCTAGGTTTTTGTAAACCATGAATTTGATTATGAGAAAAATATAATTAGGTTTTTTCATGACTTCATTAACATTATTAAGTGTATTTTAATACTTTAGTTCATGAAAATCCAAGCTAGATTGTAGTTTGTGCATTTTGCTATAAAATTGTTAAAATTGGTTAATATTGCAAACTAGATTTTTGAAATCGAATTGAATTGTGGGTTTAAAATTTACGTAATGGTTTCTATGGCATAATTAAGATATTAAGTTATCATCATGGTCACTAGAATTGTTAAAACATCATGTTTTGTACAAAAACGGTGAATTGTGCTTGCTAGATTTTCGGAAAAATTACTTTTTAAGTGAAATTGGGTTTTTTGTGAATTTTAACCTCTTTTATATTAAAATTAGTGTTCGTGAATGTGAAAATGAGTGTGTTGGGAGTTTTCTCGATGGTTTGCCGTTTGTACGCCGACGTCGAGGGTTTTTGGGTCGATTTGCGAAAGCAACCATAGGTTTTGACCTATGTGGGATTCGTGCGTCGTTTTGGTCATGAGTCGGATTTTAATGCGGTATGGTGCGTTATGATATGTAGGTACCCATGTGGACTTCGAGACGACAAGCAAGCGCGTGGCGACGTCGGCACCGGCGAACGAGGATCAGGTGAGTAGATTTATATCTACGAGGAGAAGTCGGGTGGATGGCGTATAGCACCCCCGCAGTCCGTGGTGGTGTATACGGATGCGTATACACACCAACAATTAGTATATGTTATTTAGGATTAATAACGATGTTAGGATGGATATTGGTGTGTTGGATTACTTTAGTGTTGCGAACCCTAGGGTAGTGTTGCACTACACATACACACATACATACTTGCATACATTCCTTTTTATATGTGCTCATGAGATTCTTTATAGTTATGTGTTCACATGGGTATGGGACTATGTGTTCTCATACGGATTTGAGGATGATACTTGGGATTGAGCTGAGTCGATGAGATTTGTTTTGTGGTTGTGATATCGGTGATATGGCAGGATTCGTACTTGAGGTACGTCCTGGTGTTATAGCGGATCTTGGGGCGGCGATACGGATGAATAGTGTTATAAATAAAATGGTCGACATGTGATCGTGATATGAGGCATGATATGCTAGGATATTGATATTAGGCCGTATCGGGCGATGTATACCCTTGATGATGCTATGTGCTGACGGTATCGGCTTGTACGAGATTGTCGATCTGTAGTCAGATCATGGGTATATTGAGGATATTAGTATTGTACTAGACATAGGTCAGTACCCTAGACTATGATCTTGAATAAAGAGGATACCAGAGGAATGGTGTGAGGAATATGATATTGACCCGTACCCAGATTTGGGGATGCCGTACGACGGATTTACGTACGAGCTATATCTTGATGATTGATCCGCACTCTTGACTTGGGATGGCTGATTGTAGATATGGTATCGGATATGATATTATTGAGACGGGATCACCGACTAATATATATACAGGTATGTATATGGATCGACTCAGATGTTAGGCGGTTTCCTTACCTGTAGTCCAGCTTGTTAGCTTAGCCCTTTAGTTTAGTTTAGTTGTTAGATTAGATTCGATTCTTACCTATTTCAAAAACTAACGAATCGTGGGTATTTTAAAAGACAGCCCAAGGGATCCTACGGATATTTCAAAAGACGTATCTTTTCATAAAAACACCGTAGCCCTTATTTTCAGAACCCCATGATTCGTGTTATTTCAAAAGGCACCATTTGTAGGACTTATATTAGATTAATGCAGGTTAGTTACAGTTGCGTCTAGTATTCAGCTCCCGCTTATTATTGTAGTTCGCTTCGCATCGCATACTTATGTTATAATTTCTTATTGCAATGTTGATATCATATTGTTAGGACACCAGCACCATTACCGATGATGCGTATGTACCACGTACACTTACTTGCCGGCTCACACATATCTTCATCGGTAATTGCCATGTCATGTACACCTTAGAAAATATTATTGCTTGACTTAGCTTGTTAGTTAGTAATTTGACATGATATTAGTGTGCCTGCCTTTTATGCCAGCTTAACATTGTAGTATTTACTTGTTACTTCATGCATACTGTTATTCATTGTTATGCCTATATTCATGGTTTTTACATGCTATTGATGATTTGGATTCGGATTTCCATGAAATTTTCTGGATTTGGGGGGAAAACCGCAAAACTTATATAAACTGATTTCTCTCTTTTTAAATAAAAAGTGCGGTTTTTCCCATGATGTATGAGTCGTCCACCATGAGTTTGCTGATGGATTTCGAGACCCGATTCGAGGAGACGGATGAACCATTTCGGGTACAAGGTGGACCCGGTAAGTTACCCTGGGGCAAGAAGCGCGTGATGATGACGATGTGAGCCTGGCAGGGGAGCACTACCTACCGGTGATTTTACCCGACGGGTCGGATATCCGGAGGATACCGTCGTGGTCTTGAGATGGATGGTAGGGGCCGGTCTGGACTGACGGCGCCCTAGATATTGTGATTGAGACATTAAGATTTCGAGATATTGAGGTACAGAGACTGTGATACAGAGATATCGAGATATTGGGATTACGTTTTGTGCTGATGCTAGGCACTGTTTTATGCTGATTTCATTATGATACCTCATTTTAAAAATACAAAGGAAATCTCACTAAATTATGAAAACAGTTCTTCATTTACATGTATTCTATTTTCATGCATTCATACCTCATTCATATGATATATTGCTACTTGAGGCACTGACACGGGCACATGAGATTACACTCGGGTTAGATATTTACCCTAGCCTTGTTATAGGCTACGTGTTATTCATATATTTGATGATATATTATGATCATTGACCTAGGTTGCGTTATTTATGCGATTTCTATGCATAGATATTTTTCTATTCATGAGTTGGCAACTCACCCCTGTTGTGCCCCAGTTTCTTGCAGGTTTGCCGTACAGGTTTCATTATGGCTTTGCGGGCATAGTTTCCTTCGGGTGATTTGCTAGTAGGTGGATTTACTTGTATCGTACTCCCATTATATATCTTGTATATCATTATTCTTTTGTATCTAGAAGTTCCATCAACCAAACATGTATTTATTTGAGATAGAGACCAGTGATGTTTATTCTTTCGACCTTAGAGTCGCGCGCTGTATTTATTTGGTTTTCTTGTGGTTTTTGAGTTTCCTTTTGAATTTTGATCCTCGCCCTTGGCGTTGTATATTATATTGCTTGTGCGGTTGTGACCGTTGATTGACGAAGAGCTAGCACCCGCTTGGGGATGCCTTTTTATTGATTTCGTATACTTTTCATGTTGTATCCCATTTGGGGGCCAGTATTTTCAAAGGAGACTCTGCCGAAATTTTCGGGAAATTTTTGATGTTTTTAAAACCGCCTAATTCGGCTTATGCTATTGAAACTACTTGCTTTAAGTTGGTTTTTCCTGCACTTTACATCTTTCTTGGTTTGGATTTCTGGGTTTTCGGTTTACTTAGATTACGTACGCCTCGAGACATTCGTAGTTTAAGTGCCGGTCATGTTCCGTACTTTCGGGTCATGACAAAGTTGGTATTAGAGCGTTAGGTTTTACCTTCGGAGCATAGGATGACCCTTGGTTGATGGAATAGGTGACTAAAGTAGAGTGACGTACCGTGGGTATGTTCCGCGGCATATTTACGATACGCTACTCCACTTAAGAAGCCTTAGGATGTACATTTCTTTGCTCAGTATTATATTCATTCCGATCTAGCCTCATCAGTACCAGTTATGGTTTTGCTGCCGCGATTACGGGCAGGGAGAGCTACGGCTAGAGTTGCGGTCAGTACGAGCTCGTCACGAACGAGGACTGACCAGGGCGAAATTCCGGCGACACTCGATTGCGGAGATGTGTCTTTTTACTGTGTTTCCGCGCCACGAGCGTTTGGCGGATCGCCTTTATGAGATTTCTCGGACGTGCCGATCAGTATCAGAGGATTGGGCCACTGACAAAGGCCAGCCACATTTTGATGACCGTTGGTGTGTTGCTTATCCATGATGGTCGAGGCACTGTTCAGCGTGCAGACGAGCGAGCCAGTTATTGCTGCGAACGACGAGATATTGCCCCAGATGCTGGCGTTAGTGCAGAACGAGTTGTACTAAGAGATGATAGAAGGTCGCTAGTGATTGAGGATGAATGACTAGGACATGTGGATCGTTCGCCTACCCCGATGCGAGGTCATCAGATAGATTGATTCCAGCTAGAGACGACTTCACGCGGAGACGTTGGGAGTCGACAGAGACGATCGAATGTCAGAAACCTATTATTCCAAGTTTAAAGTAGTCGGAAAGACATGCAGGAAATTCTATGGTCCCTCTAGAAGAATGAAACCCTAACTCGACTTAATGACCGTGAAAGCCTTTGAACCTTCGGGTTTGTGGCAGTTCTACGGCTCCATTAGTGTGGCTTGGGTTTGCCCTTCTACGGCTGGACCACCGATGCTGTGGTATGTACTCGATACTATTAAACTGTGCCCAAGATATTGACTCTTGGGGGATTATGAGGTTTTGACGACTCGATCGGATGGATCGACTTAATTCGGATGCTAGGTGATGAGATGCATTTCTTGGGAGACTCCAGATACGAGGATAGCCGTTGGAGCTCAGTCCATGCAGCCGCGACGAGACGAGTCCAAAGAAGACGACATTAGAGGAAAGTGAAGTAAGAGGTTCGTACCAGATCTAGATGAGATGACGTTCCACTCCGCCGACATCAGAGATGCGATGCGCATGCCAAGGCATGGTACTTGGATTTACCTTCTAGAAGGAGTCGTGATGAGTATGCAGCCGTTCTGGAATGAGAACAGATCTAGTAAGGAACGATGACTTTCGGATAGTTCGGCAGAGGCGAGATTTGGGAGAGACCTCGACAGGACCTTTCTGGGACAAATTACGAGAAGACTTGGACCCAGGAGTGGTCGTGTTACGCACACCAGCAGGCCAGAGTTCATGATCATCGACGAGACGTCCCACTAGTGACCGCGACAGTTGGTCCGAGATTCTTAGAGGATGCACTTGAGCGGTACTATTCCGCCATTATTGATTTCGATGTTTTGGGTGATTTATTCGCATGATTTGATTTTGATGATTGAGGATTTACGATCTTTGCACAGTGTTGCACTTGATATCGTTTTCGTGCTTGGTTTCACATGTTTGCGATTTTACAGTTTTAGACATTTGAGTTGATTTTGTGCGTATATACGCATACGATTTGGTTTTTGCACGCGGTATAGTTCATATATGCTTGCAGTGCAGTGTTACGTATGTTGTGCATTTAGATGCCCTGGACTTTGATTTCGATGGTGATGTTCGATATTTGTTTTGTGCACCTTGTGCACCTGATTTGATTTTGCGCATGTTCGGCACTTGATATTGGATTTCATGATTTCGTGCACGATGGATGCACCTGATTTGGATTTTCGCGCATGTTGGGCGCATGTTTTGAAGTGTGATTTTGGTGCACACCAGATGCACTAAATCGAGATTTTTCGTGCATGTTAGATGCACCTGATTTTGCTGTCAGGCACACATGTTGCCTATGACAGATGTTTCGTGCACACCCGATGCACTTAGATGTTGTTTCTGTGCATATGTGTGGCACATATTTGGATTTTGATTTCCGTGCGCACAAGACGCATGTAGTATTCATACGCGTATTTTGGGGATTGATTTTTCTTATAGAGCAGTACGTTTTTATGATATTGCTATGTGTTTTCGTACTGAGCAGGACTAGTCAGAGGACAGTACCTGAATATATTTTACATGTATAGTTTCGAGTTATATCATATTGGTTTTGCTTTGGATTTGGTATTGATGTCTTCCCCATGACTCCGATGATTGCGGGATGCTTGACGGAGTTCTGGTTTGAGTTATATGCTCATTTTTCATGCGCATGCGTTGCGCTACGATTTGTTTTATTTATTTATGATTTCGGAGCCCCGGCGATTTGATGGTTTTGGCTGAAATATTTTAGTATTTGGGGGAAGTTTTAAGTTAAATTCGGGGACCGAATTTCTTTAAGGGGGGAAGATTGTAACGTTTTGAAAACCGTTTCGGTGAAATTTCGAAAAACGGTAAAATAAGGGGGTTTTCTGTAAAAAGTCAAAATGCAAATATCTTTATTATAAAATTAAATATACATATTCTAGGTATGTAATTGCTAGTATTTGGTGTTTATTGAGCCACTGCTGAAATTTCAAATTTTTTGAAATTTTTTCCGAAATTAATTATTTTAATATTATTTTAAGCCGGTAAGAAAATACATTAAATTAGCGATAAATACAAATTTAAATGGGCTAATTTTAATCTTTAAAATCATGTTAATTAAAATCTAGTTGTAATATAATTTTTTAGTATTTTATTTCAAGTTTTAATTAATTTATTATATGGAAAACAAAAATATAGTTATTTTGAACTAAAACTTGCAAATATGGTATTGTGGGGGGTCTTTTTGCATAGAATTTTTTTGTAAAGTCTCTCACACTCACCCTCACTCCCCTTGGCCGGCCCCACACTATTGTAGCAGCCCAAGAATTTTATTTCCCTCTTTTTGACCTTAAATCATGTGAGAAATAAGTTAAAATAAGGTTTTTATATATAGTAAAGTAGGTGGGGGTATTATGGTAATTTGGGAGGGGCTTTGACTTGGATTCTTTTTCACAACTCCCCCATACCTCTCCCCACTCCCTCCTCAGCCGAAATTCTGCTACAACAGCCCCATCTTTTTCCCCCATTTTCCATCTCTTTTGCTTCAAAAATTACCTCAAAATCCATCAAATAAATCCCAAAATCCAAATCCAACTCCTACCCATTTCTCATTAGCCAAACTTACATGGATTTAGGAGCATGGAAGATACTTTTGGAGGCTAGAATTTGCATGCTAGATCCTTGATCTTGTGAGGTATAAATCAAGACCTTTTGTTAAATTGTTGTTTGAATACCTTAAATCAAGCATTATTAGTTATTAATTTGGGTTTAATTGTATGTTTGGAAAAACTTAGTAACGGTTTATGAAATTCAAGTTAGGTTTTAGTGTATGTAATTGTGGTTGCAATTTTAGTTCTTCATATTGTGAAATGAAAACCTAATCAAATTTCTAGTTGCAAATTGTTAGTTTGGAATTGTAATATTTAAGTTATATTGCTAGCTAGGTTTTTGTAAACCATGAATTTGATTATGAGAAAAATATAATTAGGTTTTTTCATGACTTCATTAACATTATTAAGTGTATTTTTGTAACGTTTCCAAAATAATAAAATATTATTTTCAGGAATTTTTATAATTTAATATTATTTTAATGAATATTTTAATGTTCGGGTGGAATTAAATACAAATAAATGGGGAAAAATTTTGGAAAATTTTGGAAAATTCTAAAATAGGGTATTTTATGGGATTATGCCAATTTAAAGTTTTTAAGATTAGTTATATGCTAATTTAGTGCTAATCGCGATTAAGAATCGCTAATTGGATTTTTAGCATTTTTGTGCAAAAATGTGCACATATCATTTTCTACACTTGTTACACTTGTGTTACATTTTTGTAGCCATGGTTCATTTGGATTCACTATTGGAGTGAGAAGGAAAAGATAAAGGAAAAGAAAAGAAAGGGAAAAAGGTAGGTAATGAGTGAGAAAGAGACCAAGTCAAACCCCCCACTTTTTGAACCATCCCTCATCACTCGGTCAATCCTCACGACCGCTCGTAAAGCAGCACATCTCTGGCGCCGACCTCGGGTCCTCTGAATGCACATCACGCATCTGCTCCTGGTGCAAATCTTATTGCAGCAGTGTATTGGAAGGAATCCCTGCTCAAGGTCTCTTCTGATTTTGCCTAGGCCAAACTGTACAGGGCTGGTACTCTGGCATAATCATTTCTCGCTCCCTGGACATCTGCGTCCTTAGTACAACATCTCCTCGGAAGCTGGTCGCATCCCTGTGCCTCTGTATGCATATCCGACCTTTTATCTTAACGGGGTGTAGTGACAGCTCCTCTGCATCTCGCACGAACTTCTTGTCCCGCTTGTCTGTATCATTGGCCATTTCGACATCATGTCCCTATCTGCGCACTTCAATGCCATCGGCTACGGTCCCTCCGAAGTCTCTAACACGGACTCGAATCACGAACTCAGTATCTTCATCACTCAGTAGGAGATATCTAGCCGAACACGTCCTCAGCGTGCATATCACATCTCTGATGTCAGCGGAGTGGAACGTCATCTCGTCGAGATCTCGTGCAAACTCTTTACTCCACCTTGCTCCAATGTCAACTGATTCGGACTCATCCCATCGTGGCTACACAGACTGCGCTCCAACGGCTATGCTCGTATCTGGAGTCTCCCAAGCAGTGTCCCATCACATGATATCCGAATGATGTCGACTCATCCGATCGACTCGTCAGAACCTCACAATCCCCCAAGAGCTCAGCATCTCGGGTGGCTAGTTGTATCAAAAGAGTAGCTAAAGATCTACTTGGTGAGTCGAGAGGTGGTCCACCATCTAAGGACACATCATGGTGGAACGAAGAAGTAAATGCTGTTATTAAAATCAAGAGAGATTGTTATAAAGATTTGAAGAAAAACTGAGATGACCGGGTATGGTTCCCCTCGTCAAGATGATCGATGAGCTTTGCTGATTGAGCCTGGAAGCGGGCGAGTACCTACCGGTGATTGGTTGGACCTGGCGGTTATCCGGAGGATACTGACCAGTGTCGATAGATGGATATGGGCATACTGCCGGGGCCGAGGGCCGATACCGCAGACAGAGCCCGCGGGCCGATCCGGACTGACGGAGCCCGATATATGAGGATTTACGTGCCGATGCTGGGCACAGTTTTCATGATGTTTTCGAGTGTCGATGCTGGGCACTCCGGTTCCATGATTTTGACGTGTCGCGAGGGACACAGATGGTTTATATCCTCATATTTTTCCCATGCACATGATTTATGATATTTACATGCATGGTGGTTATTGTCAGTGGGTGACGAGTGGACGGGATCCACGTGTGTGCGATTTGATTACTTTGATCATACCTCATATTCATGACATGCTATTATCTGAGGCACTAGCACGAGCACTTGGCACTACACTCATGTTTAGAGATTACATTGCCAGTTTAGCATGCTTCAGCTTTATTCATATTGAGGTTTATTTATATCTGATCGTATTGACCTAGGATGGGTCATGCATTCGATCTCTGCTTGTAGATATTTTTCTATTCACGAGTTGGCAACTCACCCCCGTTGTGCCACAGTCCTTGCAGGTTTTGCCGTACAAATTCCATAGCGGCATTTCTGGCACACTGCTTCCTTATGGGTGACTTGCGTTGGTAGGTGGGTTCTTTGTATCAGAACCGCCATTGCTCATGTATTATTTATTGTATCTAGAATTTCCATCAACCAAAACTTGTATATTGTTTCAGACTTAGAAAACAGTGTTGTATTATTTCGACCTTAGAGTCGCATTTGTAGTATTACGGTTTTCTGGCTGTTTTGAGTTTCTTTTTGGGTTTTGATCCTCGCCCTTTGGCGTTGTATACTATTATTGCTTGCGTGGTTGTGACCGTCGTTTGACGAAGAGCTAGCTCCCGCTTGGGGATGCCTTTTATCATCTCATATATATTATTCTTGTTGTACCCCGTTCGGGGCCAGTTTTTACAAAGGAAACTCTGCAGAAATTTTCAGGAAAGGTTACACATTTTAAAAATACATACTCGGCTTAGTTATTTAAAAACTTAGATTTTTGAAACACGATTTCTTTACTTCTTAAAACTAGTTTTCCTTATTTACTCTTTAAATGGTTTTAGATTTCTGGGCTTTTGGCTTACTTGGATCAGATGGAGTCCTATAGACTTCATAGGATTCAAGGGCCAGTCACGTGCTCTTTCGGGTCGTGACAAAGTTGGTATCAGAACGCTAGGTTGACCTTGGTTCGAGTCTAAGTTTGACTATGTGGAGCCTAGGGCGCCTCTATATACGGAACTTAGACTTAGTCGAGGGGGTATTAGACCCGAACTTTCGCCGTGTAGGATGACCCTTGGTTGATGGAATAGGTGACTAAAGTAGAGTGACGTACCGTGGGTATGTTCCGCGGCATACTTACGACACGCCACTCCGCTTAAGAAACCTTAGGTTGTACATTTCCTTGCACCGTATTATATTCCTTCCTATGATCTACCTTCATGGATACTGGTTATGGTTTTGCTGCCGCGATTGCACGGGCAGAGTGAGCTACGGCTCGAGTTGTGTCAGCATGAGCTCGTCGTGGACGAGGACTGACCAGGGCGTGATTCCCGAGGCATACGGTTGCATTGAGGCTTCGTATTTTGTGTTTCCGCACTATGAGCGTTTGACAGATCACTGTTGCGAGATTTTTCGGATGTACCGGTCGGTACCAGAGGATTAAGCCACTGATAGGGGCTAGCCAGGATGTGATGACTGTTGATATATCGCTTATTCATGATGGTTGAGGCGCTGCTTAGCGTACCGACGATTGAGCCAGTTGTTGCTGCGAATGATGAGATATCGCCCAGATGATTGGAGCTACTGCAGCATGAGCATATTCTTAGAGATATGATAATGAGTCGCTAGTCACCGAGGATGAATGACTAGGACATGTGGTTCGTTCGCTTACCCCGATGCGAGGTCATCAGGTAGATTGATTCCAGCTAGAGGCGACTTCACGCAGGTTCGTTGAGAGTCGATTGAGACGATCGAATGTCAGGAACCCCTTTTCCATGTTTAAAGTATACGGAAAGACATGCAGGTGACTCTATGGACCCTCTAGAAGAATGAAACCCTAACTCGACTTAATGACCGTGTGAAAGCCTTTGAACCTTAGGGTTTGCGGCGGTTCCGCGGCGCCATTAGTGAGGCTTGGGTTTGCCCTTCTACGGCTGGACCACCGACGCTGTGGCATGTACTCGATACTATTAAACTGTACCCGAGATGTTGAGCTCTTGGGGGATTGTGAGGTTCTGACGAGTCGATCGGATGAGTCGACATCATTCGGATATCATGTGATGGGACACTGCTTGGGAGACTCCAGATACGAGCATAGCCGTTGGAGCGCAGTCTGTGTAGCCACGATGGGATGAGTCCGAATCAGTCGACATTGGAGCAAGGTGGAGTAAAGAGTTTGCACGAGATCTCGACGAGATGACGTTCCACTCCGCTGACATCAGAGATGTGATATGCACGCTGAGGACGTGTTCGGCTAGATATCTCCTACTGAGTGATGAAGATACTGAGTTCGTGATTCGAGTCCGTGTTAGAGACTTCGGAGGGACCGTAGCCGATGGCATTGAAGTGCGCAGATAGGGACGTGATGTCGAAATGGTCAATGATACAGACAAGCGGGACAAGAAGTTCGTGCGAGATGCAGAGGAGCTGTCACTACACCCCGTTAAGATAAAAGGTCGGATATGCATACAGAGGCACAGGGATGCGACCAGCTTCCGAGGAGATATTGTACTAAGGACGCAGATGTCCAGGGAGCGAGAAAAGATTATGCCAGAGTACCAGCCCTGTACAATTTGGCCTAGGCAAAATCAGAAGAGACCTTGAGCAGTGATTCCTTCCAATACACTGCTGCAATAAGATTTGCACCAGGAGCAGATGCGTGATGTGCATTCAGAGGACCCGAGGTTGGCGCCAGAGATGTGCTGCTTTACGAGCGGTCGTGAGGATTGACCGAGTGATGACCTGAAAAGTGCCAGAACGGCATCGTTCCTGTCAGCACACCTGACCGGGCCGATGAGCCGGTGGATTGCGAGGTTGGTAATCTACAGGAAAGATCAGGAACCAGAGGCAGAGGACGCCAGCCGCGAGCAAGAAGCAAGTAGATATCTTGCGCCGCTAGCATTGGATGTACCGGCACCTTCTCGACTTTGAAGAAGGATATACCGACGACGGTATTTATGATTTCTGATTTTGTGATTCGACTATCACGTATCCGTTACTTTGGGATTTCAGTATTTTGGGCGATCTATTTGCATGATTTAGTCTTGATGACTGAGTTCCATGATATTTGATTTGGTGCATCATGGTTGCACCTACTGGGTATTTATACCTTGCACATAGTTATTACTCTTGAGGTATTGATTGTGATTTCATGCCTATTTTATGCCGGTGATTTGATTTACGCTTCCAGCATAGTTTCATGTACTCTTAGTGTTTTGATTTTGTGCACGCTGATGCACACGGTTGTGAGTTTTTCCATCGCGGTACACCTGATTTTGATTGAGCCGCGTTGTATATCGTTTCGTGCCTTGGTTGCACCTGCTTATGAATTTATGGATTTCATACGGTTGATTTGATGTTGTGCATATGTTACGCACACGATTTGATTTTTGCACTCGGTATAGCTTATATGTGCTTGTAGTGTATTGATGTGTGTTTTGTGCACGCAGTTGCACACGTTTATGATTTCCTTTATACCTGGGTACACTTGGTGTTGTTGCTTATGTATTTGAGTTATTGCTTGATATTTGTGCATGGGATGCACCAGTTTTATGTTTCTTGCGTTTATCGCATCAGATTTATATATCATGCCTTTGTTGCACCGGATTTACATTTTGTGCATTACGGTTGCACCTGACTTCGATTTGATGTCTTTCGAAATGTCGATTTTGATTGTGATATTGATGTGGATTCTTGCACTCCGTGCTTTTGACTGGATTTACGCATGTTCGGCGTTGCTATTGGATTTTGTGATTCCGTGCATGTTGAGTGCGCAGGGTCTAGATTTTCATTCGTGCACGATGGATGCACCGATTTGGATTTTCGCGCATGTTGGGCGCAGGCTTTGAGATACGATTTTGGTGCACACCCGATGCACTAAATCGAGATTTCTTCGTGCATATCAGATGCACCGGAGTTTGGGCTGTCAGGCACACACGTTGCCTATGACAGATGTTTCGTGCACACCCGTTGCACCTAGATGTTGTTTTGTGCACCTGTATGGCACATATATGGATTTTGATTTCCGTGCGCACCAGACGCACAGGGTGATGTTATGTGCATTTTTGGGATTTATTCCTTTTGGAGCAGTACATTTCTATGATATTTGATAGTTCGAAGGGATTTCCAAAAGAGCGAGCTATGGTCTCGATATATATATACCTACGTGTCCGATATGACACGGAACGTTTTAAAAACAAGGAAACCTTTCAAAATTGTTTTCAAAACGGCGGAATGTACCTATTAAACAAAGGATATATATATATATATATACATATATAGTTATTTTCTTGTGAAAAACGTCCGCCACTGTGCAGTGTTACGCGCATCGCACAGCGACTTAAAAAGATTGGGCATGCATTTATATCAGCTATTTACATGTATAGATTGGATGTCTACGTGTATAGTTCTGATCTATATCATATTGGTTTTGTATTGGATTTGACATTTGTGTCTTTACCATGACTCCGATGATTGCGGGATGCTTGACGGAGTTTCGATTTTGAGTTATCTGCTCCTTACTCATGCGCATGCATCGCGCTGTGATGTTTTATGTATTGATGATTTCGGAGCCCCGACGACTTGGAATTTGTATCGAAATGTTTTGGTACTTGGGGGTTTTAAATTTAAATTCGGGGACCGAATTTCTTTAAGGGGGGTAGATTGTAACGTTTCCAAAATAATAAAATATTATTTTCGGGAATTTTTATAATTTAATATTATTTTAATGAATATTTTAATGTTCGGGTGGAATTAAATACAAATAAATGGGGAAAAATTTTGGAAAATTTTGGAAAATTCTAAAATAGGGTATTTTATGGGATTATACCAATTTAAAGCTTTTAAGATTAGTTATATGCTAATTTAGTGCTAATCGCGATTAAGAATCGCTAATTGGATTTTTAGCATTTTTGTGCAAAAATGTGCACATATCATTTTCCACACTTGTTACACTTGTGTTACATTTTTGTAGCCATGGTTCATTTGGATTCACTATTGGAGTGAGAAGGAAAAGATAAAGGAAAAGAAAAGAAAGGGAAAAAGGTAGGTAATGGGTGAGAAAGAGACCAAGTCAAACCCCCCACTTTTTGAACCATCCCTCATCATTTTCCCCTTCTCATTCTCTCTCCTCTCTTCCTCTTGCTGCTGCTCTCTCTTCTCCCTCACTCTCCCTCTTCATGAAACCCTAGATCCACCATGAAAACAAAGCCAAAACCCCATTCCCACTTCACAAAAAATGCCCCCGGGCTCACTAGCTACACATTGAACCTAGCAAGATTGGATTTGGAGGACTTTGAGCAACTCAAGAATTTTCTTGAGTTGCCAAAGGAGGTAATTTCTGCACCCTCTTGTAGTATTTTAAATTCCTTGTGCATCAATTCTAGTTTCATATCGATATTGTGTCGTTTTGTGGACTTTGGAGAATTCAAGTTAGGGTTTAGGGTAAAACTGAAATCAAAGTGGAATTGAGGCTTGTTGTGACCTTAAAACCCCTTGTGTGATGCTAATTTGGTCCCAAACCTGAACTTGAAACCAGAATACGGAATTACGGAATCGATATCGGGAAAAACTGTAAATCTGTCACTGTTTTGTGTAATCTGCTATCACCCCGGGACCCCAAAAATAAAACTGAGTTGACAGTGAGATGTGCAGGCACCATGGGACCACCACACCAAACCCTAGCCCCCAACTCCATGGTGAGGCCGCCAATTATTCCCTTCTGGCCGCAAATTGCGGCCAGAGCAGGAGGAAACCGTCTCGATTTTTGTGCATGGCCCCATTTCCTCTATTCTTGACCCTGGGTATGTCTAGTTTTGACTGATTCCATCTAGGGTGAAATCTGGGATGATTTTCCTATGTTGGTGTATGATTTGAGACTTGTTTTAGCATGGATTTTGGTATTTGGTGTTTCGTTCTTGTCGGGTGGCGTTTGGACGTCAACGACAAGTGGATATTGATCGTGTTTGCATGCGAGGTTATAGGTTTTTACCTATAGGCGTAGCGTGTGCCGTTTTGGTTTCCGATGTGATTTTCATGTGCTTTAGCATTTGTGATATCCTTGTAGGTACCCTACGAGATGTGAGGCAAAGAAGATGAAGATGGCGACATCGGCACCGACACATGAGAAGCAAGATGAGTAGATTATATCTACAGGGAGAAGTCGGGTGGATGGCGTATAGCACCCCCACAGTCCGTGGTGATGTATACGAATACTTATACACACATATATTTATTATGTGTTGTTGGGATTATTGATGGTGATAATGGTATTATTGGTGATAAGAATGTATTGGTTTAGTATAGTGCGAAACCCTAGAGTAGGGGTTGCACACATACACATACACATACACATATACTTGCATACATTCTTTCATTATCTGTGCGCATATGATGGTGTGTATATCTACACATGGGTATGGGACTATGTGTTTATATACGGGTTTTGAGGATGATACGTGGGATTGAGATGAGTCGATGAAATGCGATTAAGGCCGTGAGATTTGGCGACATGACAGAGTTCGTATTGGAGATGTGATATGATGGTAGTGATGCCTGTCATGTGATGAGATATTGTGATATCGACTCAGATTTAGGTGGTTTCCATACCCCTCTCTATTGGCTTGATTGTCGGGTTCGTAGTTCGCATAGTAGGCGTTAGGCTAGACCCGAGTCATACCTATTTCAAAACTAACGAATTAGGGATATTTTAAAGATATGCAGAAGGGTTTATACGGGTATTTTCAAATGATGTATCTTTTCTTAAAACACCGTAGCCCTTGTTTTACCAAAAGCCCTGATTCGTCTTATTTCAAATGGCACCACTGCATGACATGTACAGATTGGTGTAGATTCTTTACCTTTGCGTTGATTATTCGATTCCGCATATTCATGATATTTGCATTGCATCGCTTGTACTGTGGTTATATTTCAGTCATGCTGCTAGGACACCAGCACCATTATCGATGATGCATATGTTCCACGTACACTTGTTGCCGGCTCACACACTCATCATCGATAATTGCCATATCACTACACTGTAGTATTATTGCATTCAGTATATGATCCTTGCATGACCTGGTGATGTGCATACCTTCCTTTACATGTCGCATACTTCATGCTTTTGATTATACGCATTGAGATATGTTGTTTCTATGATATTTCTGGATTTGGTAATCGAGGGTGTTTCAAAAGAGAATATGTCATTGCTTTAAAAACCCGGTTACCCTTGATATGATATTTCAGTGCGTCCACCATGTGTTTTCTCGGTGCCGAGAGCGACATGTGAAACCCGATTCGAGGAGTGGACGAGCCGATTGCGGGTACATGGTGGACCTGGTATGGTTCCCCTCGGCAAGATGATCGATGAGCTTTGCCAATTGAGCCTGAAGGCGGGCGAGTACCTACCGGTGATTGGTTGGACCTGGCGGTTATCCGGAGGATACTGACCAGTGTCGATAGATGGATATGGGCATACTGCCGGGGCCGAGGGCCGATACCGCAGACAGAGCCCGTGGGCCGATCCGGACTGACGGAGCCCGATATATGAGGATTTACGTGCCGATGCTGGGCACAGTTTTCATGATGTTTTCGAGTGTCGATGCTGGGCACTCCGGTTCCATGATTTTGACGTGTCGCGAGGGACACAGATGGTTTATATCCTCATATTTTTCCCATGCACATGATTTATGATATTTACATGCATGGTGGTTATTGTCAGTGGGTGACGAGTGGACGGGATCCACGTGTGTGCAGATTTGATTACTTTGATCATACCTCATATTCATGACATGCTATTATCTGAGGCACTAGCACGAGCACTTGGCACTACACTCATGTTTAGAGATTACATTGCCAGTTTAGCATGCTTCAGCTTTATTCATATTGAGGTTTATTTATATCTGATCGTATTGACCTAGGATGGGTCATGCATTCGATCTCTGCTTGTAGATATTTTTCTATTCACGAGTTGGCAACTCACCCCCGTTGTGCCACAGTCCTTGTAGGTTTTGCCGTACAAATTCCATAGCGGCATTTCTGGCACACTGCTTCCTTATGGGTGACTTGCGTTGGTAGGTGGGTTCTTTGTATCAGAACCGCCATTGCTCATGTATTATTTATTGTATCTAGAATTTCCATCAACCAAAACTTGTATATTGTTTCAGACTTAGAAAACAGTGTTGTATTATTTCGACCTTAGAGTCGCGTTTGTAGTATTACGGTTTTCTGGCTGTTTTGAGTTTCTTTTTGGGTTTTGATCCTCGCCCTTTGGCGTTGTATACTATTATTGCTTGCGTGATTGTGACCGTCGTTTGACGAAGAGCTAGCTCCTACTTGGGGATGCCTTTTATCATCTCATATATATTATTCTTGTTGTACCCCGTTCGGGGCCAGTTTTTACAAAGGAAACTCTGCCGAAATTTTCAGGAAAGGTTACACATTTTAAAAATACATACTCGGCTTAGTTATTTAAAAACTTAGATTTTTGAAACACGATTTCTTTACTTCTTAAAACTAGTTTTCCTTATTTACTCTTTAAATGGTTTTAGATTTCTGGGCTTTTGGCTTACTTGGATCAGATGGAGTCTTATAGACTTCATAGGATTCAAGGGCCAGTCACGTGCTCTTTCGGGTCGTGACAATTTTAATACTTTAGTTCATGAAAATCCAAGCTAGATTGTAGTTTGTGCATTTTGCTATAAAATTGTTAAAATTGGTTAATATTGCAAACTAGGTTTTTGAAATCGAATTAAATTGTGGGTTTAAAATTTACATAATGGTTTCTATGGCATAATTAAGATATTAAGTTATCATCTAGGTCAATAGAATTGTTAAAACATCATGTTTTGTACAAAAACGGCGAATTGTGCTTGCTAGATTTTCGGAAAAATGACTTTTTAAGTGAAATTGGGGTTTTGGTGAATTTTAAACTATTTTATATTAAAATTAGTGTTCGTGAATGTGCAAATGAGTGTGTTGGGAGTTTTCTCGATGGTTTCGCGTTTGTACGCCGACGTCGAGGGTTTTTGGGTCGATTTGCGAAAGCAACCATAGGTTTTGACCTATGTGGGATTCGTGCGTCGTTTTGGTCATGAGTCGGATTTTAATGCGGTATGGTGCGTTATGATATGTAGGTACCCCATGTGGACTTCGAGACGACAAGCAAGCGTGTGGCGACGTCGGCACCGGCGAACGAGGACCAGGTGAGTAGATTTATATCTACGGGGAGAAGTCGGGTGGATGGCGTATAGCACCCCCGCAGTCCGTGGTGGTGTATACGGATGCGTATACACACCAACAATTAGTATATGTTATTTGGGATTAATAACGATGTTAGGATGGATATTGGTGTGTT
The DNA here is from genome assembly GCA_030015575.1 of Agapanthus africanus. Lineage (NCBI taxonomy): Eukaryota > Viridiplantae > Streptophyta > Magnoliopsida > Asparagales > Amaryllidaceae > Agapanthus > Agapanthus africanus. The sequence continues at coordinate 342,320,018 of CM057346.1, read as the reverse complement.
GGATTACTTTAGTGTTGCGAACCATAGGGTAGTGTTGCACTACACATACACACATACATACTTGCATACATTCCTTTTTATATGTGCTCATGAGATTCTTTATAGTTATGTGTTCACATGGGTATGGGACTATGTGTTCACATACGGATTTGAGGATGATAATTGGGATTGAGCTGAGTTGATGAGATTTGTTTTGTGGTTGTGATATCGGTGATATGGCAGGATTCGTACTTGAGGTACGTCCTGGTGTTATAGCGGATCTTAGGGCGGCGATACGGGTGAATAGTGTTATAAATAAAATAGTCGACATGTGATCGTGATATGAGGCATGATATGCTAGGATATTGATATTAGGCCGTATCGGGCGATGTATACCCTTGATGATGCTATGTGCTGACGGTATAGGTTTGTACGAGATTGTCGATCTGTAGTCAGATCATGGGTATATTGAGGATATTAGTATTGTACTAGACATAGGTCAGTATCCTAGACTATGATCTAGAATAAAGAGGATACCAGAGGAATGGTGTGAGGAATATGATATTGACCCATACCCAGATTTGGGGATGCCGTACGACGGATTTACGTACGAGCTATATCTTGATGATTGATCCGCACTCTTGACTTGGGATGGCTGATTGTAGATATGGTATCGGATATGATATTATTGATGCGGGATCACCGACTAATATATATACAGGTATGTATATGGATCGACTCAGATGTTAGGCGGTTTCCTTACCTGTAGTCCAGCTTGTTAGCTTAGCCCTTTAGTTTAGTTTAGTTGTTAGATTAGATTCGATTCTTACCTATTTCAAAAACTAACGAATCGTGGGTATTTTAAAAGACAGCCCAAGGGATCCTACGGATATTTCAAAAGACGTATCTTTTCATAAAAACACCGTAGCCCCTATTTTCAAAACCCCATGATTCGTGTTATTTCAAAAGGCACCATTTGTAGGACTTATATTAGATTAATGCAGGTTAGTTACAGTTGCGTCTAGTATTCAGCTCCCGCTTATTATTGTGGTTCGCTTCGCATCGCATACTTATGTTATAATTTCTTATTGTAATGTTGATATCATATTGTTAGGACACCAGCACCATTACCGATGATGCGTATGTACCACGTACACTTACTTGCCGGCTCACACACATCTTCATCGGTAATTGCCATGTCACGTACACCTTAGAAAATATTATTGCTTGACTTAGCTTGTTAGTTAGTAATTTGACATGATATTAGTGTGCCTGCCTTATATGCCAGCTTAACATTGTAGTATTTACTTGTCACTTCATGCATACTGTTATTCATTGTTATGCCTATATTCATGGTTTTTACATGCTATTGATGATTTGGATTCGGATTTCCATGAAATTTTCTGGATTTGGGGGAAAACCGCAAAACTTATATAAACTGATTTCTCTCTTTTTAAATAAAAAGTGCGTTTTTTCCCATGATGTATGAGTCGTCCACCATGAGTTTGCTGATGGATTTCGAGACCCGATTCGAGGAGACGGATGAACCGTTTCGGGTACATGGTGGACCCGGTAAGGTTCCCCGGGGCAAGAAGCGGGTGATGATGACGATGTGAGCCTGGCAGGGGAGCACTACCTACCGGTGATTTTACCCGACGCGTCGGATATCCGGAGGATACCGTCGTGGTCTTGAGATGGATGGTAGGGGCCGGTCTGGACTGACGGCGCCCTAGATATTGTGATTGAGACATTGAGATTTCGAGATATTGAGGTACAGAGACTGTGATACAGAGATATCGAGATATTGGGATTACGTTTTGTGCTGATGCTAGGCACTGTTTTATGCTGATTTCATTATGATACCTCATTTTAAAAATACAAAGGAAATCTCACTAAATTATGAAAACAGTTCTTCATTTACATGTATTCTATTTTCATGCATTCATACCTCATTCATATGATATATTGCTACTTGAGGCACTGACACGGGCACATGAGATTACACTCGGGTTAGATATTTACCCTAGCCTTGTTATAGGCTACGTGTTATTCATATATTTGGGGATATATTATGATCATTGACCTAGGTTGCGTTATTTATGCGATTTCTGTGCGTAGATATTTTTCTATTCACGAGTTGGCAACTCACCCCTGTTGTGCCCCAGTTTCTTGCAGGTATGCCGTACAGGTTTCATTACGGCTTTGCGGGCATAGTTTCCTTCGGGTGATTTGCTAGTAGGTGGGTTTACTTGTATCGTACCCCCATTATATATCTTGTATATCATTATTCTGTTGTATCTAGAAGTTCCATCAACCAAACATGTATTTATTTGAGATAGAGACCAGTGATGTTTATTCTTTCGACCTTAGAGTCGCGCGCTGTATTTATGTGGTTTTCTTGTGGTTTTTGAGTTTCCTTTTGAATTTTGATCCTCGCCCTTGGCGTTGTATATTATATTGCTTGTGTGGTTGTGACCGTCGATTGACGAAGAGCTAGCTCCCGCTTGGGGATGCCTTTTTATTGATTTCGTATACTATTCGTGTTGTATCCCATTTGGGGGCCAGTATTTTCAAAGGAGACTCTGCCGAAATTTTCGGGAAATTTTTGATGTTTTTAAAACCGCCTAATTCGGCTTATGCTATTGAAACTACTTGCTTTGAGTTGGTTTTTCCTGCACTCTACATCTTTCTTGGTTTGGATTTCTGGGTTTTCGGTTTACTTAGATTACGTAGGCCTCGAGACGTTCGTAGTTTAAGTGCCGGTCATGTTCCGTACTTTCGGGTCGTGATAGTATGGTAGAACTGGAAGTGATTCCAGAACCATAAACGATTACTGAAAATTTAATAGAACATAAAGATTCAATCAGGTTTGACATTCCATTAGCCACTCTGCAGATATGGTGGGTAACCTCAGACGCCCGAGATGTACTTCGGTATCCTCAAAGACTGTGACAGGGAGGTTCTTGTTTACCCAGACTTGACACTACTGTTGTTCCAGACTATGAGACCCGGCAGGAGGATGAGTATAGCGTGGTTATAAACTAGCTTTAGAAGTCCACGTGTATATAACTCTGCCAGAGGGTTGTTGTAGTCAGTGAGAACAGCGGAAGCATAGTGGAAAATTAGCTTGTGTCTATTTGTAGACTAAAGTAGGTATAGCGGAGATAGATCATCTATTTTTGATGTGACAGTCATAGGCTTTGACTTTATCAGAATAGGGGATGGATCTGTTAAGAAGATAGTAGGGTGTGATGTCCTGATGTATTTGGATGACATGCACTTTATAGGATGTGAAATTTCTATACTACGATCGGTTATACTGTGGTTGTCACACAGTGCTTTCTCCACATAGGATATGGATATAATATCAGGCATTCTGGTTACTATATCTATGGTTTTAGATCTAGATTTGGGTAGTTTCCTAATCTGAGTACTTAGACAGTATTCTAAAGGTGTTTTAAAATGGACTACTCCTAGCATGGTGGTGTACCTGCATGTGATGGAGTCACCCTCTCTAAAGGTGTCTTACAGACTAAAGTAGAAAGGGATGTGCATGATAGACATATCACTTGCTTAGGCAATTGAGTCAAACATGAGATGTCAAGTACCACAACAGATGTTGTTTTTGCACTAGTTGCAATAAGTTTATATTAATCCAATCCTGGAGAAACGTTCGGAAGCGGTTTATGAACATAAGTGGATGTTCTAAGAATATGGTAACGGCAACCTCCTTCGGGAGACGGTTATCATTCCAGGCTTCCAAGGTGACCTGGATGACAGAGTGACTGTCAGAGTTATAGTTTTCCTTCTTTTGAGGTGCAGTAGTTTGGACAGGTGGTCCAAGTAGATACTGAGGGAGGCCTGGCGTAGGATACTAATTAAATTCAGTGAACAATACAGTCTAAGAAGTTTGCTGGACTTGGAGTTCATTTGTGAACTGGGTCCCATCAGATATCCAGACATATTCTAAGACAGGTATTGCTCATTTCAGGAGATGGCTTTCTCCACGAACTTGAGATAAAGAGAGACATAGAAAGAAACATTAGAGCGGATCCACTCACTGAGACTATTTCTCGAACGCAATAGTTTCACAAACAAGCTTTGTGAAACTGATTAGTAGAGAAGTTGGGTGTTCGGTATCATATGGGCTGTGAGTATGCGACACCGCAATAATTAGCCTTAAGTTCAAGTGTGAGATTGTTGGCTATAATGCCATCAAGTCAATTATTAGATCGCAAGCACATGATTGCGATGATTGAGTGAAGACCTATACTGGTAGAACAGTCTTACTCGAGATGATTGTATGCTATCTGTTTTGTCTTTATCATCGTGTACATGCCTTAGATGACATTACTGATCACTATTGCATGTTGATAGAGTCCATAGGATTCTTGCTTCACTACCAGCAGTATGATGGCGATCATATACGTTGGAGCAGGGTGGTCTATAGGCACATCCTTAAATGTCCTTAGTCGAGGGAGTTTCTGTTGGTTATAGTGCCCTCAAGTCAATTATTGGATCGCATGCACGTGATTGCAATGATTGAGGGAGGACCTATACCCGTAGAACAGCCTTACTCGAGATGATAGTATGCTATCTGGTTTGTCTTTATCATCGTGTACATGCTTCAGGTGACATTACAGATCACTGTTACATGTTGATAAAGCCCATAGGATTCTTGCTTGACTACCAGAAGTATGATGGCGATCATATATGTAAGAGTTGGGTGGTCTATAAGCACATCCTTAAAGTGTCCCTAGTCGTGGGAGTTTCGAGACTGGGCATCGCTACTCCAGAGTAGACTAGTGTATACTGATCGAGAGCTCGACGAGGGGTGGTGGCCGGTCTCAAAAGCCATTGGTGTCAGTTGGTTCATTTAAGATGTATACAGGTGCTCATTGGGTTATGAGTACACCCGAAGGACTCACATGGAACATGCTAGTTGGTATTATACCTATTGTCCGATAGCAGTTCCGTGGTGACATGTATGCAGGTTAGTCTATCGACCTGAGATCGTCATTTTTCTCGTGTGAGTTCCCACTGTGCTTTGATTACTACCCTACCACGGCTCAAAGGAGTCATGCAAACAAGTTTTAGTTGGGTACAGTCCCGAGCCACATGGAGGCAGTGAACGCATCGTCGGGGGATTCGTCTCTCCCAGTATTGGGGGTAGATGTCGCGTTGTGCATGGATGGCCATCACCAGAAATCCTTGGCCAAGGTAGTCGGGAATTACTGATCTAGGATCAGTAATTTCTCAGGCGGTGATGGGTCTCATACCGACACTGAATGTCAAGTTATTGGGGGTCTGACTTTATCCACCCCTAGACTCGATATGCGATACTCATAGACGAACGGACCGGACTGTACGGATATTGTCACTGCCAGGCTCTGTAGGGTTTCAGGATGAGTTTGCTCGTTGGCCTCCCTTTCGCTCAATACCTGGGCAGCCGTTACGTACAGCTAGTGCCACTGACGTGCTTGTAGTTAAACCCACTGCCAGCGTATTGATGAGTCTTTAGCGTCCCACACAGAGGGCTTCCCTGGTTCGGACAAAACGTTGTAGAGGCCGTTTGGTTTTATGGCAGGGTTCGATCATATTCGTGCACTTGTGCATGGATCATGATCAGACGATAATACTAGTGGGCTTTCGTTTAAGCCGGATCCTAGTATTATATTGTTGGATTACTTTCGTCTCGTTGTATTCATATTCAGTCGGAATTCGGATGCGGGTATGTATATACGGATGATGGGTATTCCTGTAATTCATTAAAAGATTTCTATAATTGATGCCATTTCTTTTTGGGATTAAACATTTTGGTTTAAATGTTTAATTGGTGGAAAATGCGAGTGCAAGTCTTAGCTTGGTGCATTGATGTAGCACATGCACTTGGTGACTCATGGTATTGGGTCATACGTAGTTTTTTTTTTGGCTAAGGATTTTTTTGTGAGATATTTAGTGAGCAAAGGCAGATCTTTTTATTGGTGTGGAATTCTTTAGTTGCTTGCTCACAAAAGATCACACAACACAACACTTTCTTCACTTTCCAAAATGCTTGAGCTCACACTTTCCACTCTTGGCTTCTTCTTCAACCTCTACCCATACCCTCTCATGAGTTAAGAATCCTTGGGTGTTTTGAGATAAAGTATTCACACACACTCTCTACTTCATATTGGCTATCTTGGCTAGCAAACTAGATACTCAAGTTGCTTCGGTTTAGAGGCGGGAGCCCGTATTACGAACCCTCGACTTGGATCTTCTTCGACGTGGGGAGACCGAAGATCAAACTTGATCGGGGAAGCCGTGAGGAGCTTGGGACAGAGGTTGAAGACCGAAGGACACGGATTGATTGTTATAACCTCTCTAAACTCCTTTCATAGAACTAGTATAAGGTTAATGGTACGATCCATCGATTAGGGTTCCGTTAGCGCCGGGTTTTAAAAGTTTTTGTTCCGCATTTGGCCACGGATTGATGGCCGGGGCACTGCCGTAACCCAACATGGTATCAAAGGCAACCCGTTAACCGCATAATAGTTTGTTTAGATGATGTTAAAGTATCGAAACCGAAACAACCCCGAAACAACACCATCTAGTATTCCATTTTCTGTCGAATTTTTTATGGTCTTCTAAAAATATTTAAGCAACTGCAGAAGACTACGCTGATGACTACTAGAGCACACACCAAACACAAGCCCCTAATTCAATATTTGAACCGGCCACATTGCCCTAAAATCAGGCCTGGCCGGTCTGGGATTGGATTTGGGTCTTGCATTTTCTAGTGTGCTTTAGTCTTTGGAATATTGGTTTAGTGGTATTGCTAGTTTAGCCCAGTTTGGATATGGTTTTATCTATTAGTTTGGGGGCTATTCGGGGTTTTTTCGAAGTCGATATTTCTAACATTGTTTAAAGTTTTACAGTACATACATTTCTATCTACGACCATAAATGTTATCAGAGCGGTACAACTTGTCTAATTTCTATAGTTCTTTTAGACGTGTTTGCGAACGTGACATTCACGTTGATATTCTGTGTTGTTGCGGAATCTTCATGGTGGATAGCTTGGTTGCAATATTAGTACAGTTTAGTTTTGTTGTAAATTTGATATCGCGGGGCGAGCGTCTGACATGTGGACTGCCGTCACTGCCTACTTATATATTATTTGTTTGGGGCACGACCGAGTTGAGGTCGATGTCACCGTTGTACATATTTTTCCTTTTCTGTACTAGGATTACCCTTAAGATGGAGTGCACGGATAGTCGGGTTCTGGAGGGCAAGGGTTCCACATCTCATAGCGTTGAGACGAAGGGGGCCTCACTCTCGAATTGGCGGACTATTCGCCGCACTCGTAGGGGGTACAAGTTGACCCAAGGAGGGGTGCTCAAGTTACCGGATTTCGTGAAGTGTCGGGTGGCCCATTAACTTTGATGAAGGGGGCTGCCTCGCTTCTTGTTTTGGCGGGTAACTTACGGTGCTCGTAGGGATCTAGGTTTTCATTAGACAGGCTATCCACACGACCAGGGGAACGTCGGGTTTCAGTTGCGGCTCAAAGGATACCCGGGGCTCCCAGATTATCAGTTTGCTCTATGATGCTTATCGCTTGTCTGTGATGTTGCATTTTTCACGCCTGAAATGATTATTATAATTTGTTATATATATACTAGTAGATGTTGTATATGTTTTGCACCCGCGCTAGTCCAGGCCCCGCTCTGTCGTTAGCTAGGTAACCTATTAGGTGATGACGGGGCCCAGTGGCGAATGCGGTTGGCATATACGTACATCATATTTTCATTCTTTTCTGGTGTGATTAATTGATGGGACTGCGTTGATTCTGATCAATGCAAGGAAAAAAGACCTATTCGATGTTGTTGGAACAAATTTTCAAAAGCTGTTATTACAAGAACGTTTTCTTTTGTTTTGCACAGCGGTACTCGGTTATGAATATCCAGCACCTCATTCGACGATGCAAGGGCCGAGATCCCTTCATCGGGAGTGACCCCTTAGGCAGAAGTTTGTGTCAGGGTAATAACTTCACTATAGCCGATTACTTTTTGCTTTGCATCGCGGTATTCAGTTGGAATATCCTGCACCTTATTCGACGAGTAAAGTGCCGAGATCCCTTCACCGGGAGTGACCTCTTTAGCAAAGGTTTTCGCCACAGTATATTTGTAAAAAGCTATCCGGTTCCTTCAACGATATCAAGTTCATTACGTTAAAGGTTTTTCTCCAGAAACCATTCGTAGCCCTCCGTCATTTCAGACGGGTAGCACTTAGTATTCATGCTATGTTTATTGGCCTTCGTCAAGGCATAGTGTTTGGTAGCTGTTTGTTAACTTTATGTTGCATAGATAGATGCGTTGGTTTAGGACAGTCGTACAGCCTTATTTTCCTTTGTTAAGGGCGAGTATGGGTGGGTTCAAATTAACCTAGATAATGATGGGTAGAACTTGACATGTGACTTATGATTTGTTGGCTTTCGTCAAGGTCATAAGAGCATGGGGTAAAAATCACATCGGGAGTTTCAAATATACAGGAAACTTTCCAGACATGCGGATACCTTCTGGAGTGTGATAACTTGAGTGGATTCCATCAGGTTATCATGCGATGATAGTTGGATCCCGATTCCCACTGATGAGTTGGTTTACTCCTCGGGTGATTTTAGATTATCCCGACTAATTCTTCTTTTGGGTTCGGAGGAGAATTTGTGGATATAGTGGGAGATATCCTGATTAGATAAAGTGATTAAGCATTCTGATCTAGGTTAGAGTGCACGCTGAGTGTTTCTTTTCTCTCTATCTTTTGGCGGCGACCATGTCCCGACCCTAAACTACAACTCATAAATCAAGTTAACCAGACTTTCTTAAAAACTAGCCTTTGGATTGTCAGAGTTGCATATATCATTGCCACTCCTTCTTTTACCCTTTGCTTTTCTCCGGAACATTCTGTATCACTACGAAGATCCATCTTTTTTGGATATGACCATCATAAAGTTACATATGAACTCGAAGAAACTTGTTTCAGATTCGAGGATGTTTTTCGGTTCTGGAGAAATTGAATATGACTATTCAGTTTTCTTTTCCTTTTACCTTCTCTTAGGATGTGAGGGCTCCTAGGATTAGGAGAGGATACTCCTATTGCGCTTATTGGATAGTCTTCTTCAAAACCATAGGCAGGTGTCGAAAGAAGGGGAAGGAAGAAAACCGATTAGCCTAAGTGTGGTGTACAGAAGGTAATAAGTAAAGACAAATAAAGGGATTAGAAAGAGGGAAAAGTAAATCGCAACTGCTATCATTCATGACGAAACCGCGTATATCATCGCCACTCCTACTTCACCTTTGAATTTCTCCAGAACACCCCATATCACTATGAAGATCCACAGTTATTGGATAATCCACCGTACTCGGAGGAACCTGTTCCAGTTCGAGGGTGGATTCTGATTCAGGAGAAATAGAATAAGGATTATTCTGTTGTCTTTTATCTTTACCTTCTCTCTGGTTGCTAGGGCTCCTAAGATTTAGAGAGTACACCTATTATGCTTATTGGATTGTCTTCTTCCAATCCATAGGCTAGTGCCGAACGGTAGGGAAGGAAGAAAATCAATTAGCCTAAAGGTAGTGTATAGAAGATAACGAGTAAAGACAAATAAAGGGATTTGGAGATACGACAAAGAAATATACAGTTATAGTCATGAATGTAGATAGTGGAAGGGGTATTACTAGGAATACCTGGATACCCATTCGAAACATTTTCATGTTTTAGTTTCACTATGCGTTGTTAATTGAAAACTGATTTCCCAATTAGATCCTTACTCCAGGGTATGTATTTACCAGACTTGATTCTCACATCTGTATGGGTTTACAGATGATGAGTAGGAGTAAGTTATTGAGAATTAGGTGATTATATCCTCTTTATATCGGAATTCGTTGTAATTGGTGATATTTGAGGAAATCACCTGGGGTTTTGCTTGACGGAAAATATTTGGTTTTGAATATCCGTTGTTATGCACCAATTTCAAACTGATATATCTGTACGTTTATTTTATAAAATGAGATATAAATTTTTTAAATTAAGTCCATGACATTTACCTATATCAGTTGATGATTGGGTAAGGAGCATTAAACAGCGGTGTAATTCTTCTTAACCATAGTACAGTTTTCAACCTACGACACACAGGGTTTGAGTTTTTGAACTCAGGGAACTTATACAAAGTATTTTATGTTGTCCGGTGTCCATTAAGACAAAAGGGTTGGTACTCGTACTATATTCTATTTACTTATGACTTCTCTAGTTTCAGACAAGTGTTTCGTAGAAATACAAAGTCCATGTTTTAAGAAGTTATACGTACAAGAATAAAGTAGAAAACCATGTGTTGCAAGTATCAGTATTCTTCAAGGTGATCGAAAATGTAGATACTTGTGATTGGTATTCAGTTGATAGAGATGGTTTTGAGAAACTTGTTTCTCTTTCAGGTTACTCATATTTGGATGCACTCCTAGTTGAGCAATGATGATCGGCCTCCTTCCATTTAGTTGACATGCACTTGAGACAGCTGCATGATTTGAATCTAGTTCCAATTAAATTAGAGCCTCTATTTCTATATTGTATATAGAATGGTTCATATCTTAACGACGTAAAGATATATGGAGTTGTTCGGCATATGCTTAAAACCAGACTCATGATAACTCAAGGCACGTTTCTGTAATGGCAGTTTGTGGGTTATCCCGGGCTATGACGAGGGTTAACTTTCTACCATATGGAAGATCAGTATTGATATTGTTCTTGACTCGCCACAGTTTTAGTAAAATGGAATTTTTCATAAAACAGTAGTGGGAGTATGGTAGAACTTGAAGTGATTCCAGAACCACAAACGATTACTGAAAATTTAATAGAACCTAAAGTTTCAATCGGATTTGACATTCCATTAGCCACTCCGCAGAAATGGTAGGTAACCTCAAGCACCCGAGAGGTACTTAGGTATCCTCAAAGACGGTGACATGGAGGTTCTTGTTTACCCAGACTTGTCATCACTGCTGTTCTAGACTATGAGACCCAGCAGGAGGATGAGTATAGCGTCGTTCTAAACTAGCTTTAGAAGTGCACGTGTATATGACTCTGCCAGAGGGTTGTTATGGTCAGTGGGAGTAGCGGAAGCATAGTGGACAAGTAGCTTGTGTCTATTTATGGACTAAAGCAAATATAGCGAAGATAGATCATCTAATTTTATGTGACAGTCATAGGTTTTGACTTCTTCAGAATAGGGGATCTGTTAAGAAGGTAGTAGGGTGTGGTGTCCTGGTATTTGGATGACATGCTCAATGTAGGAAGTAAAATTCCTATACTACGATCGGTTATACTGTGGTTGTTACACAGTAGTTTCTCCATATAGGATATGGATATAATATCAGGCATTCTGGTTACTAGATCTATGGTTTTAGATCTAGATTTGGGTAGCTTCCTAATCTGGGTATTTAGACAATATTCTAAAGGTGTTTTAGAATGCATGACTCCTAGTATAGTGGTGTACCTGCAGGTGATGGAGTCACCCTTTCTAAAGGTGTCTTACAGACTAAAGGGGAGAGCGATGTGCATGATTGGCATATCACTTGCTTAGGCAATTAATTCAATCATGAGATGTCAAGTACCACACCAGATGTTGTTTTAGCACTAGATGCAATAAATTTATATTAATCGAATCTTGGAGAAATATTCGGAAGCAGTTTTAGAACATAAGTGGATGTTCTAGGGATATGGTAACTACAGCCTCCTTCCGGAGACGGTTATCATTCCAGGCTTCTAAGGTGACCTGGATGACAGAGTGACTGCCAGAGTTATAGTTTTCCCTCTTTTGAGGGGCAGTAGTTTAGACAGGTGGTCCAAGTGGATACTGAGGGAGGAATGGCACAAGATACTGATTAAATTCATTTGACGATACAGTGTAAGAATTTTGCTGGATTGGGAGTTCATTTGTGAACTGTGTCCCATTAGATATCCAGACATATTCTAAAACAGATATTGCTCATTTTGGGAGATGGCTTTCTCCGCGAACTTGAGATAAAGAGAGAAATACAAAGAAACATTGGAGCAGATCCACTCACTGAGGCTGTTTCTCAAACGAAATAGTTTCACAAATGAGCTTTTTGAGACTGATTAGTAGAGAAGTTGGGTGTTCGGTATCATATGGGCTGTGAGTATGCAACACTGCAATAATTAGCCTTAAGTGCAAGTGGGAGATTGTTGCTATAGTTCCCTCAGGTCAATTATTGGATCGCAGGCACGTGATTGCAATGATTGAGGGATGACCTATACCGGTAGAACAGTCTTACTCGATATGATAATATGCTATCAGGTTTGTCTTTATCGTCATGTACATGCTTCAGGTGACATTATAAATCAGTATTACATGTTGATAGAGACCATGAGATTCTTGCTTGACAACCAGCAGTGTGATGGCGATCAAATACGTGAGAGTTGGATGGTCTATAAGCACATCCTTAAAGGTCCCTATTCGTGAGAGTTTCGAGACTGGGCATCGATACTCCAGAGTAGACTAGTGTTGTAACGCCTTAGTTTTAGATTAGTGTTAATTAAGCGATAATGCGGGTTTTCTGTAAAAAGTTTACCAATTCGGGCTCCTTACATTTTATAACATTAAATTAATAATTTATTATTATTTGTTATGGCTTGCACGCATGTGTACACGTTAATGTGAGGGTTTATTTTGTAAGTCCACGTTACCCGTCCCCGGTTCTTTGGGGTTGCGGAAATGGTGAAAAACGATTTTTTCTTTGGGGATAACATGGACTCAAAATACGGATCTTTGTTAAACAACTATCTAACAACCTAACTAGGAGTTTTACCTACTCGGTTAGGGGGTTATACCTTAACTTGAACTCCTTCGTCTTCAACTCCTTGCGGTGGTCGGATCGGCCTCACCTCGTCGTCTCCTCGTGCCGAAGATGGATCCACCCGAAAGCTTCTACCTTTTGGCTTCTACTTCGAACTAGAAGAAACTTGAACAATTGGCTTGCTAGTGTAGGGTTCCTAGGCACACTAAGGAGGTCTCACAAGGCATCAACCATGCCAATTTCAAATTTTACGGTGCCGAGAAACCCTAGACTACGGATCGTTAACTAGATGTCTAGGCGAAAGATGCAACTAGTAAACTACTTTACTAAGAGAACGGAAATACAACCTTTGCAGATCCGGTCCTCCACCTCCATAGCTCCGCAATGAAGTCTCCTCGCTGTCCAAATGGAAACCCGGGCTCTAGCGTCGGCTTCATCGGAGAAATGGGCGGGCAAGGTCGTCGGCTTCGTGCCGAAGATGATCTACGTCGAGGCATCACAAGATCAAGCTCCAACTTCACCAAGCCATGAAAACTTGTGAAGGAAACACCCTATACTACTTGGCAAGAGGTAGAGGATGAAGAAATAGGAGGTGGGTTCACTTTAGAATTGGATTTCTCACTTATATGCTCAACTTGCCATTAATGAAGACAAGCTTTTTCTTCAAGTAAGAAGAAGAAGAAGCAATAATATGATGAATATTATGATAAGTGTTATATCAAGAATAATGAAAATGATTCTTATCATAATATTAACCATGGTAATGTGTAGAGAAATAACTAAGGTTAAATGAATGGTTAGGGTTTAGGAGATGAAGACAAAAGAGTCACTTTGGTCAAAGTTGCATGAAGCTTCAAGAAGCATCATGAATGAAAGCAACCCTTATGCTTTTATTTCTCATTTCTTTTAATCCAAAATAAATAGATATATGAATGAATGAATAAGAAATAAAACCCTAACCATTTACTTAACCAAGGTTTAACTCTTTGCACAAACCCTAGCAATCTTGCATCATCAAACATGATACAATCAAGTGAGAAAAGCCTTTTAAAGTGAACCGATACTAGTTAATGCAAAGTAATATATCAAATATATAATTATTCATTAAATCATTAAATCAAAACTTGATTCAATGATCCGGTCATATCGTATATATAACCGACTAATATCAACAGTAACAACTTATCGAATCAACACTTGATCCGATAACCCGGCTATATCGCATATAACCGATCAATGTCACATATCGCGAGAATCGAATACAGTATCACATACTGGTATCATTCTCGGTCCCGCACATATCTCATATGCGCTCCTATTTCATTTCGCTTGAGCCAGGAAACCTCTGTGTAGGACTCTGAAGACTCGTCAATACGCCGGCAGCAGGTGATGATCATATCAAGCACCCACAAGCCCCAAGCGGTCTGCTAAACGTAACGGCCACCCGGGTATTGAGCGATCAGAAGATCGACGAGCAAGCCCGCTCACACTCCAGTGAATCCAACCAGTAACACTACCGTACAGTCCGGTCTGATCGTCTGATATATCGCAAATCTCGCCTAGGGGTGGTAAACGTCAGACCCCAATAGCTCGATAAGTCGTGTCGATATGAGGTCTATAACAATTCGAGAAACTGCTGGTAACACTTACCAGTAAATCTCAGCAACCCTGGCCAGGGATTTCCGGTTATAGCCAATCGAACACAGCGCAACATCAACTCCCTATACCGGGAGAGACGAATCCCCTCCAATAACTCATTGCCTCCATGTGACTCGGGACTGTACCCAAAAACCACCGTTTTGCACGCCCTCTTGGACGTGGTAAGGTGGAAATCAAAGCACAGTGGGAACCACACAAGTCTCTATGATGATCTCGGGTCAACAGACTACTCTGTACCAGTGTCACCAGAGAACTGCCATCTGACGTAAGGTATAATACCATCTGGGAGTTCTCGGCGAGTCCGTCCAGTGTACCCAGTCTCCACTGAGCACCCGTATATCATCTCTGATGTCAAACACCGATGGATATAGGATCATCCATCGCCCATCTGTATGGGTCGAGAAGGTATACGCTAGTCTACTCTGGTATATCGATGCCCCATCTCGATACACCCACGACTAGGGACTTTGAAGGATGTACTTATGGACTACCATGTCCCCACTAGTATGATCCGCATCATAGTCCAGGTAGTCAAGTACACATCCTAAGGGCTTTACCAACATGTATCAGAGAGACAATCAGTGTACACGTTAAGGTAAAGAGCAACCAGATAGCATACTATCATGTCGAGCAAGAAAGTCCTCCCTATATATGTCCTAGCATCCACTACAATATACATCCAATGTACAGTAATGGCCTCTAGGGCATACATATAACTAACAATCTCCCACTTGCACTAGGGCCATCTGTAGCAGTGGTTGTAGTATCTCATACTCACCCATCCCATAAAAGTCTCTCTCTGGGAAAAGGCCTTTGTGAGTGGATCCGCTGTGCTGTCCTCTGAGTCTACTCTCCTAACCTCGATCACCCTGGAGATCAACCATCTCCATGATCAGGTGATACTACCTTAGAATATGTCTGGATCGCTGATGGGACCGGCGTTCCTTGGCATAAGCCACAACTCCATTGTCTCACAATGGAAGGAACGAAGTTCATCTCATGAACTAATATATACCCAGACTGCCTCTTTGGTAGCATCTTAAGTAGCGATGTATCCAGCCTTTCTCGTCTAGTATGCCACGGTATCTAGCTTGGAACTCTTCCAACATACCGTCCCTTTACTGAGGGTAAAGACAATGCCTGCGACTGACTTTCAGTCGTCCTTATCACTCTGGAACCCTTCCAGTGATTCTCCCCAGGATCAATTGATACCATCTCACTACAACTAGTGAGAATCCTGACATCCAATTAGATCTATCTCATAGATCCAAAACCCAGGATTTAGGAGGTATCACTTTGATCCTATATGGAGAATCATTGTGATAAGCGGAGATTGACCGAGCGTAGCATAGGAAACTCCTTCCCTATCAAGAGTATGTCATCCACGTACTCTACGAGGATCATCACCATACTCCCTACTACCTTTTGTATATACAAGGTTCATCTACCATTTTGATGAAGTCAAACTATTTGACTACTACATCAAAACAGATGTTCCAACTCCGCGATGCCTGCTTTATCCTATAAAGCATCTTGTACACGTTTCCGCTGCTCCCACTGTCTACGAAGCCCTCTGGCTGTGTACTTATAGGCGTTCTCTTCTAAAACATCATTTTAGAAAAGCAGTCATGGCACCCAACCGCCAGATATCGTAGTCATGGTATGTAGCCGTGGCAAGTAGGATCTGGATGGACTTAAGCATAGCTACTTGAAAAGGTTTCATCATAATCCATGCCTGGTCGATGACGAAAAGCTTTAACAAGTCTAGCTTTGAAAGTCTCAACCTTTCCATATACACCAAGTAATCTTCTCAAGATATACTTGCTCCTGATGGGTATTTAACCCTTCAGATATAGAAACCAAAGTCCATACTTTGTTGGTGTATAAGGATTCCATCTCAGATCGCTTAGCATCCAGCCATTCTTATAGAGTCTTACTCCTGATAGCCAGCTCGAAACTAGTTGGGTTTGTTAGTTATATGTATGCCCTAGAGGGCATTACTGTACATTGGATGTATATTGTAGTGGATGCTGGGACATATATAGGGAGGACTTTCTTGCTCGACATGATAGTATGCTATCTGGTTGCTCTTTACCTTAACGTGTACACTGATTGTCTCTCTGTTACATGTTGGTAAAGCCCTTAGGATGTGTGCTTCACTACCTGGACTATGATGCGGATCATACTAGTGGGGACATGGTAGTCCATAAGTACATCCTTGAAAGTCCCTAGTCGTGGGTGTATCGAGATGGGGCATCGATATACCAGAGTAGACTAGCGTATACCTTCTCGACCCATACAGATGGGCGATGGATGATCCCATATCCATTGGTGTTTGACATCAGAGATGATATACGGGTGCTCAGTAGAGACTGGGTACACTGGACGGACTCGCCGAGAACTCCCAGATGGTATTATACCTCACGTCAGATGGCAGTTCTCTGGTGACACTGGTACAGAGTAGTCTGTTGACCCGAGATCGTCATAGAGTCTTGTGTGGTTCCCACTGTGCTTTGATTTCCATCTTACCACGTCCAAGAGGGCGTGCAAAACGGTGGTTTTTGGGTACAGTCCCGAGTCACATGGAGGCAATGAGAGATAGGAGGGGATTCGTCTCTCCCGGTATAGGGAGTTGATGTTGCGTTGTGTTCGATTGGCTATAACAGGAAATCCCTGGCCAGGGTTGCTGAGATTTACTGGTAAGTGTTACCAGTAGTTTCTTGAATAGTTATAAACCTCATATCGACACGACTTATCGAGCTATTGGGGTCTGACGTTTACCACCCCTAGGCGAGATATGCGACATATCAGACGATCAGACCGGACTGTACGGTAGTGTTACTGGTTGGATTCACTGGAGTTTGAGCGGGCTTGCTCATCGATCTTCAGATCGCTCAATACCCGGGTGGCCGTTACGTTTAGCAGACCGCTTGCGGCTTGTGGGTGTTTGATATGATCATCGCCTGCTGCCGGCGTATTGACGAGTCTTTAGAGTCCTACACAGAGGTTTCCTGGCTCAAGCGAAACGAAATAGGAGCGCATATGAGATATGTGCGGGACCGAGAATAATGCGTGTATGTGATACCGTATTCTATTCTCGCGATGAATGTATCGAATGGTTGTATGCGATATAACCTAGTTATCGAATCGAAGATTGATTCGATAGATCGATACATTGGATATTAGTCGGTTATATGCGATATGACCGGATCGTTAAATCAAGTGTTGATTTAATGATTTAATGCATAATTATATATTTGATATATTACTTTGCATTAACTAGTATCGGTTCACTTTTAATGGATTTTCTCGCTCAGATGTGCACATTGTATATGTGATATACTTTTTGTGCACTTGATTGTGTCATGTTTGATGATACATGCTCACTAGGGTTTGTGTGAAGATTAAACCATGGTTGTATATTAGTTAGGGTTATGGTTTTCTTTTTTAATTATTTATTTATTCTTATTGGAAAATATTATGCATAAAGAGGAAATGGTGGCTTTCTTTGTTTGTACATTGAAGCTTCATGAAGCTTTGACCTTGTGACCATTTTGTCTTGATGCTTAACCCTAACCCTTCATTCTAACCATGGTTTATTCTCTACACCAAACTATGGTTGCTAAATGATAAGGATTGATTTATTTTCCTTTTTCAAAAATACTTATTCTATTCTATCATCTTCTTCCTCTTCTTCTTCTTCATGAAGAAACCTTGCTACATCAATGGCAACTTGAGCAAATGAGTGAGAAATCCAATTCTAAAGTGAACCCACCTCCTATTTCTTCATCCTCTACCTCTTGCCAAGTAGTAGAGTGTGTTTCCTTCACAAGTTTTCTTGACTTGGTGAAGTTGGAGCTTGATCTAGCGATGCTTCGACGTAGATCATCTTCGGCATGGACATCGACGACCTAGCTCGCCTATTCTCCGATGAAGCCGACGCTAGAGCCCGGAATTTGTTTGGACAGCGAGAGGCCTTCATTGCGGAGCTATGGAGGTGGAGCACCGGATCTACAAAGGTTGTAATTCCGTATTCTCTTAGTAAAGTAGTTTACTAGTTGCTTTTTCGCCTTGACATCTAGCCAACGATCCGTAGTTTAGGGTTTCTCGGCACCATAAAATTTTAAATTGGCATGGTTGATGCCTTGTGAGTCCTTTTGAGAGTGTCTAGGAACCCTACAGTGGCATCAGAGCCTAGCTAGAGCCTTAGGCGAAGTCTAGACGCAATTTGAAGTCCGATCGAACCAAAACCCGAACTCGAAACATGCTCTCTGTCCTTTTTTCCAAAACTGGGATTTTTCCAAATTAAAAATATGCAGAAAACCCAGCAGGGAAATCTAAGAATTACGGCGCAAAAAGTTTTGAATGAACAGTGTAAACGGCGGCGGAACCGCCGCATAAGCCTAGCTTATGCGGCGGTTCCGCGGCAGAATCATGATGTCAGCCCTAACTGTTTGCACAGTAATTCATTGTTTCAGGTGCTGAGTTCTCTGGGTATTTTTAAAATTTATTCAAGGGTTGAATTTTCTGGAGTTGTTTTGGGGATTCGGTGTTTTGATCGGAGTATCAAATTTTGTCTGTGTGGCTTTCCGGATAAATTTTAGAATATGATAAAAAGTTCGACCGGATATAAATACCCAATTTTTTCCCTGTCGGGAAATTTCCAAGTGTTGGATTTTTCCGTGGTTTAAAGACGTTCTAAGTAGTGCAAGTAACACAATGGACCCTCTAGAAGACAACAAACCTTAACTCGATTATGTGACCGTCTTGAACTGCCCTTTGAACCTTCGGGTTTGGGGCAGTACGGCGTGCCACATGTGAGGCGTTGGCTTGACCCTTCTACGGCTGGACCGTTGGTACTGAGGCACGAACTGAATGTCTTTAGACTTTTTTCATGTGTTGATCTGTATCGGGAAAACTTGGGTGTTCGATTGTTCGATCGGAAAGTTTAACATTTTCTAATTATCTGGAATGGGATACAATAATTGGAATTCACAATAAGTTATGAGATAACTGAATGAATGTTGTAAATCTAGCAATTTAGTCTCACTTGATCGGTTGCCACGGAATTTTGATGTGATCAAAAGTCCGTAGCAATCACGTAGCGTACGCGGATACTCGCCGGGTAAACTTAATAGACAGCCTCACTCCATAGCCCCGACTAAGTGACTGTAGGAGAACCCCGTCGCCGAAAGCATCCGTTCGGGTGCTCGCGGTAGTGGTGTTCCGCCTTGGTGCACTTCGTCGACGGTATCAAGGGTGCTGCCGCCTACTAAAGTTTGCGACGAGCATTCGATCAGTTTTTCGGGAATCTTGTTGAATTGCCCGACTTGATATTGAAAAGTGTTTTCGATAATGAGACTAAAATGCGGGGTTTATAATTGTTAGGCATGCAATGTCTAAGTAATTCATTTGGTCAGGCATGCGATGTCTGAGGTGGTTGCGGATTCCAACTGTTGTAGTTTTACACTTTCTTTTCTGTGACCGTAAGTGTAATATGTGATATCGCCGGTTTCGTTGCTATATGTCAACGACAATTGGGATGCGCATATTTACTTACGTTGATGACATGTGATGTTATGTGTTGCTTGATATGTTATATTGGATCGTCGTGTTTGAATAGCCGGGGTTTTTTATATGAGATGAGTGTTTTTCATTTTCATTCATGTAAAAACTTGTATGTAATATTCTTTTATTGGGGCACTTCCAGGTTGCGGAAGATGTCACCCTTTGTATATTATTTACTTTTCCGCACTAGGATAGACCCAAGGAGGGGAGCACAAGTAATCGGGTTCTGGAGTCCAGTGGGAGACCAACTCGAGGAGTCGAGTCCGGGTCTCCTAACTCTAGAATTGGTAGGGTTGCTTGCCGCTCTCGTAGGGGTCTAAGGGTGTGGGTTTGGCTATTCATCACGATCGTGGAATCCGTGTTTTATACTGGCTCGTATTGAAAACACGGACGCCCTAGTATATCCAATATTTCATATGATTCTTCTGCTGCGATATCTGTGATGTGATCATGTGATGTTCTGTGATAGATACAGTATATAGTATATATGATATATTATATAGACGTTACTTATGTTTTACATCCACGCTAGCCCTTCCCCGCTCTGCCGTTAGTTACCTAACCTAACGGTGCACGAGGGGACATCGAGGCGAATGCGGATGGCATAAGTGTACGTCGTATTTATCTGTGATGTTTAGGTATTTAAATGATGGGACTTCATTAATGTGATTAATGAAATAAAAGAAACCTAAGATGTTGTAGAATCGAATTTCAAAATAAAACAGGTAGCTACAGTTCTTACTTTGCACAGAGGTATATATGATATATCCTGCACCTTATTCGATAAGGAAAGGACCGAGATCCCTTCACCGGGAGTGACTCCTTTAGCAATAACTGGCAGATGCTACACACTCGGTTTGTCTTTTGATTGCTTTTAAGTGTTTTTGCTTTGCATAGTGATATATATGATATATCCCGCACCTCATTCGACGAGGAAAGGACCGACGATCCCTTCACCGGGAGTGACTCCTTTAGCAAAACTAGAAAAGCCTCAAAAACACTCCATTTCAAAATTCATTTGATCCTACAACGATATCAAGTTCATTACGCAATAGGTTTTCAGAAAAACATGTCGTAGCCCTCCGTCATTTCAGATAAGTACTAGTTAGTATTCGTGCTGCGGTTGTTTGGCATGCGTCAAGGCGTAGTGTACGGTAGCTAACTAGTGCTTATCTGCTAGCATATGATGCGATTGGATTAGGGTATTCGTACGGCGTTGTTTGGCATGCGTCAAGGGTCGTGCGGGTGGGTTTAATTCAATCAAGAAGTGTACGGGTTGAACTTGACTAGCAGACTATGGGTTGTTTGGCATGCGTCAAGGTCATAGCGAGCTAGGGGCAAAATATTATCGGGAATTTCAAGTGTTGAAATTTGCAATGAGATTGCATACCTTCTATGAGATAGTTGGATCCCGATACCCGCTGGGAGTAAGTGTTACTCTTGGGAGAGTTTTATACATTACAATTAGCCGATCAAGTAGGTGTCTAGAAAGGTGTCAACGGGGTTACGCCTCTGGGAAAACGAGGTTTACATTAATTAGGTTTGTGCGAAAGCACGGGGGACCTCCCTCAAAGTACCGACACTGGCCTGGCTAAAAGATTGGCGAACTTGTAGTGTGTAATTAATCCCGGCTAGTCTTTCCTTTTAGGGTTTGAAGGAAGATTTGATAAAAAGCAGTGGGAGCCATCCTGATTAGATAAAATAATAACCAATCTATTCTTGCAAGAGCGCAAGCTGAGTGTTTTCTTCTCTCTCTCTCCTGGTAGCGACCATATCACGCCTTAATCAAGATAATAATACGGAATATTGACCGAACCCGCTTGTTATGCTGAGCTGGGGAACGTTGGTCCCGCTCCAACTTATAATTGTTATAAGACAGAGCAGGAAATGGGGATTACCAGAATTCCCGTGCCGCCCAAACGAAGAGAGTGCATGTTGATGCATCATCTTTGGGTGTGTTCATTACAGAGAACTGTTTCTCAGTATCCTCTACGTCCTGGGTATGTGATACCAGATCAGGATCCCAGATATGTAATCTGTTACATAGGGCTACAGATAGGTAGAGAACTGAGAACGGGTGATAAGTTTCATGAGGCAGAAAACGGGGCAAGAGTTGCAGCCACGTCTGTTGGTCACTGTCACCCTGTATTACAATACATTGATTCTGAACGAATGTCATTAGATACCGAACCTGATATACAAAATCATATCAGTCTCTTTATTAGTAAAGAAACGATAAAATTTTGTATTGTTGGATAATGTTTTGAACATTTCCTATATCAAAAGTTGATCGGTTCAGGCACGTTATCTAAAAGCATTGATGTTCTAAATCAAACTACAGTTCTTAGTATACGGATCACAAACAAGAGGAAGAGTTCAGAAATGAACGAATTCTTCTTGAGGCATTGTAGACTAGTTCAGATCAATGTGACCCGACTAGCTAGAGTTACATAAAGATGCATATTTAAATCGATTTGAATTTACATCTTGTGAAACTCGCCAGTCATGTCACAGAGATAAGATGACCATAGCTCTGTTTACTGGAAACAGAGAAAGAGTTAGTGAACTCTTGGGATGATACATGTTGATGTATGTTAGGTCCCCTGTCTACATATGCCAGGACAGGTTCTTTGTACTTCGTTACATTCTCTGATAATCTCTCAAGATTCAGACATATGTTCCTGTTGAAACACAAGTCTGAACCTTTTGAGATATTCACAGAATATAAGTTAGAAGTAGAGAACCAATGAGGGTACAAGTATTATGTCCTTTGATGAGATCAAGGAGGAGAATACTTGAGCACGGAATTCCTGGATTATTCTAAAGGAGAATGAGATTCTCTCTCAGCATTACTCCTCCGTATACACCATTGCACGATGGTATGTCGGGGCGGAGCAGATACACCCTATCTGATATGGTGTGCTCTATGATGAGTACTACTGAGTTACCTATTTCCTTTTTGGGAGTTATGCACTTAAGAAGCTGCATACCTATTGAATAGGGTTCCAATCAAATCAGTTGCCTACCGCTTCATATGTGATATGGAATGGGAAGAACCCATGTCTTAAGTTAGTTAAGATTTGGGGTTGTCCGGCCTATGTCTAAAAACAAAATCTGGACAAGCTCGAGGCAAGGTCTGTAATGTAGAACTGGAAAGGTTCCAGCTATACAAACTACAGCAGATGATTTGATAGAGCCAAAGGATTCAGTAGATTCCAATGAACCTCAGCCTCTCCGCCGATCTAGTAGGGTTCCTCACCCGCCTGAGAGATACTTCGGTTTCTCTATGACAGTGGGAGCAAGGATTGCATCATGAGATGATGACCCAACTAGCTTCGATCTGGCTATCAGGAGTAAGACTCTGTAAGAATGGCTGGATGCTCAGTGATCTGAGATGGAATCCATGTACACCAACAAAGTATAGACTTTGGTTGCTATATCTGAAGGGTTAAATCCCCATCAGGAGCAAGTATATCTTGAGAAGATTACTTGGTGTAGATGGAAAAGTTGAGACTTTCAAAGCTAGACTTGTTAAAGGTTTTTGTCATCGACCAGGTGTGGATAATGATGAAACCTTTTCAAGTAGCTATGCTTAAGTCCATCCAGATCCTACTTGTCACGGCTACATACCATGACTACGATATCTGGTGGTTGGGTGTCATGACTGCTTTTCTAAATGATGTTTTAGAAGAGTGTGTCTATAAGTACACAGCCAGAGGGCTTCGTAGACAGTGGGAGCAGCGGAAACGTGTACAAGATGCTTTATAGGATTAAAGCAGGCATCGCGGAGTTGGAACATCTGTTTTGATGGATTAGTCAAAGAGTTTGACATCATCAAAATGGTAGATGAACCTTGTATAAACAAAAAGGTAGTAGGGAGTATGGTGGTGATCCTCGTAGAGTACGTGGATGACATACTCTTGATAAGAAAAGAGTTTCTTATGCTACGCTCGATCAATCTCCGTTTATCACAATGATTCTCCGTGTAGGATCAAAATGATACCTCCTAAATCCTGAGTTTTAGATCTATGAGATAGATTTAATTGGATGTTAGGATACTCACTAGTTGTTGTGAGATGGTATCAATCGATCCTGGGGAGAATCACAGGAAAGGTTCCAGAGTGATAATGACGATTGAGTGTCAGTCACAGGCATTGTCTTTACCCTCAGTAAAGGGACGGTATGTTGGAAGAGTTCCAAGCTAGATACCGTGACATACTAGACGATAAAGGCAGGATACATCGCTACTTAAGATGCTACCAAAGTGGCTGTCTGGGTGTATATTGGTTCATGAGATGAACTTAGTTCCTCCTATTGTGTGACAATGGAGTTGTGGCTTATGCCATGGAACGTCCGTCCCATCAGTGATCCAGACATATTCTAAGGCAGTATCACCTGATCATGGAGATAGTTGATCTCCAGGGTGATCGAGGTTTGGAGAGTAGACTCAGAGGACAACACAGCGGATCCACTCACAAAGGCCTGTTCCCAGACAGAGACTTTTATGGGATGGTTGAGTATGAGATACTACAACCACTGCTACAGATGGCCCTAGTGCAAGTGGGAGATTGTTAGTTATATGTATGCCCTAGAGGCCATTACTGTACATTGGATGTATATTGTAGTGGATGCTGGAACATATATAGGGAGGACTTTCTTGCTCGACATGATAGTATGCTATTTGGTTGCTCTTTACCTTAACGTGTACACTGATTGTCTCTCTGTTACATGTTGGTAAAGCCCTTAGGATGTGTGCTTGACTACCTGGACTATGATGCGGATCATACTAGTGGGGACATGGTAATCCATAAGTACATCCTTGAAAGTCCCTAGTCGTGGGTGTATCGAGATGGGGCATCGATATACCAGAGTAGACTAGCGTATACCTTCTCGACCCATACAGATGGGCGATGGATGATCCCATATCCATTGGTGTTTGACATCAGAGATGATATACGGGTGCTCAGTAGAGACTGGGTACACTGGACGGACTCGCCGAGAACTCCCAGATGGTATTATACCTCACGTCAGATGGCAGTTCTCTGGTGACACTGGTATAGAGTAGTCTGTTGACCCGAGATCGTCATAGAGTCTTGTGTGGTTCCCACTGTGCTTTGATTTCCATCTTACCACGTCCAAGAGGGCGTGCAAAACGGTGGTTTTTGGGTACAGTCCCGAGTCACATGGAGGCAATGAGCGATAGGAGGGGATTCGTCTCTCCCGGTATAGGGAGTTGATGTTGCGCTGTGTTCGATTGGCTATAACAGGAAATCCGTGGCCAAGGTTGCTGAGATTTACTGGTAAGTGTTACCAGTAGTTTCTCGAATAGTTATAGACCTCATATCGACACGACTTATCGAGCTATTGGGGTCTGACGTTTACCACCCCTAGGCGAGATATGCGACATATCAGACAATCAGACCGGACTGTACGGTAGTGTTACTGGTTGGATTCACTGGAGTGTGAGCGGGCTTGCTCGTCGATCTTCAGATCGCTCAATACCCGGGTGGCCGTTACGTTTAGCAGACCGCTTGCGGCTTGTGGGTGTTTGATATGATCATCGCCTGCTGCCGGCGTATTGACGAGTCTTTAGAGTCCTACACAGAGGTTTCCTGGCTCAAGCGAAACGAAATAGGAGCGCATATGAGATATGTGCGGAACCGAGAATAATGCGTGTATGTGATACCGTATTCTATTCTCGCGATGAATGTATCGAATGGTTGTATGCGATATAACCTAGTTATCGAATCGAAGATTGATTCGATAGATCGATACATTGGATATTAGTCGGTTATATGCGATATGACCGGATCGTTAAATCAAGTGTTGATTTAATGATTTAATGCATAATTATATATTTGATATATTACTTTGCATTAACTAGTATCGGTTCACTTTTAATGGATTTTCTCGCGCGGATGTGCACATTGTATATGTGATATACTTTTTGTGCACTTGATTGTGTCATATTTGATGATACATGCTTACTAGGGTTTGTGTGAAGATTAAACCATGGTTGTATATTAGTTAGGGTTATGGTTTTCTTTTTTAATTATTTATTTATTCTTATTGGAAAATATTATGCATAAAGAGGAAATGGTGGATTTCTTTGTTTGTACATTGAAGCTTCATGAAGCTTTGACCTTGTGACCATTTTTTCTTGATGCTTAACCCTAACCCTTCATTCTAACCATGGTTTATTCTCTGCACCAAACTATGGTTGCTAAATGATAAGGATTGATTTATTTTCCTTTTTGAAAAATACTTATTCTATTCTATCATCTTCTTCCTCTTCTTCTTCTTCATGAAGAAACCTTGCTACATCAATGGCAACTTGAGCAAATGAGTGAGAAATCCAATTCTAAAGTGAACCCACCTTCTATTTCTTCATCCTCTACCTCTTGCCAAGTAGTAGAGTGTGTTTCCTTCACAAGTTTTCTTGACTTGGTGAAGTTGGAGCTTGATCTAGCGATGCTTCGACGTAGATCATCTTCGGCATGGACATCAACGACCTAGCTCGCCTATTCTCCGATGAAGCCGACGCTAGAGCCCGGAATTTGTTTGGACAGCGAGAGGCCTTCATTGCGGAGCTATGGAGGTGGAGCACCGGATCTACAAAGGTTGTATTTCCGTATTCTCTTAGTAAAGTAGTTTACTAGTTGCTTTTTCGCCTAGACATCTAGCCAACGATCCGTAGTTTAGGGTTTCTCGGCACCATAAAATTTTAAATTGGCATGGTTGATGCCTTGTGAGACCTCTTGAGAGTGCCTAGGAACCCTACAGGGTTATCATCTCATGATGCAATCCTCGCTCCCACTGTCATAGAGAAACCGAAGTATCTCTCAGGTGGGTGAGGAACCCTACTAGATCGGCGGAGAGGCTGAGGTTCGTTGGTCTCTACTGAATCCTTTGGTTCTATCAAATCATCTGCTGTTGTTTGTATAGCTGGAACCTTTCCAGTTGTACATAACAGACCTTGCCTCGAGCTTGTCCGGATTATGCTTTTAGACATAGCCCGGACAACCCCAAATCTTAACCAACTTAAGATATGGGCTCTTCCCTTTCCATATCACATATGAAGCGGTAGGCAACTAATTTGATTTGAACCCTATTCAATAGGTATGCAGCTTCTCAAGTGCATATCTCCCAAAAGGAAATAGGAAACACAGTAGTACTCATCATAGAGCACACCATATCACATAGGGTGCTAGCGCTCCGCCCCGATATACCATCGTGTTATGGTGTATACGGAGGAGTAATGCTGAGAGAGAATCTCATTCTCCTTTAGAATAATCCAGGATTTCCATGCTCTAGTATTCTCCTCCTTGATCTCATCAAAGGACATAATACTTATACCCTTTTTGGTTCTCTATTTCTAAATCATATTCTGTGAATATCTCAAAAGGTTCGGACTTGTGTTTCAACAGGAACATATGTTTGAATCTTGAGAGATTATCAGAGAATGTAACGAAGTACTAAGAACCAGTCCTGGCATATGTAGACAGGGGATCTTACATATATCAACATGTATTATCCCAAGAGTTCACTAACTCTTTCTCTGTTTCCAGTAAACGGAGCTATTGTCATCTCATCACTGTGACATGACTGGCAAGTTTCATAAGATGTAAATTCAAATTGATTTAAATATGCATCTAAAATGTAACTTCAGCCAGTTGTATCGCATTGATATGACCTAGTCTACAATACCTCAAGAAAAATTCGTTCATTTCTGAACTCATCCTCTTGTGTGTGTTCCGTATACTAAGAACTGTAGTTTGATTTAGAACGTCAATACTTTTAGATAACGTGCCTGAACCGATCAACTTTTGATATAGGAAATGTTCAAAACATAATCCAACAATACAAAATTTTATCATTTCTTTACTAATAAAGAGACTGATATGATTTTGTATATCAGGTTCGGTATCTAATAACATTCGTTCAGAATCAATGTATTTGTAATACAGGGTGACAGTGACCAACAGACTTGGCTGCAACACTTGCCCCGTTTTCTGCCTCATGAAACTTATCACCCGTTCTCAGTTCTCTACCTTTCTGTAGCCCTATGTAACAGATTACATATCTGGGATCCTGATCTGGTATCACATACCCAGGACATAGTGGATACAGAGAAACAGTTCTTTGTAATGAACACACCCGAAGATGATGCATCAGCATGCACTCTCTTCGTTTGGGCGGCACGGGAAATCTGGTAATCCCCAATTTCCTGCTCTTTCTTATAACAATTATAAGTTGGAGCGGGACCAACGTTCCCCAGCTCAGTATAACAAGCGGGTTCAGTCAATATTCCGTATTATTATCTTGATTAAGGCGTGATATGGTCGCTACCTGGAGAGAGAGAGAAGAAAACACTCAGCGTGCGCTCTTTCAAGAATAGATTGGTTATTATTTTATCTAATCAGGATGGCTCCCACTGCTTTTTATCAAATCTTCCTTCAAACCCTAAAAGGAAAGACTAGCCGGGATTAATTACACACTACAAGTTCGCCAATCTTTCAGCCAGGCCAGTGTCGGTACTTTGAGGGAGGTCCCCCGTGCTTTTGCACGAACCTAATTAATGTAAACCTCGTTTTCCCAGAGGCGTAACCTCGTTGACACCTTTCTAGACACCTACTTGATCGGCTAATTGTAATGTGTAAAACTCTCCCAGGAGTAACAATTACTCGCAGCGGGTATCGGGATCCAACTATCTCATAGAAGGTATGCAATCTCATTGCAAATTTCAACACTTGAAATTCCCGATAATATTTTGCCCCTAGCGTCCTATGACCTTGACGCAGGCCAACAAACCATAGTCCGCTAGTCAAGTTCAACCCGTCATTTCCTGATTGAATTAAACCCACCCGCACGACCCTTGACGCAGGCCAACAAAGTCGCACGACTACCCTAATCCAATCTGCATCATATGCATAAGCAGATAAATACCAGTTAGCTACCGCACACTACGCCTTGACGCAGGCCAACAAACGTAGCACGAATACTAACTACTACTTATCTGAAATGATGGAGGGCTACGACAGGTTTTTCTGAAAACCTATTGCGTAATGAACTTGATATCGTTGTAGAATCAAATGATTTTTAAAATGGAGTGTTTTTGAGGCTGTTCTAGTTTTGCTAAAGGAGTCACTCCCGGTGAAGGGATCGTCGGTCCTTTCCTCGTCGAATGAGGTGCGGGATATATCATATATATCACTGTGCAAAGCAAAACACTTAAAAGCAATCAAAAGACAAACCGAGTGTGTAGCATCTGCCAGTTATTGCTAAAGGAGTCACTCCCGGTGAAGGGATCTCGGTCCTTTCCTCATCGAATAAGGTGCAGGATATATCACATATACCTCTGTGCAAAGCAAGAACTGTAGCTACCCTTTTTATTTTGAAATTCGATTCTACAACATCTTAGGTTTCTTTTCTTTCATTAATCAAATTAATGAAGTCCCATCATTTAAGTACCTAAACATCACAGATAAATACGACGTACACTTATGCCATCCGCATTCGCCTCGATGTCCCCTCGTGCACCGTTAGGTTAGGTAACTAACGGCAGAGCAGGGCAGGGCTAGCGCGGGTGTAAAACATAAGTAACGCCTATATAATATATCATATATACTATATACTGTATCTATCACAGAACATCACATGATCACATCACAGATATCGCAGCAGAAGAAACATATGAAACATTGGATATACTAGGACGTCCGTGTTTTCAATACGAGCCAGTATAAAACACGGATTCCACGGTCATGATGAATAGCCAATCCCACACCCCTAGACCCCTACGAGAGCGGCAAGCAACCCTACCAATTCTAGAGTTAGGAGACCCGGACTCGACTCCTCGAGTTGGTCTCCCACTGGACTCCAGAACCCGGTTACTTGTGCTCCCCTCCTTGGGTCTATCCTAGTGCGGAAAAGTAAATAATATACAAAGGGTGACATCTTCCGCAACCTGGAAGTGCCCCAATAAAAGAATATTACATACAAGTTTTTACATGAATTAAAATGAAAAACACTCATCTCACATAAAACCCCCGGCTATTCAAACACGACGATCCAATATAACATATCCAGCAACACATAACATCACATGTCATCAACGTAAGTATATATGCCCATCCCAATTGTCGTTGACATATAGCAACGAAACCGGCGATATCACATATTACACTTACGGTCACAGAAAAGAAAGTGTAAAACTACAACAGTTGGAATCCGCAATCTGCATAGACATCGCATGCCTAATCAAATGAATTCCTTAGACATCACATGCCTAACAATTATAAACCCCGCATTTTAGTCTCAAAATCGAAAACTCTTTTCAATATCAAGTCGGGCAATTCAACAAGATTCCCGACATCCTGATCGAATGCTCGTCCCAAACTTCAGTAGACGGCCGCACCCCTAATGCCGTCGACGAAGTGCACCAAGGCGGAACACCGCTACTGCGAGCACCCGGACGGATGCTTTCGGCGACGGGGTTCTCCTACAGTCACCTGGTCAGGGCTATGGAGTGAGGCTGTCTATTAAGTTTACCCGGCGAGTATCCGCGTACGCTACGTGATTGCGACGGACTTTTGATCACATCAAAATTCCGTGGCAACCGATCAAGTGAGACTAAAGTGCTATGTTTATAACATTCATTCAGTTATCTCATAACTCTTTGTGAATTCCAATTATTGTATCACATTCCAGATAATTAGAAAATGTTAAACTTTTTGATCGAACAATCGAACACCCAAGTTTTCCCGATACAGGTCAACACATGAAATAAGTCTAACAACATTCAGTTCGTGCCTCAGTACCAACGGTCCAGCCGTAGAAGGGTCAAGCCAACGCCTCACATGTGGCACGCCGTACTGCCCCAAACCCGAGGGTTCAAAGGGCAGTTCAAGACGGTCACATAATCGAGTTAAGGTTTGTTGTCTTCTAGAGGGTCCATCGCGTTACTTGCACTACTTAGAACGTCTTTAAACCACGAAAAAATCCAACACTTGGAAATTTCCCGACAGGGGAAAAATTGGGTATTTATATCTGGTCGAACTTTTTAACATATTCTAAAATTTATCCGGAAAGCCACATAGACAAAATCTGATACTCCGATCGAACACCGAATCCCCAAAACAACCCCAGAAAATTCAACTCTTGAATAAATATTAAAAATTCCCAGAAAATCCAGCATAATAAAATAGGAGTTACTGTGCAAACAGGGGATCATGATGTCATACTTTAGCCGCGGAACCGCCGCAGAAGGCATGCTTCTGCCGCGGTTCCGCCGCTCTTTGTACTGTTCATGAGTCAAATTTTGCACCGTAATTCTTATAATTCCCTGCTGAATTTTTTAAGCATTTTTAATGTGGAAAAATCCCAGTTTTTAGAAAAAGTCCAGAGAGCATGTTTCGGGTAAGGGTTTTGGTTCGATCGGACTTCAAACTCCGTCTACGCATCGCCTAAGGCTCTAGCTAGGCTCTGATACCACTGTAGGGTTCCTAGGCACACTAAGGAGGTCTCACAAGGCATCAACCATGCCAATTTCAAATTTTACGGTGCCGAGAAATCCTAGACTACGGATCGTTAACTAGATGTCTAGGCGAAAGATGCAACTAGTAAACTACTTTACTAAGAGAACGGAAATACAACCTTTGTAGATCCGGTCCTCCACCTCCATAGCTCCGCAATGAAGTCTCCACGCTGTCCAAATGGAAACCCGGGCTCTAGCATCGGCTTCATCGGAGAAATGGGCGGGCAAGGTCGTCGGCTTCGTGCCGAAGATGATCTACGTCGAGGCATCACAAGATCAAGCTCCAACTTCACCAAGCCATGAAAACTTGTGAAGGAAACACCCTATACTACTTAGCAAGAGGTAGAGGATGAAGAAATAGGAGGTGGGTTCACTTTAGAATTGGATTTCTCACTTATATGCTCAACTTGCCATTAATGAAGACAAGCTTTTTCTTCAAGTGAAGAAGAAGAAGAAGAAGCAATAATATGATGAATATTATGATAAGTGTTATATCAAGAATAATGAAAACGATTCTTATCATAATATTAACCATGGTAATATGTAGAGAAATAACTAAGGTTAAATGAATGGTTAGGGTTTAGGAGATGAAGACAAAAGAGTCACTTTGGTCAAAGTTGCATGAAGCTTCAAGAAGCATCATGAATCAAAGCAACCCTTATGCTTTTATTTCTCATTTCTTTTAATCCAAAATAAATAGATATATGAATGAATGAATAAGAAATAAAACCCTAACCATTTACTTAACCAAGGTTTAACTCTTTGCACAAACCCTAGCAATCTTGCATCATCAAACATGATACAATCAAGTGAGAAAAGCCATTTAAAATGAACCGATACTAGTTAATGCAAAGTAATATATCAAATATATAATTATGCATTAAATCATTAAATCAACACTTGATTCAATGATCCGGTCATATCGTATATATAACCGACTAATATCAACAGTAACAACTTATCGAATCAACACTTGATCCGATAACCCGGCTATATCGCATATAAACGATCAATGTCACATATCGCGAGAATCGAATACAGTATCACATACTGGTATCATTCTCGGTCCTGCACATATCTCATAAGCGGTCCTATTTCGTTTCGCTTGAGCCAGAAAACCTCTGTGTAGGACTCTAAAGACTCGTCAATACGCCGGCAGCAGGTGATGATCATATCAAGCACCCACAAGCCGCAAGCGGTCTGCTAAACGTAACGGCCACCCGGGTATTGAGCGATCAGAAGATCGACGAGCAAGCCCGCTCACACTCCAGTGAATCCAACCAGTAACACTACCGTACAGTCCGGTCTGATCGTCTGATATGTCGCATATCTCGCCTAGGGGTGGTAAACGTCAGACCCCAATAGCTCGATAAGTCGTGTCGATATGAGGTCTATAACAATTCGAGAAACTGCTGGTAACACTTACCAGTAAATCTCAGCAACCCTGGCCAGGGATTCCTGTTATAGCCAATCGAACACAGCGCAACATCAACTCCCTATACCGGGAGAGACGAATCCCCTCTTATCGCTCATTGCCTCCATGTGACTCGGGACTGTACCTAAAAACCACCGTTTTGCACGCCCTCTTGAACGTGGTAAGGTGGAAATCAAAGCACAGTGGGAACCACACAAGACTCTATGACGATCTCGGGTCAACAGACTACTCTGTACCAGTGTCACCAGAGAACTGCCATTTGACGTAAGGTATAATACCATCGGGGAGTTCTCGGCGAGTCCGTCCAGTGTACCCAGTCTCCACTAAGCACCCGTATACCATCTCTGGTGTCAAACACCGATGGATATAGGATCATCCATCGCCCATCTGTATGGGTCGAGAAGGTATACGCTAGTCTACTCTGGTATATCGATGCACCATCTCGATACACCCACGACTAGGGACTTTGAAGGATGTACTTATGGACTACCATGTCCCCACTAGTATGATCCGCATCATAGTCCAGGTAGTCAAGTACACATCCTAAGGGCTTTACCAATATGTATCAGAGAGACAATCAGTGTACACGTTAAGGTAAAGAGCAACCAGATAGCATACTATCATGTCGATCAAGAAAGTCCTCCCTATATAAGTCCTAGCATCCACTACAATATATATCCAATGTACAGTAATGGCCTCTAGGGCATACATATAACTAACAGCTAGACCTTGTGTACTAGGATGAGTAGAGAAGTGTAATGGGTTTTGATCTCTATGGTTCTTGCTTCTCAACACATGAGACAATAGAACCATGAACTAGAGAGAGAGCAAAAGGAAGAGGGAGAGCTTGAGGAAGAGAGAGAAAAGAAATGAAAGAATGAGCAAGACTTTTGCACCCTTTCTCTCATAATCAAAAATAATCATAACACATAATAATAATTGAGTATTATGTGATCGTTGTTATCATATCAAATGGAAATATCATTTCTTGCATTAAATGCAATTTGTGAACAAAACAAGCAAGCTAAAGTCAATGCCAAGAAATGATAGACATTGTCATGATGGTGGTCAACAAGTCCAATCTAGTCAACCGGTCAAAAAAGTCAACAAGTCAACAAGGTCAACCCTTCAACCCAACCATGTCACAATAATACTTAATTAATATTATTGTTAATCATATTTCTAATTCTCATTAGGGTTTAGCAAAAGTCAACAGTGAACAACCCTAATGGGAATCCTCTGCCTCTGTCTCTGTCAACCGTGCATACACACCCGCATCCGTGTTCCGGGGAACACGAATGCAAACGAGATAAAATCAATCCCAAAACGTATACTAGGATCTGGCTTAACCCAAAGCCCGCTAGTAATAACTGCCCGGACACCAAACGCGCATAAGTGCGCGGATGTGACCGAACCCTGTCGCAAAACCATGCGACCTCTACTCTTTTGCCTAAAGGCGAATAGCTCTCTGTGTAGGACTCTAAAGACTCGACACTATGCTGGCAGTGGGTTTAACCACAGACCGCAAGCGGCACTAGCTGTGCGTAACAGCCCCCAGGTAGATGCCGTTAAGAAGACTGACGAGGTGAAACCCATCTGAACTCCTACTGAGCCTGAATGTGACAATCTCCGTACAGTTCGGTCTGTTCGTCTGAGAATATCGCATGGCGGGCCTAGGGGGTGGTAAACGTCAGTCCCCTAATAGCGGTACAAGTCGTGTCGGAGTGTAGCCCAGAACACTCTGAGATAGCACTGGAAACCTACCGGTGTATTTCGCTTGCCCTGGCCAGGGACGACTGTGTGTAATGGCTCTCCTTGACACAGCGTGATATCAACTCCCAATACCGGGAGAGACGAATCCTGTCTAACCGTCACTGCCTCCAAGTGCTTCGGGACTGCACCCAACTACTACCTGTTTGCATGACTCCTTTGAGCCGTGGTAGGATAGTAATCAAAGTACACTGGGAACACACTCGAGGCGAAATGACAGTGTCAAGTCAGCGTACTAAGCTGTACTCATGTCACCTGGGAACTGATAACGGACGATAGGTATAGTACCAACCATCAGTTTTCGACGAGTCATGTCCAGTGTACTCGTAACCTAACGAGCACCCGCATACTATCTCAAGTACGACGTACTGACGGCTGTAGGACAGACCGTCTCACCTGCTGGGATGAGAAGCGCATACGCTTGTCTACTTCGGAGTATCGATGCCCTGTCTCGATAATCCTACGGCAAGGGACCTGCATAAGGATGTGCTTGTGGATTACCCAGCCCCCATGAGTATGACTGTCATCACAACGCTGGTAATCAAGCAAAGATCCTAAGGGCTCCACTAATGTGTGTAGAAAACATGTCAAAAGAAACCCATGTACACACATTGAAGTAGAAACAAACAAAGTAGCATACTACTATTTTGAGCAAGATTTTCTATACAATGGTGAATATCCCAAGCTTCCATTAAGTAATATACAAACTAGTACGATATAGTAATGGCCTCTAGGGCATATACACTAACAATCTCCCACTTGCACTAAGGCCATGTACTGGCGTATCGAAGACCTATCATCTCGATCAGCCGCTCGAACTAAGTCTTGGGTAAGGCCTTCGTGAGTGGATCAGCAGTGTTATCTTCCGTAGCAACCCTCCGAACCTCGATCTCCTGGCGATCTACGATCTCCCTGATCAGGTGATACCGCCTCAAGATGTGTCTGGACTTCTGATGGGACTGGGTTCCTTCGCTAAAGCTATAGCCCCGTTGTTGTCGCAATACAGAGGTATTGGATCAACAATGGACGGAACCACCTGAAGTTTCGTTAAGAACTTCCTCATCCAGACAGCTTCTTTTGCGGCATCAGCAGCAACGATATATTCCGCTTCCATCGTTGAGTCAGCAACGGTTTCCTGTTTAGAACTCTTCCAACACACCGCCCCTCCATTGAGGGTAGAGACAAAATCCGACATGGACTTGGAATCATCCTTGTCACTCTGGAAGCTGGAGTCAGCAAAGGCCTCGATCTGGAGGTCTTTTCCGCCATACACCAAGAACATCTCCTTAGTCCTTCTTAGGTACTTGAGAATGTTCTTTACCACTATCCAGTGTTTCTCCCCAGGGTTTGACTGATACCGGCTTACCACACTCAGTGCATAAGCTACATCTGGTCTGGTACACAATATCGCATACATTATAGAGCCTACCGCAGAAGCGTAGGGTATAATAGACATGCGGTCCCTTTCCAAATCAGTCTTGGGAGACATCTCTTTGGAGAGGGTGATCCCGTGACAAGCCGGTAGGTTATCGCGCTTGGAATCTTCCATACTGAATCTTTTCAGTATGGTGTCGATGTACCTGGACTGCGAAAGTCCTAACATCCTCTTGGATCTATCACAATGGATCCGGATCCCCAGAATGTAAGTGGCATCACCTAGGTCCTTCATGGAGAACCTGTGTGACAAGAACCCCTTGACAGATTGTAGCATAGGAATGTCATTTCCTATCAAAAGAATGTCATCCACGTATAACACGAGGAATATGACAGTTCTTGCTACAAATCTACTATAGATGCATGGTTCATCTAGATTTTTGATAAAGCCAAATTCTTTGACCGTCTCATCAAAACAGATGTTCCAACTCCGCGATGCCTTCTTTAGTCCATAAATGGACTTATGTAACTTGCACACCTTTCCGCTGCTCCCACTCTGAATGAAACCCTCTGGCTGGTCCATATAGACACACTCCTCTAAATTTCCATTTAGAAAGGCGGCCTTTACGTCCATCTTCCAAATCTCATAATCGTGGAAGGCAGCAATGGCAAGAAGGATCCGAATGGATTTCAGTATAGCCACTGGAGAAAAGGTTTCGTCATAGTCCAAACCAGGTCTTTGACGAAAACCCTTTGCAACAAGTCTAGCTTTATAGGTCTCAACCTGTCCATCTACACCAATCTTCTTCTTGAAGATCCACATGCATCCTACGGGTTTTACCCCATCTGGAGCAATGTCCAAAGTCCATACTTTGTTAGTGTACATGGACTCCATTTCGGTCCGCATTGCATCCAGCCATTTTACTGAGTCAATGCTCTGAATGGCCTCTAGAAGCTAGTAGGCTCATCACTATCAATGATGCAATCCTCTCTATCCCCGTCTATGAGAAAACCGTAGTATCTCTCGGGCGGATGAGACTGCCTACTACTCCTGCGGAGCGGCGTAGGAATGTCATTTTCTTTTGAACCCTCTGGTTCTACTAAGCTTTCAGTAATAGCTCGTGGTTCTGGTATTTCTTCCAGTTCTACTGCGCTCCCATTTATCTGATTTTCCAAAAACTCAGTTTCCAAGAAGCAGGCATGACGAGAAACAAAAACCATTTGTTCCTCTTCGCAATAGAAGAAATATCCCTTGGAGTTCTTTGGATATCCCACAAACTTGCACTGTACTGAGCGTGCCTCGAGTTTGTCCGCATGCTGCTTTTTGACGAAAGCTGGACATCCCCATGTCTTAATGTGCTTAAGATAGGGTTTCTTCCCACACCACATCTAATATGTAGTTGGAACTCGGTTCAAAAGATATGCAGCTAATTCTAGTGCATATCCCCAGAATGATCGCGGTAACTCAGCTTTACTCATCATGGAACGTACCATATCCAATAGGGTCCGGTTTCGTCTCTCCGATACACCGTTATGTTGCGGAGTGTATGGAGGAGTAAGCTGAGAGAGAATTCCATTCTCTTTTAGGTAATCCAGGAACTCGGCACTCAAGTATTCACCACCTCGATCAGATCTCAGTGACTTGATACTTTTGCCGGTTTGTTTTTTCTACTTCATTCTTATATTCCTGGAATTTTCCAAAGGCTTCGGATTTATGTTTCATTAAGAAGACATATTCGTACCTTGAAAAATCATCCGTAAAAGTAATGAAGTAAGAATAACCGCTTCGCGCATGTGTAGACATTGGACCCACACGTCGCTGTGTACGAGTCCCAAGAGCTCGCTCGCTCTTACTCCGTGTCCAGTGAACGAAGTCTTTGTCATCTTTCCTTTGAGACAGATTGACAAGTTGCATATAATTGATATTGGAACGGATCCAAATATCCTTCTGTATGTAACTTCGTCAACCTTCTCTCATTGATGTGACCCAGTCTACAATACCATAAGAAAGCCTGATTAGTTTCCGGAGACTTTCTTTTGTGTGTATTCTGGACATTGAAAATCTGTGGTTGGTTTAATACGTATATACCATTGCTTAATGTACCTGACCCAATCAGAACTTGATTAAGGTGAATGTTCACAACATTACTTACAAATGCAAATTCATAACCTTCTTTAGATAATAAAGATACAGAAATGATATTACAAGTTGCATTGGATACAAAATAGCAATTACGCAAAACCAAAACGTGTCCATCCGACAATCCCAGGTGATAGTCCCCCACGGACTCAGCATCCATGCCAGCTCCGTTTGCAACTCTGAGGGTCATATCACCTGCCTTCAAAACCCTACGCTTTCTCAGTGCCTGCAAAGAATTACAGATATGAGATCCTGATCCGGTATCCAATACCGAGGAAGTAGAGTTTATTGAAAGACAGTTTTCAATAACATACACACCTGAAGCCGAAGCCGCAACTTGCTTCGGATCCTGGTTTCTGGCCTTCCAAGCCCTGCAATCTTTCTTCCAGTGTCCCTTCTTATGACAATAGAAGCATTCTTCCTTTCCCACAAGCTGCCCCGCTATCTTTGTTGCCTTTGCTTTTCCCTTCGTTTCCACTTTACTAACACCGCCCCTTGGTTTGGCGGGGGCTTTCTTCTTCTTTCCCTTGGCTTTCGCCTTGGACCTGGAAGAGAAAGATCCTCCTACAAACAAAGTGGATGTTTCCCTACCTTTCTGTAGGGTGCCCTCTGCACTCCTCAGCATGTTGAGGGGTTCTGAAAGTTCAATTTCATTTTCTTGCAAGTTGAAGTTCAGGATAAATTGGACGTAAGTGGAAGGAAGGAACTGGAGAATCAAGTCCGTATAGAGCTCGTTCTATAACGTGGTCCCAAGGAGCGGAAGCTCCTCAATGAAGCCAATCATCTTAAGCACGTGTTCCGCTATCGATGATCCGATGGCCAATCTTGTCGAAAACAACTTTTTCGAGACTTTGTATCTGGGGATACGGGATTGCTCTCCATACAGTTCTTTTGTATGAAGAAATATGGATTCCAGGTCCATATTCTCGTGCCTCCTCTGATGTTCATTGTCCATAGAGGCAAGCACGAGGCACTTGGCCTTCGCGCAATCGATCTCCTAGGTCTTACGGATTTCCTTATCCGCGACGCTGGAGGTGGGACCTGGGACAGGGGGAGCTTTGGTGGTAAGGAGATACCCCAGCTTGTCGTAAGTGATTACCATTTTGACATTCCTGAGCCAATCTTTGTAGTTTGGCCCTGTCAGTATATTCTTATCTAGAAGTAACTTAAGTCCGGTCATGACGATTGGTCGCTGCAATTAGGAGAGAGAGAAGAAACACTCAGCATGATGCTCTTGCAAGTTTAGAGTGGTTTTTAGTTTGTCTAAACAGGATGGCTCCCACTGTTTCTCGAATTCCTCCTAAAACAAAAAAGGAAGAATTAGCCGGGATCAATCTCACCGTACAATACTTGCTTAACCGTTCAGCCAGGCCAGTGTTGGTACTTCGAGGGAGGTTTTCCAACGCTTTCGCGATGTTCCTTAATTAAATAACCTCTTTTCCCTGGGGGCGTAGCCCCGCTAACACCTTTCTAGACACCTACTTTGTTTATAGCATTGATCGTTAAGTGAGAAATTTCCCGAGGAGTAGCATATACTCACAGTAGGATCGGGATCCAAATATCATCGCATGACAAAACTGAAAGAATCCTACCAGAATCATCACACTCCAAATGGTATGCAGCGCTAGCAAGTTTCTGGTTCTTTAGAAACTCCCGATGTGGATTTTTGCCCCATGTTCTTATGACCTTGACTTTGGCCAACAAATCATAAGTCATATGTCAAGTTCTACCCGTCATTCTCCAGGTTAATTTGAACCCACCTGTACCTACCCTTGACTTTGGCCAACAAGGCAGTACGACTGTCCCAAACCAACGCATCTATCTATGCTGCACATGAATATCCAATAGCTACCAATCACTATGCCTTGACTTTGGCCAACAAACATAGCTTGAATACTATTGACTATCCATATGAAACGACGGAGGGATACGAATGGTTTTGGCAAAACCGTGAACGTAGTGAACTTGATATAATCGATGGAACGAGATAGCTTTTAAAAGGAATGGCTAAAGCTCCGCGTTTAAAAGTTGGTTTTTGAAAAGAAACTGAGTGGTTTTGAAAGTGTTCCAACCACTTTACTTTGGTTTATTTTCTTGCATTAATTTTAATGCGTCCCATCATTTAATCCTACCATTGCAGAAAACAACCAAAATATGATGTACGCTTATGCCATCCGTATTCGCCACGGGGCCCCGTCATTACCCGTTAGGTTACTTAACTAACGACAGAGCGGGGGCTGGACTAGCGCGGATGCAAAACATAAGCAACGCCTAAATAGATATCATATATAGATATATAATAATGATAGCCATTCCAGATCACAGATGAACACATTGGATATACTAGGAATCTGCATTCCGTACGAGCCTGTAAAGGAAAGCGGATTACACGGTCGCGGTGAATAGCCAATACCCCACCCTAGACCCTTATGGGTGCGGCAAACTACCCGCCAAATACCCGAAGTGAAGCAACCTCCCTCAACAACGTGAGTAGGCCACTCGGCACTTCGAGGTACCCGGTGGTTTGTGCACCCCCTCCATGGGTCTATCCTAGGAGCAAAAACAGTAAAAGAAATTATACAATGACGGCTACAACCTCATCCCGGTTGTGCGGCCAAATAAATAATATTACATCAATTACAAATTTACATGAATTGAAAGATAAAGAAAACTCTCATCTCACAACCCCCGGCTATTCATCCGCGACAATCCAATGAATTCATATACACATACCATCAACATTACAGATCACAGATATGTATATCCCCCGCTAATCGACGTATAGCGATTAGCAGACGTTCAATACATATATCACATCACAGATATATACCCGTTAGCTTAAGTCTTTAGAAGTTCGATCAAAATACGGATTTTTAAGCCGCAAAAACAAATTTTTCTTTCTGGAAAATCTGGGCAGAAAAATCATATTGTAAAAATCCCAAAACAACCCCAGAAACACACTGCATGAAAATTGTGCCACGGCCGAGTCAAAATCGGTCGCGGATCCGCGGTGGGAGCATGCTCCTGCCGCGTTTCCACGGCGCTTTGATCGAGTCGGTAGACCAATTTTCTTGGGTGTCTTTTACAAAGCCTGAGCCGATTTTTAGTGTAAGATTTATTAATTTTTGAACAGAAAACAGAATCGGCAGAAACTTGATTTTCCGGGCGTGTTTCGTGACTTTTTCTCCGATCGAACTTCTAGTTACATTGCTAACATGTTAGATAGTGTTTAACTAGGCTCTGATACCACTGTAAGTCCATGTTACCCGTCCCCGGTTCTTTGAGGTTACGGAAATGGTGAAAAACGATTTTTTCTTTGGGGGTAACATGGACTTAAAATACGGATCTTTGTTAAACAACTATCTAACAACCTAACTAGGAGTTTTACCTACTCGGTTAGGGGGTTATACCTTAACTTGAACTCCTTCATCTTCAACTCCTTGCGGTTGTCGGATCGGCCTTACCTCGTCGTCTCCTCGCGCCGAAGATGGATCCACCCGAAAGCTTCTACCTTTTGGCTTCTACTTTGAACTAGAAGAAACTAGAACACTTGGCTTGCTAGACCTTGTGTACTAGGATGAGTAGAGAAGTGTAATGGGTTTTGATCTCTATGGTTCTTGCTTCTCAACACATGAGACAATAGAACCATGAACTAGAGAGAGCAAGAGGAAGAGGGAGAGCTTGAGCAAGAGAGAGAAAAGAAATGAAAGAATGAGCAAGACTTTTGCACCCTTGCTCTCATAATCAAAAATAATCATAACACATAATAATAATTGAGTATTATGTGATGGTTGTTATCATATCGAATGGCAATATCATTTCTTGCATTAAATGCAATTTGTGAACAAAACAAGCAAGCTAAAATCAATGCCAAGAAATGATAGCCATTGTCATGATGGTGGTCAA
Source organism: Agapanthus africanus (assembly GCA_030015575.1). Lineage (NCBI taxonomy): Eukaryota > Viridiplantae > Streptophyta > Magnoliopsida > Asparagales > Amaryllidaceae > Agapanthus > Agapanthus africanus. The sequence goes on along the minus strand of CM057346.1, from coordinate 342,277,810 downwards.
CAAGTCCAATCTAGTCAACCGGTCAACAAAGTCAACAAGTCAACAAGGTCAACCCTTCAACCCAACCATGTCACAATAATACTTAATTAATATTATTGTTAATCATATTTCTAATTCTTATTAGGGTTTAGCAAAAGTCAACAGTCAACAACCCTAATGAGAATCCTCTGCCTCTGTCTCTGTCAACCGTGCATACACACCTGCATCCGCGTTCCGGGGAACACGAATGCAAACGAGATAAAATCAATCCCAAAACGTATACTAGGATCTGGCTTAACCCAAAGCCCGCTAGTAATAACTGCCCGGACACCAAACACGCACAAGTGCGTGGATGTGACCGAACCCTGTCGCAAAACCATGCGACCTCTACTCTTTTGCCTAAAGGCGGATAGCTCTCTGTGTGGGACTATAAAGACTCGACACTACGCTGGCAGTGGGTTTAACCATAGACCGCAAGCGGCACTAGCTGTGCATAACGGCCCCCAGGTAGATGCCGTTAAGAAGACTGACGAGGTGAAACCCATCTGAACTCCTACTGAGCCTGAATGTGACAATCTCCGTACAGTTCGGTCTGTTCGTCTGAGAATATCGCATGGCGGGCCTAGGGGGTGGTAAACGTCAGTCCCCTAATAGCGGTACAAGTCGTGTTGGAGTGTAGCCCAGAACACCCTGAGATAGCACTGGAAACCTACCGGTGTATTTCGCTTGCCCTGGCCAGGGACGACTGTGTGTAATGGCTCTCCTTGATACAGCGCGATATCAACTCCTAATACCGAGAGAGACGAATCCTGTCTAACCGTCACTGCCTCCAAGTGCTTCAGGACTGCACCCAACTACTACCTGTTTGCATGACTCCTTTGAGCCGTGGCAGGGTAGTAATCAAAGTACAGTGGGAACACACTCGAGGCGAAGTGACAGTGTCAAGTCAGCGGACTAAGCTGTACTCATGTCACCTGGGAACTGATAACTGACGATAGGTATAGTACCAACCATCAGTTCCCGATGAGTCATGTCCAGTGTACTCGTAACCTAACGAGCACCCGCATACTATCTCAAGTATGATGTACTGACGGCTGTGGGACAGACCGTCTCCCCTGCTTGGATGAGAAGCGCATACGCTAGTCTACTCCGGAGTATCGATGCCCTGTCTCGATAATCCTTCGACTAGGGACCTGCATAAGGATGTGCTTGTGGATTACCCAGCCCCCACGAGTATGACTGCCATCACAACGCTGGTAATCAAGCAAAGATCCTAAGGGCTCCACTAATATGTGTAGACAATATGTCAAAAGAAACACATGTACACACATTGAAGTGGAAACAAACCAAGTAGTATACTACTATTTTGAGCAAGATTGTCTATACAATGGTGAATATCCCAAGCTTCTATTAAGTAATATACAAACTAGTATGATACAGTAATGGCCTCTAGGGCGTATACACTAACATATTTGTGCTAATCTAATTTAGTGACCATGACAAAATTAAGTTAATCCTAATCTTTAATTTACTTTAATCCTATCCTTGCCTTAACCTTAACCCTAAACCCTTGATATTTGTGGAGAGGTATTTCTTTGGTTGCTTTGGATTGGGAGGAGGTGGCATGGTGACTCACTTGAGGGCATGGTTTGCATTAATGGAGAGTTAATGCAATTGGTGCACTCACCCCTTACACTCACCTCTCTCTCTCTCTAACTCACTCACACTCTCTCTTTCTTTTTCTCTATCTCTCATTATTTTTCATACTCCTTAACTCTCAACTGAACACTTGCTCATTCATCACTAAAACCTTCACTAAACTTTGCTAAAACTTCATCAAATCTCACAAAAATCACATCTAAAGCCTTGTTTTGCCTCTTGGATGCCTTGGAGCTTGGAAAGCTAAGATCTTTGAGCTTGTAGGAGTAGATAATGATCTCTTTCTGTTAAGTAAGCCTTTTTAATGTTGTGTGGCTTGTTAGTTTCAGTTTAGAACGCATAAAGTTTCGTTTCGGGTAAATATCGTATTTTTGTAGATTTGGGTTTCGGATGATATGCTATCAAACCTGGTATTTGTTAGAAAAGTTCCCATAACAGTGACCTAGTGTAGTGACCTAGAAGCTACCCTCAAAACCCGAGATCGTTCCATTTGAAACAGGCCGCAGATTTATTGCTTCTGGCCGCAAATTGCGGCCAGACTCTTGAGTGGGGTCTTGAGTTTTGGGGTAGGGGTCTTTGGGGTTGTGTGTGGTCTTGTGGTATGTGCAACTTTTACAAATTGTTTGGGTAGAAAAATCTGGGATCACTTTTCTTGTTTCTAGTGTTTCGATTACGCGCGTTACGTTATACGGTACGGTTCGTGTTCTTATGTTGATGTTACTCTTGGGTTGGTTTCGTAGTGTCGCTATGTGCGTTAGCCTCTAGATGAACACTTGAGAGTATGTTTGGAGTTGATGCGTCGGTCAAACGTAGTTGGTTCATGTTGTTGGTCGATTTCTAATATACACTTGCTTTGTTGTTATGTGATTTAGGATCGCAGGCGGGGACTTCGGACGCTGCGAAGAAGGGGAAGCGAGTGGTTGGCTTTACTTAGCCAGGATAGTTGTGAGTAGATTTAACATCTACAGGGGAATCGCCCGCATGGCGTTATGCGTCAGGTCTAGATATGATATGATATTAGCCGCATGTTTTTTTGCACAAATAGAGATTGTGCATAAAACTTTATTGCATATTATTACTTGTTGTACTTAGACTTGTACCCTTTGGACACTGCACTATTATTGACGGCTCATGTTGCACAAGCACTGATTATATGCCACTCATACCGTCAGTAATTGCCATGACACGCACAACACTTATACATACGTAAGATTGTATTGGTTAGGGACATTGAGACATTGATTCATATTCTATTGTGCATATGACATATAGCATACCTGTATACCTACATGCTTACACATATGCCTTGCTATGCCAATATGAATGCATATACCTGGAGGGTATTGTATCATTATTGACATGTATATACACATACCTAGCTTGATATAGCTACACACATACCTGGAGGGTATCACATCATTTTTGATGGGTAGGTACACATATCTTGCTATACCGACATGGTTACACATACCTGGCTATAGCTACATGTTCACCTTTATATGATGTTGTATGGATTTGGAGAAATTAGGAACCGCATGATATATTTCATAACTTGTTGCAGTTAAATAGCGGTTTTTCCTTTATATGCTCATAGAACTGTTTCATGTTGCATATATTATATTTCATCGATTTATGCATTGAGATATGGATTTCATATGATGTTTTCTGGATTTGAGGACCGTGGTAGTTTCATGAAATTATGCATTATTTGAAAAACCCGGTTTCTCTTGATATGATATTTCAGCATCCACCATGAGATTTCTCGGTTCTGATATATACCCCATGCGAGTAATGGTGTGGGCCGTGTGCGGGTACATGGTGGAGCCTGGAGGTACCCCGGGGCAAGAAAGGTATGTCGATAGATTAGCCGATGAGCCTGGCAGGGGTATCATACCTACCGGCGACAGTATTGGACTCGTCGGTGATCGCGTAGATATCGACCAGAGTCATGTACGTATGGATACGGAGAATTCGAGTGTCGAAGCTGGGCACTCGAGTTTCCGATGAACGTATAATACGTAAATATCTGGGCCAGTCGTGGTGACGACGCCTAATAGATCAGTATTTATGTGTCGATACTGGACATTAGTTTTCATGATATTTTACTCCTAAGTATATATATCAGTGGTATGGGGACGCTGTTATATATGCATATATATATATATATATATCAGTGGTATGGGACGCTGTTATATATATATTTATTATATATATCATCATAATGATCTATGCAAGTATTCTTATTCATTATATATGAGGGCCGATTTGAGGGCCGATATGAGGGCCGATCTGTGGGACGTTATGAGGGCCGATCTGTGGGCCGACCTGAGGGCCGATTTGAGGATATTTGGGATTTGGATTGTCTTGATAGACATTTGTCCTGCCACGATGAGGATTCCGTGAGGGTGACTGTAACACCTTAGGATGTGTTTAGTGACTATTATATTTAAATAAATGGGTTTTTAATAAAAAGTTTACCAAATTGTGTTTCAAGTATTTTTCCTAATTTAATAAATATTTTTTCTAGAATTTTCCTAGGCTTGCACACACATGTGCATGTAAACTAGGGTTTTTAAAATGAGGTAATACCATGATTAGTAACCATGGTGGGTTAATCATGGGGATTAAGTTTTTTGGGTTTTAATTAAGTTTAATTAGTTATTTAATGGTTGCTTTAATTTGAATTTCCTTTGGGTGTTGACTTGAGAGAGAGAGAGAGAGAGAGAGAGAGAGAATGCATCATGGCAAAAGCCATGCTTGCATTTAATGAAGAGAGAGAGTAGAGGGGTTGATATTGGGGTTATGATTCCCTCTCATTCTTTTGTTGTTTTCTCTCAACCTTACTCTCACATACACACACACACACTCTTACCTCCACAGCAGCAGCAGCAACCATCTCAGCAGCTGAAGCAAGCACAGCAGTAGCCAGAAGCAGCAACAGAAGCAACAGAGAGCAGCAGCAGCAGCATCAGTGAGCAGCAGCAACAGCACAACTTCGACTGCAGCTCCTTCCCTCAACTTCTTCTTCTTCCTCTAGCTCCCTAGGGTCGAGTGTGGGGTATATTTCCTGAACTTACTCCCTAGTTTGCTTGTTTAGTGTAGTTTTGCTTCGGTTAGTGTTTATTGGTGCGATCTAGTGCGATATGTGGTGATTAGTGGGAACCTTGAGCAAGTGATGTATGTTTTGGTGTTAGTAAGTTGCTGGAGTGTTGTTAGGGCCTTATTAAACTAGCTTAACCCCCATTGCACTAAAATACCACCAGATCCCTATTTGATGCAAATTCATCGTTTTTAAGAAAAATTTGAGTTTTTGTAAACTGCTATCGACCCGATGAGTTCAGATTAATTTTGAGAAGACTGCAGTATGTTGGTTAAGTGCTGATCCCCCAGGTAGAACCCGACCCCCTAATTCCGTACAGTGGCCGCCGAAAAATTCGATCTGGCCCCAATTTGCGGCCAGATGGGTAGGGTTTGGGTTCGGGTTTGGTCCTATAGGTGTCTGCTACAACCCTTAGACCCATGGCATGTGTAATTTTAATTGATTCTTGCTGCAGAAAAATCTGGGACTAAATACCTGTTTTTCCGTATTTCTAAACCTTCGCGACACGCGTGACACGTGTATGGGTTTGGGGTTTCTGCGTATCGCGACGCGTTAGGATAGTTTCAGGCGCGTGATCACACGTTTTAGCGTATCGCGCACACGCGCGATTGGTCTGCGACACGGGTTTCTAGTTCGACCGAAATATCACGTTTTTATGGTTTTGAGCTTATGTGTGATATTTATTGTGTGATTCTAGGTTCGCAGGCGAGTGAGACGGACGCGGCAAAGTAGGGAAAGCAATTCGTCGGCTACACTTAGCGCTAGACTTCGGTGAGTAGATTTAACATCTACGGGGATATCGCCCGTATGGCGTTATGCGTCAGGGCTGATAGGACCTTATTGTTATATGTTGCATTTACCTCATGGACTTTCATTGCATATTGCATTCCCTGCTGTATGTATGCTTAGAATTGATAGAACACCGCACTATTACTAACGGTTCATGTTGCACGAGCACTAATCTGCATGTTACACACACACCGTTAGTAATTGCCATGACACACTCACTGTAGAACTGCCATGATTATATTGCTGTAGTTCATTTCACATATGATTCGATATTATTTTCATGGAAATTGGGAGCCACATGATATCTTTAAAAACGGAAACTATTTTTAAAAGCGGTTTTCCCTTATACCTATATCATGGATTGATGTACATAGCACATCGCATTGGATTTACTTCTTGGTGTTGGATTTTCATGTGATTTCTGGTTTTGAGGACCGTGGGATTTTTAAGAAAACATGCACTATTTGAAAACCCGGTTCCTCGTGATATGATATTTTGGTGCGTCCACCATGCATTTTCTCGGTGCTGAGACGTGTGCTTGAAACCCGATTCGAGGAGATGGAAGATCCGTTTGCGGGTTAGTGGTAGACCCAGTATGGTTCCCCGGGGTGAGAAATGTTTTTCGTGGAGTAGACGATGAGCCTAGCAGGGTGGCGAGTACCTACCGGTGATTGGTTGGACCTGGCGGTTATCCGGAGGATACTGACCAGAGTCGAGAGATGGATGCGGGATGATCCGTACTGCCGGGGCCGAGGGCCGATACCGCAGACGGAGCCCATGGGCTGATCCGGACTGACGGAGCCCGATATGTGAGGATTTGCGTGTCGATACTGGACACGAGTATTTTATGATATTTTGAGTGCCGATGTTGGGCACTCGTGATTTCTCAGAGATTTACAGGATTTGAGGGCCGATGGGTGTGCCGGTGCCTGAGTTATTTGGGATTTGGGTGCAGTTGTGGGCACCGATTATTTTCCACGTTGATATTCCGTGTAGATGTTGTTTATCCCATGCTCAGCATTGATTGTCATATATCTCATCCTGTAGTTATTTTACCTGACAGAGCATTTGCATGATTATTGCACCTACTGCTTGTCGCATATAGATCTTACTTACTAGCATTTGATAGAGTAGCGCAGTACGTGCATGCTCGCGATTACCTTTATATGTTATCTCTATTCACGAGTTGGCAACTCACCCCCGTTGTGCCACAGTATTTGCAGGTTGCCCTCAGCATAGTCGCGGCAGGCTGTCTTTTGCATCTTTTGGCTACAGATACCACTACAGTTGCGGCGAGAGCTGTTTTGCATTTAGGTGGGTTGTGGTATCTGATTACTTTTATTGTATCCCATTTTGTATCTAGTATTCTCCATCTACCATATATGTACTGGACATAGATACTGTGTGAGGACGATGATGTATATTTTGTATTCTGGTGTCGAGCTTGTGGGAGCCGACTGTTTTTATATGCAGTTTATATTTCTGTGGTGTTTACATATTGCTCATTCTTCGCTACGGCGTCGTATATTACTCTTGTGATGATGGTTTCCGCCATTGGGCGTGATTGCTCCCGTTTGGGAATGTTTTGTTTCATTACATCTCATTTTTACTCATATCCTCTTTATACCCGGTCTCGGGGCTACTTTTACAAAGGAAATGCTGCCAAAATTATTTAAATGATTAAGTAACTTTAAAAGAACTTATTGAATTATTTATGGTTTTCTAAATGTTTTAACTAAATGTTTTCAACACTCACTATTTTTAAATGGTTTTGATTTCTGGGTTCGGCTTACTTAGTCGCGTTACGCCTGTAGACTTAGCGTGGTTAAGTTCCGGTCACGAGTCGAAATATTCGGGTCGTGACAAAGTTGGTATCAGAGCGTAGGTTTTACCTTCGGAGTGTAGGATGACCCTGGTATGATGGAGTAGGTAGCTGTAGCAGAGTGGCGTAGCGTTCGTATGTTCCGCGGCATACTCACGACACGGTACTCCGCCTAAGCGACCTTAGGACTTATTGATTTAATTCCTTCTTGAGTATATATATTCTTGTGATTCGATTTCCGTATTCTTATCGAATCCTAATTTCCTTTCAGCCATTATGCCGCCAAAGACTACTAGGGCGCAGAGAGCGGCCGCGAGGGCCGAAATTCGAGTGGACTCGTCCGAGACGAGGACTGATCCGGGCAGTGCACCCGTTGTACCCGAGCAGACTGTTCCTCCTATGACAGATCAGATTGCCGCGCTTGGGGCTGGTATGCAGGAGATGCGCCAGATGATAGGATCACTAGTTGAGGCACTTCGAGCACAGCGACCAGAGGTAGCTCCACCTGCCGTAGGGACCATGATGGTACCGACCGCACAGCCAGTTGCCTCTGCAGCCACGGAGGTGATTACCGTATCGTTATCAGAGTTTATGAGGCTGAAGCCTCCGGTCTTCACAGGCATCGATACAGCCGAGGAGCCCCAGTCCTTCATTGATAGGATGGCCCGGATATGCCGTTCCCTCAGATGCACAGATGCGAGATGGGTCGAGTTCGTGAGCTTTCGCCTGGAAGGTCTTGCGCAGAAGTGGTGTGATTCAGTTGAGAAGGACAGAGCGGCAGGTCTTCCTCCTATGACCTGGACGGAGTTCGTGACAGTGTTTCTAGCCCGTTTCCTTCCCCAGAGTGTTAGGGATGCCCGAGCACGCAGATTTGAGTCCTTGCGCCAGACGCCAGAGATGACAGTGGCAGAGTATGACGTGCTGTTTACAGAGCTAGCAGCTTATGCCCCGTATTTAGTGGCTACCGAGGAGTTGCGAGTCAAGAGATTTGTTCAAGGCCTGCTTACACCATTGTTCCTTGCGATCAGCACGCAGCACTACGAGACTTACGCAGCAGCTGTAGATGCAGCCTTATTGGTCGAGGAGCGCCTGGCTGAGACTTCGGCAGTTCCAGAGCCGAAGAGAGTTCGTACTGGTATATCCGCACGGAGACAGACATTCAGACGCCGCGACAGGTATCGTTCAGGTACGGGGAGTGGCAGAGATTCGGTACGGGGCCAGATGTTTAGTTCGTATCCATGAGAGAGTCAGCAGTCGTCGCGGGGTTGCTTTAGATGCGGCAGTATATTTCACCTCGTTAGAGATTGTCCCGAGACACACCGGAGGGAGGCGGCAGCACCGCATGTTACCTTACCACCTTCACCACCCCAGAGGGCGTTTCCTGTTGTACCTACCGTTGCTCCGCGCCAAACTCATACACAGAGAGGTCGTGGGCATGGAGGAGTTGCTCAGAGAGGGCGAGATGACCGAGGCAGAGGACAGTCAGTCACCGGTGGAGGACAGGCGCGGGTTTTTGCTTTGACGCATCAGGACGCGCAGGTGTCCAATGCGGTGGTTTCAGGTATCCTTCCAGTATGTTTAGTTGATGCACACGTATTGTTCGATCCCGGATGCACGCACTCGTACGTATCCACAAACTTTGTTCCGAGTTTGGGTATAGAGTCCGGTTTGCTTGATCAGCCGCTTATTGTGACCACTCCTGTGGGAGAGTCGTTTGTTGCTAGGCATGTGTTCCGATCCTGTACCGTCTGTATTGGCGAGAGAGAGTTGCCTGTCGACTTGATCCTTCTCGAGATGTTGGATTTCGACGTTCTTTTAGGCATAGATTGGTTAGCCACGTGCTATGCTTCTGTAGACTGCCGTGAGAAGACAGTTAGATTCTGCTTTCCCGGCGAGTCGGTTTTTGTTGTGTTGGGGGACCGTGGTGCCGCCCCTCACAGTGTGATTTCTTCTTTTCGCGCTGGACAGCATTTGAGGAAGGGATGTCAGGGATTTCTCGCTTATGTTTGCGATGCTAGTGCTACACAGGTTCTATTGGATCAGGTTCCGGTTGTTAGCGAGTTTCCTGATGTGTTCCCTGACGAGCTTCCTGGGCTACCGCCCGAGCGCGACATTTCTTTCTGTATTGATTTGGTTCCTGGCTCGGGGCCTATTTCCATACCGCCTTATCGGATGGCCTCGGCGGAACTTCGAGAGTTGAAGGGTCAATTGCAAGATTTGCTGGATAAGGGACTTATTCGACCCAGTGTTTCTCCTTGGGGTGCTCCAGTCCTGTTCGTCAAGAAGAAGGACGGCAGTTTGCGTCTGTGTATCGACTACCGCCAGCTGAACAGGGTGACAGTGCGGAACAGGTATCCTTTGCCGTGCATTGAGGATTTGTTCGACCAGCTTCAGGGGGCAGGGTACTTTTCGAGGATCGATTTACGATCGGGCTATCATCAGCTGCGGGTTCGACAGGAGGACATTCCCAGGACAGCTTTCCGTACGCGCTACGGCCATTATGAGTTTTTGGTGATGTCGTTCGGACTCACCAATGCGCCAGCAGTATTCATGGACTTGATGAACCGTATTTTCCGGCCATATTTGGATCTGTTCATTATAGTATTCATTGATGATATCTTGGTGTATTCCCGGAGTAGTGAGGAGCACGAGCAGCACCTGCGGATTACACTGCAGACTTTGAGGGAGCACCAGCTATACACGAAATTCTCTAAGTGTGCTTTCTGGCTGGACAGCGTAAACTTCTTGGGGCATGTGATTTCACGAGACGGTATATGTGTAGACCCGAGGAAGATCGAGGCCGTTCAGTGTTGGCCCAGACCCACATCGGTTACGGAGATTCGTAGCTTTTGGGGGTTGGCCGGTTACTACAGGCGCTTTGTGCAGGACTTCTCCAGTATTGCTACCCCTTTGACCGGGTTGACCCGGAAGGGAGTTCCTTTCGATTGGACGGAGGAGTGCGAGCACAGTTTCCAGCAGCTACGGACTCGGCTGACTACGGCACCGGTATTATCATTACCTTCAGGATCAGGCGGATTTGTAGTCTATTGTGATGCTTCTCGAGTGGGGCTAGGGTGCGTTTTGTTGCAGCATGACAGGGTGATCGCGTATGCTTCGCGACAATTGAAGAAACATGAACAGAACTACCCCACTCATGATTTGGAGATGGCTGCAGTGATCATTGCACTTAAGATCTGGCGACATTACCTATACGGCGAGTCGTGCCAGATATTCACTGATCACAAGAGTTTAAAGTATATATTTCAGCGGCGAGACCTGAACCTTCGACAGCGCCGATGGATGGAGTTAGTGAAGGATTACGACTGCGAGATCTTGTATCACCCGGGCAAGGCGAATGTAGTAACGGATGCTTTGAGCAGGAGGCCCGGGAGTAGTCTATCTTGTTTGAGCGCAGTACAGGGGCAGTCGTCAGCAGATTGGCAGATATTATGCGACCGCCGGGTACAGTTCGAGTTCACGCCGATTGGAGGACAGATAGCGCATGTCCGTGCACGCCCACAGTTGATCGACCGTATACACGAGGCACAGCACAGTGATGACCGATGTTCGGAGATCATGGCACAGATTGGACATGGCAGATTTTCCGAGTTCGTGATCGATGATCAGGGGGTACTACGATTTGGAGTTAGACTGTGCGTACCAGATGCCGAGGGACTACGGCGCGAGATTCTTGAGGAGGCACATCGATCGGTATATAGTGTTCATCCCGGTACCACCAAGATGTACCATGACATGAGAGGTGTTTACTGGTGGGACGGAATGAAAAGAGACATCGCAAATTTTGTGTCGAGATGCCTGACTTGTCAGCAAGTCAAGGCCGAGCACCAGAGGCCCGCGGGAGAGATACAGCCGTTACCCATTCCGGAGTGGAAATGGGAGCAGATTTCGATGGATTTCGTTATGGGTCTACCCAGGACTAGGCGAGGGTATGACTCCATTTGGGTGATCGTAGATCGTTTGACGAAAGCGGCTCACTTCCTGCCAGTGAAGACGACTTTCTGGTTTGCTCAATTCGCCCAGATTTACATCGACGAGATTGTACGACTGCACGGAGTCCCAACGTGTATTGTGTCCGACAAAGGCACTCAGTTTACCAGCCGGTTATGGCAGAGGCTTCAGGAGGCTTTGGGCACTCGCTTGAGTTTCAGCACAGCATTTCATCCGCAGACCGACGGACAGTCAGAGTAGACAATTCAGACTCTCGAGGAGATGCTCAGAACTTGTGTATTAGATTTCGTAGGTAGCTGGGATCATCACTTACCCTTAGTAGAGTTCTCTTACAATAACAGCAACCAGGAGACCATTCAGATGGCACCATTTGAGGCTCTTTATGGGAGGAGATGCAGGTCGCCCACCTGTTGGACAGAGCTCAGTGAGAGCAGTATCTTAGGGCCACAGATTGTTGAGGAGACGACCGCGAAGATCCAGTTGATTCACGATAGGATGAGAGCAGCCCAGAGTAGGCAGAGATCTTATGAGGACCGTCGGCGACGCAGACTTGAGTTTTCTGTTGGTGATCATGTTTTCTTGAGGGTCTCCCCAATGAAAGGTGTGATGAGGTTCGGGAAGAAGGGGAAGCTCAGTCCCAGATATGTGGGCCCTTTCGAGATCCTCAAGCGTGTTGGTGCAGTTGCATACCGGTTAGCCCTTCCTCCCAGTTTTCCAGATGTGCACCCCGCATTTCACGTTTCGATGCTCCGCAGATATCTTCATGATCCTTCGCATGCGATTCAGCACCCGACGATCCAGCTTGAGCGCGACCTTTCCTATGCAGAACAGCCGGTGATGATCTTGGATCAACAAGTGAAGAAATTGAGATCAAAGGACATTCCATCAGTCAAGGTACTTTGGCGTGGTCCGAGCAGCGAGGAGGTTACTTGGGAGACCAAAAGCGAGATGAAAAAGAAGTACCCCCGTCTTTTCGAAGGTACGTGTGTTAGATTTTGAAATTCGGGGACGAATTTCTTTAAGGGGGAGAGATTGTAACACCTTAGGATGTGTTTAGTGACTATTATATTTAAATAAAGGGTTTTTAATAAAAAGTTTACCAAATTGTGTTTCAAGTACTTTTCCTAATTTAATAAATATTTTTTCTAGAATTTTCCTAGGCTTGCACGCACATGTGCATGTAAACTAGGGTTTTTAAAATGAGGTAATACCATGATTAGTAACCATGGTGGGTTAATCATGGGGATTAAGTCTTTTGGGTTTTAATTAAGTTTAATTAGTTATTTAATGGTTGCTTTAATTTGAATTTCCTTTGAGTTTTGACTTGAGAGAGAGAGAGAATGCATCATGGCAAAAGCCATGCTTGCATTTAATGAAGAGAGAGAGTAGAGGGGTTGACATTGGGGTTATGATTCCCTCTCATTCTTTTGTTGTTTTCTCTCAACCTCACTCTCTCACACACAAACACACACACACTTACCTCCACAGCAGCAGCAGAAGCAACCATCTCAGCAGCTGAAGCAAGCACAGCAGCAGCCAGAAGTAGCAACAGCAGCAACAGAGAGCAACAGCAGCATCAGTGAGCAGCAGCAACAGCACAACTTCGACTGCATCTCCTTCCCTCCACTTCTTCTTCTTCCTCCAGCTCCCTAGGGTCGAGTGTGGGGTATATTTCCTGAACTTCTCCCTAGTTTGCTTGTTTAGTGTAGTTTTTCTTCGGTTAGTGTTTATTGGTGCGATCTAGTGCGATATGTGGTGATTAGTGGGAACCTTGAGCAAGTGATGTATGTTTTGGTGTTAGTAAGTTGCTGGAGTGTTGTTAGGGCCTTATTAACCTAGCTTAACCCCCATTGCACTAAAATACCACCAGATCCCTATTTGAAGCAAATTCATCGTTTTTAAGCAAAATTTGAGTTTCTGTAAACTGCTATCGACCCGATGAGTTCAGATTAATTTTGAGAAGACTGCAGTATGTTGGTTAGGTATTGATTCCCCAGGTAGAACCCGGCCCCCTATTTCCGTACAGTGGCCGGCGAAAAATTCGATCTGGCCGCAATTTGCGGCCAGATGGGTAGGGTTTGGGTTGGGGTTTGGTCCTATAGGTGTCTGCAGCAACCCTTAGACTCATAGCATGTGTAATTTTAATTGATTCTTGCTGCAGAAAAATCTGGGGCTAAATACCTGTTTTTCCGTATTTCTAAACCTTCGCGACACGCGTGACACGTGTGTGGGTTTAGGGTTTCTGCGTATCGCGATGCGTTGGGATAGTTTCAGGCGCGTGATCACACGTTTTACCGTATCGCGCACACGCGCGATTGGTTTGCGACATGGGTTTCTAGTTCGACCGTAATATCACGTTTTTATGGTTTTGAGCTTATGTGTGATATTTATTGTGTGATTCTAGGTTCGCAGGCGAGTGAGACGGACGCGGCAAAGAAGGGAAAGCAAGTCGTCGGCAACACTTAGCGTGAGACTTCGGTGAGTAGATTTAACATCTACGGGGATATCACCCGCATGGCGTTATGCGTCCGGGCTGATAGGACCTTATTGTTATATGTTGCATTTACCTCATGGACTGTCATTGCATATTGCACTCCCTGCTGTATGTATGCTTAGAATTGATAGAACACCGCACTATTACTAACGGTTCATGTTGCACGAGCACTAATCTACATGTTACACACACACCGTTAGTAATTGCCATGACACACTCACTGTAGAACTGCCATGATTATATTGCTGTAGTTCATTTCACATATGATTCGATATGATTTTCATGGAAATTGGGAGCCGCATGATATCTTTAAAAATGGAAACTACTTTTAAAAGCGGTTTTCCCTTATACCTATATCATGGATTGATGTACATAGCACATCGCATTGGATTTACTTCTTGGTGTTGGATTTTCATGTGATTTCTGGTTTTGAGTACCGTGGGATTTTTAAGAAAACATGCACTATTTGAAAACCCGGTTCCTCGTGATATGATATTTTGGTGCGTCCACCACGCATTTTCTCGGTGCTGAGACGTGTGCTTGAAACCCGATTCGAGGAGATGGATGATCCGTTTGCGGGTTAGTGGTGGACCCAGTATGGTTCCCCGAGGCGAGAAATGTTTTTCGTGGAGTAGACGATGAGCCTAGCAGGGTGGCGAGTACCTACCGGTGATTGGTTGGACCTGGCGGTTATCCGGAGGATACTGACCAGAGTCGAGAGATGGATGCGGGATGATCCGTACTGCCGGGGCCGAGGGCCGATACCGCAGACGGGCCCGTGGGCTGATCCGGACTGACAGAGCCCGATATGTGAGGATTTGCGTGTCGATGCTGGACACGAGTATTTTATGATATTTTGAGTGCCGATGTTGGGCACTCGTGATTTCTCAGAGATTTACAGGATTTGAGGGCCGATGGGTGTGCCGGCGCCTGAGTTATTTGGGATTTGGGTGCAGTTGTGGGCACCGATTATTTTCCACGTTGATATTCCGTGTAGATGTTGTTTATCCCATGCTCAGCATTGATTGTCATATATCTTATCCTGTAGTTATTTTACCCGACAGAGCATTTGCATGATTATTGCACCTACTGCTTGTCGTATATAAATCTTACTTGCTGGCATTTGATAGAGTAGCGCAGTACGTGCATGCTCGCGATTACCTTTATATGTTATCTCTATTCATGAGTTGGCAACTCACCCCCGTTGTGCCACAGTATTTGCAGGTTGCCCTCAGCATAGTCGCAGCAGGCTGTCTTTTGCATCTTTTGGCTACAGATACCACTACAGTTGCGGCGAGAGCTGTTTTGCATTTAGGTGGGTTGTGGTATCTGATTACTTTTATTGTATCCCTTTTTGTATCTAGTATTCTCCATCTACCATATATGTACTGGACATAGATACTGTGTGAGGACGATGATGTATATTTTGTACTCTGGTGTCGAGCTCGTGGGAGCCGACTGTTTTTATATGCAGTTTATATTTCTGTGGTGTTTACATATTGCTCATTCTTCGCTACGGCGTCGTATATTACTCTTGTGATGATGGTTTCCGCCGTTGGGCGTGATTGCTCCGTTTGGGAATGTTTTGTTTCATTACATTTCATTTTTACTCATATCCTCTTTATACCCGGTCTCGGGGCTACTTTTACAAAGGAAATGCTGCCAAAATTATTTAAATGATTAAGTAACTTTAAAAGAACTTATTGAATTATTTAAGGTTTTCTAAATGTTTTAACTAAATGTTTTCAACACTCACTATTTTTAAATGGTTTTGATTTTTGGGTTCGGCTTACTTAGTAGCGTTTCGCCTGTAGACTTAGCGTGGTTTAGTGCCGGTCACGAGTCGAAATATTCGGGTCGTGACAGTGACGTATTTTATCCCATATTCTGTATTTATTTTATATGCATTGCTTCATGTATTAGTAGTACCTGATAGAGTACCTTTCATGACTGTTGCATATACATATTGCCATATTATTGCTTCATGTATTAGTTATACCTGATAGAGTGCCTTTTATGACTGTTGCATACATATGGCCATTTAATTCTATTAGCTTGCATGTGATAGATTCGCGCAGTACGTGCATACTTGCGATTACCTGCATATGTTATTTACTATTCACGAGTCGGCAACTCACCCCCATTGTGCCACAGGGTTTGCAGGTTGTTCCCCAGAGTAGTCAGAGGAAGGGCTTTTCATCTATCGTATCAACTTTTGCTGCGGATACCGCTACGGCTGACTGTGTGCAGTTTTGCTATAAGTGGGTTTTGTGGTTATCTGATGTTGATCATTGTATATCTTTGTACCTTGTACTCTCCATCTACCATTTTCATGTATTGACTTAGAGACGTGATGTGAGGATGATATTGTATATTATTTTTTGACTTGGAGATTTTCATGTTGTTCACTTTATATCGTCTTTTTCTTCGCTACGACGTCGTATATTTGCTTGTAGTGGTTGTTTTCCGTCTTTAGGTGTGGATTTGCTCCCGTTTGGGGATGCTTTACTTATATATTTATGTTGTACCCTTTTTGGGGGCTTGTTTTACAAAGGAGGTGCTGCCAAATTTTTTAAAGGAAATAAATTGGGACTTTAAAGAATTTGATTGAGATTTCAAAAGTTTTAACCATGTTATTATCACTTACTACTTTTGACGGTTTAGATTGCTGGGTTTTTGGCTTACTTGAATTACGCTATGCCTGGAGACGTTATGTAGTTTAGGGGCGTCACGTACCAAATTTCGGGTCATGACAAAGTTGGTATCAAAACGCTAGGTTTTACCTTTTGGAGTGTAGGATGACGTTGGTATGATGGAGTAGGTAGCTTAAGCAGAATAACGTAGTGTGTGTATGTCTGCGGCATACTTACGACACGGTACTCCGCCTAAGTGACTTAAGTACTAATTGCTTGAAATTCCTTCCTTGATGATACATATCCATGTGATTCGATTTCTGTGTTCATATCGAATCCTATTTCCATTTATAGCCTTTTGCCGCCGATGACTATAAGGGCTCAGAGTGATGCAGCGAGAGCCGAGGTTAGAGTTGACTCGTTTGGGGCGAGGACTGACCAGGATGGTACGCTCGTTGCACAGGAGCAGATTGATCCACCTTCGATAGATCGTATCGCTAGGCTTGAGGCAGATATGCAGGACTTGCGCCAGATGATGAGGCCGTTGGTTGAGACCAGTCGAGCGCAGCGACAGGAGATTGCCACCCCTCTTACCCAGTTATTCCTTGTGATCAGCACACAACATTGTGTTGCGTATACAGCATCAGTGGACGCAGCCCTAGTTGATAAGGCACGTCTTCTCGAGACTTTGGGAGTTCCGGAACCGAGGAGGGCTCGTACAGGTGTATCAACCCAGAGACAGAGGCTTAGTCGCCGCGACAGATTTCATTTACGTCATGGGAGTAGCAGAGGCTTTGGACAAGGACGGTCATTTAGCTCTTATCCCCAGGAGGATCAGCAGTTTTTATCTGGATGTTACCGGTGCGGGAGTTTTGGTCATCGGGTTCGAGATTGTACGGAGCCACGTGAGCGCGAGGCAATTATACCACAGAGAGTTTGTGGTCGCGGATGATTTGTTCCAAGTGTAAAGGATGGTACAGGAGGAGTTCAGTCAGTTGCGGGTAGAGGGCAGACACAAGAATTTACTTCTACTCATCGGGACGCGTGGGCGTCCAGTGCAGAGTTTTTAGGTATTCATATTCGTATGTTCTTTTGTTGCACTTGTTTGTTTAATTCGGGATCTATGCACTCGTTTGTTCTAAACACTTCGTGCCGTGGTTGGGCCGAGAGTTGTGTATGCTAGATCATCCGTTTGTTGTGTTTACTCCTGTTAACGATTCCCTAGTTGCACAACACGTGTTTCGGTCGTGTGCCAATCGGTTAGGAGATAGAGATTCGTCCGTCGATTTGATCCTTCTTGAGATGTTGGACTTTGACGTTCTCTTGGGCATGGACTGGTTAGCTACGTGCTATGTGTCTGTGGACTGCCGCTAGAAAACAGTCATGATTTGTTTTTCCGGCACGTCAGTTCTTGTTGTGCAGGGGGGCAGTGGTGCCGCCTCTCACAGCTTGAATTCAACCTTTTCGCTAGTCGGCTTTAGAGGAGAGGATGTCGTGGGTTCTTGGCTTCCATTTGTGATACGGAGCCACAGTGGGTTCGTTGGACCGGGTTCCTATCGTGTGAGAGTTTTCCGACCTTATTCCAGATGAGCCGGCAGAGCTTAGCGAGCTTAAGGATCTACTGCAGAGTTGCTAGATAGGGGGGACTTGTGTGTCCGAGTGTTTCACTTTGGGGAGCTCCTACTCTGTTCGTCAAGGAGAAGGACGGCAGTTTGAGGCTGTGTATTTATTGATAGTCAATTGAATCGAGTTACGATGCGGATTTGGGCATCCTTTACCTCGCATTGACGATTTCTTTGATCAGCTCCACAGTGCGAGACATTTTTCTAAGTTTATTTTGGGATCGGGTCATCATTGGTTGCAGGTTTGGAGTGATGACATTCCGAAGACTGCTTTTTGTGCGCGCTACGGGCTTTATGAGTTTTTGGTGGTGTCGTTGGACTCACCAGTGCCCTAGCAGCATTCATGGATGTGATGAACCAGATTCTTCAGGCCGTTCCTCAACCAGAGTATTATTGTGTTATTGATGACATTCTGGTTTATTCCAAGAGTCGTGAGGAACGTGAGTAGCACTTGAGGATTTCCTTGCAGACGTTGAGAGAGCACTAGCTGTTTGCTAAATTCGTGAAGTGTTCCTTGACGCTTGATAGTGTTGACTTCCTTGGTCATGGGGTTACGGGAGACGGTTTTCGTATGGACCCGAGGGAGATCGAGGCCGTACAGCTTTGGCCCAGACCTGATCAGGAACAAAGGTCCGCGGATTTTTGGGCTTAGCCAGTTTTTACCGCCGTTTCTTGCAGGATTTCTTGCGTATCGCTGCAACGTTGACCGGGCTGACTAGGAAGGGAGTTCCTTTTGGACTGAGGCATGCGAGTTGAGTTTTCAGCAGTTGAAGACTCGGTTGACGATTGCACCAGTTCTATCTTTTCTTCTGGATCGGGCGAATTTGTTTTTTACTGTGATGTTTCGCGAGTGGGGCTCGATTGTGTACTGATGTAGCATGATAGAGTTATCGCTTTTACTTCCCGACGGTTGGAGGAAGTACGAGCAGGATTTATCCCACTCATGATCTGGAGATGGCCGCAGTGGTTTTGTGCTAGAGATTTGGGGACACTACTTGTACGGACAGCCGTGTCAGATTTTCACGCACCACCATTGCTTTGTGCACATCTTCCTGCAGCGGGTTTTGATTGTTGAAACAGCGCCGTTGGATGGAGCTTGTGAAGGATTGTGATTGTGAGATCTTTTATTACCCGTGGCAAGACGATTGTGGTAACTGATGCTTGAGTCGTAGGCCCGGGGGTAGCTTGTTCCAGTTGTGTATAGTTCAGAGACAGTCTTATGCAGATTTACAATTCTTGTGTAACCGTTGAGTATAGCTTAAGTTCTCCTCTACTGAGGGGACAGCTTGCTCATGTCCGCGCCCGTCCACTTTTGCTAAATCGTTTTCATGAGGCACGGCCTGCCGATGCTCGTTGTCTGAGAATCTTGATCATGTTTGGCTGGGTAAAGATTCAGAGTTCTTGATTTATGACAAGGGTGTGCTGTGTTAGGGACTCGATGGCGTATACCCGATACTGATGGGTAGAGACGCGAGGTCCTAGAGCTGGCACATCAGTCTGATTTCTGTGTTCATCCAAGTGCCACCGAGATGTAACGTGACTTGAGAGTTGGTTACTGGTGGGCACGGGTGAAGAATGAAGTTTCAGATTTCGCTTTGAAGTGCTTGGCTTGTCAGCTAGCTAAGATTGAGCATTTGAGACCGGCTGGAGAGTTGCAACCTTTTCACTGTTCCAGAGTGGGAATGGGAGCAGATCTCCATGAATTTCGTTGTGGTGTCTACCTAGGTCTTGTCGAGGGTATGACTCCATTCGGGTGATTGTTGTCCGGTTATGCTCAGTTTGCTCTATTATTCTTCGGTAAGTTGGTTCGTTTGCACGGAGTTCCTTCATACGTTGTATCCGATAGAAGCACCCAGTTCGCTAGCCATTTTGGCAGAAGTTTCAGGAAGCCTTGGGTACTGGTTGAGCTTTAGCTCCGCTTTTCCATCTATAGGCCGATGGTCAAATAGAGAGGACTATACAGACTCTGGAGAATATGCTTGTGCATACGTACTAATTGTTTGTTGGCTGTGGGATCATCACTTGCCGTTGATGGAGTTCTCCTATGATGATGGTTGTCAGGAGACATTTCAGATGGCAAATTTTAGGCCTTGTGTGTAGGTTGTGTCGGTCGCCAGTCTGTTTTACTGACTCCGCGTGAGTAGGATTTTTGGACCCCAGCTAGTCGAGAGGCTTCGGAGAAGATCCAGTTGATTCAGGTCAGGATGAGAGCAGCCCAGTGCCGACAGAAGTCTTCTGCCGACCATGGTGGTCGCAGACTTGAGTTCGCGGTGGGAGATCATGTATTCCTACGGATTTTTCCGATGAATGGCGTGTTGAGTTTTGGAAAGTTTAGTCCCAGATTGTAGGTCCTTTTGAAATCCTTTAGCGAGTTAGTTCTGTTTCCTATAATTTGGCACTTCCGCCCAGATTTTTGAGTATTCATCCCATATTTCTAGTGTTGATACTTTGCAAGTACCTTCATGACCTTTCTCACATGTTTTGGCATCAGACCATTTAGTTTGGACGCGATCTTTTCGTTCACCGGCAGCCGATAGTGTTAGTAGATCGGCAAGTGGAGAAATTTCGTTCAAGGGTCTTGCCATCTGTGGAGGTTTCTTTGGCGTAGCCGTATAGTGAGGAGATCACTTAGGAAGCTGCGAGCGAGATTGGGAGTTTTGCACTAATCTCCTTGAAGGCATGCATTATAGGAATTTTCAATTCGGGGACGAATTTTCTTTAAGGGGGGAGGAGATTGTAACGCCTTAGTTTTCGATTAGTGTTAATTAAGCGATAATGCGGGTTTTCTGTAAAAAGTTTACCAATTCGAGTTCCTCACAATTTATAACATTTAATTAATAATTTATTATTATTTGTTATAGCTTGCACGCATGTGTGCATGTTAATGTGAGGGTTTCCTTGTGCTAATCGAGTTTAGTGACCATGACAACATTAAGTTAATCCTAATCCTTACTTTACTTTAATCCTATCCTTGCCTTAACCTTAACTCTAAACCCTTGATATTTATGGAGAAATATTTCTTTGGTTGCTTTGGATTGGGAGGAGGTGGCATGGTGACTCACTTGAGGGCTTGGTTCGCATTAATGGAGAGTTAATGCAATTGGTGCACTCACCCCTTACACTCATCTCTCTCTCTCTCTAACTCACTCACAATCTCACTCTCTCTTTTTCTCTATCTCTTATTATTTTTCGTACTCCTCAACTCTCAACTGAACACTTGCTTATTCATCACTAAAACCTTCACTAAACCTTGCTAAAACTTCATCAAATCTCACAAAAATCACATCTAAAGCGTTGTTTTGCCTCTTGGATGCCCTGGAGCTTGGAAAGCTAAGATTTTTGAGCTTGTGGGAGTAGGTAATGATCTCTTTCTGTTAAGTAAGCCTTTTTAATGTTGCGTAGCTTGTTAGTTTCAGTTTAGAACGCGTAAAGTTTCGTTTCGGGTAAATATCGTATTTTTAGTGTAGATTTGGGTCTCGGACGATCTGCTATCAAACCAGGTATTTGTTAGAAAAGTTCTCATCATAGTGACCTAGTGTAGTAACCTAGAAGCTACCCTCAAAACCCGAGATCATTCCCTTTGAAACAGGCCGCAGATTTATTGCTTCTGGCCGCAAATTGCGGCCAGACTGGTGAGTGGGGTGTTGAGTTTTGGGTAGGGGTCTCTGGGGTTGTGTGTGATCTTGTGGTATGTGCAACTTTTACAAATTGTTTGGGTAGAAAAATCTGGGATCACTTTGCTTGTTTCTAGTGTTTCGATTACACGCGTTACGTTATACGATACAGTTCGTGTTCTTATGTTGCTGTTGCTCTTGGGTTGGTTTCGTAGTGTCGCTACATGCGTTAGCCACTAGACGAGCACTTAAAAGTATGTTTGGAGTTGATGCGTCGGTCAAATTTAGTTGGTACGTGTTATTGCTCGATTTCTAATATTCACTTGCTTTGTTGTTATGTGATTTAGGATCGTAGGCAGGGACTTCGGACGCTGCGAAGAAGGGGAAGCGAGTGGTTGGCTTTATTTAGCGAGGATAGTTGTGAGTAGATTTAACATCTACAGGGAAATCGCCCGCATGGTGTTATACGGTAGGGCTAGATATGATATGATATTAGCCTCATGTTATATTGCACATATAGAGATTGTGCATAAAACTTCATTATATATTATTACTTGTTGTGCTTAGACTTGTACCCTTTGGACACTGCACTATTATTGACGGCTCATATTGCACGAGCACTAATTGTATGCCACTCACACCGTCAGTAATTGCCATGACACGCACAACACTTATACATACGTGAGATTGTATTGGTTAGGGACATTGAGACATTGATTCATATTCCATTGTGCATATGACATATAACATACCTGTATACCTACATGCTTATACATATGCCTTGCTATGCCTATATGAATACACATACCTGGAGGGTATTGTATCATTATTGACATGTATATACACATACCAAGCTTGATATAGCTACACACATACCTGGAAGGTATCACATCATTTTTGATAGGTAGATATACATATCTTGCTATACCGACATGTTTACGCATACCTGGTTATGGCTACATGTTCACCTTTATATGATGTTGTATGGATTTGGAGAAATTAGGAACCGCATGATATATTTCATAACTTGTTGTAGGCGGTTTTTTTCTTTATATGCTCATATTACTGTTTCATGTTGCATATATTATATTTCATGGATTTACGCATTGAGATATGGATTTCATATGATGTTTTCTGGATTTGAGGACCGTGGTAGTTTCATGAAATTATGCATTATTTGAAAAACTCGATTTCTCTTGATATGATATTTCAGCGTCCACCATGAGATTTCTCGGTTCTGATATATACCCCATGCGAGGAGTGGTGTGGGCCATGTGCGGGTACATGGTGGAGCCCGGAGGTACCCCGGGACAAGAAAGTTATGTCGATGGATTAGCCGATGAGCCTAGCAGGGGAATCATACCTACAAGTGACAGTATTGGACTCATCGGTGATCGCGTAGATATCGACTGGAGTCATGTACATATGGATATGGGGAATTCGAGTGTCGAAGCTGGGCACTCGGATTTCCGATGAACGTATGATACGTACATATCAGGGCCAGTCGTGGTGACGACGCCTGATGGATCAGTATTTATGTGTCGATACTGGTCACTAGTTTTCATGATATTTTACTCCAAGTATATATATCAGTGGTATGGGACGTTATTATATATGCATATATATATATATCAGTGGTATGGGAAGCTGTTATATATATATATATATTTATAATATATATCATCATAATGATCTGTGCAAGTATTCTTATTCATTATATATGAGGGCCGATAAGAGGGCCAATCTGTGGGCCGATATGAGGGCCGACCTGAGGACCGATTTGAGGATATTTGGGATTTGGATTGTCTTGATGGACATTGGTCCTGCCACGATGAGGATTCCGTGAGGATGACATGTTTTATCCCATATTCCGTATTTATTTTATATGCATTGCTTCATGTATTAGTTTCACGGATCACACTCTCCCAAATCGAATCTCGACAAGGAGAGAAACAACCGCTTACGGGTCCTCTCGACTCGTAAGAGGAAAAATTCTCTTATAAGATCCTTACGACTTATAAGGGAAAACGTACTTAGGAATCCTCACAATTCTTAAGGAGAAAATACACTTCCGGGATCCTCTCGACTCGTAGGGAAAAAAGTCTTCATGAGACCCTCACGGCTCATGAAGTTGAAAAGCCTTAGGCGGCAGATCTAAACCTGTCTCCTAAGCCATTGCTACCTTATAAAGAGTTCAGAATGAAATGTCATCTACCATCCATGGGCCAGCGTTGCCAAAGCCACATTCGCCGCTGAAGTAAAGAAGCTACATACGGGTCCTCACGATTCATAAGGAAAAATACCTGAGCGAGATCCTTACGACTCACGGAGGTAATGAATATTTAGAAATCCTCACGATTTCTAGGGAGAATTTGTACCTACGAGATCCTCTCGACTCCTAGGGAGAGAAACCTTCTTGAGACCCTTACGGCTCATGAAGGCGAAGAAAGTCTTAGGCTACAAGGACCCTAAACATGTCTCCTAAGCTCTCAATTCTGTGGCCATGCATAACTCTGCACTACTTCACCCACGTACGTACTTATGTGGGCAAAGTAGTGGGGGGCATTTGTTCCCGCCAAAATTTTGGCTCACAACCTGCTCCCTTATAAAAAAATATATATATAAATAAATAATAAAATAAAAAAATAATAAAAAATAAAAAATGAGAGGGGAAAAACTCCACATGCAAAGAATGGAACAAATGCCTCAAAGCCAAGAGTTAAAACATTGTGAAGCAACGCTTCAGATGCAGCGCCAAGTGCGCTGTGCCCTAAAAAGCGCACCACGTGCAAAACACGTATGCGCTAGCGCTAAGTGCGCTGCGCTCCAAGCAGCGCACCACGTGCAAAGCACGTGTGCGCTAGCGCTAGGTGCACTGCGCTCCAAGCAGCGCACCACGTGTCATACACGTGTGCGCTGCCTTTTAAGCAGCGCACCACGTGCAAAGCACGGGTGCGCCAGTGCTGGAACCTAAAAGCTCCCCAACTGTCAGATCAAAACTCTAATAATAATGATAAATCATTAATCAGAATTAAAATTCTGTTATGGAAAGATTTTCTCAATCTTGTTAAAAAACAAAAAGATTGTTTTCTGTAAAATAGAAGCCCTAGGATCAAAGATCCAACGGTGCGAAATATTCCCCAATCAATCTGAGAAAGATCTCTTAAAACTGATTTAACAAATCAATTGGCCCTATATAAAGGCCCCAAGATTTCAAGTCTCATAGAGAGAAACCCCCCTACAAATTTTGAGAAAACTCAAAGAAAGAAAAGCAAGCTCTTAGAAAAAGAAGATCATTTGTTCAAGGGAAAGAATGATTCTTGAACAATGAACACAGAGATGAAATCGTCTCATGAAAAGAAGAATCATCTTCTTAAAAGATCATAGATCTACAAAAGACCAAGGTCTTTGACAAAAAAAAGAGATCAAAAGATCTCATCATAAAAACAAAAGAAGTATTTACTTCATTCATAGATCATTGATCTACAAAGGCAGCGCCTTTTTATAAATAAGAACTATTGTTCTTGAATCTTGAGGCAAAGCCTCATTTTAAAAGAACATAAACTTGTTCTCTGATCATAAATTTGATCAAATGCGCATTGCGCTATTAGAAAGTGCATTGCACTCATGAACTGTGCGTTTGCGCTCCTTGGACCGGCGCTCAGCGTCAAAACATGCCGCGTGTCAACCATAGACACCACTTGCGCTTTGCTCTCCAGAAACAGCGCACTGCGCTCATGGGCTGGCGCTCAGCGCCAAGCGCGCCACGTGTCACTCACTGGTGCCCACTAAACTAGCGCAATGCGCTCGTAAATTGAAAGCGCAATGCGCTCATATACTGGCGCTTAGCGCTAAGCGCGACACGTGTCCTTTTCGTGTGCGCTACTTGGCAGAAGCGCAATGCGCTCTTTAATTGGCGCAAAGCGTCTGGCACGCCACGTGGCGCACTGTTACAACACACATTGTTCTGATGAATGCTATGCATTCAATACAAGACAAAAAGATGTCAGAATTCAATGCTTAGCATTATTAAAAGGCCCGAGCCCAAATAAAGGCTTAATAGCCAGAACAAAATGTTAAACATTTATTGGACTTAGCCCAAGATTGGCCGTAAGTCCTCAACTCATATCAATTGAGCCCATATGCTCAACAGACTTTAGTCCCAAATTGGACTATAAATCTTCCAACCAAAATTGGTTCAAGGGTACATCTCTGAACTCCTCTGATATTTGTCGTTGTAATCCTTCAACGTCTTCAGAAAGGTGCCGGGTCCCGGCAACCATACATTTCACAGACTATGACGTCTTTAAACTGGATTATAGGGTCCTTAAGCCCACGGAACTTGATGTCCTTAACCTTGACTGTGAGGTCTTTAAACTCACGGACTATGATGTCCTTAACCTTGGACCACCATGTCCTTAAACTGGTAATGAACCACCATGTCCTTAAACTGGTAATGGACCACCATGTCCCTAAACTGGCAATTGACCGCAAAGTCCCTAAACTAAACAATAGAGCCCAAATGCTCTTTTGTTGGATCTAAATGATCCTGTTAAGTTGATCTTAGTCTAAAATTAGACTAACGTATCCTTAACAAACGTTGAGTCGTTCTTAGTCTAAAATTAAACTAACGTATCCTTAACAAACGTTTAAGTTGATCTTAGTCTCAAATGAGACTAACGTATCCTTAAACCCAAACCAAAACCCAAATCTAAGAAAATACGGATTTGGACTAATCCACGCACTACGGGCGACAACATAAATTAGTCTCCGTATACAATCCATGGGCAACCACAAACAAAACAAACACCAACGACACAGAGTGACCATCTGGAGAAGGAGAAAGTTGTTACCGCGATGCGGTAGTGTAATTAACTGCAGAGGCTTGCGCCAGCGGGGAAGAGCGTCCCCACAATCAGAAACCCCTCAACGAGGGAGAATCTGACGAAGTCTGCTACATCGGCCGCATCCATTTAAACCTTCGATACACGATGCCATAAATCAACTTGGCATCTTCGGAGTGGTGGACGGATAGCACCAATTAGCATCTGCCCCGAATTTCAGGCAAGACGTTCGCCGCGTCTCCGCCGCGTCTTTCGGAGGGGAACAGATTCTGGCACGCCCGATAGGACCTTTTCCTCTTTCCATTCCACACTTCGTGCTTCGTGTTCGCGAACGAATCGCGGTTTGCTATGGTTGCCTGTGGATTCGAGGTACTTAGATTTGGTGTCTTGCTCCGTGCAGAAAACAGAAGATCAATGGCTTCAAACTGCACTAACTGCAATTGCAGCTCTCGCTCCGTCCCGTCCAGAGGAGTGACTTACGGACCCCAAGCGGCCTCCATCTTCACTATGCCGGTGGAACAGGTGACTCAGGCCACCACTGGGCTATTCTTCAGGACTATGCTCCCACCGATGAGCTTCAATGACCTAATTTCGTCGCAAGAAGCTCCAAAGAAGTCGGTTTTTGATCGGCTTACAACTACTGCGGCCCCTCTCAACGGATCGCCCAAGTCCAACGCCTCAGTTTTCAGCAAACTGGGCCAAAGCTCAAATGGGCCCATGAAGAAGCCCGCGATACCTGAAGCGGCCATCCCTGAAGCGGATGGCCATTCCTGCTCCATGCGAAGTCACGAAGTGTCATGACCCGAAAGTACGGAACATGACCGACACTTAGACTACGAAACGTCTCGAGGCGTACGTAATCTAAGTAAGCCGAAAACCCAGAAATCCAAACCAAGAAAAGTAGTGGAGTGAAGGAAAACCAACTAAAAGCAAGTAGTTTTAATAGCATAAGCCGAATTATGCGTTTTAAAAAAAACATCAAGTATTTTCTGAAAATTTCGGCGGAGTCTTCTTTGTAAATACTGGCCTCCAAACGGGATGCAACATGAATAGTATACAAAATCAATAAAAAGGCATCCCCAAGCGGGAGATAGCTCTTTGTCAATCGACGGTAACAACCACAAAAGCAATATAAAATACAACGCCAAGGACGAGGATCAAAACTCAAAAGGAAACTCAAAACAGCAAGAAAATCCATAGAAATACAACGCGCGAATCTAAGGTCGAAAGAATAAACATTACCGGTCTCTATCTCTAAAATAAATACATGCTTGGTTGATGGAACTTCTAGATAAAACAGAATAATAATATACAAGGTATAATGATGGGTACGATACAAATAAACCCACCTACTAGCAAGTCACCCGAAAAGAAGCAGTGCCAGCAAAACCGTAATGAAACCTGTACGACAAAACCTGCAAGAACTGTGGCACAACGGGGGTGAGTTGCCAACTCATGAATAGAATACATATACGAACAGGAATCGTATGTATGACGCAATCCTAGGTCATACGATCATAATATATAATCCTAAAATATAAAACCTGCAGCCTATAACAATGGCTAGGGTAAATATCTAACCCAGGTATAATCCCATGTGCCCGTGTCAGTGCCTCAGGTAGCAATATATCATATGCATGCAGTATGAATGCATGAAAACAGAATACATGAAACTGAAGAAACTGCTTTCATAACTTAGTGAGATTTTTTTATATTTAAAATGAGGTATCATAATGAAATCAGCATAAACAGTGTCTAGCATCGACACAAAACAAGTATCCAAATATCTCAATATCTCTGTGTCGCAATCTCTATACCTCAATATCTCAAATATCTCTGTATGTCTCAATCTCACAACCAACGGCGCCGTCGGTCCAGACCGGCCCCTAATATCCATCTCAAGACCACGACGGTATCCTCCGGATATCCGACGCGTCGGGTAAAATCACTGATAGGTAGTGCTCCTCTGCCAGGCTCACATCATCATCACCATGCGCTTCTTGCCCCAGGATACCTTACCGGGTCCACCATGTACCCGAAACGGTTCATCCGTCTCCTCGAATCGGGTCTCGAAATCCATCAGCAAACTCATGGTGGACGACTCATACATCATGGGAAAACCGCGCTTTT
The DNA here is from genome assembly GCA_030015575.1 of Agapanthus africanus. NCBI lineage: Eukaryota > Viridiplantae > Streptophyta > Magnoliopsida > Asparagales > Amaryllidaceae > Agapanthus > Agapanthus africanus. Next base: position 342,249,155 of record CM057346.1, on the reverse strand, counting down.
CATTTAAAAAGAGAGAGAAGAAGTTTGTATAAGTTTTGCAGTTTTCCCCCAAATCCAGAAAATCTCATGGAAATCCGAATCCAAAACCTCAATAGCACGTAAAATAGTGAATATATGCATGAGAATCCATAAATGCGGTATAACAATGAATAACAGTATGCATGAAGTGACAAGTAATAACTACAATGTCTAAACTGGCATATAAAGCAAGTACACTAATATCATGTCAAAACTACTATCTAACAAGCTAAGTCAAGCAATAATATTCTCTAAGTGTACGTGAAATGGCAATTACCGATGAACATGTGTGTGAGCCGGCAAGTAAGTGTACGTGGTACATACGCATCATCGGTAATGGTGCTGGTGTCCTAACAGCATGATATCAATAATAGAATATGAATCACAATAAGTATGCGATGCGGAGCAACATCAATAATGAGCAGGAGCTAAATACTAGACACAAAGATAACAAATCTAGATTTAATATAAATCTAGTCTAACAACTACACTAAACTAAAGGGCTAAGCTAACTGGCTACTGAAGGTAAGGAAACCGCCTAACCTCTGAGTCGATACATATACCTACATGTATATGTTAGTCGGTGATCCTGCCTCAATAATATCACATCCGATACCATATCTATAATTAGACATTTCCAAGTCAAGAGTGCAGATCAAACATCAATATATAGCTCGTATGTAAATCCGTCGTACGGCATCCCCAAATCTGGGTACAGGTCAGTATCACATTCATCAAATTAATCGTTTGGTATCCTCTTTATCAAAGATCATAATCCGGGGTACTGATCTACGTCTCGTATAATACTAATATCATTAACTTAATCATGATCTGACTGCTGATCTACAGCTTCATACAAACCGATATCATCATCATATATCGTCATAAAGAGGTATACATCGCCTAATGCGACTTATTATGAATATCATAACATATCTTATCTCATATCACGATCACATGTCAACCATTCAATGTATAACACTATTCACATGTATCGTCATCCTAAGATCCGGTATAACATCAGGACGTATCTCAAGTACGAATCCTGCCATGTCACCGTTCTCGCGGTCTCAATCAAATCTTATCGACTCATCTCAAATCCCAAATACTATCCTCAAATCCAGTATGTGAACACATAGTCCCATACCCATGTGAACACATAACAATATAACCCCATATAAGTACATATGAAAGAAGAATGTATGCAAGTATGGGTGTGTGTGTGTAAATGTGGTGGAACCTCTACTCTAGGGTCTCGCAACACTAAACCTATCCAATCACACCTAAAATCTATCTTTATCATCAATAAACTCAACAATATATAATCAATATATATGTGTGTATACGTATTCGTATACATCACCACGAACTGCCGGGGTGCTATACGCCATCCACCCGACTTCTCCCCGTAGATATAAATCTACTTACCTGGTCCTTGCTCGCCGGTGTCGACGTCGCCACGCGCTTGCTTCTCGTCTCGAAGTCCACATGGGGTACCTACATATCATAACGCACCGTATCGCATTAAAATCCGACTCATGGACAAAACGATACACGAATCCCACATAAGTCAAACCCTATGGTTGCTTTCACAAATCAGCCTAAAAACCCACGACGTCGGCGTACAAATGCCAAACCATCGAGAAAAACCCAAACACACTCATTTGCACATTAACAAGCACTAATTATAATATAAAATAGGTTAAAATTCACAAAAACCTCAAACTCACTTTAAAAGCTATTTTTACGAAAATCTAGCAAGCAAAATTAATCGTTTTTGTACAAAACTCGACGTTTAAACAAATCTAGCGGCCGCAATATCCACTCAATATCATAACTAAGTCATATAAACCATTCCAATAATTTATTCTCATCAAAATATATATATTTACAAAACCTAGTTAACAAAATTAGCACAATTTTCCATTTTAGCTCAAAACTTGGTGTTTTAATCAACTTTAATTATTTTAACAATTCTATTGGCCACAATTCTCATTAAAACATATTAACTAAGCCACACAACCATTAACTAGATTTTTATCTCACCACTTTATATAAATTACAAAAATCTAGTTTGCAAAACAAACATAATTAGGACAATTTAAATGTAGCAATCTAGCAATTGAGCAACTGGATTAGTTTTCTATGGCTTAGCATGATAACTACACCATTAAACCATGATCAATGTTAAAAACCCTCATTTGAATTTCACAAACCCTAATCCCAAAAATCAAACCCTTTTCTAGAATTTTCAAGTTTTCAAGTAAAACCCTAATTAAGCATCTAATTATCTAATTTCAAGAAATTAACAACAAATTCACTAAAGGGCCTAAATTATACCTCCCAATTTTGTAGATCTACCTTGAATTCTAGCCCTAAAAAATGCTCTCTTTTCACCCCAATCCATGCATGTTAGGCTAAACTAAAATGGGTAAGAGCTTGATTTGGATTTTGGGATTTTTTGATAGGTATTTGATGAATATTTTGAAGCAAAAGAGATAGGAAAAATGCGGGAAAAGAGGGGGCTGCAGCAGCAAGGGGTTTCAGCCAGGAGAGGGGAGTGGGGGAGGTGAGGAAATGGGTGTGGAAATTCTATGGTCGAAACCCTATCAAATCACCTTAAACCCATACCCAAATTAATATATTAAAACCCCTTTTAAAACAATTCATTTTCTTCAAGATTTGAAGTCAACCAAGAGGGAAAAATATGAGCTGTTGATGGTGGTGGGGCTGGCCATGGTGGAGGGGTGAGGAAATGTGAGAGGTTACAAAGAAATTTTCATGCAAAAAGACCCCCACAAGTTACCAAATTGCAAGTTTTAGTTTAAATTAATTAAATTTTAATTTCCCTAATTATAACTGGTTAGAACTTGAAATAAAATGCTAAAAAAATTATATTACTCACTAGATTTTAGTTTACATGGTTCTAAAGTGTGTAATTAGCTTATTCAAATTTGTATTTATCGCTAATTTAATGTATTTGTGACAGCTAAAAATAATATTAAAATAATTAATTTCGGAAAAAATTTCAGAAAATTAGAAATTTTACCAGTGGCTCAATAAACACCAAATACTAGCAATTACATAGCTAGAATATGTATATTTAATTTTATAATAAAAATATTTGTATTTAGACTTTTTACAGAAAACCCCCTTATTTTATCGATTTTCCGAAATTTCACCGAGACGATTTTCAAAGCGTTACAATCTCCCCCTTCCCTTAAAGAAATTCGGTTCCCGAATTTAAATTAAAACTCCCCCCAAATACTAAAATATCTAAGCAAAACCATCAAGTCGTCGGGGCTCCGAAATCATAAATACATAAAACAAATCGTAGCGCAGCACATGGGCATGAAAAATGAGCATATAACTCAAAATCAAAACTCCATCCAGCATCTCGCAATCATCGAAGACATGGTGAAGACACAATGTTTAAATCCAAAATGAAAATCAATATGATATACATCATTAAAACATCTGGAAGCAATGTATGCCAAATCTTCTTCAAATCGCTGTGCGATGCTCGCAGCACTGCACAGTGGCGGACGTCTACTTTAAGAAAATAACTACATATATATATATATATATATCTTTTGTTTAATATGCACGTCCCGCCGTTTTGAAAGCAATTTCAGAAGGGTTTCCTTTATAAAATGTTTTGTGCCATCTCGGACACGTAGGTAAATACTGAGACTATAGCTCTTCTTTGGAAATCCCTTCGATAACTATCAATGCATGTAAAAATATACTCAGGTACTGTCCTGTGACTAGTCCTGCTCAGTACTAAACCAAATAGCAAACATCATAAAATATACTGCTCCAACATAAATCAGTCCCAAATATATATATGAATGCCATGTGCGTCTGGTGCGCACGGAAATCGAAATCCATGAATGTGCCATACATATGCACAGAAACAACATCTAAGTGCATCGGGTGTGCACGAAACATCTGTCAAGGGCAACAGGTGTGACTGACAGCAAAACAGGTGAATCTGATATGCACGAAGAATCTCGATTTAGTGCATCTGGTGTGCACCAAAATCGTATCTCATAACATGCGCTCAACATGCGCGAAAATCCAAATCAGGTGCACAAGGTGCACAAAACAAATATCGAACATCACAATCTAAATCGAAGTCCAGTGCATCTAAGTGCACAAAATGCGTATCCCTGCACTGCAAGCATATATGAATTATACCGAGTGCAAAAACCAAATCGTGTGCGTATATACGCAAAAATAAACAACTCAACTGTATGATACCCATAAAATCATAAACATAAGAAACCAAGGCACGAAAATGATATCAAGTGTAACAACTGTGCAAAAATCGTAAATATACAGTAGGGGCAACCATGGTGCATGAAAACAAATATCATGAAACTCAATCATCAAAATCAATCATGCGAATAGATCGTCCAAAATAACGAAATCAATTATGGCGGAATAGCCCCGCTCAAGCACATCCTCCACGAATCTATGGCCAACTGTCGTGGTCACTCATAGCATGTCTCGTCGACGATCCTGAACTCTGGCTTGCCGGTGTGCGTAATATGACCACTCCTGGGTCCAAGTCTTCTCGTAATTCATTCCAGAAATGTCCTGTCGAGATCTCTCCCAAATCTCGTCTCTGCCGAACTGTCCGGAAGTCATCATCTCTTACTAGATCTATTCTCGTTCCGGAATGGCAGCATACTCATCGCGACTCCTTCTAGAAGGTATATCCAAGTATAATGCCTCTACATGCGTATCGCATCTCTGATGTCGGCGGAGTGGAACGTCGTCTCATCAAGATCTCGTACGAACCTCTTATTCCACTTTCTTTAATGTCGACTGCATCGGACTCGTCTCGTCGTGGCTGCATGGACTGTGCTCCAATGGCTATCCTCATATCTGGAGTCTCCCAAGAAATGCATCTCACCACCTGCCATCCGAATGAAGTCGAACCATTTGATCGATTCGTCAAAACCTCATAATCCCCCAAGAGTTCAACATCTTGGGTACAGTTTAATAGTATCGAGTACGTACCACAATATCGATGGTCCAACCGTAGAAGGGAAAACCCAAGACTCACTAATGGCGCCGCGGAACTGCCGCAAACCCTAAGGTTCAAAGGCTTTCACACGGTCATTAAGTCGAGTTAGGGTTTCATTCTTCTAGAGGGTCCATAGAATTGCCTGCATGTCTTTTCGAATACTTTAAACTTGGAATAATAGGTTTCTGACATTCGATCGTCTCTATCGACTCTCAACGTATCCGCGTGATGTCGTCTCTAGCTGTAATCAATCTATCTGATGACCTAGCATCGGGGTAGTGAATGAACCACATGTCTTAGTCATTCATCCTCGGTGACTAGCGACCTTCTCTCATCTTTTAGTACAACTCGTACTGCAATAGCTCCAACATCTGGGGCAATATCTCGTCGTTCGCAGCAACAACTGGCTCACTCGTCTGCACGCTGAACCGTGCCTTAATCATCATGAATAAGCAATACATCAACGGTCATCAAAATCTGGTTGGCCTTTATCAGTGGCTCAATCCTCTAGGGCTGATCTGCACGTCTGAGTAATCTCATATAGCAATCTACCCAACGCTCGTGGCACGAAAACACAATAAAAAGACACATCTCTGCAATCGTGTGTCGCCGGAATCACGCCCTGGTCAGTCTTCGTTCTTGATGAGCTCGTGCTGACCGCAACTCTAGCCGTAGCTCTCCCTGCCCGTAATCGTGGCAGCAAAACCATGAATGGTACCGATGAGGCTAGATCATAGGAAGGAATATAATACTTAACAAAGAAATGTACATCCTAAGGCTTCTTAAGTGGAGTAGCGTATCGTAAGTATACCGCGGAATATACCCACGGTACGTCACTATAGTTTAGTCACCTATTCCATCAACCAAGGGTCATCCTATGCTCCGAAGGTAAAACCTAACGCTCTGATACCAACTTTGTCACGACCCGAAAGTACGGAACAGGACCGGCACTTAGACTACGAAATATCTCAAGGCGTACGTAATCTAAGTAAGCCGAAAACCCAGAAATCCAAACCAAGAAAAGTAGTGGAGTGAAGGAAAACCAACTAAAAACAAGTAGTTTTAATAGCATAAGCCGAATTCTCCTTCTCTTCAAGAACTATATTAGGCAGATGAAGATCCACGTTGAGTGCAGCAGCATACGACTTCTGAGGTTTCGCAGAGGAAGATGGAGGGGCCTCGTGTGCAGGGGGCCACCCAGAAACCGCCATGAATGGCATGCGTTTTAAAAAAATATCAAGTATTTTCTGAAAAATTTCGGCAGAGTCTCCTTTGTAAATACTGGCCCCCAAACGGGATGCAACATGAATAGTATACGAAATCAATAAAAAGGCATCACCAAGCGGGAGCTAGATCTTCGTCAATCGACGGTCACAACCACACATGCAATATAATATACAATGCCAAGGGCGAGGATCAAAACTCAAAAGGAAACTCATAACAGCAAGAAAATCCATAGAAATACAACGCGCGACTCTAAGGTTGAAAGAATAAACATTACTGGTCTCTATCTCTAAAATAAATACATGTTTAGTTGATGGAACTTCTAGATACAACATAATAATATACAAGGTATAATGATGAGTACGATACAAATAAACCCACCTACTAGCAAGTCATCCGAAAAGAAGCAGTGCCCGCAAAACCGTAATGAAACCTGTACGGCAAAACCTGCAAGAACTGTGGCACAACGGAGGTGAGTTGCCAACTCGTGAATAGAATACATCCACGAACAGGAATCGTATGTATGACGCAATCCTAGGTCATACGATCATAATATATAATCCTTAAATATAAAACCTGCAGCCTATAACAATGGCTAGGGTAAATATCTAACTCAAGTGTAATCCCATGTGCCCGTGACAGCGCCTCAGGTAGCAATATATCATATGGATGCGGTATGAATGCATGAAAACAAAATAGATGAAACTGAAGAAACTGTTTTCATACCTTAGTGAGATTTTTGTATATTTAAAATGAGGTATCATAATGAAATCAGCATAAACAGTGTCTAGCATCGACACAAAACAAGTATCCAAATATCTCGATATCTCTGTGTCGCAATCTCTGTACCTCAATATCTCAGTATCTCTGTATGTCTCAATCTCACTACCTAGGGCGCCGTCAGTCCAGACCGGCCCCTAATATCCATCTCAAGACCACGACGGTATCCTCCGAATATCCGATGCATCGGGTAAAATCACCGGTAGGTAGTGCTCCCCTGCCAGGCTCACATCGTCATCACCACGAGCTTCTTGCCCCGGGCTACCTTACCGGGTCCACCATGTACCCGAAACGGTTCATTCGTCTCCTCGAATCGGGTCTCGAAATCCATCAGCAAACTCATGGTGGACGACTCATACATCATGGGAAAACCGCGCTTTTCATTTAAAAAGAGAGAGAAGAAGTTTGTATAAGTTTTGCGGTTTTCCCCCAAATCCAGAAAATCTCATGGAAATCCGAATCCAAAACCTCAATAGCATGTAAAATAGTGAATATATGCATGAGAATCCATGAATGCGGCATAACAATGAATAACAGTATGCATGAAGTGACAAGTAATAACTACAATGTCTAAACTGGCATATAAGGCAAGTTCACTAATATCATGTCAAAACTACTATCTAACAAGCGAAGTCAAGCAATAATATTCTCTAAGTGTATGTGATATGGCAATTATCGATGAAGATGTGTGTGAGCCGGCAAGTAAGTGTACGTGGTACATACGCATCATCGGTAATTGTGCTGGTGTCCTAACAGCATGATATCAATAATGGAATATGAATCACAATAAGTATGCGATGCGGAGCAACATCAATAATGAGCGGGAGCTAAATACTAGACACAAAGATAACAAATCTAGATTTAATATAAATCTAGTCTAACAACTACACTAAACTAAAGGGCTAAGCTAACTGGCTACTGAAGGTAAGGAAACCGCCTAACCTCTGAGTCGATACATATACCTACATGTATATGTTAGTCAGTGATCCTGCCTCAATAATATCATATCCGATACCATATCTATAATCAGACATTCCCAAGTCAAGAGTGTGGATCTAACATCAATATATAGCTCGTACGTAAATCCGTCGTACGGCATCCCCAAATCTGGGTACACGTCAGTATCACATTCATCAAATTAATCGTTTGGTATCCTCTTTATCAAAGATCATAATCCGGGGTATTGATCTACGTCTAGTACAATACTATTATCATCAATCTAATCATGATCTGTCTGCTGATCTACAGCCTCATACAAACCGATATCATCATCATATATCGTCATAAAGAGGCATACATCGCCTAATGCGACTTATTATGAATATCATAACATATCTTATCTCATATCACGATCACATGTCAACCATTCAATGTATAACACTATTCACATGTATCGTCGTCCCAAGATCCGCTATAACATCAGGACGTATCTCAAGTACAAATCCTGCCATGTCACCGTTCTCGCGGTCTCAATCAAATCTTATCGACTCATCTCAAATCCCAAATACTATTCTCAAATCCAGTATGTGAACAAATAGTCCCATACCCATGTGAACACAAAACAATATAACCCTGTATAAGCACATATGAAAGAAGAATGTATGCAAGTATGGGTGTGTGTGTAAATGTGGTGCAACCTCTACTCTAGGGTCTCACAACACTAAACCTATCCAATTACACCTAAAATCTATCTTTATCATCAATAAACTCAACAATATATAATCAATATATATGTGTGTATATGTATTCGTATACATCACCATGAACTGCGGGGGTGCTATACGCCATCCACCGGACTTCTCCCCGTAGATATAAATCTACTCACCTGGTCCTTGCTCGCTGGTGCCGATGTCGCCACGCGCTTGCTTCTCGTCTCGAAGTCCACATGGGGTACCTACATATCATAATGCACCGTATCGCATTAAAATCCGACTCATGACCAAAACGACACACGAATCCCACATAGGTCAAAACCTATGGTTGCTTTCACAAATCAGCCCAAAAACCATCGACGTCGGCGTACAAATGCTAAACCATCGAGAAAAACCCAAACAAACTCATTTGTACATTCACAAGCAATAATTATAATATAAAATAGGTTAAAATTCACAAAAACCTCAAACTCACTTTAAAAGCTATTTTTCCGAAAATCTATCAAGCAAAATTAACCGTTTTTGTAGAAAACTCGATGTTTAAACAAATCAAGTGTCCGCAATATCCACTCAATATCATAACCAAGTCATATAAACCATTCCAATAATTTATTCTCATCAAAATATATATATTTACAAAACCTAGTTAACAAAATTAGCACAATTTTCCATTTTAGCTCAAAACTTGGTGTTTTAATCAACTTTAAATATTTTAACAATTCTAGTGGCCATAATTCTCATTAAAACATATTAATTAAGCCACACAACCATTAACTAGATTTTTATCTCACCACTTTATATAAATTACAAAAATCTAGTTTGCAAAACAAACATAATTAGGACAATTTAAATGTAGCTATCTAGCAATTGAGCAACTAGATTAGTTTTCTATGGCTTAGCATGATTACTACACCATTAAACCATGATCAATGTTAAAAACCCTCACTTGAATTTCACAAACCCTAATCCTAAAAATCAAACCCTTTTCTAGAATTTCCAAGTTTTCAAGTAAAACCCTAATTAAGCATCTAATTATCTAATTTCAAACAATTAACAACAAATTCACTAAAGGGGCTAAATTATACCTCCCAATTTTGTAGATCTCCCTTGAATTCCAGCCCTCCAAAATGCTCTCTTTTCACCCCAATCCATGCATATTAGGATAAACTAAAATGGGTAAGAGCTTGATTTGGATTTTAGGATTTTTTGATAGGTATTTGATGAATTTTTTGAAGCAAAAGAGATGGGAAAAATGGGGGAAAAGAGGGGGCTGCAGCAGCAAGGGGTTTCGGCCAGGAGAGGGGAATGGGGGAGGTGAGGAAATGGGTGTGGAAATTCTAAGGTCAAAGCCCTATCAAATCACCTTAAACCCATACCCAAATTAATATATTAAAACCCCTTTTAAAACAATTCATTTTCTTCAAGATTTGAAGTCAACCAAGAGGGAAAAATATGAGCTATTGATGGTGGTGAGGCCGGCCATGGTGGAGGGGTGAGGAAATGTGAGAGGTTATAAAGAAATTTTCATGCAAAAGGACCCCCTCAAGTTACCAAATTGCAAGTTTTAGTTTAAATTAATTAAATTTTAATTTCCCTAATTATAACTGGTTAGAACTTGAAATAAAATGCTAAATAAATTATATTACTCACTAGATTTTAGTTGACATGGTTCTAAAGTGTGTAATTAGCCTATTAAAATTTGTATTTATCGCTAATTTAATATATTTGTGACGGCTTAAAATAATATTAAAATAATTAATTTCGGAAAAATTTTCAGAAAATTAGAAATTTTACCAGTGGCTCAATATACACCAAATACTAGCAATTACATAGCTAGAATATGTTTATTTAATTTTATAATAAAAATATTTGTATTTTGACTTTTTACAGAAAAGCCCCTTATTTTACCGATTTTCCGAAATTTCACCGACACGATTTTCAAAACGTTACACGAAGGCTGCTTCCCCTGTTCGAAAGTCGGCCTTCGCAAGACTGACTATCCCCTCTCAACGGACGTCAGTCTTCGACCGACTAGCGCCAATAACTGCCTCTCCTCAAAACAGGGGGCATGACGAAGCCATCCCCATAGCCGAACCAACACCATCTGCGCGACATGCTCTCCGTCGTCATTGGCGCCGAGTATGGAAGGCTGGGGGCAGCTCTCCATTTGGATTTACTCCACCAGCTCCAACGGTAGAGATCGATGCTGCTGTTCCAACCGGGAACAGCTTTGAATTGCTGAACAAGGTGCGCAGGAACTCTCCTACCGCCGTACTGAAAAGATCTCCTCCACCCGTGAAGAATGTTACAGAGACGAAGCCGGAGCAGTCCCCTCAGCGGCTGTCTTCCAAAATTTACGAAGTCTGGCATCAAGTCCAAGACTCGGTGATTGATCAAGACTACCCCCGCCGACAGGAAAAGCCGAAAGCGCGGCGAGAAGAGGACTATCCTGTCAAGCCACGGAATGTGTCATCTGTTTGGGTACCCGCTGCAACGTCTCCCTCAACTTCGATCGCCTATAAGAGGAGAAGGCCGAAGAAAATGCCCGTGTCTGCGACAAAAGTCAAGACCGCCGAAACCAAATGCCCCAAGTCTGGGGGCATAATGGTTCACACTATTTATATGGCATCCAGGAAAGAGGATAGTCGCGCTTCTACGGGCCACCGACCGCTCACCCGATCCATCACAAGAGCTCAGGAGCAACAGCAGTAGAAGCTTCAAGAGATGCTGGCTGCAATGGCCGCACTCACCGGACCAAAAGAAAGCCCGAAGGCATCATCGGAGCAGCGTTATGAACAAGAAACCGATGCTGACTTCCTTCGCAGATTCCTCGAAAAGACGGACAAAGAAGCCGCAGAGCAAGCGGCTAATATAAAGCGAATGGCACTTCTCTTCCAAGACATGGTCAGGATGATGATCCAGCCGGATCCCCCAGCCGAAGATCCTCCAGTAATATTTGAAGATGACAGAGGAGAAACATCGAATCCTCTGCCCGCTCTGTGAACAGCCAAAGAGGAAACAATCTCTAAAGCTGCCCTGGATGACTATATTGCTCAGCAAATAAGAGTCCACCAAGCAAATGAAGCGGCTGGCCAGGTCGTGAAAACTGGGCGACCATATCCAGGCTGGTATGACCAAATAAGTTACCCGCCAGGATATACAATCCCTAAGTTCCATGTATATAAAGGGACGGGGAATCCACATCAGCATGTCGCTTAATTCAGGGCCTTATGCGGCAACACTGGAGGCGACGACAAACTGTTGCTTCGCCAATTCATCGGCAGCTTAGCAGAAACGGCCTTCGAATGGTATTCGGAGCTGCCTAACGACTCTGTCAAAAAAATTGCGGAGATGGAACTGCTGTTTACACAAAGATTTGTAAGCGCCAGCGAGCGCACCCCGATCACTGCATTGATCAACGCCAGGATAAGGCCTGGCGAGACATGGGTTCAATACGCAATACGGTGGCGATACTTGATTAGTCGAAAATATTGCATCTTTTAGCCGGCAATTTCCTCATCATTTGCATTCATAATAGAAGTGTTCGGCGTTCATATTTCACATATTAGCAAAACAGTCGTAAAATATCAGATTGCATGTGTTAGAACTTAAAACCGGCATTTCTAGGGAAATTGACTGCATTTTATAGCATTGCATCATTTCTATATATCGCAACCCGTGTTTCGAAGTCCGTGCAGGAAAATCAGAAGCTTGCTCAAACTTACACCGCTAAAAGATACGCCAACTCAAGGATTTGGAATCTGGTATTGTTCTAAGAAGCATTCAGAGAATCAACATATCAGATACATACCCGAAAAGAGGTCCAGAGCAACACAAGAAAAATGCAGCCCCAAGGAGCCCAAATGGCCGCGGAACCGCGGCCTAAGCCGCCTATTGCCGCGGTTCCGCGTCGGTTTGTCGACGTCACCACTTCATCTTTGCACCAAAACACTTCTCTCAGGGCCCACACTTCAGTAAGACATGTCAAATTCCAGAATGTTCCAGAGGCTTCTGCCAGATCCGCAAACTAGGGTTTCTAAGCTTAAACAATCCTAGCTTAAAGCCTAAGCTAGCTCCTAACAAACTACCTTTTAGAAGCCTCAACAAACTTTTGGAGGGAATTGTAATTTCAAACCTAGACCTAGGGTTTGGGAGATCTATAAATAAGACCCTAGGCTCACTTGTAAAGAGGATCCCTCCATTAGTTCATTTTAGTAGCCAAAAGAGATCCATTCACTCTTATTCTTCATCTTCTTCCATAAATCTAGTGAGAAGACTTGTGTGAAACCCTAACCCTAATTCCAATCAAAAGCCAAGATCCTGAGTACCAAATCGAGCAAGAAGCCCTTCAACCTTTTATGAGCGGAGCCGGTCTTCAACAGAGCAAGTGGTCCAAGCCGATCCATGACTCACGGAGAAAAGCGACGCCAGATCGACAATTTAGTTCTTCCTTTTGTAGTTCTTGAGCGACTGTAATCAAATTGTTGATATAAATAAAAGGTGATATTCTTTTATCTTGTTTTCTTTAAATTCTTGCATCATGATATCTTTTCAATTCTTGAATGCTTTCTGTGTGATGATGTTTGAGTAATACTCCGCTCGTCGAGGAGTCGAGACGATCAATAGAATGATGATGTAACATATCTTAAATCGATTCTTGAATCCTACGAGTTTTGTAAACCCTAGCAAGATTCAAGAACCGACAACCCAATTCGTTGCGATGCTTTCTTGAATGATATCGCTCGAGATTGGGGAGTTACGATCGTTTCTTGAAATTGCTAGAGGCTAGAATGTGAATGATATCGACAAAAGAACAAGGGTTAAATGATGAAACCCTAGTTTCACGAGAAAGCCCTAACTCTCGTCGAACATCATCGATCTAGTATCAATTCTTCGAAGGACAAGAACACGATATCTTGAGATTATATCACATCTATAGATCAGATCGATTCCTACGAGCCTCATTTAGATTCTTGACATTTGGTTGGAAAAATCATCGAAACCTGCTTCTTGATTGTTTATCATTTTCTTGAATTCTTGAATAGAATAGTGACACTTGAAACAATTGATAAATCTTGAATCATGCTTTCTTTTCTTTTCGATTAACTTTTTAATTCATACAAATCGAACATTGAAATGAATCGCACAATCCCTGTGGACGATCCGCACTCGCTTACGATCTACAACTGACACCGTAATTGATTGTGGTCAAATATAATTCTTTGGTTGTGATTTCTTTATACAATTTTCTAAATACCGACACAAGATACTGTTATCGATCAAATGAAACCCTTATCGGGAAACAATTGATTCGATACTTGCTTTTACTACACACATCAAGAATTTTCTATAACAATCAAATGGCGCCGTTGCCGGGGAGCACGCGCTAATTCGTTTCTTATTAAAGTTTGAATTGAAAGATTTATTCCATTGTTATTTTGAGATAAAAATTCGTGCAAACCCTAAACAATTTGTTGTGGTTCATTGCAAGGAAATCTGGAGCTGTTTGGCAATTGAAGAAAATTTTTGGAATATACCAAAGAGCTGAGGGAGTCTACAGAGCCTCTCTGAAAAATTTTGGTGCAGTGTTCCTCTCATCAGACCGCGGAAGGGCGGCATTAGAAGGCTATTGCGGCGGAACCGCGGCATCTTGGAGGGTTCTCTGTAAAATTTTTGCTTCAGGTGATTTCTTACCTTCTCCTCTCTCCTCTTTTTAGCTCCAACTAATAATTTTCTGCAGGATTCTTTGCAAATAATCGCTGCTCGCAAATTGCAAAATTAAATTTGTGCGTGATTTTGTTTCTTGGTTATTTGCATTCTAAATATGGATATTAAGGGGCACGGCCAAATCCAAATTAGGTGGGGAGTTCATTACCCTTCCTAGGCCCCAAAAATCGCAAAACTTGCATCCGCATTGACCCACATTAACTAATAAATATTTAGAGATGACTCTAAGGACCGTCGCCCTCACTTAGGACAGAAGAAGGCCGTGGGTAATTCATTGCTTATCCGCGTTATCTTGTGGTGCCTAGGCAAGTGTGTCTAAGGCTAGTGGTTTTTAATTAGGCCCACTACTTACGTAGTGGAGTACTTTCCCACTTACCTGGCACTTATCCGGCCACAGGGGGACAAAGAGGCAGTGGAGGATTCTATCCTGTGACTTGTCTTTTGGCAGTTAGGAGCGGTCTAGAGCCGGACCTAGGTGACCACTAGATTCTAGGGTTTTTTTTGTTGCATTTGTTGTGTCGCATCATTTTTTCAAAAATCCATCCCTTTTTCAAAAGCAAACACCACATTCATTCATACCCCTAATTATAAGTCAACGCTGCCACTTGTACTAACCCTTTTTAGTGCAAGATAGGCTGGACACGGGATTCTAGTGCCCGTTTAGTCCACGTACCCTTTATCGACTCCGAAGTCGATATTTCTCCATTTACCTTTCCTTTACCCACTACCACACCAACTCCAATGGATCCGAATCCATCGAACTTCTTTAACCCTAATCTGCCGCCGTCCGTTGGTGCGCAGAATCCACCCCGCATCTCTCTCCAAGAGAGGTGCTATCCTACACGAGGTCCCCTTTCCACCTGTCTTTCCACTCCACCAGCCAACGGGGATAACTTTGAGATTAAACCCTAGTATATCAATCTTTTACCCAAATTCTACGGACTCGAGACTGAGGACGCTTACGTTTTCATTACTAAATTTGAAAATGTGTGCGCAATGATGGGTACGTCACAACTTTCAGTGGATGCTATGCGTCTACGACTTCTTCCATTTACTTTGTGCGATATAGCCGAGAAGTGGCTATATAACACTACCGCACACTCTATTACGAATTGGGAAGAATTCGTCGCTGCATTCCTTAAGAAATTCTACCCAATACAAAAGACAGCTCGAATCCGTAGCGAACTGAATCAATTTGCCCAGCTCCCTACTGAACCATTCTCTAAATGCTTTGAACGTTTCAAGGATCTATTGGTTCAGTGTCCTCATCACGGCATCCCGAGATGGGAATTGTGCCGAATCATTTATGAGGGCATTAACCCAAAAACTAAACAGAGCCTTGAAAACATGTGTCAAGGTACTTTTATGACCAAAGATGATGGGGAAGCTTGGAAGTATTTAGAAGAGTTCGCTGAAAAATCACTACAGTGGGAGAGTGGAACCCAACCATTGAATAGGGGTGGCATACACCAAATAGATGTTTCCATAGGTGTTCGAGCTGAGATGGCAGCAATGCAAAAGAAACTCGACGCTATGGAACACAAATTTGCAGCAGCCTTCCTAAACCCATTGTCGCTCCCCAAAACTGTTTGTGGGTGCTGTTCTGATCCGTCTCATTTAACGGAAGAATGTCCATTAAACTCTGCGTTTCATGGTCACGAGCATTCTAATGCCGCATTTCAAAGACCTAGAAACGATCCATATTCTTCCACGTACAATCAGGGTTGGAGGAATCACCCGAATTTCGCTTGGAACCAAAACCAATCTCAAAACACGGTTCCAAACACGAATAATTTTCAAAGGGCTCTTCCTCCACCACAGCAACCCCTTCAACTCTCTCAGCACCCCTATCAGTCACAAAACTTCCAAAATCAGGTCAACACTCCTGCACAGTCTAATCCTATGACCTGTTCTGACGAGTTCTCTCAATTCACTCAAACCATGAAATCACTTTTGTCAAATTTAATAGAGGTTTCGGCTGATGTTAGATCTTCCGTCGGTGAGATAAAGAAAAACTCAGTGTCCCAAGCTGAAAGTATCAGAACGATGGAAGCTGAAATCGCACGACTTAAAGCCGAAATGAGTGCGAGAGAAAAAGGGAAACTTCCCTCTCAACCCCTACAGAATCCTGGGCATTACAATGTAAATGCTGTCACAACGTTGAGATCGGGAAGAGTGCTGAACAATCATGTTGGGGAAGAAGTTGATGATACTAAAAATCATATCAACACCCCGGCTGAGACCTTTCCACACACACACACTTCTCCTTCTGATCCTTCTTCTTCTACCACACCACCGTCTCGCGAGCCTGTTCTCCATTTCCCACAAGGCTCGACACCTCAGTATAGCCCTTCTAGTTCTCCACAGACGATCCCCACATCTCTTTTGGGATCTCGTCTACCCCCTCTTCCTTCTCCTATGATAGATCCGACGCTCATTGTGAAAGCACCTTACCCGAATCGGTTAAGGGGTAATAGAACGAGTCCACATATGGAGAAAATTATAGAAATGTTCAAACAGGTTAACATCAACATCCCTCTCCTAGATGCGATTCAACAAGTCCCTGCTTATGCGAAAATTCTTAAGGACTTGTGCACTAGGAAGAGGAAGACACAAGTGCCGAAGAAGGTCTTTATGTCTAATAATATTAGCACTGCATTTATTCCCCAGCTACCAAAGAAACGTAAGGACCCAGGATGTCCTACAATATCGATTTCTATTGGGGGTAAAAACATAAATCGTGCTCTTTTAGACCTTGGCGCAAGTGTTAACCTACTTCCATATTCTGTATATGAGCAATTAGGGATTGGAGAGTTGAAACCTGCTCACTGCACTCTCCAAATGGCAGACCGTTCAATCACCAAACCAAGGGGTGAACTAGAGGATGTGTTGATAAAGGTCGGGGAATTTGTTTTCCCTGTAGACTTCATTGTGCTCGACACACAGCCTGTAGCAAACCCCCGGGGCCAAATTCCGGTGATTCTGGGTCGTCCTTTCCTTACCACTTCCAACGCTGTTATAAACTGTAGAAATGGTTCAATGAACTTATCATTTTGAAATATGACCATTGAACTAAACATCTACAAATTTGGAAGTCAGCCATCAGAACCCTCTGCTCATATTCTAGATGTGTGCTCTGTCCACGAGATCGCTCCCGATAATTGTGGAGCTGAGGATCTTTGCTTTTTAGATCTCGACGACATTACCACATCTCTGCTTGATCTTACACATGATCTTAGTGAGGACACTTTTCCTACACTTGAGTCCGACACTCCTGACTTTTCTCCACCCGAGTCTGTATCTTTCACAGGCTCTGAGCTTCTTTATAACTCCAAAAATCACTCGATGATCCCACCTTCTATTATTTCTCCGCCCACATTAGATCTCAAAATTTTACCTTCTCACCTTAAATATGCATATTTAGGTGAGAATGAGTCTTTACCGGTTATCATTTCCGCTTCTCCTGCATCAGAGCAAGAGAATGCACTTTTATCGGTATTGAGATCTACCAAAGAGGCGTTTGGTTGGAGTATGGCGGACATCAAAGGGATTAGTCCCTAGATTTTTGAACATCATATACATGTGATGGATGATGCCAGACTAACCCGAGAACCATAGAGACGGTTGAACCCCGTCATGAAGGAAGCGGTGATGAAGAGATCGTCAAATGCCTAGATAATGGTATTATATACCCCATCTCCGATAGCCAATGGGTGAGTCCTATACATGTCGTTCCTAAGAAATCCGGCATCACTGTTATTACCAATGAGGCAAATGAGTTGATTCAGACACGCACCCAAACTGGGTGGCGTGTATGTATTGATTATAGAAAACTCAATGCTGCCACGAGGAAAGACCACTTTCCTGTACCATTCATTGATCAAATGCTGGAACGCTTAGCGGGACGAGAGTATTATTGCTTTATGGACGGATACTCAGGCTATAATCAGGTCCCCATCGCCAAAAAGGATTAAGATAAAACCACTTTTACTTGTCCTTTTGGTACCTTTGCTTACAGTCGCACGCCCTTTGGGTTATGCAATGCTCCCGCTACCTTTCAGCGGTGTATGATGGGGATATTCTCTGATATGGTAGAGAATTTTCTGGAGATCTTTATGGACGATTTCTCGATTTTTGGAGACTATTTTTCTGATTGCCTATAGAATCTTGACGCAGTTCTTACTCGTTGCAAAGAGAAGAACTTAACTTTGAACTGGGAAAAATGCCATTTCATGGTCCAAGAAGGAATTGTACTTGAACATGTTATTTCACAGAAAGGCATTGAGGTTGACAGAGCTAAGATAGATGTCATTCAAAACCTCCCTCATCCCAAAAGCGTCAAAGATATTCGATCTTTCCTTGGCCATGCGGGCTTTTATAGGAGATTCATTAAGGACTTTAGCAAAATTGCTAGACCTTTAACTCTTCTCCTGGCCAAGGATACGACCTTCCATTTTGACTCGGACTGTGAGACAGCTTTCGACACACTTAAACACTCACTCACTTCAGCCCCCGTTCTATCGTCTCCAAATTGGGACTACCCTTTTGAGCTAATGTGTGACGCATCCGACTTTGCAGTAGGTGCAGTCTTAGGACAGCACATTGAAAAGATGCCACATGTGATATACTATGCAAGTAAGACCCTGAACGATGCACAAATCAACTATACAACCACCGAGAAAGAACTTTTAGCGGTTGTATTTGCATTAGAAAAATTCAGGCCTTACTTAATTGGCTCATCTATAGTTGTGTACACTGACCATTCCGCCTTAAAACATCTTTTGGCGAAGAAAGATGCAAAAGGTCGACTAATACGTTGGATCCTTCTTTTACAAGAATTTGATCTTGTTATCAAAGATAAGAAAGGATGTGAAAACGTAGTAGCCGACCATCTTTCACGCATCATTTCTTCCCCTGTGACCCTGCCGATCAATGATTCGTTCCCTGATGAACAACTCTTGAACATATCCGCTGAACCATGGTTCAGGGATATTGTGAACTATCTTGTCACGGGACTTATACCGAGCGATTGGTCAAAACAAGACAAATACCGTTTTCTATCCCAAGTAAAACACTTTTACTGGGATGATCCATATTTGTTTAAATATTGTCCTGATCAGATCATTCGCCGGTGTGTCCCGAAAGAAGAGTTCAAGAGTGTTCTTTCTTTTTGTCATGATCAGGCTTGTGGGGGTCATTTCGGTCCTAAAAAGACGGTGGAAAAGGTTTTGCAGTGTGGATTTTATTGGCCGACCTTATTCAAGGACGCATTTGAGCATTGTAAAACCTGTACACAGTGTCAGTACACGGGTAGAATCTCCCGGAGAAATGAAATGCCTCAGCAACCCATTCCGGTTGTTGAAATATTCGATGTTTGGGGCATTGATTTTATGGGTCCCTTTCCCAACTCCTTTGGGAATTTGTACATACTGCTGGCGGTTGATTATGTCTCAAAGTGGGTTGAAGCCATTCCATGTCGCACTAATGACAGGAAAGTTGTCATTAAGTTCTTGAAAGAGAATATCTTTTCGCGATTTGGACACCCACGCGCTATCATTAGCGATAACGGGACATATTTCTGCAACAGGTCTTTCGAGACTCTGATGCGGAAATACGCAATCAACCACCGACTTTCTACACCCTATCATCCCCAAACGAGCGGGCAGGCTGAAATTTCGAATAGACAGATCAAACTTATCCTGGAGAAAACTGTTGCTAAGAATAGAAAAGACTGGTCGGCCAAACTGACGGATGCTCTTTGGGCATTTAGTACTGCATATAAAACCGACCTAGGGATGTCTCCATATAAGATAGAGTTTGGGAAGGCATGTCATTTACCCGTCGAGATAGAGCATAAAGTATTGTGGGCTATAAAGGAAATTAATTTTGACCTAAACCAAGCCTGCACCTTTCGGAAGCTGCAACTTAATGAGCTAAGCGAACTCCGCGATGAAGCTTATGATAACACTGTAATTGTAAAGAATAGGACTAAGGTTTTTCACGATAAAAACATTTTGAGAAAAACATTTTCACCTGGTCAACAAGTCCTTTATGATTCACGATTACACCTTCATGCGGGTAAGCTCCGATCTCGGTGGAAGGGACCTTTTATTGTGCGGTCTGTATACCCGCACGGGGCAGTAGAAGTAGAAAATGTTTAAAACGGCACATTGTTCAAAGTGAATGGACATAGATTAAAGCCGTATTTTTCCACTGACCCCACGGAGGAGCTCTTGTTCTTACAAGAGCCAGTTTATTTGGATTAAAATTCCTCCGTCTCATCTTTATATCCTGTATATCATTGCATCATTTTTTGAATGAAGGTGAGTGAAAAGTGTAAGTTTGGGGGAAGTTCTTCACTTATATATTTTGCCCCCACTAATAATTCCCCCTAGGCTTACAGTTTTTGTTGGCATAGCGATTGGCAACAGTGAGGACACTGTTGAAATCAAGTTTGGGGGAGGTTTGTGCTTATTTTTGCATCATTTGCATATCATCTGCATTAGCACAAAACATTTCTTTTAAAAATCTATAAAAATTTAAAAATTTTCAATACCCACAAAAATTTAAAAAAATTTCAAATATAAAAATAATTTTAATATTTACACTTTTTTGTACATAAATAAGATAATAAAAGTTTAGATAATGAACAATTACATCCATGAGATTAGAAAAATTTAAGAAAACTAAGAAAATTATAAGTTTTCTTATACGAACTAGAAATAAGTAGTTATGAGCCGTTGTCCTAAGGGTTAGTAAGATGAAAGACGTCAATAATCTGAGGATAAAAATAAGTCTGAAAAATAGTTTCTATTCTGGAAGCCAAACATTTTGAACGTTGCTACCCTGCTATTCGCACTTACACACGTCTTGAAGCCTGGGATAGTAGAGGATACCTTGAAATGCTTTTGTCTTAAAGCCGATGTATGAAGGAAATAAAAAGAAAAAAAAAAGTGAATAAAAAAAATATATAAAGTGGTGAGAAAAATGGACACTGGTTTTGTTATCACCGAGGGCAATAAAAATGTATAGCGAGGGTGCTTCTTCACCTAGTGCCCTAAGGCCAATTGGTCTGGGAGTCACTGCTATGCCTAAGGTGGTGCAAGACGAGGAAAATACACCAAGTAAGCAAGCACAGGAGTAATCGGTCGGTTAGTACCTCAAGAAGTATTAACGGTCGCATGAAAGTGTGTGAGCAATCTCATCTAAATATTCATTAATTAAAAAGTACTGAGGCTGATGGGCAAGAGTATGATAGCTTGAATTGAATTCTCCGGGTATAGGGATGTCCTTTACACACACGCAGGATTATATGATCGATGTTTGGAAGAAAGATAGGATTGAAGAATAAGACGATGTTTTATTGAGGGAGGACGTGATTTCTAACATCTTTTCATGACCATTAAGATAGGGCTCATGACAACCGAAAAGCTAGCTTAGTTGGAAACCCTAATTTTCAAGGCTTTTCTTCTACAATTCTTTTCTTTAAATGTAATATTCATGATCTTTGTTTTATTATTGGATTTTGTGGGTGCAATCTGCTGAAAACCCTCAGGAGACAACACTCCTCCTAATAGGGACACCTAGAGGTTTAAAGGCTTGTTGCACGTGCTCAGTGCAATCGTGTTGCCTACGAAAGAGTGCTAGTTAGTTTTTCTTTTTCTTTATTTTCCCCTTCTCTTTTTAATAAAAAGTTCGCTCGAGACGATCGAAATTAAGTTTGGGGGAATTTGATTAGTCGAAAATATTGCATCTTTTAGCCGGCAATTTCCTCATCATTTGCATTCATAATAGAAGTGTTCGGCGTTCATATTTCACATATTAGCAAAACAGACGTAAAATATCAGATTGCATGTGCTAGAACTTAAAACCGGCATTTCTAGGGAAATTGACTGCATTTCATAGCATGGCATCATTTCTATATATCGCAACCCGTGTTTCGAAGTCCGTGCAGGAAAATCAGAAGCTTGCTCAAACTTACACCCCTAAAAAATACGCCAACTCAAGGATTTGGAATCTGGTATTGTTCTAAGAAGCATTCAGAGAATCAACATATCACATACATACCCCAAAAGAGGTCCAGAGCAACACAAGAAAGATGCAGCCCCAAGGAGCTCAAATGGCCGCGGAACCGCGGCCTAAGCCGCCTATTGCCGCGGTTCCGCGGCGGTTTGTCGACGTCACCACTTCATCTTTGCACCAAAACACTTCTCTCAGGGCCCACACTTCAGTAAGGCATGTCAAATTCCAGAATGTTCCAGAGGCTTCTGCCAGATCGGCAAACTAGGGTTTCTAAGCTTAAACAATCCTAGCTTAAAGCCTAAGCTAGCTCCTAACAAACTACCTTCTAGAAGCCTCAACAAACTTTTGGAGGGAATTGTAATTTCAAACCTAGACCTAGGGTTTGGGAGATCTATAAATAAGACCCTAGGCTCACTTGTAAAGAGGATCCCTCCATTAGTTCATTTTAGTTGCCAAAAGAGATCCATTCACTCTCATTCTTCATCTTCTTCCACAAGTCTAGTGAGAAGACTTGTGTGAAACCCTAACCCTAATTCCAATCAAAAGCCAAGATCCCGAGTACCAAATCGAGCAAGAAGCCCTTCAACCTTTTATGAGCGGAGCCGATCTTCAACAGAGCAAGTGGTCCAAGCCGATCCATGACTCACGAAGAAAAGCGACGCCAGATCGACAATTTAGTTCTTCCATTTGTAGTTCTTGAGCGACTGTAATCAAATTGTTGATATAAATAAAAGGTGATATTCTTTTATCTTGTTTTCTTTAAATTCTTGCATCATGATATCTTTTCAATTCTTGAATGCTTTCTGTGTGATGATGTTTGAGTAATACTCCGCTCGTCGAGGAGTCGAGACGATCAATAGAATGATGATGTAACATATCTTAAATCGATTCTTGAATCCTACGAGTTTTGTAAACCCTAGCAAGATTCAAGAACCGTCAACCCAATTCGTTGCGATGCTTTCTTGAATGATATCGCTCGAGATTGCGGAGTTACGATCGTTTCTTGAAATTGCTAGAGGCTAGAATGTGAATGATATCGACGAAAGAACAAGGGTTAAATGATGAAACCCTAGTTTCACGAGAAAGCCCTAACTCTCGTCGAACATCATCGATCTAGTATCAATTCTTCGAAGGACAAGAACACGATATCTTGAGATTATATCACATCTATAGATCAGATCGATTCCTACGAGCCTCATTTAGATTCTTGACATTTGGTTGGAAAAATCATCGAAACCTGATTCTTGATTGTTTATCATTTTCTTGAATTCTTGAATAGAATAGTGACACTTGAAACAATTGATAAATCTTGAATCATGCTTTCTTTTCTTTTCGATTAACTTTTTAATTCATACAAATCGAACATTGAAACGAATCGCACAATCCCTGTGGACGATCCGCACTCGCTTACGATCTACAACTGACACCGTAATTGATTGCGGTCAAATATAATTCTTTGGTTGTGATTTCTTTATACAATTTTCTAAATACCGACACAAGATACTGTTATCGATCAAATGAAACCGTTATCGGGAAACAATTGATTCGATACTTGCTTTTACTACACACATCAAGAATTTTCTATAACAATCAATACTTATGGTCGTAGTGCGAACAACGCATCGAAGAAGCGCCTGCGGTAGGCATGTTTGTGGGTACCCTCAACCCTCAAGCGACCATCTCGCAATTCATGATGTTCATCAAGCCAACTAATTTCCAGGCCTTGATTGACAAGTTGGCCCAAATGGACCAGATGGGTCATATACCGTCTCCTCCAAAGCCGGATCCTCGGAATGAAAAGGGGAAAGGAAAAGCGACTTTCGTCGCCAATATTCAACAACAGCCGAGCAACTTAAAGCGAGTTGTTCGCCAAAACAATATGCGTCCACTCCCATCCCTCCAGGAAAGACTGGGACGTCTTTACTCGTTTCCCCAGGATAACCGAGGAGACTGTTCGAGCTGGCAGTGCGCAACAGACTCATCAATCTGCTGGATCCAAAACGTCCGTTGCAGCCAAACGATGTCAACGATCCTAATTACTGCCCCTACCACCGAGTATTGGGCCATCCGATCGAAGACTGCTACGTCTTCAAAAGCTGGATTGAGGACCAATACCAACAAGGCAAATTCGCATTATTCGAAAATTGGAAGGTGAACCCGCCTCGGCCACAAACTCCTAAGAAGACGGATACACCGGGGGCATCATGCTCTTTCATGGAAGAAGCTCCATAGGAGGTTACTTTTTCAGCCAAGATGAAAAGAATGCTGAAGGATCTCCACACATGTCTGGCAATTAGGTGGAAAAACCCACTCGAACCCGAGATCATTGAAGGAATGTTAAAACCACGTCCAACTCTAAAAGTTGGTGGTGATAGCCAAAGCACTCACACCCAGTCGTCAAAATCTTCGAAGAAGAAGAAGAAATCCAAGAAGCCCGTGATGCTTGGTGACAAGCGCACGGACCTGCAAAAGCAGATTGACGCGCTGGAAGAGTATAACCAGAAGGCGCGGACTCCAGTCACACTCCAAGAGTTTCTCAGCCACGCCCCTGAGAACGAAGATGATGGAGAAGACTCGTCGAGTGAATCTGAAGATTACGTAGCAAGTTCCCATGTGATCTCTCACTCGTCAACAACCAATGAAGAAGCTCCTGACGCAAAGAAATTGGGGGCAAATCCTGAGCCAAAACCCTTAGAACCATCTGACGAGATGATCGACTTGCTACTGAACGAAGCCCGTCAGAAAAGCAAAGCCAATCGAAAGCGTGAAATGGCTATATTCGAAAAAGCCAAACGCTGACGACTGGAGAAAAAGGTCGAGGCACCCCAACTGGAGTAAAGCATCCCTACCGCCAGTAAAAGCAAGCTTAAAGTAAGGAAACGATTCGCTAGGGCCCTGGCAATAGGAATGAAGTTACCATCTTTCAAAGGAAATTCCTCTGGCAATATACGTCTTGATGAAGCGGACATACATCCTAACTTCTGCCCATACCATCAGAGGATTACATACCCTACCGAAGAGTGCATAGCCTTTAAAAACTGGTGGAAGGGATATGTTGCCCATCGACGACACGTTCAACGAGTGAAGTGCAAGGTTCTTCGGGAAAAGAAAAGCACGACAGATGAGCGCAAAAGAGCTGCTGGCAACTGTCACATAGTCGACACCCAGGGATCGTAAGTTATCACCTTTGGAAGCGACTCTGACGAAGAAATCGCCCTCAGCCCTTTCTTCAAGGAATCCACCTCCGACACAAAGCATGCAAAGATTTGCGGCAAAATCTAACAGCGTAATCGTATGATGACCGAAACGTCGTTAAACTACTACCAACCTGCGCCATCCTCAGGCTGATGTGGTAAAAAAATGGTGTGTCCATAAGCAAAAGGGCACGGATGAAAACCCGAAAGGGCTCCGTGAGTAAAAACAGCAGGGCTACCGGCGAGTTTTGTGAAAACCCGAAAAGGCGCATCCTCGTTTTAAAAAAAACGGTATGTTCATAAGCAAAAGGGCATGGATGAAAACCCGAAAGGGTGCAATCTCGTTAAAAGACACTTGCAAGGTCCTCTTGATCTTGTGAGGAGAAACCACCTGCATGAGATCCTTACGACTCACAAGGGAGCAACACACTTAGGGATCCCCACGATTCCTAGGGAGAAATTACACTTGCGAGATCCTCACGACTCGTAAGGAAAACCCTCTTATGAGACCCTCACGGCTCATAAGATTCAAAAGTCTTAAGCTACATGGATCTGAACCTGTTCTTAAGCAGCCACTACAACCTCCAGCACTGCCCTACAAGCGGTTCAGTATTGACCCTTGTATACAATCCACAAGCGCGAATAAACATTTCCCTAACAAATTCTCATCCGTGACTAGGGATATGTCTACACGGTAAATATCCCTTGTAAGTCCTCTCGACTTATAAGGAGAAAACACTCTTGTAGGATCCTTACGACTTATAAGAGAACATGCACTTAGGAATCCTTACGATCCCTAAGGAGAAAACGCACTTACGAGATCCTCACGACTCGTAGGGAGAAATACCTTTATGAGACCCTTACGGCTCATAAAGTCAAAAGCCTTAGTCAACAGGATCCTAACCCTGTCTACTAAGCCACCTTTGTTCGATATCGACAGAGGCAAATGATGATTCGCTCCTAGCAATATTCCAGTTGTAGCGGTGCTGATGCCGAAATCGGTGTCTAATTCCAGGCTTGCAGCGAGAAGCTAGCGAGCCACACATGCATACGAAATAGCCAAAATGATGGGGCAACTTGCAACAAAATCAGCAAGTAAAAAAATGTATGCATGCAAAATAGCCGAAATGATTGGGCAACTCGCAATAAATAGCAGCGAATAAAATAAAACAAATAGCCGAAATGATTGGGCACCGCAAAAAATAGCCAAAATGATTGGGCAATCGCGATTTTCGCGATACAAAAGCTGAAATGATTGAGCATCGCGGAAAGAAATAAAAAAAAATGTAATTTATGCCCTACAGGTGCTATCACATCAATCCCTGTATACAATCCAGGGGCACAAACAAAGAAGGAATCACGCCTTCCCACCTTAGGCTCCACCAGAAAAAGAGCCAAGTCTTGACGGTTCACAGACAACCTAGAGACCATCTCAACAACGGCGTTCCTTCGCAATCCAGCAGGATGCAGACGCAACGTCAAAACAAAGCGGAGTGAAAAAAATCCCAACTCCACCTCAGCATTCGTCTCATTACAATAGATACAACGTCAACAACGGCGTTCCTTCGCAATCCAGCAGGATGCAGACGCAAACGGAGTGATGGCAAAATCCCAACTCCACCTCAGCATTCGTCTCGTTACAACAGACGCAATATCAACAACGGCGTTTGTCAACAACGGCGTTCCTTCGCAATCCAGTGGGATGCAGACGCAACGTCAAAACAAAGCGGAGTGATGACAAAATCCGAACTCCACCTCAGCATTTGTCTCGTTACAACAGATGCAATGACAACAACGACGTTCCTTCGCAATCCAGCAGGATGCAGACGCAACGTCAAAACAAAGCGGAGTGATGGCAAAATCCCAACTCCAACTCAGCATTCGTCTCGTTACAATAGACGCAATGTCAACAACGACGTTTCTCAACAACGGTGTTCCTTCGCAATCCAGCAGGATGCAGAAGCAACGTCGAAACAAAGCGGAGTGATGACAAAATCCCAACTCCACCTCAGCATTCGTCTCTATACAACAGATGCAATGTCAACAACGGCGTTCCTTCGCAATCCAGCAGGATGCAGACGCAACATCTAAACAAAGCGGAGTGACGGCAAAATCCCAACTCCACCTCAGCAATCTCCTCGTTACCATGGATGCAACGTCAACAAAAGACCTCACGGTCAGAGCAAAGCGGAGTGATGGCAAAATCACAACTCCACCTTAACATTCGTCTCAGTACAGCAGACGCAATGCCAGCAAACGAAGCGAAGGCCAAATTCCTAGCTTCAGTGTCTGGACGGTAACTCATATAAAACCTGAAAGACCATCGGAGATCATTTCACACCAGCGCGGAGCGGTCACCACCTCGACGTTCGTCTCGATACAGCAGACGAGATGTCACCACAGCGTTCTTCCTCCCATAGGATTCAGACGCGACAATCAAACAACGGAACCACGGCAAAATCCTTAGTTCCAAACCTCGATGGTTCACCAGCAACCTAGAGACAACCGCGACATTCGTCTCAATACAGCAGACGCAATGCCAGCAAACGAAGCGAAGGCCAAATTCCTTACTTCAGGATCTTGACGGCAACTTATATAAAACCTTAAAGACTATCGGAGATCATCGCACACCAGTGCGGAGTGGTCACCACCTTGACGTTCGTCTCGATACAGCAGACGAGATATCAATACAGCGTTCTTCCTCCAGCTGGATTCGGACGCGCCAAAACAACGAAGCAAAGGCCAAATTCCTAGCTTCTGGGTCTTGATGACAACTCATATAAAGCCTGAAAGACAATCGGAGATCATCCCGCACCAGCGCGGAGTGGTCACCACCTCGACTTTCGTCTCGATACAGTAGACAAGATGTCACTAAGAGCGTTCTTCCTCTATCAGGATCCAGACGCGACAATCAAACAACGGAGCCACGGCAAAATCCCTAGTTCCAAACCTCGACGGTTCACCAGCAACCTAGAGACAACCGCGACATTCGTCTCGATACAGCAGATGTAATGCCAACAAACGAAGCGAAGGCCAAATTCCTATTTTCAGGGTCTTGACAGCAACTCATCTAAAACCTGAAAGACTATCGGAGATCATCCCACACCAGCGCGGAGTGGTTATGACTCATCGGGGCTCTCTAAAATGAGTCTAACCTCAAGTAAAAAGCGGCATGGCAAAATTCCTAACACTTGCTCTTCCGACGGTCAAGCTGCCCAGGAGGATTGCTTGAAGACGTCTTGTCCAGCCCCCGAAGGGATCAGAGACACGACAGTCGCAGTGCTACTCGAACAGCAAAATTGCTTATCGAGGAATACATCAGCCAACGCAACGGTACGACGGACAAAACCCTAATACCACAGACCCTAACGAACCTCTGTCGTAAAGAGCAGGGGTTAACTGCGACGTTAGGATATTCTTGCGAGAAATGCTCGATTCGTCTCGACTAGCGAGGAAATTAGTGTTTTTGCGAGGACTTCTCAATTCGTCTCGACTCGTGAGGAAAAGCATTAGGCAATGGGGATAAGAACTGGTTTCCTAAGCACTGGGGCCCTGCAAGTCGATCCAAAACGAACTCTTTCATACTATTCACGGGTCAAACTCTCCAAAATCGAATCTCGACAAGGAGGGAAACAACCGCTTACGGGTCCTCTCGACTCGTAAGAGGAAAAATTCTCTTATAAGATCCTTACGACTTATAAAAGAAAATGTACTTAGGAATCCTCACAATTCCTAAGGAGAAAATACACCTGCGGGATCTTCTCGACTCGTAGGGAGAAAAGTCTTCATGAGACCCTCACGGCTCATGAAGTTGAAAAGCCTTAGGTGGCAGATCTGAACCTGTCTCCTAAGCAATTGCTACCTTATAAAGAGTTCAGGATGAAATGTCATCTACCATCCATGGGCCAGCGTTGCCAAAGCCACATTCGCCGCTGAAGTAAAGAAGCTATTTACAGGTCCTCACGATTGGTAAGGAAAAATACCTGAGCGAGATCCTTACGACGCACGGAGGTAATGAACACTTAGAAATCCTCACGATTTCTAGAGAGAATTTGCACCTACGAGATCCTCTCGACTCGTAGGGAGAAAAACCTTCTTGAGACCCTTACGGCTCATGAAGACGAAGAAAGTCTTAGGCTACAAGGACCCTAAACATACTCTTAAGCCCTCAATTCTGTGGCCATCCATAACTCTGCACTACTTCACCCATGTACGTACTTACGTGGGCAAAGTAGTGGGGGGCATTTGTTCCCGCCAAAATTTTGGCACACAACCTGCTCCCTTATAAAAATATATATATATAAATAAACAATAAAATAATAAAATAATAATAAAATAAAAAATGAAGGGAAAAACTCCGCATGCAAAGAATGTAACAAATGTCTCAAAGCCAAGAGTTAAAAAATTGTGAAGCAACGCTTCAGATGCAGCGCCAAGTGCGCTGCGCCCTAAAAAGCGCACCACGTGGAAAGCACGTGTGCGCTAGCGCTAGGTGCGCTGCGCTCCAAGCAGCGCACCATGTATCATACACGTGTGTGCCAGCGCAATGTGCGCTGTCTTTTAAGCAGCGCACCATGTGCAAAGCACGGGTGCGCCAGCGCTGGAACCTAAAAGCTCCCCAACCGTCAGATCAAAACTCTAATAATAATGATAAATCATTAATCAGAATTAAAATTATGTTATGGAAAGATTTTCTCAATCTTGTTAAAAAACAAGAAGATTGCCTTCTGTAAAACAGAAGCCCTAGGATCAAAGATCCAACGGTGCGAAATATTCCCCAATTAATCAGAGAAAGATCTCTTAAAACTGATTTAACAAATCAATTGACCCTATATAAAGGCCCCAAGACTTCAAGTCTCATAGAGAGAAACCCCTTTACAAACTTTGAGAAAACTCAAAGAAAAAAGAGCAAGCTCTTAGAAAAAGAAGATCATTTCTTCAAGGTAAAGAATGATTCTTGAACAATAAACACAGAGATGAAATCATCTCACGAAAAGAAGAATCATCTTCTTGAAAGATCATAGATCTACAAAAGACCAATGTCTTTGACAAAAAAAATAGATCAAAAGATCTCATCATAAAAACAAAAGAAGTATTTACTTCATTCACAGATCATTGATCTACAAAGGCAGCGCCCTTTTATAAATAAGAACTATTGTTCTGGAATCTTGAGGCTAAGCCTCCTTTTAAAAGAACATAAACTTGTTCTCTGATCATAAATTTGATCAAATGCGCTTTGCGCTATTGGAAAGTGCATTACACTCAAGAACTGTGCGTTTGCGCTCCTTAGACAGGCGCTCAGCGCCAAAACATGCCGCGTGTCAATCGTAGACACCACTTGCGCTTTGCGCTCCAGAAACAGCGCACTGCGCTCATGGGCTGGCGCTCAGCGCCAAGCGCGCCACGTGTCACTCACTGGTGCGCCACTAAACTAGCGCAATGCGCTCGTAAATTGAAAGCGCAATGCGCTCATATACTGGCGCTTAGCGCTAAGCGCGACACGTGTCCTTTTCGTGTGCGTTACTTGGCAGAAGCGCAATGCGCTCTTTAATTGGCGCAAAGTGCCTGGCGCGCCACGTGGCACACTGTCAGAACACACATTGTTCTGATGAATGCTATGCATTCAATACAAGACAAAAAGATATCAGAATTCAATGCTTAGCATTATTAAAAGGCCCGAGCCCAAATAAAGGCTTAATAGCCAGAACAAAATGTTAAACATTTTTTGGACTTAACCCAAGATTGGCCGTAAGTCCTCAACTCATATCAATTGAGCCCATATGCTCAACAGACTTTAGTCCCAAATTGGACTATAAATCGTCCAACCAAAATTGGTTCAAGGGTACATCTCTGAACTCCTCTGATATTTGTCGTTGTAATCCTTCAACGTCTTCAGAGAGGTGACGGGACCCGGCAACCATACATTTCACAGACTATGACGTCTTTAAACTGAACTGTGGGGTCCTTAAGCCCACGGACTATGCTGTCCTTAACCGTCTTTAAACTCACGGACTATGATGTCCTTAACCTTGGACCACCATGTCCTTAAACTGGTAATGGACCACCATGTCCTTAAACTGGAAATGGACCACCATGTCCCTAAACTGGCAATTGACCGCAAAGTCCCTAAATTAAACAATAGACCCCAAATGCTCTTTTGTTGGATCTAAATGATCCTGTTAAGTTGATCTTAGTCTAAAATTAGACTAACGTATCCTTAACAAACGTTGAGTCGATCTTAGTCTAAAATTAGACTAACGTATCTTTAACAAACGTTTAAGTTGATCTTAGTCTCGAATGAGATTAAGGTATCCTTAAACCCAAACCAAAACCCAAATCTAAGAAAATACGGATTTAGACTAATCCACGCTCTACGGGCGACAGCATAAATCAGTCTCCGTGTACCATCCACGGGCAACCACAAACAAAACAAACACCCACGACACGGAGTGACCATCTGGAGAAGGAGAAAGTTGTTACCGCAATACGGTAGCGTAATTAACTGCAGGGGCTTGCGCCTGCAGGGAAGAGCGTCCCCACAATCAAAAACCCCTCAACGAGGGGGAATCTAAAGAAGTCTGCTACATCGGCCGCATCCGTTTAAACCTTGGATACACGGTGCCATAAATCAACTTGGCATTTTCGAAGTGGTGGACGGATAGCACCAATTAGTATCTGCCCGGAATTTCAGGCAAAACGTTCGCCGCGTCTCCGCCGCGTCTTTCGGAGGGGAACGCTGGCGGTTATTTTCCGCCTTTGGGCGTGGATTTGCTCCCGTTTGGGGATGCTTTACTTATATATTTATGTTGTACCCTTTTTGGGGGCTTGTTTTACAAAGGAGGTGCTGCCAATTTTTTTAAAGGAAATAAATTGGGACTTTAAAGAATTTGATTGAGATTTCAAAAGTTTTAACCATGTTATTATCACTTACTACTTTTGACGGTTTAGATTGCTGGGTTTTTGGCTTACTTGAATTATGTTACGCCTGGAGACGTTACGTAGTTTAAGGGCCATCACGTGCCAAATTTCGGGTCGTGACAAGTGTACACTGATCGAGACCCCGACGAGGGGCGGTAGCTAGTCTCACAAGCCATTGGTGTCAATTGGTTCACCTAAGATTTATACATGTGCTCATTAGGTTATGAGTACACCGGATGGACTCGTAGGGAACATGCTAGTTGGTATTATACTTATTTTCAGATAGCAGTTATGTCACGACCCGAAATGGCACGTGACTGGAACTTGAATTATATGAAGTCTATAGGACCCCATCTAATTCAAGTAAGCCAAAATCCCAGAAATCTAAACCATTTATAAGAAGAATGTGAAGAAAAACTTGTTTAAAAGTTTGCATATAAATCACTTTGAAAGTCGTAGTAACAGTTTTAAAACATCAAGTCTTTTCCGAAAATTTCGGCAGAGTCTCCTTTGTAAATACTGGCCCCAAACCGGTACAACATGAATAATATACGTAAATGAATAAAGGCATCCCCAAGTGGGAGCTAGCTCTTCGCCAATTGGCGGTCACAACCATGCAAGCAATATAATATACAACGCCGAAGGGCGAGGATCAAAACTCAGAATGTAATCCAACATCATCAAGAAAACCATAATAATACAACGTGACTCTAAGGTCGAAAGAATATACAACTGGTCTTCTAAGTCTATAAAATATACTGGTCTGGTTGATGGAGTTTACTAGATAAAACTGAAATATAAATAAATTATAATGGTGGTCACGATGCGAGTGAACCCACCTACCAAAGCAATCACCCGGAAAGAAGCAGTGTGCCAACAAAGCCGCCAAGGAAACCTGTACGGAAAAACCTGCAAGAAACAGTGGCACAACGGGGGTGAGTTGCCAACTCATGAGTAGAAAATATCACCGAGAAGAAATCACATGTATCACTCAATCCTAAGTCATACGATAGTAATATCCTTAAAATGATATAACCCTAAACATATACACATAAGTGTAAAATCAAGTGCTCGTGTCAGTGCCTCAGGTAGCAACATATCATATATATGATGTATGAATGCATGAAAGTAGAATACAACTGAATAAGAAAACTGTTTTCTTATCTCAGTGAGATATCTGTAATAAAATCGAAGTATCATCAATGAAATCAATAGGGAATCAATGTCTAGCATCGACAAAAAATATATATCTCGATAACTCAATATCTTAGGCTCCGGTAATCCGGACTGGCCTATATCATCAAATCTCAATATCTCATGCTCCGGCAATCTGGACTGGCCTATACTCCGATCGGTATCCTCCGGATATCTGTCGAGTCACAATAATATCACCGGTCGGTAGTGCTCCCCTGCCAGGCTCAATGCCATCATCTGCGACCATCTTGCCCCGGGGTACCGCACCGGGTCTACCATGCATCCATAGACGGTTCATCCTCCTCCTCGAAATGGGTGTATGATACTGCTCAAGAGCCGAGAAAACTCATGGTGGACACCTCTCAAATCATATCAGGAGAAAACCACAATTTTCTATCTTTAAAATGATAATAAGTTTATAAAATCTTTGCGGTTTCTCCAAATCCAGAAATCTCATGGAAATCCAAAATCTCAATCTCAAGAGTAAATAACAATAAATTACCAGCATAAAACTCCATAATATTGCATGACAATTGAATATATGAATGTATCTAATGTCAAGCAAGGAATGCAATAATTAAACTAGCATAATAAAGCAATAACATAATGGAACTATCAACTAGCAAGTTAGGTCAATGAAATAATATTCTCTAAAGTGTATGTGACATGGCAATTACCGATGAAGATGTGTGTGAGACGGCAAGCGAGTGTACGTGGAGCATACGCATCATCGGTAATGGTGCTGGTGTCCTAAAAAAAAGTTTCATACTAGCTAACGAAAATACATATAAGTATGCAATGCGATGTGAACAGCAAGAATAAATGGAAATGAAAAGTAAATGCAACAATAAGGAAAAATATGTTCCTGTATACGAGTCATACAGTTTTTGGTATCTGAAATCGCACGAATCGTGGTGTTTAGAAAATAGGAGCTACGGTGTTTTTAAGAAAATGTACGTCCTTTGAAATATCCGTAGTATCCCTTGGTCTGTCTTAAAATATTCACGGTTCGTTAGTTTTGGAAATAAGTATGACTCGCCTAGATCTAACCTCTACTAAGTAAACTACAGGACAAAACTAACAGACCAATCGAAAGGGTAAGGAAAACCACCTAAGTATGAGTCGATATTTATATCTAGTAGTCGGTGATCTCGCCTCAATAGTATCACTTACGATACAATATATAATATGACATCCTCGAGTCAAGAGTGCGGATCTATCATCATAATTATATCTCATATGGTAAATCCATCGTATGGCATCCCAAATCTGGGTATGGGTCAATATCACATATAACTCATAATTTATCTGGTATCATTATCATCATATTCTGAATTAGGGGTACTGATCTAAAGTCTAGTACATTCGGATACCATCAACAAATATATATGCGTGTGTATGAAAACACATCACCTAAAGATCCGCTATAATATCATGTCGTATCTCATAATACGAACTAAGCCACATCACCATCTCATGATATCATGACTAATCACATCGACTCATCTCCAAGTACCATATATTATCCTCATCATCCATGTATATGTACACACACACACACACACATATATATGCATAAGTAAATCAAATGTATGCGTGTGTGTGCGCGTGTGTGCAAATCTTTACTTTAGGGTTTCGCGACTAAGAAGCTAAACTAAGTTACTTCTAATTACACTAAAACTAACCCATGAACACCTAAAACCTATCTTGATAATCATTAGTCTCACAACACATACACACACACATACGTATTCGTATACTACACTACGGAACTGCAGGGGTGCTTTACGCCATCCACCTGACTTCCCTCGTAGATATATATCTACTCACCTTGATCCTTGCTTGCCGAAGTCGATGTCGCCAACCTCTTCTTCATCATCCGAAGTCCACGTGGGGGTACCTACATATCGCACGAAGTATCGTAAACCGAAATCACACATGAAAACCAAAACGGCACGCATATCACACATAGGTTAAAACCTATGGTCTACACATGCAAGAATAACCAAACAACTCTCGTCGCTGACGTACAAACGTCAGACGACGGGACTGTTAGTTGTATGTATGCCCTAGAGGCCTGTATTGTACAGATGATGTATATCATATTGGATGCCTGGACATATATAGAGATGACGTTCTTGCTCGATATGATAGTATGCTATCCGGTTGCTCTTTATCTTAACATGTACACTAGTCTCTGTAAGTCCACGTTGCGACCCCCGGTTCTTACGGGGAGGCGAAAACGGTATAACAATCAAATTTTTGGCGCATGGGGCAACATGGACTAAACAAGGTCGGGATCGTGTCTAAACTAAACTACCAAACATGCAAAGGAGAGTTAACTACTCGGCAAAGTGGTTATACCTAACTTGAACTCCTTCTTCTTGAAACCTAGTAGAGGTTGATGGTTCTTTCCTCATAGCCTTCTTCCGTCAAAGATGGATCCACCTGAGGGTTCAACCTTCGGGCTCTTTCTCGAACTTAGAGTGAACTAGGATCTCCGGCTTGCTAAACCTTGAACCCTAGAGAGAGTAGAGAGTATCTATGGGGTGTTTCTCTTTCAAGGAGAGGGATTCTCAACACATGAGAAGGATTCTCCTTGAGCTTGAGGAAGAAGAAGATGAAGTGAGGAGAGAGAATGAATATGATAGAATGAGCTCATTTTCCTTTTGCAACCATAACAAAAGGAAAAAGAATTATCTAATTAATAATAATAATTCAAAATGAAATAGTTGATGGTTGTTTTTGGAATGACCACTATCATCACTTCATTAAATGAATGTAAGCTAGAATCAAGGAGTATCCTTGCAAAGTAATGATGATGGTCAAACATTCAACCATGGTCAACAAGTCAACCATGCTCAACAAGTCAACAAAACCAACCATGACACAATTTCATTTAATTACTATTATTAATTGATATTTCATAAATCCATTAGGGTTTGGAAAAAAAGACGACTGTCAACTGTGCATACACACCCGTTCCGAAACCCTAATGAAAGACCTCTTCCTCCGCCTCAAACAACTGTGCATACACACCTGCATTCTCGTTCCGAGGAACAAGAATACTGAGAGATAAAAGCAACCCTAAAACATATACCAGTATCTGACTCAAACCAGAGCCAGCCAGTAATATCCGTCCGGACTCCAAACGTGCACAAGTGCGCGGATGAGAACGAACCCTGTCGCAAAACCATGCGACCTCTACTCAGTTTTGCCCAGAGGCGAATAGCCCTCTGTGTGGGACTCTAAAGACTCGACACTACGCTGGCAGTGGGTTTAACCACAGACTGCAAGCGGCACTAGCTGTGCGTAACGGTCCCCAGGTAGATGCCGATAAGAAGACTGACGAGGTAAAACCCATCTGAACTCCTACTGAGTCTGAATGTGACATTCTCCGTACAGTCCGGTCTGTTCGTCTGATACATCGCATGTCGGGCCTAGGGGGCGGTAAACGTCAGTCCCCCAATAGCGGTACAAGTCGTGTCGGAGTGAAGCCCAAAACACCCTGAGATAACATTGGAAGCCTACCAGTATATCTCGCTTGCCCTGGCCAGGGACTAATCGTGTAATGGCTCTCCTAGACACAGCGCGATGTCAACCCCCAATACCGGGAGAGACGAATCCTGTCTAACCGGCACTGCCTCTAAGTGCTTCGGGACTGCACCCAACTACCACCTGTTTGCACGACTCCTTTGAGCCGTGGTAGGGTAGTAGTCAAAGTACAGTGGGAACACACTCGAGGCGAAGTGCCAGTGTCAAGTCAGCGGACTAAGCTGTACTCATGTCACCTAGGAACTGATAACTGACGATAGGTATAAAAACCAACTAGTCAGTTCCCGACGAGTCCTGTCCAGTGTACTCGTAACCTAACGAGCAACCGCATACTATCTCAAGTACGACGTACTGACGGCTGTGGGACAGACCGTCTCCCATACTGGGATGAGAAGCGCATGCGCTAGTCTACTCCGGAGTATCGATGCCCTGTCTCGATAGTCCTGCGACTAGGGACCTGTATAAGGATGTGCTTACAGATTACCCAGCCCCCACTAGTGTGACTGCCATCACAACGCTGGTAATCAAGCAAAGATCCTAAGGGCTCCACTAATGCGTATAGGTGATATCGCAAAATAAACACATGTACACATTGAAGTAGAAACAAACCAAGTAGCATACTACCATTTTGAGCAAGATTGTATATACAAGGTGAATATCCCAAGCTTCTATTAAGTAATATACAAACCAGTATGATACAGTAATGGCCTCGAGGGCATATACACTAACAGTCTCTTTAAACTGTCTTTTAGTTACATGTTGGTAAAGCCCTTAGGATGTGTACTTGACTGCCTGGACTATGATGCAGATCATACTAGTGGGGACATGGTAGTCCATAAGTACATCCTTCAAGGTCCCTAGTCGTGGGTGTATCAAGACGGGGCATGGATATACCAGTGTAGACTAGCGTATACACTTCTCGACCCATGAGATGGGCGATGGATGATCCCATATCCATTGGTGTTTGACATCAGAGATGGTGTACGGGTGCTCAGTGGAGACTGGGTACACTGGACGGACTCGCCGAGAACTCCCAGATGGTATTATACCTCACGTCAGATGGCAGTTCTCAGGTGACACTTGTACAGGTTAGTCTGTAGACCCGAGATCGTCATAGAGTCTTGTGTGATTCCCACTGTGCTTTGATCTCCACCTTACCACGTCCATGAGGGCGTGTAAAACGGTGGTCTTTGGGTACAGTCCCGAGTCACATGGAGGCAATGAGCGATAGGAGGGGTTTCGTCTCTCACGGTATTGGGGGTTGATGTTGCGCTGTGCTCGATTGGCCGTAACAGGGAAGTCCCTGGCCAGGGCTGACCAGAGATTTGCTGGTAAGTGTTACCAGTAGTTTCTCGACCCGTTATGAGCCTCACATCGGCATGACTTATCGGTTATTGGGGTCTGACGTTTACCACCCCTAGGCTTGATATGCGACATATCAGACGAACAGACCGGACTGTACGGTAAGTGTTACTGGTTGGATTCATAGGAGTGTGAGCGGGCTTGCTCGTCGATCTTCTGATCTCTCAATACCCGGGTGGCCGTTACGTTTAGCAGACCGCTTGCGGCTTGTGGGTGCTTGATATGATCATCATCTGCTGCCGGCGTATTGACGAGTCTTTAGGGTCCTACACAGAGGTTTCCTGGCTCAAGCGAAACGAAATAGGAGCGCATATGAGATATGTGCGGGACTGAGAATAATGCGTGTATGTGATACCGTATTTCATTCTCGCGATTGATGTTTCGATTGGTTGTATGCGATATAACCTAGTTATCGAATCGAAGATTGATTCGATAAATCGATACATTGGATACTGGTCGGTTATGTGAGACATGACCGGATCAGTGAATCAAGTGTTGATTTAATGATTTAATGTATAATTATATATTTGATATATTACTTTGCATTAACTAGTATTGGTTCACTTTAAATGGATTTTCTCACTTGGATGTGCAAGTTGTATATGTGATATACTTTTGTGCACATTATTATATCATGTTTGATGATACATGCTTATTTGGTTAAGTGTAAAGAATTAAACCATGGTTAAGTTGATGATTAGGGTTTTTCTTATTCATTTATTTATTTGTTTATTCTTTTTTGAAAGATAAAGATGAATGGTGGCTTTGTTTGTTTGTTAGTTGAAGATTCTTGAAGATTTGACTAAGTCACCATTCTTGTCTCATGCTTAACCCTAACCATTTGAACTAACCCTAGTTCATTCTCTACACTTAACTATAGTTGAGAATATGATAAGAATCACTTCTTTTTCAATTATTCAAAAAAGACTTATCATATTCTATCTTCTTCTTCTTCTTCATCTTCATGAAGAAAACCTTGCCTCCATCAATGGCACCTTGAGAAAAAGAGTGAGAAATCCAATTCTAAAGTGAACCCACCTCCTATTTCTTCACCCTCTACCTCTTGCCAAGTAGTATAGGGTGTTTTCTTCACAAGTTTCACAACTTGGTGAAGTTGGA
Source organism: Agapanthus africanus (assembly GCA_030015575.1). NCBI lineage: Eukaryota > Viridiplantae > Streptophyta > Magnoliopsida > Asparagales > Amaryllidaceae > Agapanthus > Agapanthus africanus. The sequence continues at coordinate 342,209,355 of CM057346.1, read as the reverse complement.
GCTTGATCTTGTGTAACCTCGACGTAGATCATCTTCGGCATCGTAGCCGACGACTAGTCCGCTCATTTTCTCCGATGAAGCCGATGCAAGAGTCCGGGATTCGAGATGGACAGCGAGGGGACGACTACGTGGAGCTAAGGAAGTGGATAACCGGATCTACAAAGGTTGTAGCTTCTTATCTTTAGTTAAGTTGTTAACTAGTTTAATGTTTCGCCTAAAATTCTAGTTAACGATCCGTATTAGAGTTTCTCGGCACTTGTAAAATTTGAAATTGGCATGGTTGATGCCTTGTGAGACCTCTTGAGAGTGCCTAGGAACCCTACAGTGGTATCAGAGTCTAGCTAGAGCCTTGGGCGAAGTGTAGACGACGTTTGAAATCCGAATCGAACCGAAACCCTAAATACAAATTGCTCTCTGGACTTTTTTCAAAAACTGGGTTTTTTCCAGATTAAAAATGCTTAAAAAATTCTGCAGGGAATTCAAAGAATTACGGTGCAAAAATTATCTCATGATGCCTCTAAAGAGCGGCGGAACCGCGGCAGAAGCCTGGCTTCTGCGGCGGTTCCGCGGCCACTTGATGGGATTTGCCTCCAAACTTTGCACAGTAATTCATGTTTTCAGGTGCTGAGTTTTCTGGGAATTTTTAATTTGCACTCAAGAGTTGAGTTTTCTGGGGTGTTTTGGAGCTTCGATTATTCGATCGGATTTTCAAATTTTGTCTATGTGTTTTTCCGGATATTTTAGAATATGTTAAAAAGTTTGACCGGATGTAAATACCCAATCTTTCCCCTGCCAGGAAATTTCCAATTGTTGGACTTTTCCGTTGTTTAATGACGTTCTAAGTAGTGCAAGTAACGCGATGGTCCCTCTAGAAGACAACAAACCTTAACTCGATTATGTGACTGTCTTGAACTGCCCTTTGAACCATAGGGTTTGGGGCAGTACGGCGTGCCACATGTGAGGCGTTAGCTTGACCCTTCTACGGCTGGACCGTTGGTACCGAGGCATGAAGTGATTGTCTTTGAACTTATTTCATGTGTTGAACGGTTTCGGGAAAACTTGGGTGTTCGAATGTTCGATCGGAAAGTTTAATATTTTCTATTTATCCGGAATGGGATACAATAATTGGAATTCACAAACAGTTATGAGATAGCTGAATGAATGTTATAAATCTAGCGGTTTAGTCTCACTTGATATTGAAAAGAGTTTTCGATAATAGGACTAAAATGCGGGGTTTATAATTGTTAGGCATGTGATGTCTAAGTATTTCATTTTATTAGGCATGCGATGTCTAAAGAGGTTGCGGATTCCAACTGTTGTAGTTTTACACTTTCTTTTCTGCGACCGTAAGTATAATATGTGATATCGCCGGTTTCGTTGCTATATGTCAACGACAATTGGATGCGCATATTTACTTACGTTGATGACATGTGATGTTATGTGTTGCTGGATATGTTATATTGGATCGTCGTGTTCGAATAGCCGGGGGTTTTTATGTGAGATGAGTGTTTTTCATTTTCATTCATGTAAAAACTTGTATGTAATATTCTTTTATTGGGGCACTTCCAGGTTGCGGAAGTTGTCACCTTTTGTATATTATTTACTTTTCCGCATTAGGATAGACCCAAGGAGGGGAGCACAAGTAACCGGGTTCTAGGGTCCAGTGGGAGACCATCTCGAGGAGTCGAGTCCGGGTCTCCTAACCCTAGAATTGGTAGGGTTGCTTGCCGCTCTCCTAGGGGTCTAGGGGTGTGGGATTGGCTATTCATCACGACCGTGGAATCCGTGTTTTATACTGGCTCGTATTGAAAACACGGACGTCCTAGTATATCCAATATTTCATATGTTTCTTCTGCTGCGATATCTGTGATGTGATCATGTAATGTTCTGTGATAGATACAGTATATAGTATATATGATATATTATATAGACGTTACTTATGTTTTGCACCCGCACTAGCCCTGCCCTGCTCTTCGTTAGTTACCTAACCTAACGGTGCACGAGGGGATATCAAGGCGAATGCGGATGGCATAAGTATACGTCGTATTTATCTGTGATGTTTAGGTGACTTAAATGATGGGACTTCATTAATGTGATTAATGAAAGAAAAGAAACCTAAGATGTTGTAGAATCAAATTTTAAACAAAACAGGTAGCTACAGTTCTTGCTTTCCATAGCGGTATATATGATATACCCTGCACCTTATTCGATGAGGAAAGGACCGAGATCCCTTCACCGGGAGTGACTCGTTTAGCAATAACTGGCAGATGCTACACACTCGGTTTGACTTTTGATTGCTTCTATAGTTTCTGCTATGCACAGTGATATATATGATATATCCCGCACCTCATTTGACGAGGAAAGGGCCGACGATCCCTTCACCGGGAGTGACCCCTTTAGCAAAACTAGAAAAGCCTCAAAATCACTCCATTTCAAAACTTCATTTGATTCTACAACGATATCAAGTTCATTACGCTCATGGTTTTCAGAAAAACCTGCGTAGCCCTCCGTCAATTCAGATATGTAATATTCAGTATTCGTGCTACGGTTGTTTGGCATGCGTCAAGGCGTAGTGTACGGTAGCTGATTATTACTTATCTGTAGCATGAGATGCGATTGGATTAAGGTATTCGTACGGCGTTGTTTGGCATGCGTTAAGGGTCGTACGGGTGGGTTTAATTCGATCACGAATTGTACGGGTTGAACTTGACTAGCGGACTATGGGTTGTTTGGCATGCGTCAAGGTCATAGCACGCTAGGGGCAAAATATTATCGGGAATTTCAAGTGTTGAAATTTGCAATGAGATTGCATACCTTCTATGAGATAGTTGGATCCCGATACCCACTGCGAGTAAGAGTTACTCCTGGGAGAGTTTTACACATTGCAATTAGCTGATCAAGTAGGTATCTAGAAAGGTGTCAACGGGGTTACACCTCTGGAAAAACGAGGTTTACATTAATTAGGTTCGTGCGAAAGCACAGGGGACCTCCCTCAAAGTACCGACACTGGCCTGGCTGAAAGATTGGCGAACTTGTAGTGTGTAATTAATCCCGGCTAGTCTTTCCTTTTAGGGTTTGAAGGAAGATTTGATAAAAACCAGTGGGAGCCATCCTGATTAGATAAGATAATAACCAATCTGATCTTGCAAGAGCATACGCTAAAGTGTTTTCTTCTCTCTCTCTCTCCAGGTAGCGACCATGTCATGCCCTAATAAAGATAATAATATGGATGTATTGACCGAACCCGCATGTTATACTGTGCTGGGGAACGTTGGTTCCGTTCTTTCTTGTAAGAGTTATAGGACTGAATAGGATATAGGGGAATACCAGGATTCCCATGCCACCTGATTGAAGAAAGTACATGTTGATGCATTTTCTTCGGGTGTGTTCGTTACAGAGAACTGTTTCTCCATTTGCCCTATGTCCTGGGTATTAGATACCGGGTCAGGATCCCATATATGTAATCAGTTACATGGGCTTAGAAAAGGTAGAGAACTTGGAGAAGGTGATAAAGACATTAGAGTTGGAAATGGTGCAATTGTTGAAGCTAAGACTGTCGGGGAATATCACCTTGCATTACCAACTGGTAATACATTGATTCTGAACGAATGCTATTACATGCCGAACCTGATATGCAACATTATATCGGTTTCTTTGTTGAGTAAAGAGGGATATAATTTTGTATTAGAGGACAATGTTATGAACATTTTCCGTAACCAAAAGTTGGTTGGATCAGGCACGTTGTGCATTGGCATTTATGTTCTAAATCAATCAACAGTTCTGAGCATAACAAACACACACAAGAGTAAGAGTTCTGAACTGAACGAATCCTTCTTGTGGCATTGTAGACTGGGTCACATCAATGCGACACGACTAGCGAAGTTGCATAAGGATGGATATTTAAATCCGTTTGAATTTTCATTTTATGACACTTGCCAGTCATGTCTCAAAGGAAAGATGACCAAAACTCCGTTTACGGGACACGGAGAAAGAGTTACCGAACTCTTGGGACTGATACATAGTGATGTATGCGGTCCTATGTCTACACATGCCAGGGATGGTTCTTCGTACTTCATTACATTCACTGACGATCTCTCTAGATTCGGATATGTGTTCCTGATGAAACACAAATCAGAAGCTTTTGAGAAATTTAGAGAACATAAACAAGAAGTCGAGAACCAAACCGGAAAAAGTATTAAAATCCTTCGATCTGATTGAGGAGGTGAATACTTGAGCATTGAATTCCTGGACTTCCTAAAAGAGAATGGGATTCTCTCTCAGCTAACTCTTCCATATACACCACAGCACAACGGTGTATCTGAACGGAGAAACCGCACCCTATTAGATATGGTGCGTTCAATGATGAGTACAGCTGAGTTACCTATTTCCTTCTGGGGATATGCGCTTGAGACAGCCATGGACCTATTGAATAGAGTTCCTACCAAATCAGTGCCTACTACTCCATATGAGATATGGAAAGGGAAGAGACCACATCTTAATTATATTAAGATATGGGGTTGTCCAGCCTATGTCAAAAGACAAAATCCGGACAAACTCGAGGCAAGATCAGTCTTATGTAAGTTTATAGGATATCCCAAAAATTCACAAGGGTATATCTTCTACCATCCCGAGGAGCAAAAGGTGTTTGTTTCTCGACATGCCACTTTCTTAGAAAAAAGTTTTCTTATGAAACAGATAAGTGGCATTGAGGTAGAACTGGAAGAGGTTCCAGCGACACAAACTATAACAGAAGACTTGGTAGAACCAGAGGATTCAGTAGTACCCGAAGAACCCCAGCCTCTCCGCCGATCTAGTAGGGTTCCTCGCCAACCTGAGAGATACTACGGTTTTCTCATGGATGGTGGGAGCGAGGATTGCATCATGGAGGATGATGATGACCCAACTAACTTCGAGCAGGCCGTCACGAGTAGGGACTCAGTGAAATGGCTGGATGCAATGCGGTCCGAGATGGAATCCATGTACACCAACAAAGTATGGACTTTGGAAGTTGCTCCTGAAGGGGTAAAACCCATTGGGAGCAAGTGGATCTTCAAGAAAAAACTTGGTGTAGATGGGAAAGTGGAGACTTTCAAAGCTAGACTTGTTGCAAAGGGTTTTCGTCAAAGACCAGGAGTGGACTATGACGAAACCTTTTCTCCGGTGGCTATGCTTAAATCCATCCGGATCATGCTTGCCATCGCTGCATATCATGACTACGAAATCTGGCAAATGGATGTTAAGACGGCCTTTCTAAACGGTGATTTAGAAGAGTGTGTGTACATGACTCAGCCAGAGGGCTTCGTAGACAGTGGGAGCAGCGGGAAGGTGTGCAAGCTGCTTAAATCCATTTATGGATTAAAGCAAGCATCGCGGAGTTGGAACATCTGCTTTGACGTCGTTATCAAAGAGTTTGATTTCGTCAAAAACCCAGACGAACCTTGTATCTACAAGAAGGTAGCAGAGAGTAAGGTGGTCTTCCTCGTATTGTACGTGGACGACATACTCTTGATAGAAAATGATATTCCTATGCTGCAATCAGTCAAGCTCTTCTTATCACAAAGATTCTCAATGAAAGATCTTGGTGATGCCTCCTGCATATTGGTAATCAGGATCTATAGAGATAGATCCAAACGGATATTGGGATTGTCCCAATCCAAGTACATTGACACCATACTAAAGAGGTTTAGTATGGAAGAATCCAAGCGTGGGAACTTGCCCACGATCTCTGGAGTCACTCTCTCTAAAGAGATGTCTCCCAAGACTGATTTGGAGAGAGCTCGCATGCAAGGGATACCCTATGCTTCGGCTGTAGGCTCTATCATGTACGCGATGCTATGTACCAGACCCGATGTAGCATACTCACTAAGTGTAGTGAGCAGGTATCAAGCTGATCCTGGAGAGAGTCACTGGACAGCTGTGAAGAGCATTCTCAAGTACTTACGAAGTACTAAAGAGATGCTCTTGGTGTATGGTAATGGAGAACTCCAAATGGAGTCCTTTACCGATTCGAGCTTCCAGAGTGATAAGGACGACTCTAAGTCGCAGTCGGGATTTGTCTTTACCCTTTACGGAGGGGCGGTTAGCTGGAAGAGTTCCAAGCAGGAAACCGTGGCAGACTCGACGATGGAGGCTGAATACATCGCTACCAACAATGCTGCTAAAGAGGCTGTCTGGATCAAGAAGTTCATTACTGAACTTGGAGTGGTTCCATCCATTGAACATCCAATACCTTTGTATTGCGATAACAATGGAGCGGTGGCTTTGGCCAAGGAACCTAGGTCCCATCAGCGATCCAGGCATATTCTGAGGTGGTATCACCTGATCCGGGAGATAGTTGATCGCCGGGAGATCGAGGTCAGGAGGGTTGACACGAAGAACAACACGGCGGATCCACTCACGAAGGCCATTCCCCAGATACAGTTTGAGAGACTCTTCGGGATGCTAGGTATGCGATACTACAGCAGCTGGCCCTAGTGCAAGTGGGAGATTGTTAGTTGTATGTATTCCCTAGAGGCCAGTATTGTACAGATGATGTATATCATATTGGATGCCTGGACATATATAGAGATGACTTTCTTGCTCGATATGATAGTATGCTATCTGGTTTCTCTTTATCTTAACATGTACACTAGTCTCTTTAAACTGTCTTTTAGTTACATGTTGGTAAAGCCTTTAGGATGTGTACTTGACTGCCTGGACTATGATGCAGATCATACTAGTGGGGACATGGTAGTCCATAAGTACATCCTTCAAGGTCCCTAGTCGTGGGTGTATTGAGACGGGGCATCGATATACCAGTGTAGACTAGCGTATATGCTTCTCGACCCATGAGATGGGCGATGGATGATCCCATATCCATTGGTGTTTGACATCAGAGATGGTGTACGGGTGCTCAGTGGAGACTGGGTACACTGGACAGACTCGCCGAGAACTCCCAGATGGTATTATACCTCACGTCAGATGGCAGTTCTCAGGTGACACTTGTACAGGTTAGTCTGTAGACCCGAGATCGTCATAGAGTCTTGTGTGATTCCCACTGTGCTTTGATCTCCACCTTACCACGTCCATGAGGGCGTGCAAAACGGTGGTCTTTGGGTACAGTCCCGAGTCAAATGGAGGCAATGAGCGATAGGAGGGGTTTCGTCTCTCCCGGTATTGGGGGTTGATGTTGCGCTGTGCTCGATTGGCCGTAACAGGGAAGTCCCTTGCCAGGGCTGATCAGAGATTTGCTGGTAAGTGTTACCAGTAGTTTCTCGACCCGTTATGAGCCTCACATCAGCACGACTTATCGGTTATTGGGGTCTGACGTTTACCACCCCTAGACTTGATATGCGACATATCAGACGAACAGACCGGACTGTACGGTAAGTGTTACCAGTTGGATTCACAGGAGTGTGAGCGGGCTTGCTCATCGATCTTCTGATCGCTCAATACCCGGGTGGCCGTTACGTTTAGCAGACCGCTTGCGGCTTGTGGGTGCTTGATATGATCATCATCTGCTGCCGGCGTATTGACGAGTCTTTAGGGTCCTACACAGAGGTTTCCTGGCTCAAGCGAAACGAAATAGGAGCGCATATGAGATATGTGCGGGACCGAGAATAATGCGTGTATGTGATACCGTATTTCATTCTCACGATTAATGTTTCGATTGGTTGTATGCGATATAACCTAGTTATCGAATCGAAGATTGATTCGATAAATCGATACATTGGATACTAGTCGGTTATGTGAGACATGACCGGATCATTGAATCAAGTGTTGATTTAATGATTTAATGTATAATTATATACTTGATATATTACTTTGCATTAACTAGTATTGGTTCACTTTAAATGGATTTTCTCACTTGGATGTGCAAGTTGTATATGTGATATACTTTTGTGCACATGATTGTATCATGTTTGATGATACATGCTTATTTGGTTAAGTGTAAAGAATTAAACCATGGTTAAGTTGATGATTAGGGTTTTGCTTATTCATTTATTTATTTGTTTATTCTTTTTTGAAAGATAAAGATGAATGGTGGCTTTGTTTGTTTGTTAGTTGAAGATTCTTGAAGCTTTGACTAAGTCACCATTCTTGTCTCATGCTTAACCCTAACCATTTGAACTAACCCTAGTTCATTCTCTACACTTAACTATAGTTGAGAATATGATAAGAATCACTTCTTTTTCAATTATTCAAAAAAGACTTATCATATTCTATCTTCTTCTTCTTCATCTTCATGAAGAAAACCTTGCCTCCATCAATGGCACCTTGAGAAAAAGAGTGAGAAATCCAATTCTAAAGTGAACCCACCTCCTATTTCTTCACCCTCTACCTCTTGCCAAGTAGTATAGGGTGTTTTCTTCACAAGTTTCACAACTTGGTGAAGTTGGAGCTTGATCTTGTGTAACCCCGACGTAGATCATCTTCGGCATCGTAGCCGACGACTAGTCCGCTCATTTTCTCCGATGAAGCCGATGCAAGAGTCCGGGATTCGAGATGGACAGCGAGGGGACGACTACGTGGAGCTAAGGAAGTGGATAACCGGATCTACAAAGGTTGTAGCTTCTTATCTTTAGTTAAGTTGTTAACTAGTTTAATGTTTCGCCTAAAATTCTAGTTAACGATCCGTATTAGAGTTTCTCGGCACTTGTAAAATTTGAAATTGGCATGGTTGATGCCTTGTGAGACCTCTTGAGAGTGCCTAGGAACCCTACAGGGACACAATATAATTCATTAAAAGCCACAAAGCGAAATCAGAAACTATGAAAAACTCTAACAGATTTGCCTCAGGTGATAATTAGGACATTTTGCATATAGGGAAGCTCTAATTAACTGATATAGGAGCTGCAGATGAAGCAAGAAACCAAAATGGGGTACCCAGGCCGCAAATTCCGGCCTCCCAGGTTAAATCTGTGGCCAAATAGTGATATTGGGATCTCAGGTGTCGGGGTTACCTTCCTAGGTGCCTGCACATCTCTCAGTCTTTGTCTAAATATTTTTCGGATGCCCCGGGTGATAGCAGGTCTCAAAACAACGTCACAAAAGTCACTCAAATCCGATATCGGGGTTTCTAAGTTTGGGGTTTGGGGTTCTAGTCTCAGGTTTTGGTTCAATATACTATCACTAAAGGGGGTTTAAGGTCACTACCAACTCAATTACACTATCTCAATTCAAGAATTTCCCAAAACCCTAACTTGGAATTTCCTAACCTCACTAAACATCACTAAAACACTTCTAAACTTAACTAAGTGCTAAAGTAAACATTTACTACACTAATGGTAAAGGAATTATCTCATTTGGCAACTCAAGAATTTTCTTGAGTTGCCCCAAGTCTCCAAAATCCAAACTTTATTGGTCCAAAATATTTGTAGTGAGCTTGTGCACATTTTTATTGAAGGAAATTGGGTGTTTTGATGTGTTTTTGAAGGTGAAGTGAAGTGGTGGAGGTGGTGGAGGGAGAGGGCAGCCAAGGGTTGAGAGGGAGAGGGAAAAAAAGATGAAGAGAATGGAGCGAAAACAATAGGAGCAATGGTCAATGACCCTTCACCTCTCTCTCTCTTCTCTCTCTTGCCCATACCTAATTCTTTATTCCTTTTCTTTTCTTTTCTTTTCTTTTCCCCTCAATTAAAACAAAACCATGCATGAAAAATAAAGAAAAAGCCATGGTAGAAAATGTAAAAATGTGAAATATGACATGGTGCATGTCACATGCACAAAACACCATCAATGTGTGATTAGTGAAATCTAATCGAGTTTAGCAATAAACTTGTATATAATTAAATATAAAAATTTATAATTTGCCTAAATCACATGAATCCCTCTAAAAATCATCATTCAATTAATATTCCAATATTTCCCAAATTATCAGTATTTAATTATATCATAACATTAAGATATTCATAATATTTATTATTTTAATTATGTAAATTCCAAAAAATAATATTTTATTTTTCTGAAATGTTACAAGTTCCCTGGTGACATGTGTGCAGATTAGTCAATCGACTTGAGATCATCATTTTTCTCGTGTGGGTTTCTACTGTGCTTTGATTACTACCCTACCACGGCTCAAAGGAGTCGTGCAAACAGGTTTTAGTTGGGTACAGTCCCAAGCCACATGGAGGCAGAGAGTGCATCGTCAGGGGATTCGTCTCTCCCGGTATTGGGGGTAGATGTCGCGTTGTGCACGTCACCAGAAATCCTTGGCCAAGGTACTCGGGAATTACTAATCTAGGATCGGTAGTTTCTCAGGTGGTGATGGGTCTCATACCGACACTGAATGTCAAGTTATTAGGGGTTTGACTTTATCCACCCCCTAGACTCGATATGCGATACTCATAGATGAACGGACCGGACTGTACAGATATTGCACTATCAGGCTCAGTAGGGTTTCAGGATGAGTTTGCTCGTCGGCCTCCCTTTCGCTCAATACCTGGGCAGCTGTTACGTACAGCTAGTGCCACTGACGTTGTTGTGGTTAAACTCACTGCCAGCGTATTGACGAGTCTTTAGAGTCCCACACAGAAGGTTTCCCTGGTTCGGGCGAAACGTTGTAGAGGCCGTACGGTTTTATGGCAGGGTTCGATCATATTCGTGCACTTGTGCACGGATCATGATCGGACGGATAATACTAGTGGGCTTTGGTTTAAGCCGGATCCTAGTATTATATTGTTGGATTACTTTCGTCTCGTTGTATTCGTATTCAGTCGGAATACGGATGCGGGTATATATATACGGATGAGGGGTATTCTTGTAATTCGTTACAAGATTTCTTTAGTTGATGCCATTTCTTTTTGGGATTAAACATTTTGGTTTAAATGTTTAATTGGTGGAAAATGTGAGTGCAATTCTTGGCTTGGTGCATTGATGTAGCATATGCACTTGGTGACTCATTGTATTAGGTCATTGGTGGTTTTTATTTTGGCTAAGATTTTTTGTGTGAGTATTGTGAGATATTCAGTGAGCAAAGTTAGATCTTTTTATAGGTGTCGAATTCTTTAGTCTCTTGCTCACAAAAGATCACACAACACTTTCTTCACTTGCCAAAATGCTTGAGCTCATACTTTCCACTCTTGGCTTCTTCTTCAACCTCCATCCATACCCTCTTATGAGTTGAGAATCCTTGGGTGTTTTGAGACAAAGTATTCATACACACTCTCTACTTCATCTTGGTTATCTAGGCTAGCAAACTAGATACCCGAGTTGCTTCGGTTTAGAGGCAGGAGCCCGTATTACGAACTCTCGACGTGGATCTTCTTCGATGTGGGGAGACCGAAGATCAAACTTGATCGGGGAAGCCATGAGGAGTTTGGGATAGAGGTTGAAGTCCGAAGGACACAGATCGATCGGTATAACCTCTCAAAACTCCTTTCATAGAACTAGTATAGGGTTAATGGCACGATCTGTCAATTAGGGTTCCGTTAGCGCCGGGTTTTAAAAGTTTTTGTTCCGCATTTGGCCACGGATTGATGGCCGAGGTGCTGCCGTAACCCAACAGTTTCGAGACTGGGCATCGATACTCCAGAGTAGACTAGTGTATACTGATCGAGACCCTGACGAGGGGCGATAGCCGGTCTCACAAGCCATTGGTGTCAGTTTGTTCACCTAAGATGTATACAGGTGCTCATTAGGTTATGAGTACACCGGACGGACTCGCCGGGAACATGCTAGTTGGTATTATACCTATTGTCAGATAGCAGTTCCCAGGTGACATTTGTACAGGTTAGTCTATCGACCTGAGATCGTCATTTGTCTCGTATGAGTTCCCACTGTGCTTTGATTACTACTCTACCACGGCTCAAAGGAGGCATGCAAACAGGTTTTAGTTGGGTATAGTCCCGAGCCACATGGAGGCAGTGAGCGGATCTTCAGGGATTTGTCTCTCCCAGTATTGGGGGTTGATGTCGCGGTGTGCATGGGTGGCCATCACCAGAAATCCTTGGCTAAAGTAGTCGAGAATTACTGATTCGGATTAGTAGTTTCTCAGGTGGTGATGGGCTTCATACCGATACTAAATGTCAAGTTATTAGGGGTCTGACTTTAACCACCCCCTAGACTCGATATGCGATACTCATAGACGAACGGACCGGACTGTACGGATATTGTCACTGTCAGGCTCAGTAGGGGTTTCAGGATGAGTTTGCTCGTCGGCCTCCCTTTCGCTTTGTAAGTCCACGTTGCCCACCCCGGTACTTGCGGGGAGGCGGAAAATGGAATAAAAATCAAATTTTTATCAACATAGGCAACATGGACTAGACAAAGAAGGATCTTTGCTAAACAAAAACAAGCTAAAGCTAACTAGAAACTAGCTAAGTGCTAGAAAGGTTATACCTTGGGCTTTATGTCCTTCTCTCCTTGCTCCTTGGAGTGGTGGAAGGAGGTCACCTTAGTCGTCTTCTCACGTCGAAGAAAGATCCACCCGAAAGCCTCGACTTTTGGCTTCAACTCCAAGCTAGAAGTAACTAGGGTGCAAGAAGTGCTAATCCTTGAACCCTAGATGAGAGTAGAGATTATCAAGAAAGGGTTTTTCTCAAGCTCAAGTGTTTCTCAACACATGAGAGGGGAGAGCTTGAGGGAGAAGAAGAACAAGAGAGAGAAAGTGAATAATAGAATGAGAGAAAATATGAAGCATTGTCACATATATGTGTGAATTATTGTAATTAGATAATTAGCTAGATAATTGTCATGGTTAATCAAGACATGACCATTATCATTTCATTTTTAATGCAATTTGCAAGGATCAAAGAGCATCTACCAAATGAAATGATGATGGTCAAAGTGTCAACCTAGGTCAACAAGTCAAGGAGGTCAAAAGGTCAACAACCATAACCATGCACAAACTAATATCAACTAACTATAATACACACAAAAGCATTAGGGTTAATAAAATGACAATAGTCATTAACCCTAATCAAAGTCCTCTCCCTCTGTCTCAAGCAACTCTGCATACGCACCCGTATTCGTGATCCGAGGAACACGAATACAAAGAGATAAAACCAATCCCAAATCATATAGTAGGATCCGGCTTAAACCAAAGCCCGCTAGTATAAGCTGTCCGGACAGCAAACGTGCACAAGTGCACGGATGTGAACGAACCCTGTCGCAAAACTATGCGACCTCTACTCATTTTGCCTAAAGGCGAATAGCTCTCTGTGTGGAACTCTAAAGACTCGACACTACGCTGGCAGTGGGTTTAACCACAGACCGCAAGCGGCACTAGCTGTACGTAACGGTCCCCAGGTAGATGCCGATAAGAAGACTGACGAGATGAACCCCATCTGAACTCCTACTGAGCCTGTATGTGACAGTCTCCGTACAGTCCGGTCTGTTCGTCTGATACATCGCATGGCGGGCCTAGGGGGGCGGTGAACGTCAGTCCCCTAATAGCGGTACAAGTCGTGTCGGAGTGTAGCCCAGAACACCCTGAGATAACACTGGAAACCTACCACTATATCTCGCTTGCCCTGGCCAGGGACTACTCGTGTAATGGCTCTCCTGGACACAGCGCGATGTCAACCCCCAATACCGGGAGAGACGAATCCTGTCTAACCGTCACTGCCTCCAAGTGCTTCGGGACTGCACCCAAAAACTACCTGTTTGCACGACTCCTTTGAGCCGTGGTAGGGTAGCAATTAAAGTGCAGTGGGAACACACTCGAGGAGAAGTGACAGTGTCAAGTCAGCGGACTAAGCTGTACTCATGTCACCTGGGAACTGATAACTGACGATAGGTATAATACCAACCAACAGTTCCCGACGAGTCCTGTCCAGTGTACTCGTAACCTAACGAGCACCCGCATACTATCTCAAGTACGACGTACTGACGGATGTGGGACAGACCGTCTCCCACGCTGGGATGAGAAGCGCATACGCTAGTCTACTCCGGAGTATCGATACCCTGTCTCGATAGTCTAACGACTAGGGACCTGTATAAGGATGTGCTTATAGATCACCCAGCTCCCACGAGTGTGAGCGCCATCACAACGCTGGTAATCAAGCAAAGATCCTAAGGGCTCTACTAATATGTATATCAGCGATATGCTAAAAGAAACACATGCACATATTAAAGCAGAGACAAACTCAGTAGCATACTACCATTTCGAGCAAGATTGTATATACAACTGTGAATATCCCAAGCTTCCATCAAGTAATATACAAACTAGTATGATACAGTAATGGCCTCTAGGGTATATACACTAACAATCTCCCACTTGCACTAAGGCCATATACTGGCGTATCGAAGACCTATCATTTCGATCAGCCGCTCAAACTGAGTCTGGGGCAAGGCTTTGGTGAATGGATCTGCTGTGTTATCTTCTGAAGCAACCCTCCGAACCTCGATCTCCTGGCGATCCACGATCTCCCTGATCAGGTGATACCGCCTCAAGATGTGTCTGGATTTCTGATGGGACCTGGGTTCCTTCGCTAAAGCTATAGCCCCGTTGTTGTCGCAATACAGAGGTATTGGGTCAACAATGGACGGAACCACCTGAAGTTCGTTCAAGAACTTTCTCATCCAGAGAGCTTCTTTTACGGCATCAGATGCAGCGATGTATTCCGCTTCCATAGTCGAGTCAGCAACGGTTTCTTGTTTGGAGCTCTTCCAACACACCGCCCCTCCATTGAGGGTAAAGACAAAACCCGACATGGACTTGGAATCATCCTTGTCACTCTGGAAGCTGGAGTCAGCAAAGGCCTCAATCTGGAGGTCTTTTCCGCCATACACCAAGAACATCTCCTTAGTCCTTCTCAGGTACTTGAGAATGTTCTTTACCGCTATCCAATGTTTCTCCCCAGGGTTTGACTGATACCTGCTTACCACACTCAGTGCATAAGCCACATCTAGTCTGGTACACAACATCGCATCATTATAGAGCCTACCGCAGAAGCGTAGGGTATAACAGACATGTGATCGCTCTCCAAATCAGTCTTGGGAGACATCTCTTTGGAGAGGGTGATCCCGTGACAAGTCGGTAGATTACCGCGCTTGGAATCTTCCATACTGAATCTCTTCAGTATGGTGTCGATGTACCTGGACTGTGAAAGTCATAATATCCTCTTGGATCTGTCACGGTAGATCCGGATACCCAGAATGTATGAGGCATCACCCAGGTCTTTCATGGAGAACCTGTGTGACAAGAACCCCTTGACAGATTGTAGCATAGGAATGTCATTTTCTATTAAGAGAATGTCATCCACGTATAAAACGAGGAATACCACAGTTCTCGCTACAAATCTACAATAGATGCATGGTTCATCTGGATTTTTGATAAAGCCAAATTCCTTGACCGTCTCATCAAAACAGATGTTCCAACTCCGCGATGCCTGCTTTAGTCTATAAATGGACTTAAGCAACTTGCACACCTTTCCGCTGCTCCCACTCTGAATGAAACCCTCTGGCTGTTCCATATAGACACACTCCTCTAAATGTCCATTTAGAAAAGCTGTCTTTACGTCCATCTGCCAAATCTCATAATCGTGGAAGGCAGCAATGGCAAGAAGGATCCGAATGGATTTCAGCATAGCTACTTGAGAAAAGGTTTCGTCATAGTCCAAACCAGGTCGCTGACGAAAACCCTTTGCTACCAGTCTAGCTTTATAGTTCTCAACCTGTCCATCTATACCAATCTTCCTTTTGAAGATCCACTTGCATCCTACGGGTTTTACCCCATCTGGAGCAATGTCCAATGTCCATAATTTGTTGGTGTACATGGACTTCATTTCGGTCCGCATTGCATCCAGCCATTTTATCGAGTCGACGCTCTGAATGGCTTGCTGGAAGCTAGTAGGCTCATCACAATCTATGATGCAATCCTCTCAATCCCCGTCAATGAGAAAACCGTAGTATCTCTTGGGCGGATGAGACTGCCTACTACTCCTGCGGAGTGACATGGGAATGTCCTGATCTTTCGAACCCTCTGGTTCTACTAAGCTTTCAGTAATAGCTCATGGTTCTGGAATTTCTTCCAGTTCTATTGCGCTCCCACTTATTTCTTTTTCTATGAACTGGTGTTCTAGAAAGTGGGCATGGCGAGAAACAAAAACCTTTTGTTCCTCTTCGCAATAGAAGAAATATCCCTTGGAGTTCTTTGGATATCCCACAAACTTGCACCGTACTGAGCGTGCCTCGAGCTTGTCCGCATGCTGCTTTTTTACAAAAGCTGGACATCCCCATGTCTTAATGTGATTAAGATAGGGTCTCTTCCCACACCACATCTGATATGGTGTAGTAGGCACAGTCTTAGTTAGAGCTCGGTTCAAAAGGTATGCAGCTGATTCTAGCGCATATCCCCAAAACGATCGCGGTAACTCAGCGTTACTCATCATGGACCGTACCATATCCAATAGGGTTCGGTTCCGTCTCTCCGATACACCGTTATGTTGCGGAGTGTATGGAGGAGTAAGCTGAGAGAGAATTCCATTCTCTTTTAAGTAACCCAGGAACTCGGCACTCAAGTATTCACCACCTCGATCAGATCTCAGTGCCTTGATACTTTTGCCTGTTTGTTTTTCTACTTCATTCTTATATTCCTGGAATTTTTCAAAAGCCTCGGATTTATGTTTCATTAAGAAGACATAACCGTACCTTGAAAAGTCATTCGTAAAAGTAATGAAGTAAGAATAACCGCTTCGCGCATGTGTAGACATTGGACCGCACATGTCGCTGTGTACGAGTCCCAAGAGCTTGCTCGCTCTTACTCCGTGTCCAGTAAACGGAGTCTTTGTCATCTTTCCTTTGAGACAGGATTGGCAAGTTGCATACGATTGATATTCGAACGGATCCAAATATCCTTCTGCATGTAACTTAGTCAACCTTCTCTCATTGATGTGACCCAGTCTACAATGCCATAAGAAAGTTTTATTGATATCTGGAGACTTTCTTTTGTGTGTATTCTGGACATTGAAAATCTGTGGTTGGTTTAATACGTATATACCGTTGTTCAATGTACCTGACCCAATCAAAACTTGATTAAGGTGAATGTTCACTACATTACTTACAAATGCAAATTCATAACCTTCTTTAGATAATAAAGATACAGAAATGATATTACAGGTTGCATTTGGTACATAATAACAACTACGCAAAACCAAAAAGTGTCCATCCGACAATCCCAGGTGATAGTCCCCCACGACCTCAGCATCCATGCTAGCACCGTTTGCAACTCTGAGGGTCATGTCACCTGCCTTCAAAACTCTACGCTTTCTCAACGCCTGCAAAGAATTACAGATATGAGATCCTGAGCCGGTATCCAATACCCAGGATGTAGAGTTTATTGATAGACAGTTTTCAATAACATACACACCTGAAGCTGAAGCTGCAACTCGCTTCAAATCCTGTGTTCTGGCCTTCCAAGCCTTGCAATCCTGTTTCCAGTGACCACTTTTGTGACAATAGAAGCATTCTTCCTTCCCCACCAGCTTTCTCGCTACCTTTGTTGCTTTTCCTTTTCCCTTCATATCCACTTTACTGACACGCCTCTTGGTTTGGCGGGGGCTTTCTTCTTCTTGCCCTTGGCTTTCGCCATGGACCTAGAAGAGGAAGATCCTCCTACAAACAAAGTGGATGTCTCCCTACCCTTCTGTAGGGTGCCCTCAGCACTCCTCAACATGTTCAGAAGTTCGGAAAGTTCAACCTCCTTCCCTTGCATGTTGAAGTTAAAAATAAACTGGGCGTAAGTGGAAGGAAGGGACTGGAGAATCAAATCAGTATAGAGTTCATTCTCCAAATTGGTCCCAAGGTCAGCGAGCTCCTCTATGTAGCCAATCATCTTAAGCACGTGTTCCGCTACCGATGATCCGACGACCAACCTTGCCAAAAACAACTTCTTCGATACTTCGTATCTTGCGATATGAGACTGCTCTCCATACAGTTCTTTTGTATGAAGAAATATGGACTCTAGGTCCATATTCTCGTGCCTCCTCTGATGTTCGTTGTCCATCAAGGCAAGTATGAGGCATTTGGCCTTCGCGCAATCTATTTCCCATGTCTTACGGATTTCCCTATCCGCGACACTGGTTTTGGGACCTGGGACAGGGGGAGCTTTGGTGGTAAGGACATACCCCAACTTGTCGTAAGTGATTGCCATCTTGACATTCCTGAGCCAATCTTTGTAGTTTGGCCCTGTCAATATGTTTTTATCTAATAATAACTTATGTCCGGTCATGTTGAATGGTCGCTGCAATTAGGAGAGAGAAAAGAAACACTTTAGCATGATGCTCTTACAAGTTTAGAGTGGTTTTTAGTTTGTCTAAACTGGATGGCTCCCACTGTCTCTCGAATCCCTTCTCAAACCGTAAAGAAAGGATTAGTCAGGATTAATCTCACCGTACAATACTTGCTTAACCGTTCAGCCAGGCCATTGTCGGTACTTCGAGGGAGGTTTTCCAACGCTTTCGCGAAGTTCCTTAATTAAGTAACCTCTTTTCCCTGTGGGCGTAGCCCCGCTAACACCTTTCTAGACACCTACTAAGTTTATAGCATTGATCGTTAAGTGAGAGTTTTCCCGAGGAGTAGCATATACTCACAGTAGGATCGGGATCCAAATATCATTGCGTGATAAAACCGAAGGAATCCTACCAGAATCATCACACTCCAAATGGTATGCAGCGCTAGCAAGTTTCAGTACTTATGAAACTCCCGATGTGGATTTTTGCCCCATGCTCTTATGACCTTGACTTTGGCCAAAATATCATAAGTCACATGTCAAGTTCTACCCGTCATTCTACTGGTTAATTTGGACCCACCCGTACCTACCCTTGACTTTGGCCAAAATGGCAGCACGACTGTCCCAAACCAACGCATCTATCTATGCTGCACATGAATACCCAATAGCTACCAATCACTATGCCTTAACATTGGCCAAAATACATAGCTTGAATACTTTTTGACCATTCATGTGGAATGACGGAGGGCTACGAATGGTTTTGGCGAAACCGTGAACGTAGTGAACTTGATATAATCGATGGAACGAGATAGCTTTTAAAAGGAGTGGTTCAAGCTCCGCGTTTAAAAGTTTAGTTTTGAAAAGAACCGAGTGGTTTTCAAACTGTTCCAATCGACTTTTACTTAGTTTATTTTCTTGCATTAGTTCTTTTAATGCGTCCCATCATTTAATCCTACCATTGCAGAAAACAACCAAAATATGACGTACGCTTATGCCATTCGCATACGCCACGGGGCCTCGTCATCACCCGTTAGGTTACTTAACTAACGACAGAGCGGGGGCTGGGCTAGCGCGGCTGTAAAACATAAGCTACGCCTAAATAGTTATCATATATAAATATATAGCAATGATAGATATTACAGATCACAGATGAATACATTGGATATACTAGGAATCCGCAATCCGTTCGAGCCTGCAACGAAAAGCGGATTACATGGTCGCGGTGAATAGCCAATACCCCACCCAAGACCCCTATGGGTGCGGCAAACTACCCGCCAAGTACCCGAAGCGAAGCAACCTCCCTCACCACCGTGAGTAGGCCACTCGGCACTTCGAGATACCCGGTAGTTTGTGCACCCCATCCATGGGTCTATCCTAGGAGCAAAAACAGTAAAAAGAATTATACAATGACGGCTACAACCCCGACCCGGTTGTGCGGCCATACAAATAATATTATATCAATTTACATATTACAATGAATGAAAGAAAAAGAAGCACTCATCTCACATCCACCCCGGCTATTCACCCGCGACAATCCAACACATTCATATACACATATCATCATCAAACACAGATCACAGATATGTATAACCTCGACTAATCGATATATAGCGATTAGCCGACGTTCAATACATATTAACATCACAGGTATAACCCTTATAGTCAAAGTGTAGTGAAGTTCGATAAAAATACGGATTTATAGGCCCCCAAAAACAAATTTCTATTCTGGAAAATCTGGGCACATATAAACCATCTTAAAAATCCTAAAACCATGCCAGAAAGACACTGCACCAAAATCGACCCAGAGCCGAGCCAAGACGGCCGCGGTTGCGCGGCAATAGCTTGCTATTGCCGCGGAACCGCGGCTCTTTGGTCGAATCACTGGATCGTTTTTGGTGGCTTTCTTCACAAAACCCTGAGATGATTTTTGGAGTATAATTTATTTTGTTTTGAACAGAAAAAAAATAACAGAAACTTAGGGTTTTGAAAACTCGGTTTTTCGATTTTTCCGATTCGAACTTCGATACACTCTACTACCTAGCTAGTTTATGTTTAGTTAGGCTCTGATACCACTGTAAGTCCACGTTGCCCACCCCGGTACTTGCGGGGAGGCGGAAAACGGAATAAAAATCAAATTTTTATCAACTTAGGCAACATGGACTAGACAAAGAAGGATCTTTGCTAAACAAAAACAAGCTAAAGCTAACTAGAAACTAGCTAAGTGCTAGAAAGGTTATACCTTGGGCTTTATGTCCTTCTCTCCTTGCTCCTTGGAATGGTGGAAGGAGGTCACCTTAGTCGTCTTCTCACGTCGAAGAAAGATCCACCCGAAAGCCTCGACCTTTGGCTTCAACTCCAAGCTAGAAGTAACTAGGGTGCAAGAAGTGCTAATCCTTGAACCCTAGATGAGAGTAGAGATTATCAAGAAAGGGTTTTTCTCAAGCTCAAGTGTTTCTCAACACATGAGAGGGGAGAGCTTGAGGGAGAGGAAGAACAAGAGAGAGAAAGTGAATAATAGAATGAGAGAAAATATGAAGCATTCTCACATATATGTGTGAATTATTGTAATTAGATAATTAGCAAGATAATTGTCATGGTTAATCAAGACATAACCATTATCATTTCATTTTTAATGCAATTTGCAAGGATCAAAGAGCATCTTCCAAATGAAATGATGATGGTCAAAGTGTCAACCTAGGTCAACAAGTCAAGGAGGTCAAAAGGTCAACAACCATAACCATGCATAATTATTTAAACTAATATCAATTAACCATAATACACACATAAGCATTAGGGTTAATAAAATGACAATAGTCATTAACCCTAATCAAAGTCCTCTCCCTCTGTCTCAAGCAACTCTGCATACGCACCCGTATTCGTAATCCGAGGAACACGAATACAAAGAGATAAAACCAATCCCAAATCATATACTAGGATCCGGCTTAAACCAAAGCCCGCTAGTATAAGCTGTCCGGGCAGCAAACGTGCACAAGTGCACGGATGTGAACGAACCCTGTCGCAAAACTATGCGACCTCTACTCATTTTGCCTAAAGGCGAATAGCTCTCTGTGTGGGACTCTAAAGACTCGACACTACGCTGGCAGTGGGTTTAACCACAGACCGCAAGCGGCACTAGCTGTACGTAACGGTCCCCAGGTAGATGTCGATAAGAAGACTGACGAGGTGAACCCCATCTGAACTCCAACTGAGCCTGTATGTGACAGTCTCCGTACAGTCCGGTCTGTTCGTCTGATACATCGCATGGCGGGCCTAGGGGGCGGTGAACGTTAGTCCCCTAATAGCGGTACAAGTCGTGTCGGAGTGTAGCCCAGAACACCCTGATATAACAATGGAAACCTACCAGTATATCTCGCTTGCCCTGGCCAGGGACTACTCGTGTAATGGCTCTCCTGGACACAGCGCGATGTCAACCCCCAATACCGGGAGAGACGAATCTTGTCTAACTGTCACTGCCTCCAAGTGCTTCGGGACTGCACCCAAAAACTACCTGTTTGCACGACTCCTTTAAGCCGTGGTAGGGTAGCAATCAAAGTGCAGTGGGAACACACTCGAGGCGAAGAGACAGTGTCAAGTCAGCGGACTAAGCTGTACTCATGTCACCTGGGAACTGATAACTGACGATAGGTATAATACCAACCAACAGTTCCCGACGAGTCCTGTCCAGTGTACTCATAACCTAACGAGCACCCGTATAC
Source organism: Agapanthus africanus (assembly GCA_030015575.1). NCBI lineage: Eukaryota > Viridiplantae > Streptophyta > Magnoliopsida > Asparagales > Amaryllidaceae > Agapanthus > Agapanthus africanus. Next base: position 342,187,491 of record CM057346.1, on the reverse strand, counting down.
TATCTCAAGTACGACGTACTGACGGCTGTGGGACAGACCGTCTCCCACGCTGGGATGAGAAGCGTATACGCTAGTCTACTCCGAAGTATCGAAGCCCTGTCTCGATAGTCCAACGACTAGGGACTTGTATAAGGATGTGCTTATAGATCACCCTGCTCCCACGAGTGTGAGCGCCATCACAACGCTGGTAATCAAGCAAAGATCCTAAGGGTTCTACTAATATGTATATCAGCGATATGCTAAAAGAAACACATGCACATATTAAAGCAGAGACAAACCAAGTAGCATACTACCATTTCGAGCAAGATTGTATATACAACTGTGAATATCCCAAGCTTCCATCAAGTAATATACAAACTAGTATGATACAGTAATGGCCTCTAGGGCATATACACTAACACTCTCAATACCTGGGTAGCCATTACGTACAGCTAGTGCCGCTGACGTGCTTATAGTTAAAGTTACTGCCAGCATATTGACGAGTCTTTAGAATCCCACACAGAGGGTTTCCCAGCTTCGGGCGAAACGATGTAGAGGCCGTATGGTTTTAAGGCAGGGTTCGATCACATACGTGTGCTTGTGCACGGATGATGTTCGGACGGATAATACTAGTGGGCTTTGGTTTAAGCCAGATCCTAGTATTATATTTGTTGGATTGTTTTCGTCTCTTTGTATTCGTATTCTTCGGAATACGGATGCAGCTATGTATATACAGCTGAGGGGTATTCTTGTAATTTATTAGAAGATTACTTTTAGAAGATTACACCTCATCATGGTTTAGACCTTTTTGGATTAAAAGGTTATTGAGGTGTAAGATGAGGTGTTTATTGCATTTTTGTGGCATGGCTTGGTAATGACCCATGGTTACTTTACTAAGCATGCTTAAGGTTTTGTTTATTGTGAGATTATTGTTAACTTGAGATATTTTGGTTTACTCTAGATATTTTGGTGGCATGGGATATTTTTATGGATGGCATTATTATTTATTGAATAATCTCACAACAAACAAAAGACTTAGCCATCATTTTTCTTGAGTTGCTCTCAACACCTCATCCTCATGGCACCTTCTTCTTCCTCTAGCTCCACCCAAACCCTCTCATGAGTTGACAATCCAAGGGTGTCTTGAGACAAATTAATCCTTCATCACTCTCTACTTCATCTACGGTATCTAAAGTAGCGATCTAGGTGCCCTAGTTGCCTCGGATATGAAGTTGGAGCTCGTTACATAGACTCTCGGGTGGATCATCTTCGATGGAGGGAGACCGGAGATCAAGCATGATCAAGGAAGCCATGAGGAGCATGGGATGATGGTTCAAGACCATAAGACACGGATCTATTCGGTATAATCACTCTAACCTTATGCTTGTTTTGTTTATCTAGGGCTTATGGGACGATCCGTAGACTAAGGTTCCGTTAGCGCCAGAAACCCAACAGCCTCTAGGGCATACATATTCCCAACATAACTAACAAAACACCCATACATAAACCATTACATAATTAAAGTAGGTATAATTGTGTTTATGTGGAAAAATAATAAAAAAATTAAAAAATAATTATAATTAGGTTTTACGGAAAACACGTGTTGTGTTACTAATTATCGGACAATTAATCTAAACGATTTTTAAAACGTTACAATCTTCCCCCTTAATAAAATTCGGTCCCCGAATTTAAAATCTAACTATGAGAACCTTCGAAGAGATAGGGATATTTCTTTCTCATCTCGTCCTCGGCTTCACACGTGACCTCTTCGCTGTTTGGGCCATGCTAAAGAACCTTTACGGACGGTATGACCTTAGACCTCAGTTCTTCACCTGCCGATCCAGAATGACTACCGGCTGCTCGGTGAAAGAAAGATCGCGCTCCAGCTGGATCGTCTGATACTGAATCGCGTGAAAGGGGTCATGAAGGTACTTGCGGAGCATCGATACGTAGAACACGGAGTTAACATCTGGGAAGCTGGATAGAAGAGCCAAACGATAAGCAACTGTGCCGACATGCTCGAGAATCTCGAAGGGACCCACATATCTGGGACTAAGCTTCCCTTCAATTCCGAATCTCATCACACCCTTCATTGGAGAAACCCTCAAGAAAACATGATCACTTATAAAGAATTCCAATCTGCGACGACGTTTATCCGCATAAGATTTCTGCATGCTCTGGGTCGCTTTCATCCTATCACGAATCAACTGGATCTTCTCAGTCGTCTCCTGCACAATCTGCGGTCCCAAAACACTACTCTCACTAAGCATTGTCCAACAAACCGGTGATCGACATCTCCTCCCATATAGATCCTCGAAGGGTGCCATCTGAATTGTCTCCTGGAAGCTGTTATTGTAGGAAAACACTATTAAGGGCAAATGACGATCCCAACAGCCACCGAAGTCTAGAATGCAAGCTCGGAGCATGTCCTTAAGAATCTATATGGTCCACTCTGATTGACCGTTGGTCTGCGGATGGAAAGCAGTACTGAAACTCAGTCGGGTGCCCAAAAGCTACCTGATGTCTCTGCCAAAAGCGGCTAGTGAATTGAGTGCCTCTGTCGAATACAATGTAAGTCGTAACACCGTGTAGTCGCACAATCTCATCAACATATATCTGAGCATACTGAGAGAATCCGAAAGTGGTCTTTACTGGCAGAAAGTGAGATGCTTTTATCAATCGGTCTACGATCACCCAAATAGAGTCATACCCTCGACCGGTCCTAGGTAGACCCACGATGAAATCCATAGGGATCTACTCCCATTTCCATTTCGGAATGGGCAAAGGCTGTAATCCTCCTGCAGGCCTCTGATGCTCGGCCTTTGTAACATTTCAGAAAGATAAAATATTATTTTTGGGAATTTATATAATTAAATAATAAATATTATGAATATTTTAATGTTACGGTATAATTAAATACCGATAATTTGGGAAATATTGGGAAGTTAAATTGAATGGCGTTTTTTAGAAGAATTTATGCGATTTAAGAAAATTTTAAATTCTTTGTGATTAATTATATTTTATTTAAATTCTAATCTCAATTAAATATCACTAATCATGCATTAAGCTTGATTTGTGCACATGGCATGCACCATGTCATATTACACACTGTTACATTTTTCTACCTTGGCTTCTTTCTTTATTTTAAAGCATGGTTTGGTTTTAAATGAGAAGAAAAGAAAAGAAAAGAAAAGGAATAAACAATAGAGTATGGGCAAGAGAGAGAAGAGAGAGAGGTTAGGGGTCAAGTTGACCATGGCATTTTCCCTCCTTCATTTTTCCTTCACCATTTCTCCCCTCTTCCTCCTTCATGGCTGCCCTCTTCTCCACCTCCTCTACACCCTCACAAACACTCTCAATCACACATCAAAACATCATCTCCCTTTCATTAAAAATGTGCACAAGCTCACTACAAGCATTTTGGACCAAAAAAGTTTGGATTTTGAGCACATGGGGCAACTCAAGAAAATTCTTGAGTTGCCAAATGAGGAAATTTCTTCACCATTAGTGTAGTAATCCTTTCCCTTTAGCACTTATACATGTTTAGAGGTAGTTAAGTGTAGTTTAGTGAGGTTTGAAAGTTCCAAGATGAGATTAGGGTTTGATTTGAATCCAAAGGTGAAATTGAGGTTTAATAGCGACCTTAAACCCCTGTGGTGTTAGTTTTATGGACTGAAACCATAGACTTAAACCCAAACCCCAAACCTAGAAACCTCGATATCGGAAGATTGTGGGAATTGTGATGATAGTTAGGGATCTGTTACGACCCGGGGCACTTGAAAATTTTATAGCCATTACTGTGAGTCGTGCAGGAGACCTAGGAGCTACCCTGATGACCCGAGACCTCAACTCCATCTAGTGACCGCAAATAAATCCTTTCTGGCCGCAAATTGCGGCCAGGGTAGAGGTGATTGGGTCCGTGTTTGGTCTAGGGCTTTATCTTCAGTAAACTAGACCCTCCACATGTGCAAAATTGGCTGATTCAACCTAGGGTAAAATCTGGAGGTGTTTTCTTGAGTTGCTGCTTTGTTTTGCGACTTCATTTTAACTTGAGTTTTGGTATTTGGGTTTTAACACGATGGTTTGACATTTTTACATCGACATTAAGGATTTTTGGTTATTCTTGCATGCGTAGACCATAGGTTTCAACCTATATGTGATACGCGTGCCGTTTTGGTTTTCGTGTGCGATTTCGGTTTATGATACTTTGTGTATATATATGTAAGTACCCTCGATTGGACATGAACGAAAAGGACGAGCGTGGCGTCATCGACTTCGGCAAGTAAGGATCAATGTGAGTAGATATATATCTATGGGGGAAGTCGGGTGGATGGCATATAGCTCCCCCGCAGTTTCGTAGTGTATTATACGAATACGCATATATTTATATATATAAATATGTGTATTGTGAGACTAATGATTATCAAGATAGGTTTTAGGTGTTCATGAGTTAGTTTTAGTGTAATTAGAAGTAACTTAGTTTAGCTTCTTAGTCGCGAAACCCTAGAGTAATGATTTGCACACACGCACGCACACACACATACATTTTGATTTTCTTGTGCGTATATGGGGATATATATACATACATACATACATACATACATACATACATACATATATGTATGTGAGTATGTATATATATATATATATATGTATACATATACAAGGATGATGAGGATAGTATATGGTACTTGGAGATGAGTCGATGAGGATTGGGCTTGATGCCACGAGATCGGTGATGTGACTTGATTCGTAATATGAGATACGACATGATATTATAGTGGATCTTTAGGCGATGTGTTTTCTTACACACGCATATATATATATATATATATATATATATATATATATATGTTGCTGGTATCGGAATGTACTAGACTTTAGATCAGTACCCCTAATTCAGGATATGATGATAAGGCTACCAGATGAATAATGAGATAAATGTGATATTCGACCCGTACCAAGATTTGGGATGCCATACGATAGATTTACCGTACAAGAGATAATTATGATGATAGATCCGCACTCTTGACTCGAGAATGTCATATTATATATTGTATCATACGTGATACTATTGAAGTGGGATCACCGACTACTAGATATGGATATCGTCTCAGACTTAGGTGGTTTTCCTTACCCTTTCGATTAGTCTGTTAGTTTAGTCCTGTAGTTTGCTTAGTAGATGTTAAACTGGGCTCGAGTCATACTTTTTCCAAAACTAACAAATCTTGAGTATTTTAAAGACAGGCCAAAAGATACTACAGATATTTTAAAGGACGTACATTTTCGTAAAAACACCGTAGCCCCTATTTTCTAAACACCACGATTCGTGCTATTTCAAATGCCAAAACTGTATGACTCATATATATAAGGTTTATTCTTATATATTGCGTTTACTATTCATTTTCCGTACATTCCTGTTGTTCGCATCGCATTGCATGCTTAAATGTGTTTTCATTAGTTATTATGAACCCATGCTGTCAGGTCACCAGCACCATTACCGATGATGCGTATGCTCCACGTACACTTGCTTGCCGGCTCACACACATCATCATCAGTAATTGCCATGTCACGTACACTTTAAAGAATATTATTTCATTGACATAGCTTGCTAGCTGATAGTTCCAATATATTATTGCTTTCATATGCTAGTTTAATTATTGCATTCCTTTCTTGATATCTGATGCATTCATATATTTATTTGTCATGCAATATTATGGAGTTTTATGCTGGTAAATTGCTGTTATTTACTCTTGAGATTGGGATTTCGGATTTCCATCAGATTTCTGGATTTGGAGAAACCGCAAGGATTTTATAAACTTATTATCATTTTCAAAAGAGAGAAAATTGCGGTTTTCTCATGATATGAATTGAGATATGTCGACCATGAGTTTTCTCGGCTCTTGAGCGATATCATACACCCGATTCGAGGAGGAGGAGGAACCGTCTGTGGGTACATGGTGGACCCGGTGCGATACCCCGAGGCAAGATGGTCGCAAGAGATGGCGTTGAGCCCGGCTGGGGAGCACTACCGACAGGTTATTGTGACCCGACGGATATCCGGAGGATACCGACGTGGTCTTGAGATTTGATGATACAGGCCAGTACGGATAGCCGGAGCCTGAGATATTGAGATTTGATGGTACAGGCCAGTCCGAATAGCCGGAGCCTGAGATATTAAGATATTGAGATATATATTTTGTGTCGATACTAGACACTGATTCTCTGTTGATTTCATTGATGATACTTCGATTTTTATACAGAAATCTTACTGAGATAAGAAAACAGTTTTCTCATTAGATGTATTCTGTTTTCATGCATTCATACATCATATATATGATATGTTGCTACATGAGGCATTTGCACGAGCACTTGGTATTGCAATTATGTATAGATGTTTACCATTGCCATTATTATATGCTTCAGGCTTTATTTTTTGAGGATATTATTATCGTATGACCTAGGATAGAGTCATGCATGTGATTTCTGCTCGGTGATGTTTTCTACTCACGAGCTGGCAACTCACCCCGTTGTGCCACAGTTTCTTGCAGGTTTTGTTGTACAGGTTTTCCTTGGTGGCTTTGCTGGCACACTGCGTCTTTCCAGGTGATTGCTTTGATAGGTGGGTTCACTCGTATCGTGACCACCATTGTACATTTATTTATTTCAGTTGTATCTAGTAACTCCATCAACCAGACTTGTATTATTATTAGACTTAGAAGACCAGTGTATATTTTTTCGACCTTAAAGTCGCGCTTGTATTATTATGGTTTTCTTGATGATATTGGTTTTCCTTTTGAGTTTTGATCCTCGCCCTTCGCCGTTGTATATCATATTGCTTGCGTGGTTGTGACCGCTAATTGGCGAAGAGCTAGCTCCCGCTTGGGGATGCCTTTATTTATTATGTGTATTATTCATGTTTGTACCCGTTTGGGGCCAGTTTTTACAAAGGAGACTCTGCCGAAATTTTTGGAAAAGACTTGATGTTTTAAAAATGTTTAATGCCACTTTTTATTAAAACCACTTACTTAGAAACATGTTTTCCCTCACTTTCTTCTTCTAAATGGTTTAGATTTCTGGGCTTGGCTTACATGAATTAGATGCAGTCCTATAGACTTCATATGATTCAATTTCCAGTCACGTGCCATTTCGGGTCGTGACAAAGTTGGTATCAGAGCACTAGGTTTAACCTTGGTTCGAGTCTATGTTTGACTATGCAGAGTCTAGGGCGTTTATATATATTCGGAACGTAAGCTTGACCTTACGGAACTTAGACTTGGTCGAGGGGGTATTAGACCAAAAATTTCGTCGCGTAGGTTGACCTTGGTTGATGGAATAGGTGACTTAAGAAGAGTGACGTACCGAGTATATGTTCCACGGCATACTTACGATACGCCACTCCGCATAAGAAGCCTTAGGATGTATATTTCTTTGCACAGTATTATATTCATTCCTATGATCCATCCTCATCAATATCAGTTTATGGTTTTGTTACCATGGTTGCACGGACATGGAGAGCTGCGGCTAGAGTTGCGGTCAGCATGAGCTCGTCATGGACGAGGACTGACCAGGGCGTAATTCCGGTGACACATGATTGAATAGATGTGTCGTTTTATTGTGTTTTCACGCCATGAGCGTTTCATGGATTGCTTTTACTAAAATTTGTCGAACGTGAAAATCAGCACCAGAGGATCAGGCTACCTCTAGAGGCCAGCCAGAAGGTAATGACCATCAATGCACTATTATTCTTGATGATTGTGGCACTGTTTAGCGTGCGGACGAATGAGCCAGTTGTTGCGGCGACTGACAAGATATCGCTCCAGATGTTTGAAGCTATTGCAGCACGAGTTGCAATTAGAAATATGATAGAAGATCGCTAGTCACCCATGGAGGAACGACTAGGACATGTGGTTAGTTGCATACCCCGATGCAAGGTCATCAAATTGATTGATTCCAGCTAAAGAAGACTTCATGCAGGTACGTAGAGAGTTGATAGAAACGAACGAATGTCAGAAACCCATTTTTCCAAGTTTAAAGTATTCGGAAAAACATGCAAGTAATTCTGTAGACCCTCTAGAAGAATGAAACCCTAACTCGACATAATGACCATGGGAATGCTTTTGAACCTTAGGGTTGGCGGCAGTTCCGTGGTGCCATTAGTGAGGCTTAGGTGTGCCCTTCTATAGCTGGTCCATAGGTACTGTGACATGTACTGGATATTTTTAAACTGTGCACGAGTCTTGAGCTCTAAGGAAATTATGGGACTTAGATGAATCGATCAAAAAATTCGACATCATCCGGATATCATATGATGGGATACTTCACGAGAAGACTTGGACCTAGGATCGGACGTATTACGCACACCCAGTAGGCCAGAGTTCGGCATCATTGATGAGATATGTTATTGTCATGACCCAAGTTGGGTACATGACCGACACTTAGACTACGTAACGTCAACAGGCGTAACGTAAAAAAGTAAGCCGAAACCCAGCAATCTAAACCATCGCAAGAAGGAGAAGATAGAAACCCCTTTTTAAATTTCAAGCAAAACTTAAAGCTTAAGTTTGTTTTCATGAAAATTTCTGCAGCACCTCCTTTGTAAAAACTATCCCCGAAACGGGTACAAACATAAGATATAAGTAAAGCATCCTTAACCGGGAGCAAATCTCACCCAAAGGCGGAAACAACCACCATAACAAATATACAACGCCGTAGCGAAAGAAGACAAAAATCAACATAAATAAAGGCCGGCTCACAGGAGCACGACAACCAGAGTCACAAGAATATACAACATCGATTCTCACAACCCATCTCTAAGTCAATACATGAAGGTAGTAGATGGAGTGTACTAAATACAAAAGATATACAACGATATCATCGGATAACCGCAAACCCACCTATAGCAAAAGGCCTTACAGCCAAGCATAGCGGTATCCGTAAAAGTAGAGATAAAAGGCGCCCTGCCGCGACTATCCTGAGGGTCAACCTGCAAAACACTGTGGCACAATGGGGTGAATTGCCAACTCATGAATAGTAAATAACATCATACAGAACTTGCAATATGCACGAACAGCGATAATCTATCATGGACTCTGATAGCATAAGTATGACAATATGGATATGCAACAATCATGTAAAGGAACATCATCAGGGTACTGCAACTACATGAAGCAATGCGTATCAAATAAAAGCTATGTATGGGATAAAACATGTCAACCTCATGGAACCCTCGTCGTGGGAAGACCAGTGTCCATCAATGACACTCCAAATCCCAATACCAAAAGCACCGCATCCTCAGATCGGCCCTCATATCCTGTAAGTCTCATGGAACCTGGGTGTCCAACATCGACACCCAAAAACATCATGAAAACTAGTGTCCAGCATCGACACGTAAATACTCATCTGTCATGCGCGTCACCATGACCGGCCCTGATGTCAGTACATCTCATGGAACCTGAGTGTCCACATCGACACACGCAATCTACGTAGCATGTCTGAACATGACTCCGGTCGGTATCCCCCAGATATCTGACGAGTCCAAATAATATCACCGATAGATAGTGGTCCCTCAGCCAGGCTCATCATCTACACCATGAAATCACCTCTCGCCCCGAAGTACCATATCGGGTCCACCATGTACCTGCAGACGGTGCGTCCCGCTCCTCGAATCGGGTATCACATGCCAATCTCAGAACCGAGAATCACATGGTGGACGCATTGAAATATCATATCAAGAGAAATCCGGTTTTCAATAAAAATGCACATTTCTTGAAATATCCCCGCGGTTCTCAAATCCAGAAATCACATGAAATCCATATCTCAATGCGTAAATCCATGTAAATATGATATATGCAAAATAAAAAAATAATATGAGCATGTTAAGGAAAAACCGCTATTTAACTGCAACAGTTATTATAAATATATCATGCGGTTCCTAATTTCTCTGAAATCAAATACGACATCATATACAGGTGAACATGTAGCTATATCAAGGTATATGTGTAAGCAGGTAGGTATGCAAGTATACTACCTCTCCTGTGCACAATGGAAATAAGGATCATGTCTCAATGTCCCTAACCAATACAATATCACGTATGTATAGGTATCAGCTATATCTAATATGCACAATGGAAATAAGGATCATTTCTCAATGTCCCTAACCAGTACAATATCACGTATGTATAGGTGTCAGCTATATCTCATATGCACAATAGAAATAAGGATCATTTCTCAATGTCCCTAACCAATACAATACACGCATGTATAAGTGTTGTGCATATCATGGCAATTACCGACGGTGTGTGTGTAGTATACAATTAGTGCTCGTGCAACATAAACCGTCAATAATAGTGTAGTATCCAATGAGTACAAGTCCAGGCACAACAAGTGATAATATGTAGTGATGCTCATGCACAAGCTCTATATGTGCATATAAACATGCAGCTAACATCATATCATATCCAGCCCTGACGCATAACGCCATATGGGCGATCTCCCCATAGATGTTAAATCTACTCACCGATAATCTCCAGCTAGGTAGATCCAATCACCTGCTTCCCTTTCTTCGCACCGTTCGAAGTCCCCGCCGGCGATCCTATTAACACAAAACATAGCCAGTGCAAAAACTCAGAAATTGACCAATATCACGTACAACTATGTTTGGCCGACGCACCAACTCCAAACCAACTCACAAGTGTTTATCTAATGGTTAACGTGTGTAGCAACAACCCAAAACCAACCCAATTGCAGCAGCTACACAAGATCACGAACCGTGTCGGATAACGTAACACGCGTATTCGATACACTAGATTATAGCAAAGTGGTCCCAGATTTTGATATACAAATAATTAGTGAAAGTTGCAAGTGCAACGAGACCATACACAACTCCAGAGACCCGACGACCAAGAATCAACACCCCAGCCCCCACTCAGGCCGCAATTTGTGGCCTGAAGAATTAAATCTGCGGCCACGAAGAGAGGGACGGGTTTCAGGTTTTTATGGTGGCTTCTAACTCACAACACTAGGTCACTGTGATGGGAACTTTACCAACAAATACCTGGTTCTACAGCAGATCATAGAGACATCAAGTTGACACTAAAAATACGATATTTGCACAAAACTAAACCTTTAGTGTTCTAAACCATAACTATGAGGAAACACAACAAAATAAATACCTAATTATCAGTTAGAGGTCATTAGCTAGCCACTCTTGCTCAAAAATCCTAGCTTTCCAAGCTCCAAGGCAACCTAGTGGCTAAATCAAGACTTTTGAAGCGTTTTAATGGGATTTTTATGAAGTTAGCAAGATTTTAGTGAAGGGATAGTGAGGTTTCAGTTTAGAGTTGAGGGGATGAACAAAGATTGAGAATGAGAGAAGAATGAGAGACGAATGAGAGAGTGAGGGAAATAATGGTGAGGCGTGACTGTAGGGTGAACCAAGTCCTTATTCTTACTCTCTCCCTCTCCTCATTAAAGCTTGCATTAAATGCCTCATGACTCACTAGCCACCTTTCTCTCTCACAATCCAAACAAGGAAATATCTCTCACGAAATATCTAGGCAAGGTTGAAGCAAGGTTAAATCAAAGCATGGATTGCTTAAGGTGTCATGGTCACTAAACAAGATTAACACTCCTAACTCTCACATTAACATGCACATGTGTGTGCAAGCCATAACTCTTTATAATAAAATATTAATTAATTGTTATAAAATGTGAGCAAACCGATTTGGTAAACTTTTCCCTAAAAACCAGCATTATCGCTTAATTAACACTAATCGCATTCTAAGGTGTTACAATCTCCCCCCTAAAAGAAATTCATCCCCGAAGTAAAAATTCATAGTAAGCGTACCTTCAAAGAGATGGGGGAATTTCTTCCGCATCTCGCTCTCGGCCTCCCAAGTGATCTCCTCACTAGTCGGGCTATGCCCAAGAACCTTCACAGATAGCAAGACATTTGATCGAAGTTTCTTCACCTGCCGATCCAATATAGCTACCGGCCGCTCGGTGAATGAAAGATCGCGCTCAAGATGAACGGTCTGGTGCTGAATCATGTGAGAAGGATCATGAAGGTATCTACGAAGTATCGACACATGGAATACGGGGTGAACATCCGGAAAAATGGGCGAGAGTGCCAAACGATAAGCAACGGAACAAAATCGCTCAAGGTTCTCAAAAGGACCTACAAATCTGGGACTGAGCTTCCCCTTTTTCCTAAATCTCATAACGCCCTTCATCGGAGAAATCCATAGGAATACATGATCCCCCACTACGAACTCAAGTCTGCGACAACGACGGTCGGCATAAGACTTCTGTCTGCACTGGGCTGTTCTCATCCTGTCCTGAATCAGCTGGATTTTCTCCGTAGTCTCCTGAACTAGCTGGGGTCCCAAAACCCTACTCTCACTGAGTTCGGTCAAACAGACTGGCGATCGACACTTCCTACCATACAAGGCCTCAAAAGGTGCAATCTGAATAGTCTCCTGAAAACTGTTATTATAGGAGAACTCAATCAACAGCAAGTGATGATCATAACTGGCACCAAAATCAAGCACACACGCATGAAGCACATCCTCTAGAGTCTGTATAGTCCGCTCTGACTGACCATCGGTCTACAGATGGAAAGCGGTGCTAAAGCACAACCGGGTACCCAAAGCTTCTTGAAGCTTCTGCCAAAGATGGCTAGTAAACTGGGTGCCTTTGTCGGATACTATGCATGTGGGAACTCCGTGCAAACGCACAATCTCATCTATATACAACTGAGCATACTGAGCATATCCGAAAGTGGTCTTCACTGGAGGGAAGTGAGCCGCTTTCGTCAACCGGTCAACAATCACCCAAATGGAGTCATACCCCTGAATGGTCCTGGGAAGACCCACAACAAAGTCCATGGAAATCTGCTCCCATTTCCACTCAGGAATGGGTAAAGGCTGCAACTCTCCAGCCGGTCTTTGATTCTCAGCCTTGACTTGCTGACAAGTCAGGCACCTCGAAACGAAGTCCGAAACATCACGCTTCATCCCTCCCCACCAGTAAATGTCTCTCAAGTCACGGTACATCTTGGTGGAATCTGGATGAACGCTAAAGGTTGACTGATGTTCCTGCTCTAGGATCTTGTGCCTCAACCTATCGATATCTAGTACACACAAGCGAGACCTGTAACGTAGCACACCCAGGTCATCAATCAAGAACTCTAAATCTGTACCCTGTCGAACAAGCTCAAGAATCTTAAACAAACGGGCATCACTGGGCTGCGCCTCACGGATACGATCAAGTAGAAGAGGACGGGCGCGGACATGAGCAAGCTGTCCCAAGTAGAAGTGAACTCAAACTGTACTCTACCATCGCACAAGATCTGCCAATCTGTATACGACTGCGTCTGAACGGTGCTCAACTGGGACAAGCTACCCTAGGCCTACGACTCAAAGCATCAGCTACCACATTCGCCTTGCCCGAGTGATAAAGGATCTCACAATCATAATCCTTCACAAGCTCCATCCACCGGCGCTGTCTCAGATTCATGTCCCGCTGCTGGAAGATGTTTTTCAAGCTCTTGTGTTCCGTGAAAATCTGACACGACTCCCCGTACAAGTAGTGTCTCTAAATCTTCAACGCAAAGACCACCGCTGCCATCTCAAGATCGTGGGTGGGGTAATTCTGCTTGTGCTTCTTCAGCTTCCTAGAAGCATAAGCAATCACGCTATCATGCTGCATCAGTACACAACCGAGCCCCATTCGAGAAGCATCACAGTAAACAACAAAACCACCCGATCCAGAAGGCAAAGATAGAACCGGTGCCGTCGTCAACCGAGTCTTCAATTGTTGAAAACTCTGCTCGCACGCATCAGTCCAAAGAAAAGGGACCCCTTCCAGGTCAGTCCGGTCAGTGGTGCACCGATACTTGAAAAATCCTGCACGAAACAGCGGTAATAACCAGCTAAGCCAAAAAAGCTGCGGACTTCTGTCATGGATACAGGTCTGGGCCAAAGCTGCACAGCTTCGCTCTTCCTCGGGTCCACAAGAATACCGTCTCCTGTCACCACATGACCCAGGAAGTCAACACTATCAAGCCAAAATGCGCACTTTGAGAATTTAGCATATAGCTGGTGCTCTCTTAATGCCTGCAAAGCAATCCTCAAGTGCTGCTCATGCTCCTCACGACTCCTAGAGTAGACCAGAATGTCATCAATAGACACAATAATAAACTGGTCAAGGAACGGCCTGAAAATCCGGTTCATCGGATCCATGAACCCTGCTGGGGTATTGGTGAGTCCGAACGACATTACCAGAAACTCATAATGCCCGTAGCGTGTACGAAAAGCAGTCTTCGGAATGTCATCATTCCGAACCCGCAACTGATGATAACCCGAACGCAAATCAATCTTAGAAAAATGTTTCACACCGTGGAGCTGATCAAACAAATCGACAATGCGAGGTAAAGGATACCTATTCCGCGCCGTAACTCAGTTCAATTGATGATAATCAATGCACAACCTTAAACTGCCGTCCTTCTTCTTGACGAACAGAACAGGAGCTCCCCAAGGCGAAACACTCGGACGCACAAGTCCCCTATCAAGCAACTCTTGCAATTGACCCTTAAGCTCTCTAAGCTCCGCCGGAACCATCCGATAAGGCGGTATAGATATAGGCCCCGTGCCAGGAATCAGATCAATGCAAAACTCAATATCGCGCTCTGGTGGCAAACCAGGTAACTCATCAAGGAAAAACGTCGGGAAACTCTCGCACGATAGGAACCCGGTACAACGACTCCACTGTGGCCCCAGTATCATGAATGAAAGCCAAGAATCCCCAACATCCTCTCCTCAAAAGCCGAATAGCGCAAAGGGCTGAAATCAAACTGTGAGGGGAGGCACCACGGCCCCCCTGCACAATAAGAATAGACTCGCCGGGAAAACAAAACCTGACTGTCTTCTCGCGGCAATCCATAGACGCATAGTACGTAGCTAATCAGTCCATGCCAAGGAGAACATCGAAGTCCAACATCTCAAGAAGGATCAAGTCGACGGACAACTTTCTATCTCCTATCCGAACTGCACACGACTGGAACACGTGTCGCGCAAACGACTCGCCAACAGGAGTGGTCACAACAAGCGGTTGATCTAGCAAACACAACTCTCAGCCCAACCTCGGCACGAAGTGTGTAGAAACATACGAGTGCGTAGATCCCGGATCAAACAAAACATGTGCATCAAAAGAACATACAGAAAGGGTACCTAAAACCACTGCATTGGACGCCTGCGCATCCTGGTGAGTCAAGGAAACACCCGAGCCTACCCTCTACCTGCGACTGGCTGTCCTCTGCCTCCGCCACATCGTCCTCTCTGAACAAAACCACCGCGACCGCGACCTCTCTGAGCATGAGTCTGACGCGGGGCAACAACATGCATAAGAGGCAACGCTCTCTGAGGTGGAGAAGGTGATAAGGTAACCTGGGGTATGGCTGCCTCTCTCTGGCGCATCACGGTACAATCCCTAAGAAGATGATGTAGACTGCCATACCCATAGCACGCATAAGATGACTGCTGACCCTCCGGGGATAAGAGCTGAATAACTGGCCCCGTCCCATGTCTCTGCTACTCCCCGAGTCTGAAAGAACTCTGTCCCGGCGTCCAAACCTCTGTCTCCGTGCTGATACATCAGTACGAACCCTCTTCGGTTCCGGAACAACCGACATCTCAGAAAGACGCTCCTCAACCAAAAAGGCTTCGTCCACCGCCGCTGCATAGTGTCACAATGCTGTACGCTGATAGCGAGGAACAACTGGGTAAGCAGGCTTCAAACAAACCTCTTCACCCTCATCTCCTCAGTAGCTACGAAATACGGAGCATACACAGAAAGCTCGGTAAATAGCACATCGTACTCGGCCACCGTCATACCCGGAGTCTGGCGTAACGACTCGAAACTGCACGCTCGAGCATCCCTGACACTCTGCGGAAGAAAACACGCAAGAAACACCATCACGAACTCAGCCCAGGTCATAGGGGAAAGACCTGCGGCTCTGCCCTTCTCTAAGGACTCACACCACTTCTGGGCCAAACCTTCAAGATGAAAACTCGCGAACTCTACCCATCTCATGTTGGAGCATCTCAGCGAGTGACATATCCTCGGCATCCGGTCGATAAATAACTGTGGATCCTCAGCTGCATCGGTGCCAGTGAAAACCGGAGGCCTCAGCCTCATAAACTCTGATAACGATATGGTGATCACCTCTGCAGCTAGAGGTATAACTGTCTAAATAGTAGGCACCAACACAGTCCCCGTAATGGGTGGAACAACCTCCTGCCTCTGCGCTCGAATGGCCTCAACTAACAACCCTATCATCTGGCTCAAATCCTGCATACCAGCACCTAGCATAGTGCCACGACCCAAGTTTGGATGTGACCGGCACTTAGATTGTATCATATCTAAAGATATGCACACAGTCCAAGTAAGCCGAAAACCAAGATCAAAATCCTTTTTGCGGAATTCTTTATATAAAAAATTTAGTTTTAGTAAAAATCACAGTTTATGATGTTAAGTATTAAACAAGTATAAGGTGTTAAGTTTGGTTGCGTCCCTAGTCGGGATCAACAATATCAACAGCGGAAATAAAACCTCAGTATATAGGCATCAATACGAATCTCAGACATAAAGAAAGAAAACCACAATTTATAAAACTAAACGATCTCAACTGTCAATAAGATACATATCATCTCTCACTCTAAGTCATATACAGGTCTGATGGAGATTTTCTAGATACATAATACAAATACAAAAGAGAAGGTTACTACATATGTAACCCACCTATCAAAAGATGTGATAAAGCTGCAAAAGTAGATCTGCACCGCAGCTAACCGTCAACTCTACCCCTGCAAGGAACTGTGGCACAACGGGGGTGAGTTGCCAACTCAGTGAATATAACTAACATATAACGGTTAATGATGTAAATATGACGATCATACTAACTGAAATGTGAACAAGTATAATGTGATTATATGCAAAAATCAAGGATCTATAATACGAATCTTATAGTCCAAACTGAAATCTCATCATTTATTCCCAATAAAATTCATTTCCCCGTGTCCATCATCGACACAAAACTTCCATTTCTTACCGACAACATTCCTCGAATGATCCTGAAATCACCAATACCGGTCGTTATCATCTAGATATACGTCGTATTTTTACCACTATCTCCGGTATCGAGTAACCTCGCTAGGCTCCCCCACCTCAAATGCGGCTATTCTGCCCCTCGGTCTCGACCGGGTCCACCATGTATCCAACTGTATATCTCCCCCACTCAGTATGGATAACGTAAAATCCTCGACCGTATATCTCGCCCACTCGGTCCGGAATAAAACCAAATCATAAAACATCTCATGGTGGACATGACACATCAATCATGAAATCACTGGATTTATGTAATAGTATCTAAAACTCAAAACCATAAATCCTCAATAATACATCTACCTCTTATATTAACATAAAATACTCAAATACTAAACATGATTTTAATGATGCAATTTACTACTGTTATTGGTATTTAAGATATGATATGAATCATTTTTAAGAAGGAATTTACTAAGTGTAAAAGTGACAAGGCAATATCGACGAGGTGTGTGTAACATATAAGCTGTACACGTGGTATGACTCGTCGATACTTGTGCGTTGTACTAGCAACTAAGCAAAATATATATGAATTGTGAATGCATATTTTCAATTTAGCATAACAAAATAAAGCATGAAGTTAAATAAAACAATGGGCGTAACACGTCATCTTTGCAAAATTCCCCGGTAGATGTTTAGACTACTCACCGGAAAATGTCGAATCTATTCAGGAATTGCTAATCCTTTCCCTTTCCTCGCTGCCTCCGAAAACCCCGTATTCGAATCTAATAATACAATTTAATTTATATAAGGAAACGGCTACTCCGACATGACGGAAATGAAAAACACCCGTTCCCACGTACTAGTTATATTGTATACGACTATATCGAGCTATTAACCACTTAACCTTACTGGATTTTTAACTCAAATCTGTATCGCGACAGAAAACAGTTCGTGATACGCTTTAACCGTGTCGTATTTTGTGTTTCAAGATATCCTTTCCGATATACGCTTCCAGATTCTATCTGCAGTGAATTTAATTTATTTAAACAATACCAAAATGGCCAAAATGATACACTGAAATACACCCAACCAACCAAAACTACCTAGCCACCTACAAAACCGGCGTCGCCGGAATTCCCATATTGGTCGCCGGCCTAAATCCGAGCCCTCTGGTTCGTGATTTATGGGTTGCTCTAGGTGTTACATACATCATTTTATCACTGTTTTGTTAAGTTAATTATCTTCCAAACATTAGCAGATTTCAATAGAGCTTATAATTAACTAAAATACGATATTATGGAACTTTGTTCAATTTAATTTAACTAAGTACAGAACCTAATCTCCTACTATGTTTAAGAATTTACCCTCCAAAAAGTTCTTGGAATAACCCCTCCAAGATGCTAAGCCCCTCCTAGCTTGATGGTAATGAAAACCAAGAACATAGCTTCCTTCTTCTTCTTCTTCTTCTTGTTCTTTCTTTCTCTCTATATTTTTATTTAGATTTCAGAAATTTTCAGATTTAAATTTGGTAATAGATCTGAACATATCCTATATATGAGAGGAAGGAAGGGTGAGGTAGTAGAAGGTGGTGTCAAGGGTTGAAGGGTGCTCATTTCATGCAAGGAGGAGGTGTGAGATGAGTTCGTGCATGCAAGCAAGAGATGTGCTTGCATTATCCTCATAATTTGCTTTAATTTGAATTTAAATTCTAAACTAAATGATTCTCCACCCCATTTTCATGTACACCCTTGACAATTTTCCATTTGCACAATAATCCTAAACTTTACCTAAAAACCCCTCACAACTTAGTTTATTATAAAACACACATTTTATTAAAATGAAGCTAAAATTGTCACTAAAACCCTTATAACTTATTTATGTTGCATACTAAAATTTTTATTTAAATTTTTTTATATAGAACTTATGAAAATTGACTTATTTGTTTTTAACAACTTTTTGATTTATCACATTATTATTAAATTAATTAATTTATTTATTTCTAAATTTTCAGAACGCTATAATATCCCCCCCCCCCTTAAGAAAATTCGGTCCCCGAATTTAAAATAATTAACTAGACATACCTTCGAAAAGATGTTGAAACTTCTTCCGCATAGTATCCTCGGTCTCCCAAGTAATTTCCTTGCGATTCTTTCCTTGCCAAAGAACCTTTACAGGCGAAAGTACCCTTGATCGTAATTTCTTTGCCTGCCTGTCAAGAATAGCGACTGGCTGCACTGTATAGGATAAATCTGGCTCAAGCTGTAAGGTCTGATGCTGGATCGCGTGAGAAGGATCGTGAAGATACTTGCGAAGCATGGAAACGTGAAATACCGGATGCACATTGGGAAAACTCGGTGGAAGTGCTAAGCGATAAGCTACAGCACCCACTCTCTCCAGAATCTCGTAAGGTCCGACATATCTGGGGTTGAGCTTCCCCTTTTTCCCGAACCGCATCACACCTTTCATTGGAGATACACGAAGGAACACATGATCTCCCACTCCAAACTCGAGTCTACAACGTCGTCGGTCTGCATACGATTTCTGTCTGCATTAGGCCGCCTTCATTCTATCCCGTATCAACTGAATCTTCTCTGTAGTCTCATGTACTATCTGCGGTCCCAATATGCAACTCTCGCTCAGTTCCGTCCAACAAATGGATGATCGACATTTCCTCCCATACAAAGCTTCAAAGGGTGCCATCTGGATCCTCTCCTGAAAACTGTTGTTGTACGGGAATTCTATCAAAGGTAGGTGACGATCCCAACTACCACCAAAATCAAGGCTATAAGCCCGAAGCATATCCTCTGGTGTCTGAATGGTCCGCTCTGACTGACCATCCATCTGTGGGTGGAAAGTTGTACTAAAACTCAACCGTGTACCCAAAGCTTCTTAAAGTTTCTGCCATAGCCTGCTAGTAAACTGGGTACCCCTATCTGAAACTATGCACGTCGGAACTCCATGCAGACGTACAATCTCATCGATATAAATCTAAGCATACTGTGTAAAACCATACGTCGTCTTCACTGGGAGAAAATGAGCTGCCTTTGTTAACCTATCAACAATCACCCAAATAGAATCATACCCTCTGCTAGTCCTGGGTAGACCCACCAAGAAATCCATGGAAATCTGTTCCCATTTCCACTCTGGAATGGGTAATGGCTGCAACTCTCCGGCTGGTCTCTGGTGTTCTGCTTTGACTTGCTGACAAGTCAAGCATCTCGAAACATATTCAGCAACATCCCTCTTCATTCCTTCACACCAGTAAACATCCTTCAGATCATGATACATCTTGGTGGAACCAGGATGAATACTGTATGCTGATCTATAGGCCTCCTCTAAAATCTCACGCCTCAATCCATTAGAATCTGGCACACAGAGACGAGTCCTATAACGTAATACTCCATGATCATCAATCACAAACTCCGTCTCTCTGTCCTGCTTAACTTGATCCATAATCTCCACCATACGAGTATCTGCGGGCTGCGCCTCTCGAAGGCGATCCAATAACTGAGGCCGGGTACGAACATGTGCTAGCTGTCCTCCTGTCGATGTGAACTCAAACTGTATACGACTATCACAGAAGATCTGCCAGTCTGTAGAAGACTGCCTCTGCAAGATGCGCAAATGAGATAAGCTACCTCCAGGTCTTCGACTCAAAGCATCTGCTACAACATTCGCTTTGCCTGGATGATACAAGATCTCACAATCGTAATCCTTCACCAGTTCCATCCATCTACGCTGCCTTAGGTTCAGATTCTTCTGCTGAAAAATATACTTTAAGCTCTTATTATCGGTGAAGATTTGACACGACTCTCCATAAAAGTAATGCCTCCAAATCTTCAATGCGAATACTACACAAGCCATCTCTAGATCATGAGTGGGGTAGTTTTGTTCGTGCCTCTTCAACTGTCGAGAAGCATAAGCTACAACCCTGCCGTACTACATCAACACACCGCCTAAAACCACTCTAGAAGCATCATAATACACAACAAAACCACCTGACCCGGAAGGTAAATACAAGACAGGTGCAGTCATCAAGCGCGTCTTCAACTGCTGGAAACTCTGCTCACATGCATCTGTCCACTGAAATGGAACCTCCTTCCTAGTCAATCCGGTCAAAGGTGCAGCGATCCGTGAAAAATCCTGCACGAAGCGTCGGTAATAACCTGCCAAACCTAAGAAACTTCGAACCTCTATAACTGACACCGGTCTGGGCCAGTATTGTACCGCTTCAATCTTCTTTGGGTCCACACATATACCCTCTCTCGTAACTATGTAATCCAAGAACTCCACACTATCGAGCCAAAAAGCACACTTAGAGAATTTTGCAAACAGCCGATGCTTCTTCAAGGTCTGCAACGTAATACGCAAATGCTGCTCGTGCTTCATCCGACTCCGAGAATAAACGAGAATGTCATCTATGAACACTATAATAAACCGATCAATGAAGGGTCTAAATATACGGTTCATCATATCCATAAAAGCTGCTGGAGCGTTGGTGTGTCCGAACGACATTGCCAGAAATTCATAGTGCCCATATCTTGTACGAAATGCCGTCTTCGGAATATCGTCCTTCCGAACCCTCAACTGGTGATACCCCGACCTCAAATCAATCTTCAAGAAATAACGAGCTCCCTGCAACTGATCGAACAAGTCATCTATACGTGGTAGTGGATACCTGTTTCGCACAGTTACGCGATTCAGCTGTCGGTAGTCGATGCATAGTCTCATACTACCGTCCTTCTTCTTTACAAATAAGACAGGAGCTCCCCACGGTGATACACTGGGATGAACAACCACTCTATCTAACAACTCTTACAACTGGGTTTTGAGTTCCTTCAATTCCGTCGGTGCCATTCGATAGGGTGGTATAGAAATAGGCCCCGCACCCGGAATCAAGTCAATGCAAAATTCAATGTCACGATCGGGTGGCAATCCTGGTAACTCAGCAGGAAACACCTCAGGAAATTCTCGTGCTATCGGAACCTGGTCCAATGGAATCTCAGCGACCCCTAAGTCCTGAACAAATGCCAAGAACCCATGACAACCCTTCTTCAAGAGTCGCCCCGCACAAAGAGCAGAAATCATGTTGGCAGGAGTTATTTTACAATCCCCCTGCACAACAAACACTGGTTCACTCGGAAAACAAAATCTAACCGCCTTTCCCCGACAATCTACATAGGCATGACAGGTGGCTAACCAATCCATACCAAAAAGTATATCAAAATCTAACATATCCAAGAGTATCAGATCAACTAGCGAATCTCTATCACCAATACGCACAGAACATGACCTGAATACATGCCGAGCTATAAAAGAATCTCCCACCGGGGTAATCACCACTAATGGTAACTCTAACAACGACGACTCTTTCCCGAAAGAAAGTGCAAATCATGAAGATACATAAGAATCTGTAGAACCAGGATCGAATAAAACATGTGCCTCTAACGAGCATACTATAAGAGTATATATCATGACTGCATTTGAAGCCTGGGCATCCTGTGGAGTCAGCGCAAATACCCGTGCCTGGCCCCTGCCCACATCCTGTCGTCCTCTACCTCTATCTCCTCGACCTCTCTGAGAACGTCCCGTAAAGCCTCGACCTCGTGGTTCAACTGCCTGGCGTGTAGCGCCAACTGGGGGAGGAAGTAAAGCCATCGGCATAGAAGGTGGAAGGGGTAACACAGCCTGTGGAACAACGGTCCCTCTCTGGGATCTACAGTCCCGTGCAAATTGTCCGGGAAGTCCACAACTAAAACATGTAGATGGAGGCCTCTGATCATCGGGATAAGAACTGAACATTTGGCCCTGGGTCCAATCTCGTCCGATACTGCGGCCTGGAATATATCTGCCTCTACCTCTGCCAAACTGTCTAGCCAGTGGCCCAGTCGGCCTACTCCTCTTTGGCTCCAGAACAACTACTGACTCGCTCAAACGCTCCTCCACTCGTATCGCTGCATCCATGGCCTGCGCATACGTATCAAAATGTTGGGAGCCTATAGCCAGATACAACTGTGTGTCCAGACTCCTTAGAAACCTCTTCACCCGAAGCTCTTCCGTAGGTACTAAGTATGGAGAATAGCGCGACAGCTGGGTGAATCGTAAATCATAATCTGCCACTGACATACTCGCCGATTTTCGCAATGCTTTAAAACTGCTGGCTTTAGCGTCCCTCACACTCGGGGGAAGAAATCTGGCAAGAATGACCGCGGAAAACACGGTCGACAACATCGGAGGAAGACTCGTAGCTCGTCCTCTCTCCATCGACTCACACCACTCCTGTGCAAGTCCCTCCAAACGAAAGCTAGTCAGCTCAACTGACCTCGCATCAGAACATCGCAATGATCTGCCAATCCTCGCCATCCTATCAAGAAAGGACTGAGGATCTTCTGCTACATCGGTCCCCGTAAATACCGGAGGTCTCAATCTCATAAACTCCGCAAGTGATACCTCTATCACCCTCTTATCTACCAGTGCCACCGTCTGCGTAGGCTGTACCTCGGACTCTGCTACGGTCGGTGCCGGATCCTGTCTCAGTACTCGAGTGGCCTCTGCTAACTATCCTACCACTCGCTGTAATCCCAACATGCCCTCTTCCATCCTGGTCATGCGATCTGGAGGAGGAGGATCAACATGCTCATGCACCGCCGGAACGTCCGGTGTACCAGTCGCCGTCACAGGCGGACTCGCCCTAGCTGCATCTCTGGCTGCGGCTCATCTAGCACGTGTAGCCATAGCAACTGGAATAAGAAATGAGAGTTGATAAGGCGTATGAAAAGGAACAATCAATAATAGAGAATCAACGGAAGGATAGATCAACATATACATCCTAAGGTTAATTAGGCTGAATACGGTAACGTAAATATGCCGCGGAACATACGTACAGTTCTGCATTCATCCTAATTCGCCTACTCCATCAAACCAAAGGTCATCCTAACTCACGGACTCACGTCAACCTATTGAAATCCCCTACTAAATTCCGTAAGGTTATTCCTAAGCTACGATACCAACTTTGTCACGACCCAAGTTTGGATGTGACCGGCACTTAGATTGTATCATATCTAAAGATATGCATACAGTCCAAGTAAGCCGAAAACCAAGATGAAAATCCTTTTTGCAGAATTCTTTTTATAAAAAATTTAGTTTTAGTAAAAATCACAGTTTATGATGTTAAGTATTAAACAAGTATAAGGTGTTAAGTTTGGTTGTATCCCTAGTCGGGATCAACAATATCAACAGCGGAAAATAAAACCTCAGTATATAGGCATCAATACGAATCTTATACATAAAGAAAGGAAACCACAATTTATAAAACTAAACGATCTCAACTGTCAATAAGATACAGATCATCTCTCACTCTAAGTTTTATACAGGTCTGATGGAGATTTTCTAGATACATAATACAAATACAAAAGAGAAGGTTACTACAAATGTAACCCACCTATCAAAAGATGTGATAAAGCTGCAAAAGTATATCTGCACTGCAGCTAACCATCCACTCTACCCCTGTAAGGAGCTGTGGCACAACGAGGGTGAGTTGCCAACTCAGTGAATATAACTAACATATAATGGTTAATGATGTAAATATGACGATCATACTAACTGAAATATGAACAAGTATAATGTATGATTATATGCAAAAATCAAGGATCTATAATACGAATCTTATAGTTCAAACTGAAATCTCATCATTTATTCCCAATAAAATTCATTTCCCCGTGTCCATCATCGACACAAAACTTCCATTTCTTACAGACATCATTCCTCGAATGATCCTGAAATCACCAATACCGGTCGTTATCATCTAGATATACGCCGTATTTTTACCACTATCTCCGGTATTGAGTAACCTCGCTAGGCTCCCCCGCCTCAAATGCGGCTATCCTGCCCCTCGGTCTCGACCGGGTCCACCATGTATCCAACTGTATATCTCCCCCACTCAGTATGGATAACGTAAAATCCGCGACCGTATATCTCGCCCACTCGGTTCGGAATAAAACCAAATCATAAAACATCTCATGGTGGACATAACACATCAATCATGAAATCACTGGATTTATGTAATAGTATCTAAAACTCAAAACCATAAATCCTCAATAATACATCTACCTCTTATATCAACATAAAATACTCAAATACTAAACATGATTTTAATGATGCAATTTACTACTGTTATTGGTATTTAAGATATGGTATGAATCATTTTTAACAAGGAATTTACTAAGTGTAAAAGTGACAAGGCAATATCGACGAGGTGTGTGTAACATGTAAGCTGTACACATGGTATGACTCGTCGATACTTGTGCGTTGTACTAGCAACTAAGCAAAATATATATGAATTATGAATGCATATTTTCAATTTAGCATAACAAAATAAAGCATGAAGTTAAATAAAACTACGGTCGTAACACTCCATCTTTACAAAATTCCCCGGTAGATGTTTAGTCTACTCACCGGAAAATGTCGAATCTATTCAGGAATTGCCAATCCTTTCCCTTTCCTCGCTGCCTCCGAAAATCCCGTATTCGAATCTAACAATACAATTTAATTTATATAAGGAAACGGCTACTCCGACATGACGGAAATGAAAAACACCTGTTCCCACGTACTAGTTATATTGTATACGACTATATCGAGCTATTAACCACTTAACCTTATTGGATTTTTAACTCAAATCTGTATCCCGACAGAAAAAAGTTCGCGATACACTTTAACCGTGTCGTATTTTGTGTTTTAAGATATCCTTTCCGATATACGCTTCCAGATTCTATCTGCAGTGAATTTAATTTATTTAAACAATACCAAAATGGCCAAAATGATACACAGAAATACACCCAACCAACCAAAACTACCTAGCCACCAACAAAACCAGCGTCGCCGGAATTTCAATATTAGTTGCCGGCCCAAATCCGAGCCCTCTGGTTCATGATCTTACGGGTTGCTCTAGGTGTTACATACATCATTTTATCACTATTTTGTTAAGTTAATTATCCTCCAAACATTAGCTGATTTCAACAGAGCTTATAATTAACTAAAACACGATATTATGGAACTTTGTTCAATTCAATTTAACTAAGTATAGAACCTAATCTCCTACTGTGTTTAAGAATTTTACCTTTCAAAAAGTTGTTGGAATAACCCCTCCAAGATGCTAAGCCCCTCCTAGCTTGATGGTAATGAAAACCAAGAACATAGCTTCCTTCTTCTTCTTCTTCCTCTTGTTCTTTCTTTCTCTCTATATTTTTATTTTGATTTCAGAAATTTTCAGATTTAAATTTGGTAATAGATCTGAACATATCCTATATATGAGAGGAAGGAAGGGTGAGGTGGTAGAAGGAGGTGTCAAGGGTTGAAGGGTGCTCATTTCATGCAAGGAGGAGGTGTGAGATGAGTGTGTGTATGCAAGCAAGATGCGTGCTTGCATTATCCTCATAATTTGCTTTAATTTGAATTTAAATTCTTAACTAAATGATTCTCCATCCTATTTTCTGTTAGTTGTATGTATGCCCTAGAGGCCAGTATTGTACAGATGATATATATTATATTGGATGCTTGGACATATATAGAGAGGACTTTATTTCTCGGTATGATAGTATGCTATCTGGTTGCTCTTTACTTTAACATGTATACTTGTCTCTTGATACTGTCTTATAGTTACATGTTAGTAAAGCCCTTAGGATGTGTACTTGACTACCTGGACTATGATGTAGATCATACTAGTGGGGACAGAGTAGTCCATAAGTACATCCTTTAATGTTCTTAGTCGTAGGTGTATCGAGACAGGGCATCGATATACCAGAGTAGACTAGCGTATACGCTTCTCGACCCATGAGATGGGCGATGGATGATCCTATATACATTGGTGTTTAACATCAGAGATGGTATACGGGTGCTCAGTGGAGACTGCGTAGACTGGACGGACTCGCCGAGAACTCCTAAATGGTATTACACCTCACGTCAGATGGCAGTTCTCTGGTGACACCTGTGCAGGTTAGTCTGCAGACCCGAGATCGTCATAGAGTCTTGTGTGATTCCCACTGTGCTTTGATTTCCACCTTACCACGTCCAAGAGGGCGTGCAAAACGGTGGTTTTTGGGTACAGTCCCGAGTCACATGGAGGCAATGAGAGATAGGAGGGGTTTCGTCTCTCCCGGTATTGGGGGTTGATGTTGCGCTGTGCTCGATTGGCCGTAACAGGGAAGTCCCTGGCCAGGGCTGATTTAGAGATTTACTGGTAAGTGTTACTTGTAGTTTCTCGACCCGTTATGAGCCTCACATCGGCACGACTTATCGGTTATTGGGGTCTGACGTTTGCTACCCCTAGACTTGATATGCGACATATCAGACGAGGAGACCGGACTGTACGGTAAGTGTTACCGCAGGCTTTTACAGGAGTTGGAGCGGGCTTGCTTGCTGATCTTCTGATCGCTTAATACCCGGGTGGCCGTTACGTCCAGCTAGTACTGCTGACGGTTTGTGGGTGCTTGATGTGATCATCACCTACTGCCGGCGTATTGACGAGTCTTTAGAGTCCTACACAGAGGTTTTACTGGCTCAGGCAAAATGAAATAGGAGCGCATATGTGATATGTGCGGGACCGAGAATGATGCGTGTATGTGATACCATATTCTATTCTCGCGACTTTTGTATCGCGAGGTTATATGTGATATAGCCGGATTATCGAATCAAGTGTTGATTCGATAAGTGGATACATTGGATGTTAGTCAGTTATATGAGATATGACCGGATTATTAAGTCAAGTGTTGATTTAATAATTTAATGTATAATTGCATATTAGATATACTAATTTACATTAACTAACATATGTTCACTTATGGATTTTTCTCACATGTGCACAACTTTAATATATATATGTGTGATATATATTTAAAATGTGTTTTCTTTTTGTATCATGGTTGATGATACACTTGACATGGGTGTGTAAGACATACACCATTCTATTTATAATGGTGGGTTATAATTATTTAAGGTAATTACAAAATTAGTGGAATTTTGGAAAGAGCATGAAGCTTGTAGAAGCTTGCTTTGCTTTGACAAAGTCCACTAGCTTTGTCTTTACTTTAGATTTTTGTTAACCTAACCATTTAGATTAGCCATGGTTATGTCTCTACATGAGTTAGTATATGATACTCACTCAACATGGTTAGCTTACTCACTTTTGATCATTATCTTCATCTTTTCTTTTGTTCATCTTCTTCTTCTTTGAGCAAAAGAAAAGCTTGATAGGGTTTTCAAATGAGAGTGAAAGATTGTGAGAAATAAAATTCTAAAGAGAACCAACTTCCTATTTCTCCATCCTATACTAGACTTGCACTTTAGTTTAGGGTGTTTGCTTCACTAATTCTCTAGTTAGTGAAGTAGAAGCTTGAGTTGGCATCCCCTCGACGTAGATCATTTTCGGCCTCGAAGACTTCAAGCAAGGACGCTCCTTTAGCTTCGTGAAGCCATGCAAAAGTCCGGGAGAACCACGATCGCAGCGAAGGGGCTTCAACAAGGAGCTAATGAAGTGAAGGACCGATCTACAAAGGTTGTATTTCGTATTCACTTAGTCGTAATTGTCTTTTACTAGCATGTGAAACCCTAATTTTGTAGCAACGATCTTGTTTAGGGTTATTCGGCACGGCTAAAATTTTAAACGGGCATGGTTGATGCGTTGTAGAACCTTATTAGAGTGCCTAGTAACCCTACAGTGGTATCAGAGCCTAGCTAGAGCATTAGGCGACGTGTATACGGAGTTAAAACCCCGATCGAAACCCGAAACGCTAATTTAACCCCTCTCTGGACAATTTCTAAAAATGTGATTTTTTCTGAATTAAAAATACTTAAAAAAAATCAGCAGGGAATTATAAGAATTACCATGAAATACGAACTCATGATACCATTAAGTCGCCGTGGAACCGCGGCAGGAACCTGCTTCCCGTGGCGGTTCCGCGGCCGTACTTTGGTATTATTGACACTTGTTTGCACAGTAATACTTGTATCTGTTGTTACTATTTTCTGGGTATTTTTAATCAGACTCAAGTATTGAGTGTTCTGGGGTTATTTTGTAATCGTTGATTCAATCGGAATATTTAATTTTGTTATGTTTTTCGGATATTTAGAAACTGTTAAAATGTTCGAACGGATATCATTAACTCTTTATTTCTCGGCACGAAAAACTTTCAAGTGTTGAATTTTTTCTTGAGTTTAAATCTTTCGGAAAATCGTGCATGTAACGCAATGGACCCTCTAGAAGACAACAAACCTTAACTCGATTATGTGACCATCTTGAACTGCCTTTTGAACCTTAGGGTTTGGGGCAGTACTGTGTGCCACATGTGAGGCGTTGGCTTGACCCTTCTACGGCTGGACTGTTGCTACTGTGACGTATTCTGGAATTTTTGAACTACGCTCAAGTGTTGAGCTATTTAGGAAATCTTGGGTATTTGATTATTCGATCGGAAAGTTTAATACTGTCTATTTATCTAGAATGTGATACAATATGTGGAATTCATATAGTTAGGCATGAAATGCGAAGTATGTGATATTTCGGATTTACGATGTCTAAAGAGAATGCGGATTCCAAATGTTGTAGTTTTACACTTTCTTTTCTGCGACAGTAAGTGTAATATGTGATATCGCCAGTTTCGTTGCTATATGTCAACGACAATTGGGATGCGCACATTTACTTACGTTGATGACATGTGATGTTATGTGTTGCTGGATATGTTATATTGGATCGCCGCGTTTCTGAATAGCCGGGGGTTTTTATGTGAGATGAGGGTTTTTATTTTCATTCATGTAAAATTAAATGTATGTAATATTCTTTTATTGGGGCACTTCCGGGATGAGGTTGACGTCACCATTTGTATATTATTTACTTTTCCGCATAAGGATAGACCCAAGGAGGAGAGCACAAGTAACCGGGTTCTAGAGTCCAGTGGGAGACCAACTCGAGGAGTCGAGTCCGGGTCTCCTAACTCTAGAATTGGTAGGGTTGCTTGCCGCTCTCGTAGGGGTCTAGGGATGTGAGTTTGGCTATTCATCGCGACCGTGGAATCCGTGTTTTATAGAGGCTCAAAATAAAACACGGACGTCCTAGTATATCCAATGTTTCATATGTTTCTTCTGCTGCGATATCTGTGATGTGATCATTTGATATGTTGTAATAAATACTGTATATAGTATATATAATATATTATATAGACGTTACTTATGTTTTACACCCGCGCTAGCCCTGCCCCGCTCTGTCGTTTGTTACCTAACTTAACGGTGCACGAGGGGAGATCGAGGCGAATGTGGATGGCATAAGTGTACGTCGTATTTATCTGTGATGTTTAGGTGACTTAAATGATGGGACTTCATTAATGTGATTAATGAAAGAAAAGAAACCTAAAAGATGTTGTAGAATCAAATTTCAAAAAGGGTAGCTACAGTTTTTGCTTTGCATAGCGATATATATGATATATCCTGCACCTTATTCGATGAGGAAAGAGCCGAGATCCCTTCACCGGGAGTGACCTCTTTAACAAAACTGGCAGATACTACAACACTCGGTTTGTCTTTTGATTGCTTTTGGAGTTTTTGCTTTGCATAGCGATATATATGATATATCCTACACCTTATTCCATAAGGAAAGAGCAGAGATCCCTTCACCGAGAGTGACCTCTTTAGCAAAACTATAAAGCCTCAAAATCACTCCATTTCAAAAATTCACTCGATTCTACAACGATATCAAGTTCATTACGCAATAGGTTTTCAGAAAAACCTGTCGTAGCCCTTTGTCATTTTAGATAGGAACTGTTTAGTATTCATGCTGCGTTTGTTGGCCTTTGTCAAGGCGTAGTGTGCGGTAGCTGAATGGTGCTTATCTGCTTATGCGTATGATGCAGATTGTTTTGGGGTAGTCGTACGACCTTGTTGGCCTTTGTCAAGGGTCGTGCGGGTGGGTTTGATTCAATCAAGAAATGACGGGTTGAACTTGACTAGCATCCTATGATTTGTTGGCCTTTGTCAAGGTCATAGGGGTTAGGGGCAAAATATTATCGGGAATTTCAAGTGTTGAAATCTGCAATGAGATTGCATACGTTCTTTGAGATAGTTGGATCCCGATACCCACTGCGAGTAATTGTTACTCCTGGGAGAGTTTTACACAGGACAATTAGCCGATCAAGTAGGGGTCTAGAAAGGTGTCAACGGGGTTACGCCTCTGGGAAAACGATGTTTACTTTAATTAGGTCTGTGTGAAAGCACGGGGAACCTCCCTCAAAGTACCGACACTGGCCTGGCTGAAAGATTGGCGAAATTGTAGGGTGTAATTAATCCCGGCTAGTCTTTCCTTTTAGGGTTTGAAGGAAGATTTGATAAAAACAGTGGGAGCCATCCTGATTAGATAAAATAATAACCAATCTGATCTTGTAAGAGCATACGCTAAAGTGTTTTCTTCTCTCTCTCTCCAGGTAGCGACCATATCATGCCTTAATAAAGATAATAATATGGATGTATTGACCGAATCCACATGTTATACTGTGCTGGGGAACATTGGTTCCGTTCTTTCTTATAAAAGTTATAAGACTGAACAGGATATAGGGGAATACCAGGATTCCCATGACACCCGAATGAAGAAAGTACATGTTGATGCATTTTCTTCAGGTGTGTTCGTTACAGAGAACTGTTTCTCCATTTGCTCTACGTCCTGGATATTAGATACCGGGTCAGGATCCCATATATGTAATTAGTTGCATGGGCTTAGGAAAGGTAGAGATCTTAGAGAAGGTGATAAAGACATAAGGGTTGGAAATGGTGCAATTGTTGCAGCTAAAACCGTCGGGGAATATCACCTTGTATTGCCAACTGGTAATACATTGATTCTAAACGAATGCTATTACATGCCGAACCTGATATGCAACATTATATCGGTTTCTTTGTTGGGTAAAGAGGGATATAATTTTGTATTACAGGATAATGTTATGAACATTTTCCTAAACCAAAAATTGGTTGGATCAGGCACGTTGTGCAATGGCATTTATGTTCTAAATCAATCAACAGTTCTGAGCATAACAAAACACACACAAGAGGAAGAGTTCAGAAATGAAGGAATCCTTCTTGTTGCATTGTAGGCTGGGTCACATCAATGCGACACGACTAGCTAAGTTGCATAAGGATGGATATTTGAATCCGTTTGAATTTTCATCTTATGACACTTGCCAGTCATGTCTCAAAGGCAAGATGACCAAAACTCCGTTTACGGGACACGAAGAAAGAGTTACGGAACTCTTGGGACTGGTACATAGTGATGTATGCGGCCCCATGTCTACACATGCCAGGAATGGTTTTGCGTACTTCATTACATTCACTGACGATCTCTCTAGATTCGGGTATGTGTTCCTGATGAAACACAAATCAGAAGCTTTTGAGAAATTTAGAGAATATAAACAAGAAGTCGAGAACCAAACCGGGAAAAGTATTAAAATCCTTCGATCTGATCGAGGAGGTGAATACTTGAGCAATGAATTCCTGGACTTCCTAAAAGAGAATGGGATTCTCTTTCAGCTAACTCCTCCATATACACCACAGCACAACGGTGTATCGGAACGGAGGAACTGCACCCTATTAGATATGGTGCGCTCTATGATGAGCACAGCTGAGTTACCTATTTCCTTCTGGGGGTATGCGCTGGAGACAGCAACATACCTATTGAATCAAGTTCCGTCTAAATCTGTACCTACCACACCATATGAGATATAGAGTGGGAAGAGACCATGTCTTAAACGAGTTAAGATATGGGGTTGTCCGGCCTATGTCAAAAGGCAAAATCCAGACAAACTCGAGGCACGGTCAGTTTTATGCAAGTTTGTAGGATATCCCAAACATTCACATGGATATCTTTTCTACCATAGCGAGGAACAAAAGGTGTTCGTTTCTCGACATGCCACCTTTTTAGAAAAGGAATTTCTTGCAAAAGAAATTAGTGGCGACAAGGTAGAACTGGAAGAAATTCCGTCTACACAAACTCAAACTGAAGATTTAGTGGAACCGGAGGATTCGGTAGATCCCAACGAACCTCAGCCTCTCCGCCGATCTAGTAAGGTTCCTCACCCACCTGAGAGATACTACGGTTTTCTCATGGATGGTGGGAGCGAGGATTGCATCATGGTTGATGATGACACAACTAGCTTCGAGCAGGCCATCACGAGTGGGGACTCAGTGAAATGGCTGGATGCAATGCGGTCCGAGATGGAATCCATGTACACCAACAAAGTGTGGACTTTGGAAAATGCTCCTGAAGGGGTAAAACCCATTGGGAGCAAGTGGATCTTCAAGAAAAAACTTGGTGTAGATGGGAAAGTGGAGACTTTCAAAGCTAGACTTGTTGCAAAGGGTTTTCGTCAAAGACCAGGAGTGGACTATGACGAAACCTTTTCTCCAGTGGCTATGCTTAAATCCATTCGGATCATGCTTGCCATTGCTGCATATCATGACTACGAAATCTGGCAAATGGATGTTAAGACCGCCTTTCTAAACGGTGATTTAGAAGAGTGCGTGTACATGACTCAGCCAGAGGGCTTCGTAGATAGTGGGAGCAGCGGGAAGTGTTAGTTATATGTATGCCCTAGAGGCCATTACTATACATAGGATGTATATTGTAGTGGATGCTTGGACATATATAGGGAGGACTTTCTTGCTCGACATGATAGTATGCTATCTGGTTACTCTTTACCTTAACGTGTACATTGATTGTCTCTCTGTTACATGTTGGTAAAGCCCTTAGGATATGTACCTGACTACCTGGACTATGATGCAGATCATACTAGTGGGGACATGGTAGTCCATAAGTACATCCTTCATGGTCCCTAGTCGTGGGTGTATCGAGACGGGGCATCGATATACCAGTGTAGACTAGCGTATACCTTCTCGACCCATACAGATGGGCGATGGATGATCCCATATCCATTGGTGTTTGACATCAGAGATGATATACGGGTGCTCAGTGGAGACTGGGTACACTGGACGGACTCGCCGAAAACTCCCAGATGGTATTATATCTTACGTCAGATGGCAGTTCTCAGGTGACACTGGTACAGAGTAGTCTGTTGACCCGAGATCGTCATAGAGTCTTGTGTGGTTCCCACTGTGCTTTGATTTCCACCTTACCACGTCCAAGAGGGCATGCAAAACGGTGGTTTTTGGGTACAGTCCCGAATCACATGGAGGCAATGAGCGATAGGAGGGGATTCGTCTCTCCCGGTATAGGGAGTTGATGTTGCGCTGTGTTCGATTGGCTATAACCAGAAATCCCTGGCCAGGGTTGCTGAGATTTACTGGTAAATGTTATTAGTAGTTTCTCGAACTGTTATAGGCCTCAAATCGACACGACTTATCAAGCTATTGGGGTCTGACGTTTACCACCCCTAGGCGAGATATGGGACATATCAGACGAACAGACCGGACTGTACGGTAAGTGTTACTGGTTGGATTCACAGGAGTGTGAGAGGGCTTGCTCGTCGATCTTCTGATCGCTCAATACCCGGGTGGCCGTTACGTTTAGCAGACCGCTTGCGGCTTGTGGGTGTTTGATATGATCATCACCTGCTGCCGGCGTATTGACGAGTCTTTAGAGTCCTACACAGAGGTTTCCTGGCTCAAGTGAAACGAAATAGGAGCGCATATGAGATATGTGCGGGACCGAGAATAATGCGTGTATATGATACCGTATTTCATTCTCGCGATGAATGTATTGATTGGTTGTATGCGATATAACCTAGTTATCGAATCAAGGATTGATTCGATAAGCCGATACATAGGATACTAGTCGGTTATATGCGATATGACCGGATCGTTAAATCAAGTGTTGATTTAATGATTTAATGTATAATTATATATTTGATATATTACTTTGCATTAACTAGTATTGGTTCACTTTAAATGGATTTTCTCACTTGCATTGCACAAGTTGTATATGTGATATACTTTTGTGCACTTGATTGTATCATGTTTGATGATACATGTTTACTTGGTTAAGTGTAAAGAAATAAACCTTGGTTAAGTTAATGATTAGGGTTTTCTTTTTCTTCTTATTTATTTATTTATTTATTTTGGAAAAGATAAGAAATGAAATGGTTGCTAGTTTTGTTTTTCTTTGAAGCTTCTTGAAACTTTGACTAAGTGACCATTTTGTCTCATGCTTAACCCTAACCATTCCACTTAACCCTAGTTCATTCTCTACACTTGACCATGGTTGTATTATGATAAGTATTGTTTTTCTTTTTCTATTTTGAATAACTTATCATAACATTATCATCTTCTTCTTCTTCTTCTTCACAAGAAGAAAAGCTTGCTTGATCAATGGTGATTTGAGCAAAAGTGTGAGAAATCCAATTCTAAAGTGAACCCACCTCCTATTTCTTCATCCTCTATCTCTTGCCAAGTAGTATAGGGTGTTTTCTTTACAAGTTTCATGACTCGGTGAAGTGGGAGCTTGATCTTGTGATGCCTCGACGTAGATCATCTTCGGCATCGAAGTCGACGACCTAGCCCGCCCATTTCTCCGATGAAGCCAACGCTAGAGCCCGGGATTTGTTATGGACAGCGAGGAGACTTCATTGCGGAGCTATGGAGGTGGAGGACCGGATCTACAAAGGTTGTATTTCCGTTCTTGTAGTTAAGTTGTTAACTAGTTTCATTCTTTCGCCTAAAATTCTAGTTAACGATCCGTATTAGGGTTTCTCGGCACCCGTAAAATTTGAAATAGGCATGGTTGATACCTTGTGAGACCTCATTAGCGTGACTAGGAACCCTACAGTGGTATCAGAGCCTAGCTAAAGCCTTAGGCGATGCTTAGACGATGTTAGAAACCCGATCGAACCCGAAACCCCAAACTTTTCATGCTCTCTGGACTTTTTCAAAAAATTGGGTTTTTTCCAGATTAAAAATTGCTAAAAAATTCAGCAGGGAATTCTAAGAATTACGGTACAAAATTTGACCCATGATATGTTAATAGTGCGGCGGAACCGCGGCAGAAGCAGGGCTTCTGCGGCGGTTCCGCGGCCAAATGATGAGAGTTGCCTGTAATTTTTGCACAGTAATTCATTTTTTCAGGTGCTGTATTTTCTGGGAATTTTTAATATTTATTCAAGAGTTGAATATTCTGGGTTGCATTGGGAGTTCGTAGATTCGATCGGATTATCAGACTTCGTCTATGTGTTTTTCCGGATATTTTAGAATACGTTAAAAAGTTCGACCGGATATAAATACCCACTTTTTCCCCTGTCGGGAAATTTCCAAGTGTTGGATTTTTCCATAGTTTAGAGACGTTCTAAGTAGTGCAAGTAACGCGATGGACCCTCTAGAAGACAACAAACCTTAACTCGATTATGTGACCGTCTTGAACTGCCCTTTGAACCTTAGGGTTTGGCGCAGTACGGCGTGCCACATGTGAGGCGTTGGCTTGACCCATCTACGGCTGGACCGTTGGTACTGATGCATGAACTGGATGTTTTTGAACTTATTTCATGAGTTGAGCTGTTTCGGGAAAACTTGGGTGTTCGATTGTTCGATCGGAAAGTTTAACATTTTCTATCTTATTCGGAATGTGATACAATAATTGGAATTCACAAGTAGTTATGAGATAACTGAATGGATATTATAAACATAGCAGTTTAGTCTCACTTGATCGGTTGCTACGGAATTTTGATGTGATCAAAATTCCGTCACAATCACGTAGCGTACGCGGATACTCGCCGGGTAAACTTAATAGACAGCCTCGCTCCATAGCCCCGACCAAGTGACTGTAGGAGAACCCCGTCGCCGAAAGCATCCGTTCGGGTGCTCGCGGCAGCGGTGTTCCGCCTTGGTGCACTTCGTCGACGGCGTTAGGGGTGCGGCCGTCTACAGAAGTTTGCGACGAGCATTCGATCAGGATGTCAGGAATCCTGTTGAATTGCCCGACTTGATATTGAAAAGAGTTTTCGATAATGAGACTAAAATGCGGGGTTTATAATTGTTAGGCATGTGATGTCTAAGGTATTCATTTGATCAGGCATGCGATGTCTAAAGAGATTGCGGATTCCAACTGTTGCAGTTTTACACTTTCTTTTCTGTGACCGTAAGTGTAATATGTGATATCGCCGGTTTCGTTGCTATATGTCAACGACAATTGGGATACGCATGTTTACTTACGTTGATGACATGTGATGTTATGTGTTGCTGGATATGTTATATTGGATCGTCGTGATTGAATAGCCGGGGTTTTTTATGTGAGATGAGTGTTTTCATTTTCATTCATGTAAAAACTTGTATGTAATATTCTTTTATTGGGGCACTTCCAGGTTGCGGAAGTTGTCACCCTTTGTATATTATTTACTTTTCCGCACTAGGATAGACCCAAGGAGGGGAGCACAAGTAACCGGGTTCTGGAGTCCTGTGGGAGACCAACTCGAGGAGTCGAGTCCGGGTCTCTTAACTCTAGAATTGGTAGGGTTGCTTGCCGCTCTCGTAGGGGTCTAGGGGTGTGGGTTTGTCTATTCATCACGACGGTGGAATCCATGTTTTATACTGGTTCGTATTGAAAACACGGACGTCCTAGTATATCAAATATTTCATATGTTTCTTCTGCTGCGATATCTGTGATGTGATCATGTGATATGTTCTGTGATGGATACTTTATATAGTATATATGATATATTATATAGGCGTTACTTATGTTTTACACCCGCGCTAGCCCTGCCCCGCTCTGCCGTTAGTTACCTAACCTAACGGTGCACGAGGGGACATCGAGGCGAATGCGGATGGCATAAGTGTACGTCGTATTTATCTGTGATGTTTAGGTACTTAAATGATGGGACTTCATTAATATGATTAATGAAATAAAAGAAACCTAAGATGTTGTGGAATCGAATTTCAAAATTAAAACAGGTAGCTACAGTTCTTGCTTTGCACAGCGGTATATATGATATATCCTGCACCTTATTCGATAAGGAAAGGACCGAGATCCCTTCACCGGGAGTGACTCCTTTAGCAATAACTGGCAGATGCTACACCCCTCGGTTTGTCTTTTGATTGCTTCTATAGTTTTTGCTTTGCATAGTGATATATATGATATATCCCGCACCTCATTCGACGAGGAAAGGGCCGACGATCCCTTCACCGGGAGTGACCCCTTTAGCAAAACTAGAAAAGCCTCAAAAACACTCCATTTTAAAATCATTTGATTCTACAACGATATCAAGTTCATTACGCAATAGGTTTTCAGAAAAACCTGTCGTAGCCCTCCGTCATTTCAGATAAGTAGTAGTTAGTATTCGTGCTGCGTTTGTTGGCCTTTGTCAAGGCGCAGTGTGCGGTAGCTAAATGGTGCTTATCTGCTTATGCATATGATGCAGATTGGATTAGGGTAGTGGGGCGACCTTGTTGGCCTTTGTCAAGGGCCGTGCGGGTGGGTTTAATTCAATCAGAAAATGACGGGTTGAACTTGACTAGCATCCTATGGTTTGTTGGCCTTTGTCAAGGTCATAGGAGGTTAGGGGCAAAATATTATCGGGAATTTCAAGTGTTGAAATTTGCAATGAGATTGCATACCTTCTATGAGATAGTTGGATCCCGATACCCACTGCGAGTAATTGTTACTCCTGGGAGAGTTTTACACATTACAATTAGCCGATCAAGTAGGTGTCTAGAAAGGTGTCAACGGGGTTACGCCTCTGGGAAAACGAGGTTTACTGTAATTAGGTTCGTGCGAAAGCACGGGGGACCTCCCTCAAATTACCGACACTGGCCTGGCTGAAAGATGGGCGAACTTGTAGTGTGTAATTAATCCCGGCTAGTCTTTCCTTTTAGGGTTTGAAGGAAGATTTGATAAAAAGCAGTGGGAGCCATCCTGATTAGATAAAATAATAACCAATCTATTCTTGCAAGAGCGCACGCTGAGTGTTTTCTTCTCTCTCTCTCCAGGTAGCGACCATATCACGCCTTAATCAAGATAATAATACGGATTATTGACCGAACCCGCTTGTTATACTGAGCTGGGGAACGTTGGTCCTGCTCCAACTTATAATTGTTATAAGAAAGAGCAGGAAATTGGGGATTACCAGAATTCCCGTGCCGTCCAAACGAAGAGAGTGCATGCTGATGCATCATCTTCGGGTGTGTTCATTACAAAGAACTGTTTCTCTGTATCCTCTACGTCCTGGGTATGTGATACCAGATCAGGATCCCAGAAATGTAATCTGTTACATAGGGCTACAGAAAGGTAGAGAACTGAGAATGGGTGATAAGTTTCATGAGGCAGAAAACGGGGCAAGTGTTGCAGCCAAGTCTGTTGGTCACTGTCACCCTGTATTACCAATACATTGATTCTGAACAAATGTTATTAGATACCGAACCTGGTATACAAAATCATATCAGTCTCTTTATTAGTAAAGAAAGGATATAATTTTGTATTGTTGGATAATGTTTTGAACATTTCCTATATCAAAAGTTGATCGGTTCAGGCACGTTATCTAAAAGCATTAATGTTCTAAATCAAACTGCAGTTCTTAGTATACGGAACACACACAAGAGGAAGAGTTCAGAAATGAACGGATCTTTCTTGAGG
The DNA here is from genome assembly GCA_030015575.1 of Agapanthus africanus. Classification (NCBI taxonomy): domain Eukaryota; kingdom Viridiplantae; phylum Streptophyta; class Magnoliopsida; order Asparagales; family Amaryllidaceae; genus Agapanthus; species Agapanthus africanus. The sequence continues at coordinate 342,147,815 of CM057346.1, read as the reverse complement.
TATTGTAGACTAGGTCAGATCAATGTGACCCGACTAGCTAGAGTTACATAAAGATGCATATTTAAATTAGTTTGAATTTACATCTTGTGAAATTCGCCAGTCATGTCACAAAGATAAGATGACCACAGCTCCGTTTACTGAAAACAAAGAAAGAGTTAGTAAACTCTTGGGATTGATACATGTTGATGTATGTAAGGTCCCCAGTCTACACATGCCAAGACTGGTTCTTTGTACTTTATTACATTCTCTGATAATCTTTCGAGATTCAGACCTATGTTCCTGTTGAAACACAAGTCCGAACCTTTTGAGATATTCACAGAACATAAGTTAGAAGTAGAGAACTAAAATACGGGTATAAGTATTATGTCCTATGATGAGATCAAGGAGGAGAATACTTGAGCACGAAATTCTTGGACTTTTCTAAAGGAGAATGAGATTCTCTCTCAGCATTACTCCTCCGTATACACCATAGCACGATGGTATATCGGGGTGGAGCAATCACACCCTATATGATAAGGTGTGCTCTATGATGAGTACTACTGAGTTACCTATTTCCTTATTGGGAGTTATGCACTTGAGAAGTTGCATACCTATTGAATAGGGTTCAAATCAAATCAGTTGCCTACCGCTTCATATGTGATATGGAAAGGGAAGAGCCCATCTCTTAAGTTAGTTAAGATTTGGGGTTGTCCAGCTTATGTCTGAAAAGCAAAATCCGGACAAGCTCGAGGCAAGGTCTGTAATGTAGAACTGGAAAGGTTCCAGCTATACAAAACTGCAGCAGATGATTTGACAGAACCAAAGGATTCAATAGTTACCAACGAACCTCAGCCTCTCCGCCGATCTAGTAGGGTTCCTCTCCCACTTGAGAGATACTTCGGTTTCTCTATGACAGTGGGAGCGAGGATTGCATCATGCGATGATGACCCAACTAGTTTCGAGTAGGCCATCGAGAGTAGAGACTCTGGAAGAATGGCTGGATGCTTAGCGATCTGAGATGGAATCCATGTACACCAACAAAGTATGGACTTTGGTTGCTATATCTGAAGGGTTAAATCCCCATCAGGAGCAAGTATATCTTGAGAAGATTACTTGGTGTATATGGAAAAGTTGAGACTTTCAAAGCTAGACTTGTTAAAGCTTTTCGTCATCGAACAGGCGTGGATTATGATGAAACCTTTTCAAGCGGCTATGCTTAAGTCCATCCAGATCCTACTTGCCACGGCTACATACCATGACTACGATATCTGGCGGTTGGGTGCCATGACTACTTTTCTAAATAATGATTTAGAAGAGAACGTCTATAAGAACACAGCCAGAGGGCTTCGTAGACAGTGGGAGCAGCGGAAACGTGTACAAGATGCTTTATAGGATAAAGCAGGGATCGCGGAGTTGGAACATCTATTTTGATGTATCAGTCAAAGAGTTTGACATCATCAAAATGGGAGATGAACCTTGTATAAACAAAAAGGTAGTAGGGAGTATAGTAACGATCCTCGTAAAGTACGTGGATGACATACTCTAGATAGGGAAGGAGTTTCCTATGCTACGCTCGGTCAATCTCCGCTTATCACAATGATTCTCCATATAGGATCAAAATGATACCTCCTAAATCCTGGATTTTGGATCTATGAGATAAATCTAATTGGATGTTAGGATTCTCACAAGTTGTAGTGAGATGGTATCAACCGATCCTGGGGAGAATCACTGGAAGGGTTCCAGGGTGATAAGGACGACTGAAAGTCAGTCACAGGCATTGTCTTTACCCTTGGTAAAGGGACGGTATGTTGGAAGAGTTCCAAGCTAAATACCGTGGCATACTAGACGATTAAAGGCTGGATACATCGCTACTTAAGATGCTACCAAAGAGGTCGTCTGTGTGTATAATAGTTCATGAGATGAACTTCGTTCCTACCATTGTGTGACAATGGAGTTGTGGCTTATGCCAAGGAACGCCGGTCCCATCAGTGATCCAGACATATTCTAAGGCAGTGTCACCTGAGCAAGGAGATGGTTGATCTCCAGGGTGATCAAGGTTAGGAGAGCAGACTCAGAGGATAACACGGCGGATCCACTCACGAAGGCCTTTTCCCAGAGAGACACTTTTATGGGATGGTTGAGTATGAGATACTACAACCTCTGCTATCAGATGGCCCTAGTGCAAGTGGGAGATTGTTAGTTATATGTATGCCCTAGAGGCCATTACTATACATAGGATGTATATTGTAGTGGATGCTTGGACATATATAGGGAGGACTTTCTTGCTCGACATGATAGTATGCTATCTGGTTACTCTTTACCTTAACGTGTACATTGATTGTCTCTCTGTTACATGTTGGTAAAGCCCTTAGGATGTGTACTTGACTACCTGGACTATGATGCAGATCATACTAGTGGGGACATGGTAGTCCATAAGTACATCCTTCATGGTCCCTAGTCATGGGTGTATCGAGACGGGGCATCGATATACCAGTGTAGACTAGCGTATACCTTCTCGACCCATACAGATAGGTGATGGATGATCCTATATCCATTGGTGTTTAACATTAGAGATGATATACGGGTGCTCAGTGGAGACTGGGTACACTAGACGGACTCACCGAGAACTCCCAGATGGTATTATACCTTACGTCAGATGGCAGTTCTCAGGTGACACTGGTACAGAGTAGTTTGTTGACCCGAGATCGTTATAGAGTCTTGTGTGGTTCCCACTGTGCTTTGATTTCCACCTTACCACGTCCAAGAGGGCGTGCAAAACGGTGGTTTTTGGGTACAGTCCCGAATAACATGGAGGCAATGAGCGATAGGAGGGGATTCGTCTCTCCCGGTATAGGGAGTTGATGTTGCGCTGTGTTCGATTGGCTATAACCGGAAATCCCTGGCCAGGGTTGCTGAGATTTACTGGTAAGTGTTATCAGTAGTTTCTCGAACTGTTATAGGCCTCAAATCGACACGACTTATCAAGCTATTGGGGTCTGACGTTTACCACCCCTAGGCGAGATATGCGACATATCAGACGAACAGACCGGACTGTACGGTAAGTGTTACTGGTTGGATTCATAGGAGTGTGAGCGGGCTTGCTCGTCGATCTTCTGATCGCTCAATTCCCGGGTGGCCGTTACGTTTAGCAGACCGCTTGCGGCTTGTGGGTGTTTGATATGATCATCACCTGCTGCCGGCGTATTGACGAGTCTTTAGAGTCCTACACAGAGGTTTCCTGGCTCAAGCGAAACGAAATAGGAGCGCATATGAGATATGTGCGGGACCGAGAATAATGCGTGTATATGATACCGTATTTCATTCTCGCGATGAATGTATTGATTGGTTGTATGCGATATAACCTAGTTATCGAATCAAGGATTGATTCGATAAGCCGATACATAGGATACTAGTCGGTTATATGCGATATGACCGGATCGTTAAATCAAGTGTTGATTTAATGATTTAATGTATAATTATATATTTGATATATTACTTTACATTAACTAGTATTGGTTCACTTTAAATGGATTTTCTCACTTGCATTGCACAAGTTGTATATGTGATATACTTTTGTGCACTTGATTGTATCATGTTTGATGATACATGTTTACTTGGTTAAGTGTAAAGAAATAAACCTTGGTTAAGTTAATGATTAGGGTTTTCTTTTTCTTCTTATTTATTTATTTATTTATTTTGGAAAAGATAAGAAATGAAATGGTTGCTAGTTTTGTTTTTCTTTGAAGCTTCTTGAAACTTTGACTAAGTGACCATTTTGTCTCATGCTTAACCCTAACCATTCCACTTAACCCTAGTTCATTCTCTACACTTGACCATGGTTGTATTATGATAAGTATTGTTTTTCTTTTTCTATTTTGAATAACTTATCATAACATTATCATCTTCTTCTTCTTCTTCTTCACAAGAAGAAAAGCTTGCTTGATCAATGGTGATTTGAGCAAAAGTGTGAGAAATCCAATTCTAAAGTGAACCCACCTCCTATTTCTTCATCCTCTATCTCTTGCCAAGTAGTATAGGGTATTTTCTTTACAAGTTTCATGACTCGGTGAAGTGGGAGCTTGATCTTGTGATGCCTCGACGTAGATCATCTTCGGCATCGAAGTCGACGACCTAGCCCGCCCATTTCTCCGATGAAGCCAACGCTAGAGCCCGGGATTTGTTATGGACAGCGAGGAGACTTCATTGCGGAGCTATGGAGGTGGAGGACCGGATCTACAAAGGTTGTATTTCCGTTCTTGTAGTTAAGTTGTTAACTAGTTTCATTCTTTCGCCTAAAATTCTAGTTAACGATCCGTATTAGGGTTTCTCGGCACCCGTAAAATTTGAAATAGGCATGGTTGATGCCTTGTGAGACCTCATTAGCGTGCCTAGGAACCCTACAGGAAGGTGTGCAAGCTGTTTAAATCCATTTACGGATTAAAGCAAGCATCACGGAGTTGGAACATCTGCTTTGACGTCGTTATCCAAGAGTTTGATTTCGTCAAAAACGTAGATGAACCTTGTATCTACAAGAAGGTGGCAGAGAGTAAGGTTGTCTTCTTCGTATTGTACGTGGACGACATACTCTTGATAGGAAATGACATTCCTATGCTGCAATCGGTCAAGCTCTTCTTATCACAAAGATTCTCAATGAAAGATCTAGGTGATGCCTCCTGCATACTGGGAATTATGATCTATAGAGATAGATCTAAAAGGATATTGGGATTATCCAAATCCAGGTACATTGACACCATACTAAAGAGCTTTAGTACGGAAGAGTCCAAACGTGGGTTTTTACCCACGATCTCAGGGCTCACTCTCTCCAAAGAGATGTCTCCCAAAACTGATTTGGAGAGAGCTCGCATGCAAGGGATACCCTATGCTTCGGCTGTAGGCTCTATCATATAGGCGATGCTATGTACCAGACCCGATGTAGCATACTCACTAAGTGTAGTGAGTAGGTATCAAGCTGATCCTGGAGAGAGTCACTGGACAGCTGTGAAGAGCATTCTCAAGTACTTGCGAAAGACTAAAGAGATGCTCTTGGTGTATGGTAACGGAGAACTCCAAGTAGAGTCCTTTACCGATTCGAGCTTCCAGAGTGATAAGGACGACTCTAAGTCGCACTCGGGATTTGTCTTTACCCTTTACGGAGGGGCGGTTAGCTGGAAGAGTTCCAAACAGGAAACCGTGGCAGACTCGCTGATGGAGGCTGAATACATCGCTGCCAACGATGCTGCCATAGAGGCTGTCTGGATCAAGAAGTTCATTACTGAACTTGGAATGGTTCCATCCATTGAGCATCCAATACCTTTGTATTGTGATAACAATGGAGCGGTGGCTTTGGCCAAGGAACCCAGGTCCCATCAGCGATCCAGGCATATTCTGAGGCGGTATCACCTGATTAGGAAGATAGTTGATCGCCGGGAGATCGAGGTCAGGAGGGTTGACACGAAGAACAACACTGCGGATCCACTCACGAAGGCCATTCCCTAGATACAGTTTGAGAGACTCTTCGGGATGCTTGGTATGCGATATTACAGCAGCTGGCCCTAGTGCAAGTGGGAGATTGTTAGTTGTATGTATGCCCTAGAGGCCAGTATTATACAGATGATGTATATTATATTGGATGCTTAGAAATATATAGAGAGGACTTTCTTGCTCGATATGATAGTATGCTATCTGCTTGCTCTTTACTTTAACATGTATACTTGTCTCTTGATACTGTCTTATAGTTACATGTTAGTAAAGCCCTTAGGATGTGTACTTGACTACCTGGACTATGATGCAGATCATACTAATGGGGACAGAGTAGTCCATAAGTACATCCTTTAATGTTTCTAGTCGTACGTGTATCGAGACATGGCATCGATATACCAGAGTAGACTAGCGTATACGCTTCTCGACCCATGAGATGGGCGATGGATGATCCTATATCCATTGGTGTTTGACATCAGAGATGGTATACGGGTGCTCAGTGGAGACTAGGTACACTGGACGGACTCACTGAGAACTCCCAGATGGTATTATACCTCACGTCAAATGGCAGTTCTCTGGTGACACTTGTGCAGGTTAGTCTGTAAACCCAAGATCGTCATAGAGTCTTGTGTGATTCCCACTGTGCTTTGATTTCCACCTTACCACGTCCAAGAGGGCGTGCAAAACGGTGGTTTTTAGGTACAGTCCTGAGTCATATGGAGACAATGAGCGATAGGAGGGGTTTCGTCTCTCCCGGTATTTGGGGTTGATGTTGCGCTGTGCTCGATTGGCCGTAACAGGGAAGTCCCTGGCTAGGGCTGATTTAGTGATTTACTGGTAAGTGTTACTAGTAGTTTCTCGACCCGTTATGAGCCTCACATCGGCACGACTTATCAGTTATTGGGGTCTGACGTTTGCCACCCCTAGACTTGATATGAGACATATCAGACGAGGAGACCGGACTGTACGGGAAGTGTTACCGGCATGCTTTTACAGGAGTTGGAGCGGGCTTGCTTGCTGGTCTTCTGATCGCTCAATACCCGTGTGGCCGTTACGTCCAGCTAGTACCGCTGACGGCTTATGGGTGCTTGATGTGATCATCACCTACTGCCGGTGTATTGATGAGTCTTTAGAGTCTTACACAGAGGTTTTACTGGCTCAGGCAAAACGAAATAGGAGCGCATATATGATATGTGTGGGACCGAGAATGATGCGTGTATGTGATACCATATTCTATTCTCGCGACTTTTTGTATCGTGAGGTTATATGTGATATAGCCGGGTTATCGAATCAAGTGTTGATTCGATAAGTGGATACATTGGATGTTAGTCGGTTATATGAGATATGACCGGATTATTAAGTCAAGTGTTGATTTAATAATTTAATGTATAATTGTATATTAGATATACTAATTTACATTAACTAACATATATTCACTTATGGATTTTTCTCACATGTGCACAACTTTAATATATATATGTGTGATATATATTAAAAATGTGTTTTCTTTTTGTATCATGGTTGATGATACACTTGACATGGGTGTGTAAGACATACACCATTCTATTTATAATGGTGGGTTATAATTATTTAAGGTAATTACAAAATTAATGGAATTTTGGAAAGAGCATGAAGCTTGTAGAAGCTTGCTTTGCTTTGACAAAGTCCACTAGCTTTGTCTTTACTTTAGATTTTTGTTAACCTAACCATTTGGATTAGCCATGGTTATGTCTCTACATGAGTTAGTATATGATACTCACTCACCATGGTTAGCTCACTCACTTTTGATCATTATCTTCATCTTTTCTTTTGTTCATCTTCTTCTTCTTTGAGCAAAAGAAAAGCTTGCTAGGGTTTTCAAATGAGAGTGAAAGATTGTGAGAAATAAAATTCTAAAGAGAACCCACTTCCTATTTCTCCATCCTCTAGACTAGCACTTTAGTTTAGGGTGTTTGCTTCACTAATTCTCTAGTTAGTGAAGTAGAAGCTTGAGTTGGCATCCCATTGACGTAGATCGTCTTCGGCCTCGAAGACTTCAAGCAAGGACGCTCCTTTAGTTTCGTGAAGCCATGCAAGGGTCCGGAAGAACCACGATCGCAGCGAAGGGACTTCAACAAGGAGCTAATGAAGTGAAGGACCGATCTACAAAGGTTGTATTTCGTATTCACTTAGTCGTAATTGTCTTTTACTAGCATGTGAAACCCTAATTTTCTAGCAACGATCTTGTTTAGGGTTATTCGGCACGGCTAAAATTTTAAACGGGCATGGTTGATGCGTTGTAGAACCTTATTAGAGTGTCTAATAACCCTACATTTTCATGTACACCCTTAACAATTTTCCATTTGCACAATAATCCTAAACTTTACCTTAAAACCCCTCACAACTTAGTTTATTATAAAACACACATTTTATTAAAATGAAGCTAAAATTGCCACTAAAACCCTTATAACTTATTTATGTTGCATACTAAAATTTTTATTTAAATTGTTTTACATAGAACTTATGAAAATTGACTTATTTGTTTTTAACAACTTTTCGATTTATCACATTATTATTAAATTAATTTATTTATTTTTTTCTAAATTTTCAGAACGCTACACATAGCCATATGGTCTGCAGAAGGTGGATCAATCTGCTCCAGTACAATGGGTGTACCGCCCGGGTCAATCCTCGTCTCAGACGAGTCAACTCTGACCTCGGCCCTCGCGGCCGCTCTTTGTGCCCTCATAGTCTTCGGCGGCATAAAAGCTGGAAAAGGAAACAGGATTCGATAAGAATACAAAAATCGAATCACAAAGATGCATATAATCACGGAAGGAATTTCAAGCAATAAGTCCTAAGGTCACTTAGGCTGAGTACCGTGTCGTAAGTATGCTGCGGAACATACACATGCTACGTCACTCTGCTTAAGCTACCTACTCCATCATACCAAGGTCATACTACACTCCGAAAGGTAAAACCTAGCGGTCTGATACCAACTCTGTCACGACCCAAGTTGGGTACATGACCGACACTTAGACTACGTAACGTCAACATGCGTAACGTAAATAAGTAAGCCGAAACCCAGCAATCTAAACCATCACAAGAAGGAAAAGATAGAAACCACTTTTTAAATTTCAAGCAAAACTTAAAACTTAAGTTTGTTTTCATGAAAATTTCGGCAGCACCTCCGTTGTAAAAACTAGCTCCGAAACAGGTACAAACAAAAGATATAAGTAAAGCATCCCCAACCGGGAGAAAATCTCGCCCAAATGCGGAAACAACCACCACAACAAATATACAACGCCGTAGCGAAGGAAGACAATAATAAACATAAATAAAGGCCGGCTCATACGAGCACGACAACCAGAGTCACAAGAGTATACAACATCGATCCTCACAACTCATCTCTAAGTCAATACATGAAGGTAGTAGATGGAGTGTACTAGATACAAAAGATATACAACGATATCATCGGATAACCGCAAACCCACCAATAGCAAAAGGCCTCACAGCCTACCGTAAAGGTATCCGCAAAAGTAAAGATAAAATGGTGCCCTGCTACGACTATCCTGAGGATCAGACCTGCAAAACACTGTGGCACAACGGGGGTGAGTTGCCAACTCGTAAATAGTAAATAACATCATACAGAAATCGCAATATGCACGATCAGTGATAATCTATCATGAACTCTGATAGCATAAGTATGACAATATGGATATGCAATAATCATGTAAAGGTACATCATCAGGGTACTAAAACTACATGAAGCAATGCGTATCAAAAAAAAGCTGTGTATGGGATAAAACATGTCATCCTCACGTAACCCTTATCGTGGGAAGACCAGTGTCCATCAATGACACTCCAAATCCCAATACCAAAGGCACCGCATCCTCAGATCGGCCCTCATATCCTGCAACTCTCATGGAACCTGGGTGTCCAACATCGACACCCGCAATCCACGTAGCATGTTTGAACAAGACTCCGATCGGTATCCCCCAGATATCCGCCGAGTTCAAATAATATCACCGGTAGGTAGTGGTCCCTCTGCCAGGCTCATCGTCTACACCACGAAATCACCTCTCGCCCCGGGTTACCATAACGGGTCCACCATGTACCCGCAGACGATGCCTCCCGCTCCTCGAATCTGGTATCGCATGCCAATCTCAGAACCGAGAATCATATGGTGGACGCACTAAAATATCATATCAAGAAAAACGAGGTTTTCAATACAAATGCACATTTCTTGAAATATCCCCGTGGTTCTCAAATCCAGAAATCACATGAAATCCATATCTCAATGCGTAAATCCATGTAAATATGATATATTCAACATAAAACAATAATATGAGCATGTTAAGAAAAAACCGCTATTTAACTGCAACAGTTATATATATATATATCATGCGGTTCCTAATTTCTCCGAAATCAAATGCGACATCATATACAAGTGAACATGTGGCTATAGCAAGGTATATGTGTAAGCAGGTAAGTATGCAAGTATACTACCTCTCATGTGCACAATGGAAATAAGGATCATTTCTTAATGTCCCTAACCTATACAATATCACGTATGTATAGGTGTCAGCTATATCTCATATGCACAATGAAAATAAGGATCATGTCTCAATATCCCTAACCAATACAATATCATGTACGTATAGGTGTCAGCTATATCTCATATGCACAATGGAAATAAGGATCATGTCTCAATGTCCCTAACCAATACAATATCACGTATGTATAGATGTCAGCTATATCTTATATGCATAATAGAAATAAGGATCATGTTTCAATGTCCCTAACCAATACAATATCACGTATGTATAGGTGTTGTGCATATCATGGCAATTACTGATGGTGTGTGTGTAGCATACAATTAGTGCTCGTGCAACATCAATCGTCAATAATAGTGTAGTGTCTAATGAGTACAAGTCTAGGCACAAAAAGTGATAATATGTATTGATGCTCATGCACAAGCACTATATGTGCATATAAACATGCAGCTAACATCATATCATATCCAGCCCTGATGCATAACACTATATGGGCGATCTCTCCGTAGATGTTAAATATACTCACCGATAATCTCCAGCTAGGTAGATCCAATCACCTGCTTCCCTTTCTTCTCAGCGTTCGAAGTCCATGCCTGCGATCGTATTAATACAAAACATAGCCAGTGCAAAAACTCAGAAATAGACCAATATCACGTACAACTATGTTTGACCGACGCACCAACTCCAAACCAACTGATAACTGTTCGTCCAGTGGTTAACATGTGTAGCGACAACCCAAAACCAACCCAAGTGCAACAGCTACACAAGAATACGAACCGTGTCGGATAACGTAACGCACGTATTCGATACACTAGATTATAGCAAAGTGGTCCCAGATTTTGATATACAAATAATTAGTGAAAGTTGCAAGTGCCACGAGACCATACACAACCCAGAGACCCCACGACCAAGAATCAACACCCCAACCCCCACTCTGGCCGCAATTTGCGGCCAGAACCATTAAATCTGCGGCCATGAAGAGAGGGACGGGTCTCAGGTTTTTATGGTGGGTTCTAACTCACAACACTAAGTTACTATGATGGGAACTTTACCAACAAACACCTGGTTCTACAAAAGATCATAGAGACATCAAGTTGACACTAAAAATACGATATATGAACAAAACTAAACCTTTAGTGTTCTAAACCATAACTATGAGGCAACACAACAAAATAAATACCTAATTATCAGTTAGAGGTCATTACTTAGCCACTCTTGCTCAAAAACCCTAGCTTTCCAAGCTCCAAGGCAATCTAGTGGCTAAATCAAGACTTTTGAAGTGTTTTAATGGGATTTTTATAAAGTTTAGAAAGATTTTAGTGAAGGGATAGTGAGGTTTTAGTTTAGATTCGAGGGACTGAACAAAGATTGAGAATGAGAGAAGAATGAGAGAGTGAGGGAAATAATGGTGAGGGGTGAGTACAGGGTGAACCAAGACCTTATTCTTACTCTCTCCCTCTCCTCATTAAAGCTTGCATTAAATGCCTCATGACTTACTAGCCACATCACTCTCTCAATCCAAACAAGGAAATATCTCTCACAAAATATCTAGGCAAGGTTAAAGCAAAGTTAAATCAAAGCATGGATTGCTTAAGGTGTCATGGACACTAAACAAGATTAACACTACTAACTCTCACCTTAACATGCACATGTGTGTGCAAGCCATAACACTTTATAATAAAATATTAATTAATTGTTATAAAATATGAGGAAACCGATTTGGTAAACTTTTCCCTAAAAACCCGTGTTATCACTTAATTAACACTAATCGCATTCTAAGGTGTTACAGTTATGGGCAACCATGATAGTTGGCCATAGATCTTTAGAGAATATGCCAGAGCGGAACTGTTTCCGTCATCGTTTCAATATTAAGCTGTTGAACTGAAGAGTTATGTAACTTGCAATTCACAGTGAGAGACGAGATCCTAAAGGCACCAGGCGCCAGATCATGAACAGGAGGCGAGTAGATATCTTGCTCTGCTAGTTTTGGATGCACCGACACCTTCTCGACTTTGAAGGAAGGACATATCGACGACAGTGTTTATGATTTGCCATTTGTTGATTCGAATATCATGTGTCGGTTATTTCGGATTTCGGTAATTTGGGCGATTTATTTGCATGATTGAGATTTTGTGCACCACAGTTGCACTCGTCTTCGATTTGATGTCATTCGAGATGTTGATTTTTATTTCATGCCTATGGTATGTATGTGATTGACTTGTGCTTTCGGTGTAGTTTTCATGCACTTTTAGTATTTTGATTCGATTTTTGTGCACGCTGATACACATGGTTGTGAGATTATATACCACGGTATACCTGATTTGGATTAAGATGTGCTGTATACCGTCGATTTCGATTGTGATACTCGATATTTATTTTCGTGCACCTTGTGCACTTATTTTGGATTCTTGTGTATACTTGACGCGCTTGATGCGATTTTGGTGCACGCCAGATGCACTAAATTGAGATTCTTCGTGCAAATCAGATGCACCTGATATTGCTTTAAGGCACACCCGTTGCCTTTGACAAGTGTTTCGTGCACACCCATTGCACTTAGATTTTGTTTATGTGCACATGTATGGCACATTAATGGATTTCGATTTTCGTGCGCACCAGACGCACGTGGCATTCTTATACACATTTTGAGTTTACGATTTCTCTTAAGCAGTATGTTTTATGATATTTACTATTTGGTATAGTGGCTGAGCAGGACTAATCCGAGGATAGTACCTGAATATATTTTTCCCTGCATTGATAGTTATCGAATGGATTTCCAAAAAAAAAGAGCTATAGTCTCAGTATTTACCTACGTGTCCCAAATGACACGAAACATTTTATAAAGGAAACCCTTCTAAATTATTTTCAAAACGACGGGACGTATGTTGAACGAAAGACATATATACGTATATAGAATTATTTCTTACAATAAACGTCCGCTATTTGTGCTGTGATACGCGCATCGCGCGGCAATTTTAAAAAAAAAGGGTTTGGCATGCATTTCTTTCAGTTGTTTTGATGAGTTTACAACGATGCGTACAGTGTACATGTATAGTTTTGATATATATCATGTTGGTTTTCGTATTGGACTTTGACATTGGTGTTTTCACCATAACTCCGATGATTGCGGGATGCTTGATGGAGTCTTGATTTTTAGTTATACACTTGTTTTCATGCGCATGCATTGCGCTACGATATGTTTTATGTATGTATGATTTTGGAGCTCCGACGACTTGAGCATTTTACTGAAATGTTTTAGTATTGAGAGGTTTAAATTTAAATTCGGGGACCGAATTTATTTAAGGGGGGAAGATTGTAACATTTCAGAAAGATAAAATATTACTTTTGGGAATTTATATAATTAAATAATAAATATTATGAATATTTTAATGTCACGGTATAATTAAATACCGATAATTTGGGAAATATTGGGAAGTTAAATTGAATGGCGATTTTTGGAAGAATTTATATGATTTAAGCAAATTTTAAATTCTTTGTGATTAATTATATTCTATTTTAATGCTAATCTCGATTAAATATCACTAATCATGCATTAAGCTTGATTTGTGCACATGACATGCACCATGTCATATTACACATTGTTACATTTTTCTACCTTGGCTTCTTTCTTTATTTTCAAGAATGGTTTGGTTTTAAATGAAAAGAAAAGAAAAGAAAAGAAAAGGAATAAACAATAGAGTATGGGCAAGATAGAGAAGAGAGAGAGAGAGGTGAGGGGTCAAGTTGACCACGGCATTTTCCCTCCTTCATTTTTCCTTCACCATTTCTCCCCTCTTCCTCCTTCATGGCTGCCCTCTTCTCCACCTCCTCTACACCCTCACAAACACCCTCAATCCCACATCAAAACATCATCTCCCTTTCATTAAAAATGTGCACAAGCTCACTACAAGCATTTTGGACCAAGAAAGTTTGGATTTTAAGCACATGGGACAACTCAAGAAAATTCTTGAGTTGCCAAATGAGGTAATTTCTTCACCATTAGTGTAGTAATCCTTTCCCTTTAGCACTTATACATGTTTAGAGGTGGTCAAGTGTAGTTTAGTGAGGTTTGAAAGTTCCAAGATGAGGTTAGGGTTCGATTTGAATCCAAAGGTGCAATTGAGGTTTAATAGTGACCTTAAACCCTTGTGGTGTTAGTTTTATGGACTGAAACCATAGACTTAAACCCAAATCCCAAACCTAGAAACCCCGATATCGGAAGATTATGGGAATTACGATGATATTTAGGGATCTGCTACGACCCGGGGCACCTGAAAATTTTATAGCGATTAATGTGAGTCGTGCAGGAGACCTAAGAGCTACCCTGATGACCCGAGACCCCAACTCCATGCAGTGGCCGCAAATAAATCCTTTCTAGCCGCAAATTGCGGCCAGGGTAGAGGTGATTGGGTTCGTGTTTGGTCCAGGGCTTCATCTTTAGTAAACTAGACCCTCCAGATGTGCAAAATTGGCTGATTCGACCTAGGGTAAGATCTGGAGGTGTTTTCTTGAGTTGCCGCTTTGTTTTGCGACTTCGTTTTAACTTGAGTTTTGGTATTTGGGTTTTAACTCGATGGTTTGACCTTTGTACATTGACATCGAGGATTGTTGGTTATTCTTGCATGCGTAGACCATAAGTTTTAACCTATATATGATACGCGTGCCGTTTTGGTTTTCGTGTGCGATTTCTGTTTACAATACTTTGTGTATGTATATGTAGGTACCCTCGAGTGGACTTGAACAACAAGGACGAGCGTGGCGTCATCGACTTCGGCAAGCAAGGATCAATGTGAGTAAATATATATATCTACAGGGGAAGTCGGGTGGATGGCGTATAGTACCCCTGTAGTTTCGTAGTGTAGTATACGAATACGTATATATTTATATATATAAATATGTGTATTGTGAGACTAATAATTATCAAGATAGGTTTTAGGTGTTCATGAGTTAGTTTTAGTGTAATTATAAGTAACTTAGTTTAGCTTCTTAGTCGCGAAACCCTAGAGTAAAGATTTGCACACACGCACACACGCACGCATACATTTTGATTTACTTGTGCGTATATGGGGGGGTGTGTGTGTGTGTATGTATGTGAGTATGTGTGTGTATGTGTGTGTGTGTGTATATATATACATATACAAGGATGATGAGGATAGTATATGGTACTTGGTGATGAGTCGATGAGAATTGAGCATGATGCCACGAGATCGGTGATGTGACTTGATTCATATTATGAGATACGGCATGATATTATAGCGGATCTTTAGGCGATGTGTTTTCATACACACGCATATATATATATATATGTGTGTGTGTGTGTGTGTGTGTGTGTGTGTGTTGATGGTATCGGAATGTACTAGACTTTAGATCAGTACCCCTAATTCATTATATGATGATAAAGCTACCGGGTGAATAATGAGATAAATGTGATATTCGACCCGTACCCAGATTTAGGATGACGTACGATGGATTTACCGTACGAGAGATAATTATGATGATAGATCCGCACTCTTGACTCGAGGATGCCATATTATATATTGTATCGTACGTGATACTATTGAGGCGGGATCACCGACTACAAGATATGGATATCGACTCAGACTTAGATGGTTTTCCTTACCCTTTCGATTAGTCTGTTAGTTTAGTCATGTAGTTTACTTAGTAGATATTAGACTGGGCTCAAGTCATACTTTTTCCAAAACTAACGAATCATGAGTATTTTAAAGACAGGCCAAGGGATACTACGGATATTTCAAAGGACGTACATTTTCGTACAAACACCGTAGCCCCTATTTTCTAAACACCACAATTCGTGCTATTTCAAATGCCAAAACTGTATGACTCGTATACATAATATTTATTCTTATATGTTGCGTTTACTATTCATTTTCCGTACATTCTTGATGTTCGCATCGCATTACATGATTAAATGTGTTTTCATTAGTTATTATGAACCCATGCTGTCAGGACACCAGTACCATTACCGATGATGCGTATACTCCACGTACACTTGCTTGCCGGCTCACACACATCATCATCGGTAATTTCCATATCACGTACACTTTAGAGAATATTATTTCATTGACATAGCTTGCAAGCTGATAGTTCCAATATGTTATTACTTTCATATGCTAGTTTAATTATTGCATTCCTTGCTTGTTATCCGATGCATTCATATATTCATTTATCATGCAATATTATGGAGTTTTATTCTCGTAAATTACTGTTATTAACTCTTGAGATTGGGATTTCGGATTTCCATGAGATTTCTGGATTTGGAGAAACCGCAAGGATTTTATAAACTTATTATCATTTTCAAAAGATAGAAAATTGCGGTTTTCTCATGATATAAATTGAGATATGTCCACCATGAGTTTTCTCGGATCTTGAGCGATATCATACACCCGATTCGAGGAGGAGGAGGCGGAAACGTCTGTGGGTGCATGGTGGACCCGGTGTGGTACCCCGGGGAAAGATGGTCACAGGAGATGACATTGAGCCCGGCAGGGGAGCACTACCGACCGGTTATTGTGACGCGCCGGATATCCGAGGATACCGACGTGGTCTTGAGATTTGATGATACAGGCCAGTCCGGATAGCCGGAGCCTGAGATATTGAGATTTGATGATACAGGCCAGTCCGGATAGCCGGAGCCTGAGATATTGGGATATTGAGATATATATTTTGTGTCGATGCTAGACACTGATTCTTTGTTGATTTCATTGATGATTTTTCGATTTTTATACAGAAATCTCACTAAGATAAGAAAACAGTTTTCTCATTAGATATATTCTGTTTTCATGCATTCATACATCATATATATGATATGTTGCTACCTGAGGCATTTACACGAGCACTTGGTATTACACTTGTGTATAGATGTTTACCCTTGCCATTATTATATGCTTCAGGCTTTATTATTTGAGGATATTATTATCGTATGACCTAGGATAGAGTCATACATGCGATTTCTGCTCGGTGATGTTTTCTACTCACGAGTTGGCAACTCACCCCCGTTGTGCCACGGTTTCTTGCAAGTTTTGCCGTACAGGTTTTCCTTGGCAGCTTTGCTGGCACACTGAGTCTTTCCGGGTGATTACTTTGGTATGTGGGTTCACTCGTATCGTGACCACCATTGTACATTTATTTATTTCAGTTTTATCTAGTAACTCCATCAACCAGACTTGTATTATTATTAGACTTAGAAGACCAGTGTATATTCTTTCGACCTTAGATCCGCGCTTGTATTATTATGGTTTTCTTGATGATATTGGTTTTCCTTTTGAGTTTTGATCCTCGCTCTTCGGCGTTGTATATTATATTGCTGGCGTGGTTGTGACCGTCAATTGGCGAAGAGCTAGCTCCCGCTTGGGGATGCCTTTATTCATTATGTGTATTATTCATATCCGTACCCGTTTGGGGCCAGTTTTTACAAAAAAGACTCTGCCAAAATTTTTGGAAAAGACTTGATGTTTTAAAAATGTTTAATGCTATTTTTTATTAAAACCACTTACTTAGAAACAAGTTTTCCCTCACTTTCTTCTTCTAAATGGTTTAGATTTCTGGGATTTTGGCTTACTTGAATTTGATGGGGTCCTATAGACTTCATATGATTCAAGTGCCAGTCACGTGCCATTTCGGGTCGTGACAGCCTTGACTTGCTGACAAGTTAGGCATCTCGAAACAAAATATGTGACATCTCTCTTCATCCCTTCCCACCAGACATCTCTCTTCATCCCTTCCCACCAGTAGACATCTCTCAAGAAATGGTAAATCTTGATGGAACCCGGATGAACACTATATACTGACTGATGCGCCTCCTCTAAAATCTCGCGTCTTAGCCCCTCGGAATCTGTCACACACAGTCGAGTCCCAAATCGTGGCACTCCATGATCATCGATCATGAACTCTGAATCTCTGCCGAGTCAAACCTTCCCCATGATCTCTGACAAACGGGCATCGCTGGGCTGTGCCTCGCGGATATGGTCAAGTAACTGTGGACATGCACGGACATGGGCAAGTTGTCCCCTGGTCGACGTAAACTCGAACTGTTAGTTATATGTATGCCATAGAGGCCATTATTGTATATGAGATGTATATTGCAGTGGATGCTTGTACATATATAAGGAGGACTTTCCTGCTCAACATGATAGTATGCTATCTGGTTACTCATTATCTTAACATGTACACTGATTGTCTCTCTGTTACTTGTTGGTAAAGACCTTAGGATGCGTACTTGACTACCTAGATTATGATGCAGATCATACAAATGGGACAAAGGTAGTCTGTGAGTACATCCTATAATATCCCTAGTCGTGGGTGTATCGAGACGGGGCATCGATATACCAGAGTAGACTAGCGTATACCTTCTCGACCCATGTAGATGGGCGATGGATGATCCCATATCTATTGGTGTTTGACATCAGAGATGATATACGGGTGCTCAGTGGAGACTGGGTGTTAGTGTATATGCCCTAGAGGCCATTACTGTATATTACTTAATGGAAGCTTGGGATATTCACCTTGTATATACAATCTTGCTCAAAATAGTAGTATGCTACTTGGTTTGTTTCTACTTCAATGTGTACATGTGTTTATTTTAGTATATCGCCTATACACATTAGTGGAGCCCTTAGGATCTTTGCTTGATTACCAGCGTTGTGATGGCAATCACACTAGTGGGGCTGGGTAATCTATAAGCACATCCTTATGCAGGTCCCTGGTCACAGGACTATCGAGGCAGGGCATCGATACTCCGGAGTAGACTAGCGCATGCGCTTCTCATCCCAGTGTGGGAGACGGTCTGTCCCACAGCAGTCGGTACGTCGTACTTGAGATAGTATGCGGGTGCTCGTTGGGTTACGAGTACACTGGACAGGACTCGTCGGGAACTGACTAGTTGGTATTATGCCTATCGTCAGTTATCAGTTCCCAGGTGACATGAGTACAGCTTAGTCCGCTGACTTGATACTGTCACTTCGCCTCGAGTGTGTTCCCACTGTACTTTGATTATTACCCTACCACGGCTCAAAGGAGTCGTGCAAACAGGTGGTAGTTGGGTGCAGTCCCGAAGCACTTGGAGGCAGTGACGGTTAAAAAGGATTCGTCTCTCCCGGTATTGGGGGTTGACATCGCGCTGTGTCTAGGAGAGCCATTACACGAGTAGTCCCTGGCCAGGGCAAACGAGGTATACTGGTAGGCTTCCAGTGTTATCTCAGGGTGTTTTGGGCTTCACTCCGACACGACTTGTACCGCTATTGGGGGGCTGACGTTTACCGCCCCCTAGGCCCGCCATGCGATGTATCAGACGAACAGACCGGACTGTATGGAGAATGTCACATTCAGGCTCAGTAGGAATTCAGATGGGTTTCGCCTCGTCAGTCTTCTTGTCGGCATCTACCTGGGGACCGTTACGCACAGCTAGTGCCGCTTGCGGTCTGTGGTTAAACCCACTGCCAGCGTAGTGTCGAGTCTTTAGAGTCCCACACAGAAAGTTATTCGCCTTTAGGCAAAAGTGTAAAGGTCGCATGGTTTTGCGACAGGTCGCATGGTTTTACGACAGGGTTTGATCACATCCGTGCAATTGTGCACGTACAGTGTCCGGACAGTTCACACTAGCGGGCTTTGGTTTAAGCCAGATCCTAGTGTACCTTTTGGGATTGGTTTTATCCAGTATGCATTCGTGTTCCTCGGAACGCGGATGCGGGTGTGTATGCACAGTTGACAGAGAGACAGAGGCAGAGGATTCTCATTAGGGTTGTTGACCGTTGACAGTTGACTATTGACTTTTTGCTCAACCCTAATGAGAATATGATATGTGATTAACAATTATATTAATTAAGTATTATGGTGACATGGTTGTTGAGGGATTGACTTTGTTGACTTGTTGACTTTTGTTGACTTGTTGACTTTGTTGGCCGGTTGACTAGGCTTGACTAGTTGACCATCATGATAACTATAGCTATCATTTCATGGCAAAGACTTTTGCTTGCTTGCTCTTTTGTGCAAAATGAGTGCATGGAATGATATGGCTATGGTTGTTTAAACCATCACATAATACTTGATTGATATGAGGTGTTATGATTGTTTTGGATTATGAGAGCCAAATGAGAAAAGTCTTCTCTCATTCTTTCATGCTCATTCTCTCTCTTGTTCTTGAGCTCTCATCTCCTCCTCTTGCTCTCCCTCTCTTGACTCTATGGTTCACTTGTCTCGTGAGTTGAGAACCAAGAACCATAGATAAAATCCCATACAAACTCTTCTCTACTCACTCTAGTTCACAAGGTTTAGCAAACCGAGTGAACTAGTTTCTTCAAAGTTCGAAGAAGGAGCCAAAGGTTGAAGCTTTCAGGTGGATCTATCTTCGGCGCAAGGAGACGACGGGGAGAAGCCGATTCGGACGACCATCGAAGCTTGAAGACGAAGGAGTTTGAGAAAAAGAAAGGTATAACCCTCTAACCGAGTAGTTAGCAACTCGTAGTTAGGTTGTTAGTTAGATGTTTAACAATGATCCGGTTTTGAGTCCATGTTACCACCTCCAAGAAAATTGTTTTTCACCAAATTCCGCATGCCCGAAAGTACCGAGAGAGGTAGCATGGACTTACAGTGGTATCAGAGCCTAGTTAAACTCTATCTAACATGTTAGCAAAGTAGCTAGAAGATCGATCAAAGAAAAAGTCCCGAAATGAACCCCGATTTCATACTTGCTGTCGATTTTTTATGTTCTGTAAAATTAATAAATCATGCATCAAAAATCGACTCAGGGTTTTTAGAGTGCACTGTAGAAAGACGGTCCCCTGATCTCATCATTACGCCGCGGAAACGCGGCAATAGCTTGCTATTGCCGCGGTTCCGCTGCCGTCTTGGCTCCTCTCTGGTTGTTCTTTGCTATAGTGTGCTTATGGGGGTATTTTAGGAATTTTAGTATATGTATTTTCAGCCCAGATTTTCCAGAACGAAAATTTTATTTTTGGGGTCCTGAAAATCCGTATTTTTTATCGAACTTCTAAAGACTTAAGCTGACGGGTTTTTCTGTGATGTGTTATTTGTATTGAACGTCTGCTAATCGCTATATGTCGATTAGTAGGGGTTATACAAATCTGTGATCTGTAATGTTATTGGAATGTGTATATGAATTCATTGGATTGTCGCGGGTGAATAGCCGGGGGTTGTGAGACGAGAGTTTTCTTTTCTTTCAATTCATGTAAATTTGTAAATTGATGTAATAATTATTTGTATGGCCGCACAACCGGGTCGGGGTTGTAGCCGTCATTGTATAATTTCTTTTTACTGTTTTTGCTCCTAGGATAGACCCATGGAGGGGGTGCACAAACTACCGGGTATGCCGAAGTGCCGAGTGGCCTACTCACGGAGTTGAGGGAGGTTGCTTCGCTTCGGGTACTTGGCGGGTAGTTTGCCGCACCCGTAGGGGTCTTGGGTGGGGTTTTGGCTATTCACCGCGACCGTGTAATCTGCTTTTCGTTACAGGCTCGTACGAATTGCGGGTTCCTAGTATATCCAATGTGTTCATCTGTGATCTGAAATGGCTATCATTGCAGTATATCTATATATGATATTATTTAAGCGTTGCTTATGTTTTACAGCCGCGCTAGCCCAGCCCCCGCTCTGTCGTTAGTTTAGTAACCTAACGGGTAATGACGGGGCCCCGTGGCGAATGCGAATGGCATAAGCGTACGTCATATTTTGGTTGTTTTCTGCAATGGTAGGATTAAATGATGGGACGCATTAAAAGAACTAATGCAAGAATATCACGCATTAAAAGAACTAATGCAAGAAAATAAACCAAGTTAAAATCGTTAGAACACATTCGAAAAAACCACTCGGTTCTTTTCAAAACTAACTTTTAAATGCGGAGCTTGAGCCACTCCTTTTAAAAGCTATCTCGTTCCATCGATTATATCAAGTTCACTACGTTCACGGTTTTGCCAAAACCATTCGTAGCCCTCCGTCGTTTCACATGAATAGTCAATAGTATTCAAGCTGTGTATGTTGGCCAAAGTCAAGGCATAACGATTGGTAGCTATTGGGTATTCATGTGTAGCATAGATAGATGCGTTGGTTTGGGACAGTCGTACTGCCATTTTGGCCAAAGTCAAGGGTAGGTACAGATGGATCCAAATTAACCTGGATAATGACGGGTAGAACTTGACATGTGACTTATGATATTTTGGCCAAAGTCAAGGTCATAAGAGCATGGGGCAAAAATCCACATCGGGAGTTTCAAAAGAACTGAAACTTGCTAGTGTTGCATACCATTTGGAGTGTGATGATTCTGGTAGGATTCCTTCAGTTTCGTCACGCGATGATATTTGGATCCCGATCCTACTGTGAGTATATGCTACTCCTCGGGAAATTTCTCACTTAACGATCAATGCTATAAACCAAGTAGGTGTCTAGAAAGGTGTTAGCGGGGCTACGCCCCTAAGGAAAAGAGGTTATTTAATTAAGGAACTTCGCGAAAGCGTTGGAAAACCTCCCTCGAAGTACCGACACTGGCCTGGCTGAACGGTTAAATAAGTATTGTACGGTGAGATTGATCCTGACTAATTCTTCCTTTTTGGTTTGAGGAGGGATTCGAGAAACAGTGGGAGCCATCCTGTTTAGACAAATTAAAAACCATTCTAAACTTGCAAGAGCATCAAACTGAGTGTTTCTTCTCTCTCCTAATTGCAGCGACCAATCGACATGACTGGACTTAAGTTACTTCTAGATAAAAACATACTGACAGGGCCAAACTACAAAGATTGGCTCAGGAATGTCAAGATGGCAATCACTTACGACAAGCTGGGGTATCTTCTTACCACCAAAGCTCCCCCTGTCCCTGGTCCCACTTCCAGCGTCGCGGATAAGGAAATCCGTAAGACTTGGGAGATTGATAGCGTGAAGGCCAAGTGCCTCGTACTTGCCTCTATGGACAATGAACATCAGAGGAGGCACGAGAATATGGACTTGGAATCCATATTTCTTCATACAAAAGAACTGTATGGAGAGCAATCTCGTATCGCAAGATACGAAGCGTCGAAAAAGTTATTTTCGGCAAGGATGGCCGTCGGATCATCAGTAGCAGAACACGTGCTTAAGATGATCGGCTACATTGAGGAGCTCACGGACCTAGGGACCACATTGGAGAGTGAGCTCTATACGGACTTAGTTCTCCAGTCCCTTCCTTCCACTTACGCCCAGTTTATACTGAACTTCAACTTACAAGAAAAAAAAGTTGAACTTTCAGAGCTCCTCAACATGCTGAGGAGCGCAGAGGGCACCCTACAGAAAGGTAGGGAAACATCCACTTTGTTTGTAGGAGGATCATCTTCTTCTAGGTCCAAGACGAAAGCCAAGGGAAAGAAGAAGAAAGCCCCCGCCAAACCAAGAGGCGGTGTTAGTAAAGTGGATACGAAGGGAAAAGCTAAAGCAACAAAGAAAGCGGGGAAGCTTGTGGATAAGGAAGAATGCTTCTATTGTCATAAGAAAGGACACTGCAAGAATGATTGCAGGGCCTGGAAGGCCAGAACACAGGAATTGAAGCAGGTTGCAGCTTCAGCTTCAGGTGTGTATGTTATTGAAAACTGTCTTTCAATAAACTCTACTTCCTGGGTATTGGATACCGGATCAGGATCTCATATCTGTAATTCTTTGCAGGCGTTGAGAAACCGTAGTGTTTTGAAAGCAGGTGACATGACCCTTAGAGTTGCGAACGGAGCTAGCATGGATGCTAAAGCCGTGGGGGACTATCACCTGGGAATGTCAGATGGACATGTTTTGGTTTTGCATAATTGCTTTTTTGTACCCAACGCAACTTGTAATATCATTTATGTAACTTTGGTTTCTAAAGAAGGTTATGAATTTGCGTTTGTAAGCAATGTTGTAAACATTCACCTTAATCAAGTTCTGATTGGGTCAGGTACATTGAGCAATGGTATATACGTATTAAACCAACCACAGATTTTCAATGTCCAGAATACACACAAAAGAAAGTCTCCGGAAATAAATCAGACTTTCTTATGGCATTGTAGACTAGGTCACATCAATGAGAGAAGGTTGACAAAGTTACATACAGAAGGATATTTTGAATCCGTTCGAATATCAATCGTATGCCACTTGTCAATCCTGTCTCAAAGGAAAGATGACAAAGTCTCCGTTCACTGGACACGGAGTAAGAGCGAGCGAGCTCTTAGGACTCGTACACAGCGACGTGTGCGGTCCAATGTCTACACATGCGCGAAGCGGTTTTTCTTACTTCATTACTTTTACGGATGACTTTTCAAGGTACGGTTATGTCTTCTTAATGAAACATAAGTCCGAAGCCTTTGGAAAATTCCAGGAATATAAGAATGAAGTAGAAAAACAAACCGGCAAAAGTATCAAGATTCTAAGATCGGATCGAGGTGGTGAATACTTGAGTGCCGAGTTCCTGGACTATTTAAAAGAGAACGGAATTCTCTCTCAGCTTACTCCTCCATACACTCCACAACATAATGGTGTATCGGAGAGACGGAACCGAACCCTATTGGATATGGTACGGTCCATGATGAGTAACGCTGAGTTACCGCGATCATTCTGGGGGTATGCGCTAGAATCAGCTGCATACCTTTTGAACCGAGTTCCCACAAAGTCTGTGCCTACTACACCATATGAGATGTGGTGTGGGAAGAGACCCTATCTTAATCACATTAAGACATGGGGAAGTCCAGCTTTTGTCAAAAAGCAGCATGCGGACAAGCTCGAGGCACGCTCAGTACAGTGCAAGTTCGTGGGATATCCAAAGAACTCCAAGGGATATTTCTTCTATTACGAAGAGGAACAAAAAGTTATTGTTTCTCGTCATGCCCACTTTCTAGAACACCAGTTCTTAGAAAAGGAAATTAGTGGGAGCGCAGTAGAACTGGAAGAAATTCCAGAACCACGAGCTATTACTGAAAGCTTAGTGGAACCAGAGGGTTCAAAAGAACAGGACATTCCTACGCCGCTCCGCAGGAGTAGTAGGCAGTCTCATCCACCCGAGAGATACTACGGTTTTCTCATAGACGGGGATAGAGAGGATTGCATCATAGATTATAATGAGCCTACTAGCTTCCAGCAGGCCGTTCAGAGCGTTGACTCGGTAAAATGGCTGGATGCAATGCGGACCGAAATGGAGTCCATGTACACCAACAAAGTATGGACGTTGGACATTGCTCCAGACGGGGTAAAACCCGTAGGATGCAAGTGGATCTTCAAAAGGAAGATTGGTGTAGATGGGCAGGTTGAGACCTATAAAGCTAGACTTGTGGCAAGGGGTTTTCGTCAAAGACCTGGTTTGGACTATGACGAAACCTTTTCTCCAGTGGCTATGCTAAAATCCATTCGGATCCTTCTTGCCATTGCTGCCTTCCACGATTATGAGATTTGGCAGATGGACGTAAAGACAGCTTTTCTAAATGGAAATTTAGAGGAGTGTGTCTATATGGACCAGCCAGAGGGTTTCATTCAGAGTGGGAGCAGCGGAAAAGTGTGCAAGTTTCTTAAGTCCATCGATGGACTAAAGAAGGCATCGCGGAGTTGGAACATCTGTTTTATTAAGACGGTCAAGGAATTTGGCTTTATCAAAAATCCAGATGAACCATGCATCTATTGTAGATTTGTAGCGAGAACTGTAGTATTCCTCGTTTTGTACGTGGATGACATTCTCTTAATAGGAAATGACATTCCTATGCTACAATCTGTCAAGGGGTTCTTGTCACACAGGTTCTCCATGAAAGACCTGGGTGATGCCTCATACATCCTGGGGATCCGGATCCATCGTGATAGATCCAAGAGGATATTAGGACTTTCACAGTCGAGGTACATCGACACCGTACTGAAAAGATTCAGTATGGAAGATTCCAAGCGCGGTAACCTACCGGCTTGTCACGGGATCACCCTCTCTAAAGAGATGTCTCCCAAGACTGATTTGGAGAGGGATCGCATGTCTATTATACCCTACGCTTCTGCGGTAGGCTCTATAATGTATGCGATGTTGTGTACCAGACCGGATGTAGCTTATGCACTGAGTGTGGTAAGCCGGTATCAGTCAAACCCTGGGGAGAAACACTGGATAGCGGTAAAGAACAATCTCAAGTACCTGAGAAGGACTAAGGAGATGTTCTTGGTGTATGGCGGAAAAGACCTCCAGATCGAGGCCTTTGCTGACTCCAGCTTCCAGAGTGATAAGGATGATTCCAAGTCCATGTCGGGTTTTGTCTTTACCATCAATGGAGGGGCGGTGTGTTGGAAGAGTTCCAAACAGGAAACCGTTGCAGACTCGACGATGGAAGCGGAATACATCGCTGCATCTGATGCCGTAAAAGAAGCTGTCTGGATGAGGAAGTTCTTGAAAGAACTTCAGGTGGTTCCGTCCATTGTTGATCCAATACTTCTGTATTGCGACAACAACGGGGCTATAGCTTTAGCGAAGGAACCCAGGTCCCATCAGAGATCTAGACACATCTAGAGGCGGTATCACCTGATCAGGGAGATCGTAGATCGCCAGGAGATCGAGGTTCGGAGAGTCGCTTCAGAAGATAACACTGCAGATCCATTCACCAAGGCCTTGCCCCAGACTCAGTTCGAGCGGCTGATCGAGATGATAGGTCTTCGATACGCCAGTACATGGCCTTAGTGCAAGTGGGAGATTGTTAGTGTATATGCCCTAGAGGCCATTACTGTATCATACTAGTTTGTATATTACTTAATGGAAGCTTGGGATATTCACCTTGTATATACAATCTTGCTCAAAATAGTAGTATGCTACTTGGTTTGTTTCTACTTCAATGTGTACATGTGTTTATTTTAGTATATCGCCTATACACATTAGTGGAGCCCTTAGGATCTTTGCTTGATTACCAGCGTTGTGATGGCAGTCACACTAGTGGGGCTGGGTAATATATAAGCACATCCTTATGCAGGTCCCTGGTCGCAGGATTATCGAGACAGGGCATCGATACTCCGGAGTAGACTAGCGCATGCGCTTCTCATCCCAGTGTGGGAGACGGTCTGTCCCACAGCCGTCGGTACGTCGTACTTAAGATAGTATGTGGGTGCTCGTTGGGTTACGAATACACTGGACAGGACTCGTCGGGAACTGACTAGTTGGTATTATGCCTATCGTCAGTTATCAGTTCCCAGGTGACATGAGTACAGCTTAGTCCGCTGACTTGACACTGTTACTTCGCCTCGAGTGTGTTCCCTCTGTACTTTGATTACTACCCTGCCACGGCTCAAAGGAGTCGTGCAAACAGGTGGTAGTTGGGTGCAGTCCCGAAGCACTTGGAGGCAGTGACGGTTAGACAGGATTCGTCTCTTCCGGTATTGGGGGTTGACATCGCGCTGTGTCTAGAAGAGCCATTACACGAGTAGTCCCTGGCCAGGGCAAACGAGATATACTGGTAGGCTTCCAGTGTTATCTCAGGGTGTTTTGGGCTTCACTCCGACACGACTTGTACCGCTATTGGGGGACTGACGTTTACCGCCCCCTAGGCCCGCCATGCGATGTATCAGACGAACAGACCGGACTGTACGGAGAATGTCACATTCAGGCTCAGTAGGAGTTCAGATGGGTTTCGCCTCGTCAGTCTTCTTGTCGTCATCTACCTGGGGACCGTTACGCACAGCTAGTACCGCTTGCGGTCTGTGGTTAAACCCACTGCCAGCGTAGTGTCGAGTCTTTAGAGTCCCACACAGAACGCTATTCGCCTTTAGGCAAAAGAGTAGAGGTCGCATGGTTTTGCGACAGGTCGCATGGTTTTGCGACAGGGTTCGATCACATCCGTGCACTTGTGCACGTACAGTGTCCGGACAGTTCACACTAGCGGGCTTTGGTTTAAGCCAGATCCTAGTGTACCTTTTGGGATTGGTTTTATCCAGTATGCATTCGTATTCCTCGGAACGCGGATGCGGGTGTGTATGCACAGTTGACGGAGAGACAGAGGCAGAGGATTCTCATTAGGGTTGTTGACCGTTGACAGTTGACAATTGACTTTTTGCTCAACCCTAATGAGAATATGATATGTGATTAACAATTATATTAATTAAGTATTATGGTAACATGGTTGTTGAGGGATTGACTTTGTTGACTTGTTGACTTTTGTTGACTTGTTGACTTTGTTGACCGGTTGACTAGGCTTGACTAGTTGACCATCATGATAACTATAGCTATCATTTCATGGCAAAGACTTTTGCTTGCTTGCTCTTTTGTGCAAAATGAGTGCATGGAATGATATGGCTATGGTTGCTTAAACCATCACATAATACTTGATTGATATGAGGTGTTATGATTGTTTTGGATTATGAGAGCCAAATGAGAAAAGTCTTCTCTCATTCTTTCATGCTCATTCTCTCTCTTGTTCTTGAGCTCTCATCTCCACCTCTTGCTCTCCCTCTCTTGACTCTATGGTTCACTTGTCTCATGAGTTGAGAACCAAGAACCATAGATAAAATCCCATACAAACTCTTCTCTACTCACTCTAGTTCACAAGGTTTAGCAAACCGAGTGAACTAGTTTCTTCAAAGTTCGAAGAAGGAGCCAAAGGTTGAAGCTTTCAGGTCGATCTATCTTCGGCGCAAGGAGACGACGGGGAGAAGCCGATTCGGACGACCATCGAAGCTTGAAGACGAAGGAGTTCGAGAAAAAGAAAGGTATAACCCCCTAACCGAGTAGTTAGCAACTCATAGTTAGGTTGTTAGTTAGATGTTTAACAAAGATCCGGTTTTGAGTCCATGTTACCACCTCCAAGAAAATTGTTTTTCACCAAATTTCGCATGCCCGAAAGTGCCGGGAGAGGTAGCATGGACTTACACTGGGTACACTGGACGGACTCGCCGAGAACTCCCAGATGGTATTATACCTCATGTAAGATGGCAGTTCTCTGGTGACACTAGTACAGGTTAGTCTGTCGACCTGAGATCGTCATAGAGTCTTGTGTGATTCTCACTGTGCTTTGATTTCCACCTTACCACGTTCATGAGAACGTGCAAAACGGTGGTTTTTGGGTACAATCCCGAGTCACATGGAGGCAATGAGCGATAGGAGGGGATTCGTCTCTCCCGGTATTGAGGGTTGATGTTGCGCTGTGCTCGATTGGCTATAACAGGAAGTCCCTGGCCAGGGCTGTTTCAGAGATTTACTAGTAAGTGTTACCAGTGCTTTCTCGACCCGTTATGAGCCTCATATCGGAACGACTTATCGAGTTACTGGGGTCTGACGTTTACCACCCCTAAACGAGATATACGACATATCAGACGAAGAGACCGGACTGTACGGTAGTGTTACTGATTGGATTCGTAGGAGTATGAGAAGGCTTGCTTGTTGATCTTCTAATCGCTCAATACCCGGGTGGCCGTTACGTTTAACAGACCGCTTGCGGCTTGTGGGTGTTTGATATGATCATCACCAACTGCCGGCGTATTGACGAGTCTTTAGAGTCCTACACAGAGGTTTTCTGGTTCATGCGAAATGGAGTAGGAGCACATATGTGATATGTGTGGGACCGAGATTAATGCGCGTATGTGATACCGCATTCTATTCTCGCGATGTGTGACATCGGTCGGTTATATGAGATATAGCCGGGTTATTGGATCAAGTGTTGATTCGATAAGTTGTTACATTTGATATTAGTCGGTTATATGAGATATAGCCGGATTATTAAATCAAGTGTTGATTTAATAATTTAATGTATGATTGTATATTTGATATACTAAATTACATTAACTAATAATAGCTCACTTATGATTTCTTATTCTCACTTTGTGCTTTAGTATATATGTGATATATATTAATGTACAACTATTGTGTCATGCTAGATGCCACATGTGACATGAGTGTATGAGACTTGCATTATACTTAATAATGTGATGGGTTTATATTTATCTAAGTTAATCAAAATTAGTGGGATTAAGTCGCATGGTTGAAGCTTGTAGAAGATTGTGGAACCATTGACCAAGTCCACTATGTTTGTTTTACTTGTAGATATTTATTAACCTAACCATTATTAACTAACAATGGTTTATTCTCTACATGGGTTAGTGTATGACACTAACTCACCCATGGTTGCTATTCTCACCTCATTAGTTCATTCTCTCCTCTCTTCACTTGAGCTTCTTCTTCCTCATGAGAAAAGCTCACTAGCTTTTCTCAAGGTAAGAAAATATTGTGAGAAAAATAAACCTAAAGGGAGCCCACTTCCTACTTCATTATCCTCTACTACTTTTCATTTATTTTAGGGTGTTTGCTTCACTAATTTCACAATTAGTGAAGAGATAGCATGAGCTTGAGTCTTCTCGACGTAGATTATCTTCGGCCTCGAAGACTTCAAGCAAGCTTGTTCATTTCTCCGGGAGAACCCATACTACAGTTCGGGAGATCGATACTCGCAGCGAAGGGACTACTACACGGAGCGTTAAAAGTGAAGGACCGGTCTACAAAGGTTGTATTCCACATTTACTTTCTATGTAAAGTTGTTTACATTTTTAGTTTAGCTCCTAAAACTCTAGTTAGATCCTAGGTTAGGTTTTTTGGCACACTAGAAATTTTAAATACGGCATGTTTTATGCCTTGTGAAACCTTATGGTCGTTCCAAATAACCCTACAGGCACTGTACTCATTTGTCATATAGAATCTGCCAATCTGCCATCGACAGTCTCTGAACTGCGCTCAAACAAGACAAGCTGCCTCTGGGCCTCTGACTCAAAGCATCTATCACAGCATTCGCCTTACCCGGATGATAAAGAATCTCGCAGTCATAGTCTTTCAGTAGCTCCATCCAACGGCGCTATCTCAAATTCAGATCTCGCTGCTGAAAAATGTACTTTAAGCTCTTGTGGTCCGTGAATATCTGGCACGACTCGCCGTATAAGTAGTGTCCCCAGATTTTGAGTACAAAAGCCACCGCAGCCATCTCTAAGTCATGAGTGGGATAGTTCTGCTTGTGCTTCTTCAACTGCCGAGAGGCGTAAGCGACAACCCTACCGTGCTGCATCAACACACAGCCTAAACCTACTTGAGAAGTATCGCAATAAACAACAAAACCGCCTGAACCTGAAGGCAAAGATAATACTAGTGCAGTAGTCAGACGATTCTTCAACTGCTGAAAGGTCTGCTCGCATGCCTCGGTCTAAAGAAAAGGAACTCCCTTCCGTGTCAATCGGGTCAACGGTGCAGCTATACGAGAAAAATCCTGTACAAAGCGTCGGTGGTAACCGACCAAACCCAAAAAGCTACGAACCTCCATCACTGACACCGGTCTGGGCCAGTGCTGAACGACCTCGATCTTCTTCGGGTGTAACATTTCAGAAAATATAAAATATTATTTTTGGAATTTAATATTAAAATAATATATTTCGCGAAAACTATCCGATGTGCGAAATTGGGGTTTTCGTAAAGATGTATAAGTATATACCAATATTTGAAAATTTATCGGAGATTAAAGTGATTTATTTATTTTTATGATATTTTTTCGGATTTTGGATAAAATGCGTATTGTTACAATTTTCTTGATTTGCACCATTTTATATGCATGTGTGCATGTTGGATTTGTGACTTGTGAGTTTTGAGAGTTAGAGAAAGAAAAGAGAAAGGAAAAGAAAGAAAAGAAAAGGAAATAAAGAGTTAAGTGTGAATGGAATAAGAATTGATGCCATTGGGATTTTTATGAATGAAACAAAAGAGATTAGATATTTTGAGAGAGAGGTGAGTGTAGGGAGATATTTTGAGAGTGAGAGAGTGAGCCAAAGGGTATACTTGGCTGCCCATTTCCCTCATCTCCTCCATTGTTCTCCATGTTTCTTAATCTCCTTCATTCCCTCACTACCCCCATGCATCCTCTTCATTTCCTTGCCAAAACCCTATGCACCCTTCACATAAAACATGCACAACACCATTCTAAACCCTTAGAACCTTTCAGGTTTGGATTTTAGAGACTTGGGCAACTCAAGAAAGTTCTTTGGTTGCTATTAAAATAATCCTTTCACTTTAGTTTAGAGTTTGTGCTTAATATTGTATTTTAGTTTAGAATTTGAGTTAATTGGGATATGTGATATTAGGAAATTGCAAGTTGCTGTCTAGTGGCCAATTAAGGTGTAGTGAGTGTTTATAAGACCTTAGGGATTGATTTAAAGGCCTGGAATTGAGTTTAGGACCCGATACACGAAGTTAGAATTGTTCCGTGCCGGTTTTGTGAAACCTTAAGGACTACAGGGAATCTGGAGCAACCTGGGGTAATTCTGAGAAAAACAAACAATACCAGAAACCTATTTAAGACACTAAGAGACCACCCTGAGAAGACAAACACCAACAGAGCAGTTTGGGCCGAGCTCACCGGATTTATGAGGGATGTGGCCGACCAAATGTGCGTTTTTGGTGTCAAGGTTGTTTCAATAGCTCACATACTCCATATACAACACCCTATACTTGCTAGTTTAATCCCATTTTACCTGAGAGAGAATCTGGAAGCTGTTGTGAGTGGTTTTTGGTTATGTTTTCCATATTTTGGAATTCTTGGTTTTAGAATTTGATATTGTATTTGGTCGTTGGATGTTTGTACGTCAATGACAAGGGATAATTGGTTGGTTTTGCATGCGTAGGCTATAGGTTCTAACCTATAGGCGATCTGTGTGCCGTATTGGTTTTCCGAACTCGATTTTAATAGCGATTGTGACTGTGTATTTATTGTAGGTACCTTCACATGGATTCCGAGACGACGGAGCATGGCGTCATCGACTTCGGCAAGCAAGGATCAAAATGAGTAGATTTATATCTACAGGGGAAATCGGGTGGATGGCGTATAGCACCCCCGCAAATTATAAATAGAAACCGATCTATAGGATACAGTCGTAGAAACCTAGATTAGGAAACTAGGGATAAGGTTTAAAAGATAGTTAGAGATGATATTAGTGATTGAATATTTATATTGAGATATGAGAAAGCTTTAGGGATATGAAAAGTGAATGTGAATCACGCCTTATAGATATGTAGTTGCACCAGAATAGGTATGAGCTTTAGAGTAGCATGGCATTAGACGTATAAGGTAGAATGCATATATATATAATTGACTTGATGTAAGATGACTTAATGTCCTGAAAGGATATACGATGTGATATGATGACTTGATCCACACCCTTGACTGGAGGATGCCGTACAATGGATTATACCATATGTGATGTTGTAAGGATGGAGGCCGATTGATAGATTCACCGACTCGGTCATGTTAGATACGTATACCTTATAGCATTTAGCTGACAATTTACTTATGCTACATTCATGTTATTCTCATTGCATTGCATATACCTGTGCTAGTATACCTACACCATTATCGATGATGCGTATGTTACACTTAAACAGATTGCCGGCTCACACACTTTCATTATCAATAATTGCTATGTCACTTACAAAGTAGAATTGCTGCATCATGATATGACTCCTTGCATGATTTACTTGCTATGTTCAAATATGTTCACATCATTGTTCCATGTTGCACGATATACAGATATGCTTACAATCTGTTATATGTCGCATACATCATGCTTTATGATTATACGTATTGAGATATGTTGTTTTCATGAGATTTCTGGATTTGAGAATCGTGGTTATTTCAAAGAATGTATGTATTGTTTTAAAACCCCGGTTTCTCTTGATATGATATTTCAGTGCGTCCACCATGCATTTTCTCGGTTCTGAGACATGTGATATGTGAAACCTGATTCGAGGAGTTGGATGATCCGTTTGCGGGTTCATGATGGACCGGTATAGTATCTCGGGGCAAGAAAGGTATCTCGATGGATTAGCCGATGAGCCTGGAAGAGGGAGCACTACCTACCGGTGATAGTATTTAGACCTGGCGATTATCCGGAGGAGACCGACCAGAGTCATGAGATGGATACTCGAGGGCCAATCTCCGTCCGGCTCGAGGAAACCTTTGCACGCCTCCGTTACCTTTTGGGAGGCCTAGGCCGATCCGTACTGCCGGAGCCCACGTGCCGATCCCGCAGACGATACAGAGCCTGAGATATGAGGATTTGCGTGTCGATTCTAGACACGGGTTTCATGATGTTCGAGTGTCGGTGTTGGACACTCAGGTTCCATGATTTGATGTGTCATTGATGGACACACACATTCTTTGATATCCTTATATATATTTACATGCATATGTTGTATGACATTTACATCCATGATATTGTTGTGTCTTTGGTTGACACGTGGACGAGATCCACATGCATACAGGCATTGATTGTTACATTGTTGGCATATATGTAGATACGGTCACCCTAGATATCATAGTATTACCTTTATGATACAGTTGACCTAGGAATCGTTGTTTATTCGATTTCTACCTGATGATGTTTTTTACTCACAAGTTGGCAACTCACCCCCGTTGTGCCAGTTCTTGCAGGTTGACCGCATGGATCAGTAGCAGCATTGCTGGCACACAGCTTGTATACGGGTGTTTTGCTTTGGTAGATGGTACATGTTGGATCGTACCCCTCTTGTATTTATTATTCCTATTGTATCTAGTTAACTCCATCAAATCAGAAACTAGTATTTGTATATGTAGTAAGACTTAGAAAGACTTGTAGTTGCGAGACTTGAGCGATGGGTTTTATGTTCGCTTATTGGGTTGATGTCTTGCTTTATTCATTATCTTTTTTGTTGATCTTCACCATTGGGCATCGTATACTTGTTTTATGACTTGCATGGTTATGAATCCGCCGATTGGCGAAGAGCTAGCTCCCCCTTGGGGATGCCTTTTCTATTATCATATATTTGTGGTTTTGGATCAAAATATACTGATGAGGTGCTGCCCAAATTTTCAAAAGACAAAACATGATTCATTATACCTTTATTTCAAAACCTCACCTCTTTTATTTCTTAAAAAGGTTTAGATTTCTGGGTTTTAGCTTACTTGAATTACGTTACGCCTTTAGATGTTGCGTGATTTAAGTGCTGGTCACGAGCTAATATTTCGGGTCGTGACATCAGGTCCATACGTATGCCATCTCTCGTAACCACGTGACCCAAGAAATCGACACTGTCAAGCCAGAAGGCACACTTGGAGAATTTAGCGAACAGCTGATGCTCCCTCAAAGTCTGTGATGTGATCCTCAAATGCTACTGATGCTCCTCTCGACTCCGGGAGTACTAAGATGTCATCAATGAACACGATAATAAACTGATCAAGAAACGGCCTGAATATGCGGTTCATCAAGTCCCTAAACGCTGCTGAGGAATTGGTGAGCCCGAACGACATCACCAAAAACTCATAATGCCCATAGCGCGTGCGAAAAGCAATCTTCGGAATATCATCCTTCCAAACCCGCAACTGATGGTAACCTGATCGCAAGTCAATCTTCGAGAAATGTCCCGCACCCTGGAGCTGATCGAAAAAATTGTCAATACGAGGTAGGGGATATCTATTCTGCACGGTCACTCGATTCAACTGACGATAATCGATGCACAAACGCAAAATGTCGTCTTTCTTCTTGACGAACAGGACATGAGCTCCCTAAGGTGACACACTCGGATGAACAAGCCCTTTATCCTACAAATCTTGCAACTGATCTTTTAGCTCTTTAAGCTCCGCCGGGGCCATCCGTTAAGGCGGTAAAGAAATAGGCCCCATGTCGGGGATCAAGTCAATGCAGAACTCAATATCGCGCTCAGGCGGCAAACCAGGCAGCTCGTTATGAAAGACATCGGGAAACTCTCTCACAATCGGGATCTGGTCCAACGGGACCTCTGCGGCTCTAACATCACAAACATATGCCAAGAATCCTTGACATCCTTTCCTTAAGTAGACTAGCGCGAAGAGAAGAAATAAAACTGGGAAGGGTGGTGCTACGGTCTTCCTGAATAACAAGAACTCGCTCACCAAGAAAACTAAATCTGACTGTCTTCTGGCGGCAGTCCACGAACGCATAACACATGGCTAGCCAATCCATGCCCAAAAGAACATAGAAGTCTAACATATCGAGGAGAATCAAATCAACAGAAGAATCCCTAACCCCTATAGGAATAGAACACGGTCGAAATACATGTCGAGCGACAAAAGACTCGCCTATGGAAGTAATAACAACAAGTGGCTGATCTAGCAAAGACGACTCTCGGCTCAACCTCGGTACAAAGTGTTATGCCACGGCAGCGCCCCGGCCGTCGATCCGAGGCCAAAATGCGGAATCAAAATTTTCTTAACTTTAAACTGGCGCTACCGCGGACAATAAACCCGGATCGTAACCATTAACCGATACTAGCAAACAAGAGAAAGGGTGAGAGATATACCGAGTGATCCGAGTCCTCCGGTCTTCTCGTCATCGTCCCGATCTCCCACGGAAACTCCGGTCGTCGCCTCGTTGCCGGAAGGGCACCACATCGTCTGCATCTTTTACGGGCTCCCACCTCAATACCGAGGCAACTCGGGCGCGAAGTTGGCTGGCCGACGCGCCCAAGATTTGCTGTAGAAGTAGTGTAGAATCACTTTGCCTCATAGGGTTTGTGAAGTTGCCTTGATGGAGGAATCAACAAGATGTCAACTTGGGGATTTTTGGTGGCAAGCTAAAATGAGATGGATGATAAATTTCCCACACCAAAAATGAAATGAACCATTCTCTCTCTACCAAGAAGTGGCCGGCCCCCTCTTTTTCAAATGGTGGAGCAAAAAACAAAAACAAGAAGGAAGGTGAGTGTAGGAAAAAGGTGGAGGGTGACCACAACCAAACATCGTCATAACAAACTCACATCAACTACTAATCACCTCAAATCAACAAAAAGCAAGTGATGATGATAGATAAGAATGGTATCAAAAGATGCTTTCATAATCTCTCATCTTACAAATAAACCCTCCACAAAATGTTATTTGCAAACTTGCAAATAACACCCTCCATCGGAAAAGTCCGGTCGGGAAAGAACAAAGGAAAACCGGCCGGAACGGAATGCAAACTGGCAACCTCAGAAAACTGGTCCCGTAATAAATTACAGGAAAACCCCGATACTGTGCATACACACCCGCATCTGTATTCCGACCGGATACAAATGCAATGAGACAAAATCTACACTGTACTAAACTAGGATCCGGCTTAAACCAAAGCCGGTTAGTAATATCCGTCCGATCCTGATCCGTGCAATACCGCACGTATCAGATCGAACCCTGCCATATCTCCATACGGCCTCTACAGCGTTTCGCCCGAAAGCATGAGTAACTGAAAGTGTGGTGGACTCTAAAGACTCGTCAATACTATGGCTGTGGATTTAACCACTAGCACGTCAGAGGTATAAGCCAATACGTGACGGGCCACCAGCTATTGACCAAAAGGGATGTCGATGAGCTAACTCATCCTGACACCCTACTGAGCCTGTCAGTGATAATATCCGTACAGTCCGGTCCGTTCGTCTATGAGCATCGCATGTCGGGCCTAGGGGGTTGGTAAAAGTCAGACCCCCAAAAGCGGTACAAGTCGTGTCGGAGTGTAGCCCAGAACGCGCCGAGATACTACTGGAATACCTACCAGTAAATCTCCTGCCTCGGCCGAGGGCTTTGCGTAATGGCTCTCCTAGACACAGCGCGACCTCACCCCCAATACCGGGAGAGACGAACCCCTGAAGATCCGCTCACTGCCTCCATGTGGCTTGGGACTGTACCCAACTAAAACCTGTTTGCACGACTCCTTTGAGCCGTGGTAGTGTAGTAATCAAAGTACAGTGGGAACACATACGAGACAAATGACGATCCCCGGGTCGATGAACTAACCTGTACACATGTCACCAGGGAACTGCTATCTGACGTCAGGTATAAGACCAACTAGCATGTTCCCGGCGAGTCCTGTCCGGTGTACTCATAACCCAATGAGCACCTGTATACATCTTAGGTGAACCAACTGACACCAGTGGCTTGTGAGACCGGCCACCGCCCCTCGACGGGGTCTCGACTGTATACACTAGTCTACTAATGGAGTATCGATGCCCAGTCTCAAAACTCCCACGACTAGGGACCATTTAAGGATGTGCTTATAGACCCCAGCTCCCACGTATATGATCGCCATCATACTGCTGGTCGTCAAGAAAGAATCCTAGGGGCTCTATCAACGTGTAATAGCGACCTGTAAGGTCACCTGAAGCAGTACACGATGATAAAGGTACACCAGATAGCATACTATCATCTCGAGTAAGACTGTCCTACCGGGATAGGTCCTCCCTCAATCATTGCAATCACGTGCCTGTGATCCAATAATTGACTCTTAGGGCACTATCTCCAACAATCTCCCACTTGCACTCAAGGCTAATTATTGCGATGTCGCATACTCACAGCCCGTGTGATACCGAACACCCAACTCCTCTACTAGTCAGTCTCACAAAGCTCGTTTGCGAAACTATTGCGTTCGAGGAATAGCCTCAGTGAGTGGATCCGCTGTGATGTTTCTTTCTATGTCTCTCTATATCTCAAGTTCGCAGAGAAAACCATCTCCCGAAATGAGCAATACCTGTCTTAGAATGTCTGGATGTCTGATGGGACCTAGCTCATAAATGAACTCCAAATCCAAACTCCTTAGACTGTATCGACAACTAAACTTAATCAGTATCCTGCGCCATGCCTTTCCCTAAGTATCCACCTGGACCACCTGTCCAAAATACTGCCCCTCGTCAGAGGGAAAACTATAACTCTGACAGTCACTCTGTCATCCAGGTCACCTTAGAAGCCTGGAATGATAACTGTCTCCCGAAGGAGGATACCGTTATCATATCCGTAAAACATCAACTTATGTTCTAAAACTGCTTCTGACTGTTTCTCCAGGATTGGATTAATATCAACTTATTGCATCTACTGCAAGAACAACATCTGGTGTGGTACTTGACATCTTATGATTGACTCAATTGCCTAAGCAAGTGATCTGTCAATCATGTGTATCCCTCTCCCCTTTAGTCTGTAAGACACCTTTAGAGAGGGTGACTCCATCACCTGCAGGTACACTACCGTGCCAGGAGTCGTCCATTCTAAATACTCTTAGAATGTTGTCAAAGTACCCTGATTGGGAAACCACCCAAATCTAGATCTAAAACCATAGATCTAGTAACCAGTATGTCTGATATAAAGTCCAAGTCCTTTGTGGAGAAACCACTGTGTGACGACCAAAGTATAACCGATCGTAGTATAGGAGTTTCTTTTCCTACTCTGTGTATGTCATCCAAATCCCGGATATCACACCCTACTACCTTCTCAACAGATCCATCCCCTATTCTGATGACGTCAAACCTATGACTGTCACATCAGAAATAGATGATCTATCTCCGCTCTATCTGCTTTAGTCTATAAATAGACATAAGCCTGATGTCCACCAATGCTTCCGCTGCTCCCACTGACTACGACAACCCTCTGGCAGAGTCATATAGACGTGCACTTCTAAAGCTAGTTTAGAACGACGCTATACTCATCCTCCCACCGGGTCTCGCAGCCTGGAACAACAGCAATGGCAAGTGTAGGTAAACAAGAACCTCCCTGCCACCGTCCTTGAGGCTACCGGAGTACCTCTCGGGTGCCTGAGGTTACCCACCGTATCTGCGGAGTGGCCAATGGAATGTCAAACCAGATTGAATCTTTAGGTTCCTTATCAAATCTTCAGTAATCGTTTGCGGTTCTGAAATCACTTCCAGTTCTACCATACTCCCACTACTGTTTTTCTGAAAAATCCATTTCTTTTAAAAATGTGGCGAGTCAAGAACAATATCTCTATTGATCTTCCAGATGGTAGAAAGTCAACCCTCGTCATAGCCTGGGTCAACCCACAAACAGCCATTACAGAAACGTGCCTTGAGTTGTCCAGTGTCTGGTTTTAATCATAAGCCGGACAACTCCCCGTACCTTAACATCGTTAAGATATGAACTGTTCTATATCCAATATAGAACCAGAGACACTGATTTAATTGAACCAGATTCAAATCATGCAGCTGTCTCCAGTGCATGTCACCTAAATGGAAAAAGGCCGATCAGCGTCACTCAACTTAGGAATACTTCCAATTATGGGCAACCTGAAAGAGAAGCTAGTTCTCTTAACCATTACTATCAATTGAATACCATACACAAGTATCTACATCTTCGATCACTTTGAAGAATCCCGATACTTGCTACACCTGGTTCTCTACTCTATTCAAATACCTATAACTCCTCAAAACTTAGACCCTGTGTTTCTACGAAACACATGTCTAAGAACTAGAGAAGTTAAAAGTAAACATAATATAGTATGAGGACCAACCCCTCTGTCCCAATGGACACTGGACAACATACAATACTCTGTATAAGTCCGCTGAGTCTAACAACTCTTTCACTGTGTGTCGTAGGTTGAAAACTGTACTTATGGTTAAGAAGAATTACACCGCTGTTTAATGCTCCTTACCTAACCATCCACTGATATAGGTAAATGTCATCGACATAATATCAAAAGGTATATCTCACTCTATGAAAATAGACGTACAGATATATCAATTTGAAATTGGTGCACAACAGCGGATATTCAAAACTAAATATTTGCCGACCGGCAAACAGCCCAGATGATCTCCTCAAATATCACCGATTACAACGAATCCCGATATAATGAGGATGATCACCCTATTCCCAATAACTTACTCCCACTCATCATCTGTAAAACCATACAGATGTGAGAATCAAACCTGGTAAATACATACCCTGGAGCAAGTGT
The DNA here is from genome assembly GCA_030015575.1 of Agapanthus africanus. NCBI lineage: Eukaryota > Viridiplantae > Streptophyta > Magnoliopsida > Asparagales > Amaryllidaceae > Agapanthus > Agapanthus africanus. Next base: position 342,107,118 of record CM057346.1, on the reverse strand, counting down.
CTAATCGGGAAATCAGTTTTCTTTTAACAGTACACAGTTGAACTGAAACATTGAAATGTTTCGATGGGGTATCCTGGTATTCCTAGTAATGCCTCTACCATTATCCAGATTCACAACTCTAACCGTATAATTCTTTGCCACCTCTCCAAATCCCTTTATTTGTCTTTAGTCATTACCTTCTGCACACCCCTTTAGGCCAAATGGTTTTCTTCCTTCCCTACCGTTCGGCACCAGCCTATGGTTTGGAAGAAGACTATCCAATAAGCATAATGGGTGTACTGTCCTAATCCTAGGAGCACTCGCAATGCGAGAGAAGGTGAAGATAAAAGACAACCGAATAAACCTTATTCCTATTTCTCCTAAACCAGGATCCATCCCCGAATTGGAACAAGTTCCTTTCGAGTTCGTATATAACCATACGATGGATTATCCAATAAACTTGGGATCTTCGTAGTGATACGGAGTGTCCTGGAGAAATACAAAGGTGATTTAGGATTGGCGAAGAAATACTTGGTTCGGTCGTGAATAGCAGTCGCAGCTTACTTTGCCCTCTTACTAATCCCTTTCTTTGTCTTAACTTAATACCTTCTGTACACCGTTTAGGCTAATTGGTTTTCTTCATTCCCTACCGGTCGGCACCTGCCTATGGTTTGGAAGAAGACTATCCAATTTACGTAATAGGTGTACTATCTCCTAAACCAAGGAGTACTCGTAATGAGAGAAGGTGAAAGGAAAAGACAACTGAATAGTCCTATTCGTTTTCTCCAGAACCGGAAACCATCCTCGATTTCCTTCGAGTTCGTATATAACCATACGATGGCTTTGTCCAATAGAAGTGGACGTTTGTAGTAATACGGGGTGTCCTGGAGAAAAGGGTAAAAGTAGGAGTGTCAATAAGGTCTGCAACTCTGACAATCCAAAAGCCAGTGTTAAGAAGGTTCGGTCAACTTGGTCACTGAGTCATAGTCTAGGGTCGGGTCAATGGTCGCTGCCAAAGAGAGAGAGAAAAGAAACACTCAGCGTGCACTCTAGCCTAGATCAGAATGGTTATCACTTTATCTAATCTGGAAACCTCCCACTGTAACGTCAAATTCTTCCCCAAACCTGAAAGAAGAATTAGCCGGGATCACCCGAGGAGTAAACCAACTCATCAGTGGGAATCGGGATCCAACTATCATCGCATGATAACTTGACGGAATCCACTCAAGTAACCACACTCCTGAAGGTATGCGCATGCCTGGCAAGTTTCAGTTTCTTTAGAAACTCCCGATGTATGTTTTTACCCCTAGGACCCAAGTGACCTTGACTGAGCCAACATATCAAAGGATCCTAGTCAAGTTCAACCCGTCATTATCTTGATTGCATTAGACCCACCCGCACGAGTCCTTGACTGAGCCAAAATGACCGTACGACTGTCCTAACCAATCACATATCCATAAGACAGAAAAGCATTACAGAGCTACCGCACACTACGCCTCGGCTGAGCACGACATACGTAGCACGAATACTAAGCAATACCAATCTGAAATGACGGAGGGCTACGGCTGGTTTTTGGCGAAAAACCTTTAACGTAATGAACTTGATATCGTTGAAGGAACCGGATAACCCCTTTTTTTTTTATAAAAATATAGTGACGAAAACCTTTGCTAAAGAGGTCACTCCCGGTGAAGGGATCTCGGCTCTTTCCCCGTAGAATGAGGTGCAGGATATTCCAACTGAATACCACGATGCAAAGCAAAAGTAATCGGTTATAGTGAAGTTAATGCCCTGACACAAACTTCTGTCCAAGGGGTCACTCCCGGTGAAGGGATCTCGGCCCTTGCCTCGTCAACTGAGGAGCAGGATATTCCAAATGAATACCACGATGCAAAACAAAAGTGAACGTCCTTGCAATAACAGCTTTTTGAAAAGTGTTCCAACAACATCAGAATAGGTTTGTTTTTAACTTGCATTGATCCGAATCAACGCAGTCCCATCAATTGATCACACCACAAAGAACGAAAATATACTGATGTACGTATATGCCATCAGCATTCGCCACTGGGTCCCGTCATTACCCGTTAGGTTAGCTAACTAACGACAGAGCGGGGACTGGACTAGCGCGGATGTAAAACATATACAACATCTACTAATATATATACCAATATATTATATTCGCTCAAGGCGTGATAAAATGCAACATCACAGAAATGTACAGCATCACAGAACAATACAGATATCTGGAATCCCCGGGTTTCACAGAGCCGCTGCTGAAACCCGACGTTCCCCTGGTCGTGTGGATAGCCTGTGCAATGAAATCCTAGACCCCTACGGGCGCGGCAAGTCACCCGCCAAAACCTGAAGCGAGGCAGCCCCCTTCAGCACCGTGAATGGACCACCCAGCACTTCATGGAATCCGGTAACTTGGGCACCCCTCCTGGGTCAACCGGTACCCCCTACGAGTGCGGCGAATAGCCCGCCAATCCTAGAGTGAAGCCCCCTCCGTCTCAATGCCATGAGATGCGGGCCCGATGCCCTCTAGAACCCGGCTATCCGTGCACCCCTCCGCGGGGTAATCCTAGTACAGAAAGTAAAATATACATACAACGGGTACATCGACCGTAACCAGGTCGTGCCCCAAAAGAATAATACAAACAGGCAGTGACGGCAGTCCACATGTCGGACGCTCGCCCCGCAATATCAAATGTACATATAAAACAAAACTGTACTAACATTGCATCCAGGCTATCCCCCACGACCGATCCGCAACAACACAGCAAAACACAGAACATCAACGTGAAAGTCACGTTCGCAAATCCGTCTAACCGGGCTATAGCAGTTAGACAGGATTTACCGATCAAGTGACATTCACGGTCGCAGATATAATGTAAATACTGTGAAATAATGTGTTTAAAATATCCGATCGATTAAATTTTAACAAGTGGGCCCCCAAGTACTACTGTAGCACATCAAGAAATTCTGGGCCCAAAATTAATGTTCCAAAACCCCTAAAATCGGCCCAGAAAGCAACTGAAGAAAAACGACACAGTGATTTGACCATAGCGCGGAATAACCGCGGCCCAAAGGGTGTTTGGTCGCGGTTCCGCGCTCCCACTAAGGAATCACCCTGTCGAATTTCTACAGTAGCCTTAAATTTTCCAGTACATCTCTTTTCTGCAACCTGAAAAATTTTTAGAGCCCGGAAAAAATCGACAGAAAACTGATGCATGCAAAACGCGGATTTTGGAATTTTGGTCGATCGGATAAGTAAAACACATTAGAACAAGCTAGGCAAGGTTAATGGCGTGGCTCTGATACCATGTTACGCCACGGCAGCGCCCCGGCCGTCGATCCGAGGCCAAAATGCGGAATCAAAATTTTCTTAACTTTAAACTGGCGCTACCGCGGACAATAAACCCGGATCGTAACCATTAACCGATACTAGCAAACAAGAGAAAGGGTGAGAGATATACCGAGTGATCCGAGTCCTCCGGTCTTCTCGTCATCGTCCCGATCTCCCGCGGAAACTCCGGTCGTCGCCTCGTTGCCGGAAGGGCACCACATCGTCTGCATCTTTTACGGGCTCCCACCTCAATACCGAGGCAACTCGGGCGCGAAGTTGGCTGGCCGACGCGCCCAAGATTTGCTGTAGAAGTAGTGTAGAATCACTTTGCCTCATAGGGTTTGTGAAGTTACCTTGATGGAGGAATCAACAAGATGTCAACTTGGGGATTTTTGGTGGCAAGCTAAAATGAGATGGATGATAAATTTCCCACACCAAAAATGAAATGAACCATTCTCCCTCTGCCAAGAAGTGGTCGGCCCCCTCTTTTTCAAATGGTGGAGCAAAAAACAAAAACAAGAAGGAAGGTGAGTGTAGGAAAAAGGTGGAGGGTGACCACAACCAAACATCATCATAACAAACTCACATCAACTACTAATCACCTCAAATCAACAAAAAGCAAGTGATGATGATAGATAAGAATGGTATCAAAAGATGCTTTCATAATCTCTCATCTTACAAATAAACCCTCCACAAAATGTTATTTGCAAACTTGCAAATAACACCCTCCATCGGAAAAGTCCGGTCGGGAAAGAACAAAGGAAAACCGGCCGGAACGGAATGCAAACTGGCAACCTCAGAAAACTGGTCCCGTAATAAATTACAGGAAAACCCCGATACTGTGCATACACACCCGCATCTGTATTCCGACCGGATACAAATGCAATGAGACAAAATCTACACTGTACTAAACTAGGATCCGGCTTAAACCAAAGCCGGTTAGTAATATCCGTCCGATCCTGATCCGTGCAATACCGCACGTATCAGATCGAACCCTTCCATATCTCCATACGGCCTCTACAGCGTTTCGCCCGAAAGCATGAGTAACCGAAAGTGTGGTGGACTCTAAAGACTCGTCAATACTATGGCTGTGGATTTAACCACTAGCACGTCAGAGGTATAAGCCAATACGTGACGGGCCACCAGCTATTGACCAAAAGGGACGTCGATGAGCGAACTCATCCTGACACCCTACTGAGCCTGTCAGTGACAATATCCGTACAGTCCGGTCCGTTCGTCTATGAGCATCGCATGTCGGGCCTAGGGGGTTGGTAAAAGTCAGACCCCCAAAAGCGGTACAAGTCGTGTCGGAGTGTAGCCCAGAACGCCCCGAGATACCACTGGAATACCTACCAGTAAATCCCCTGGCTCGGCCGAGGGCTTTGCGTAATGGCTCTCCTAGACACAGCGCGACCTCACCCCCAATACCGGGAGAGACGAACCCCTGAAGATCCGCTCACTGCCTCCATGTGGCTCGGGACTGTACCCAACTAAAACCTGTTTGCACGACTCCTTTGAGCCGTGGTAGGGTAGTAATCAAAGTACAGTGGGAACATACACGAGACAAATGACGATCCCCAGGTCGATGAACTAACCTGTACACATGTCACCAGGGAACTGCTATCTGACGTCAGGTATAAGACCAACTAGCATGTTCCCGGCGAGTCCTGTCCGGTGTACTCATAACCCAATGAGCACCTGTATACATCTTAGGTGAACCAACTGACACCAGTGGCTTGTGAGACCGGCCACCGCCCCTCGACGGGGTCTCGACTGTATACACTAGTCTACTAATGGAGTATCGATGCCCAGTCTCGAAACTCCCACGACTAGGGACCATTTAAGGATGTGCTTATAGACCCCAGCTCCCACGTATATGATCACCATCATACTGCTGGTCGTCAAGCAAGAATCCTAGGGGCTCTATCAACGTGTAATAGCGACCTGTAAGGTCACCTGAAGCAGTACACGATGATAAAGGTAAACCAGATAGCATACTATCATCTCGAGTAAGACTGTCCTACCGGGATAGGTCCTCCCTCAATCATTGCAATCACGTGCCTGTGATCCAATAATTGACTCTGAGGGCACTATCTCCAACACAAAGTGTAGATGCAAAAGAATGTGTAGATGCCGTGTCAAACAAAAGTGCGCAACAAAAGAAAATACCAAACGAATACCTGTCACTAATACGTTCGACGCCTGCGTGTCCCGAGGAGTCAACAAAAAAGCTAAGGCCCGCCCTCTGCCAGCGATCAGCTGTCGTCCACCTCTGCCTCGCCGTCCTCTCTGAATACGACCGCTACGACCACGACCTCTATGGGCATCGATCTGGCATGCAGCAACAATAGGTGTAGGGGGTAATGCGCTCGTAGGAGGTGGTGAAAATGGTAGAGCAATGTGAGACTGATACCTCACCCTGTCGTCTCACAGTACAAAATCTGATGCGGTGATCCAGACTCCCACACCAGAAACATCCTAACAATGGCTGCTGAACATGTGGGTGAAAGAGATATAAATGGCCCATAAAGAATCTGTTGGAGATAGTGCCCTCAGAGTCAATTATTGGATCACAGGCATGTGATTGCAATGATTGAGGGAGGACCTATCCTGGTAGGACAGTCTTACTCAAGATGATAGTATGCTATCTGGTTTATCTTTATCATCGTGTACTGCTTTAGGTGACCTGACAGGTCACTATTGCACGTTGATAGAGCCCCTAGGATTCTTGCTTGACTGCCAGTAGTATGAGGGCGATCATATACGTGAGAGCTGGTGTAGGGTTCCTAGGCACCCTAATGAGGTCACACAAGGCATCAACCATGCCAATTTCTAATTTTAACGGTGCCGAGAAACCCGACTACAGATCGTAGGCTAGAAAACTAGGCGAAACAAAACTAGTTAACAATTAACTAAGGTTTATACGGAAATACAACCTTTGTAGATCCGGTGCTCCACCTCCATAGCTCCGCAACGAAGTCCCCTTGCTGTCCAAATGAATTCCCGGGCTCTAGCGTCGGCTTCATCGGAGAATAGGCGGGCTAGGTCGTCGATGTCCATGCCGAAGATGATCTACGTCGAGGCATCGCTAGATCAAGCTCCCACTTCACCAAGTCATGAAACTTGTGAAGAAAACACCCTATACTACTTGGCAAGAGGTAGAGGATGAAGAAATAGGAAGTGGGTTCACTTTAGAATTGGATTTCCCACACTTTCCATCAATCCACCATTTATGAAGTCAAGGTTTCTTCTTTGAAGAAGATGAAGAAGAAGAAGAAAGTGTTATGATAAGTTAATTTAAAATCAAAAGTAAATCAATACTTATCATAAAATGAACCATGGTCAAGTGTAGAGATTAAACTAGGGTTAATGGAGTGGTTAGGGTTAAGCATGGGACAAAATGGTCACTTTGGTCAAAGCTTCATGAAGCTTCAACTAGAAAACAAACAAAGCCACCATTTTCCTTTATGCTTTTCATTTTTCCAAAAAGAATAAATAAATAAATAAAGGAATAAGAAAATGAAAACCCTAACCAATCTACAACCATGGTTTAATCTTCACACAAACCCTAGTGAGCATGTATCATCAAACATGATACAAACTTGTGTACAAAAGTATATCACATATACAATGTGCACAACCGAGTGAGAAAATCCATTTAAAGTGAACCAATACTAGTTAATGCAAAGTAATATATCAAATATATAATTATACATTAAATCTTAAATCAACACTTGATTTAACGATCTGGTCATATCGCATATAACCGACTAGTATCCAATGTATCGGCTTATCGAATCAACCCTCGATTCGATAACTAGGTTATATCGCATATAACCATTCGATACATTCATCGCGAGAATAGAATGCGGTATCACATACACGTATTATTCTCGGTCCCGTACATATCTCATATGCGCTCCTATTTCGTTTCGCTTGAGCCAGGAAACCTCTGTGTAGGACCCTAAAGACTCGTCAATACGCCGGCAGCAGATGATGATCATATCAAGCACCCACAAGCCGCAAGCGGTCTGCTAAACGTAACGGCCACCCGGGTATTGAGCGATCAGAAGATCGACGAGCAAGCCCGCTCACACTCCAGTGAATCCAACCAGTAACACTACCGTACAGTCCGGTCTGATCGTCTGATATGTCGCATATCTCGCCTAGGGGTGGTAAACGTCAGACCCCAATAGCTCGATAAGTCGTGTCGATATGAGGTCTATAACACTTCGAGAAACTACTGGTAACACTTACCAGTAAATCTCAGCAACCCTGGCCAGGGATTTCCTGTTATAGCTAATCGAACACAGCGCAACATCAACCCCCTATACCGGGAGAGACGAATCCCCTCCTATCGCTCATTGCCTCCATGTGACTCGGGACTGTACCCAAAAACCACCGTTTTGCACGCCCTCTTGGACGTGGTAAGATGGAAATCAAAGCACAGTGGGAACCACACAAGACTCTATGACGATCTCGGGTCAACAGACTACTCTGTACCAGTGTCACCAGAGAACTGCCATCTGACGTAAGGTATAATACCATCTGGGAGTTCTCGGCGAGTCCGTCCAGTGTACCCAGTCTCCACTGAGCACCCGTATATCATCTCTGATGTCAAACACCAATGGATATGGGATCATCCATCGCCCATCTGTATGGGTCGAGAAGGTATACGCTAGTCTACTCGGTATATCGATGCCCCGTCTCGATACACCCACGACTAGGGACTTTGAAGGATGTACTTATAGACTACCATGTCCCCACTAGTATGATCCGCATCATAGTCCAGGTAGTCAAGTACACATCCTAAGGGCTTTACCAATATGTAACAGAGAGACAATCAGTGTACACGTTAAGGTAAAGTGTAACCAGATAGCATACTATCATGTCGAGCAAGAAAGTCCTCCCTATATGTAAGTGCACGGCGGCGGCCCGGCCGTCAATCCGACGGCCAAATGCGGAAACGGTGATAAACTTTAATTTTGCGAACTTAACAAACCGGCACCACCGCGCACTAAACCCCGGATCGGGCCATTAAACTTGTCCTAGCTAACTAACAAGATAGGGAAGAGATATACCGAGTGATCCGAGTCCTCCGGTCTTCTCGTCATCGTCCCGATCTCCCGCGGAAACTCCGGTCGTCGCCTCTTCGCCGGAAGGGCACCACATCGCCTGCATCTTTTACGGGCTCCCACCTCAATACCGAGGCAACTCGGGCATGAAGCCGGCAAGTCGACATGCCCAAGATATGCTGTAGAATGTGTAGTGTAGAGGCTATGTCTCACTTTGAAGTTATGTTGCCTTTGAAAGATGATGGAGGAATCAAGAAGAAAAATGGTGCTTGCATTTTTCTAGCATGAAAAAGAGATCAAGAATAATGCTACCATACCAAAATGAAACTCTCTCATTTTTCCTCTCCTCTCCCAAAATGTTGGCCGGCCCTTCTCAATGGTGGAGGGAAAGGATATGTAGTATGAAGGGAGGTGAGTGTAGGAGTGAAGAAAAGGTGACCACATCAAAAGACAAAGAAACATCAACCATGCTTCACACTTTTAAACCCATACCCTCTCATTAATCACAATTAATGCAAGAGAATCAAAATGATGGTGGAAAAGATATGATGCTATCATAATAAATCCTTTTGCAAGAAACCCCCTCCACAAATGTTATTTGCACAATTGCAAATAACCCCCTCCATCGGAAAAGTCCGGCCGGGAAAGAACAAAGGAAAACCGGCCGGAACGGAATGCAAACTGGCAACTCCAGAAAACTGGTCCCGTAATAAATTACAGGAAAACCCCGATACTGTGCATACACACCCGCATCTGTATTCCGTCCGGATACAAATGCAAAGAGACAAAATCTACACTGTACTAAACTAGGATCCGGCTTAAACCAAAGCCGGCTAGTAATATCCGTTCGATCCCGATCCGTGCAATACCGCACGTATCTGACCGAACCCTGCCTTATATCTATACAGCCTCTAGTACTAACTGTCCAATCCTGATCCGTGCAATACCGCACGTATCTGATCGGACCCTGCCATATCTCCATACGGCCTCTACAGCGTTTCGCCCGAAAGCTGAGTAACAGAATGAGTGGTGGACTCTAAAGACTCGTCAATACTATGGCTGTGGATTTAACCACCAGCACGTCAGAGGTATAAGCCAATACGTGACGGGCCACCAGCTATTGACCAAAAGGGACGTCGATGAGCGAACTCATCCTGACACCCTACTGAGCCTGTCAGTGACAATATCCGTACAGTCCGGTCCGTTCGTCTATGAGCATCGCATGTCGGGCCTAGGGGGTTGGTAAAAGTCATACCCCCAAAAGCGGTACAAGTCGTGTCGGAGTGTAGCCCAGAACACCCTGAGATACTACTGGAATACCTACCAGTAAATCTCCTGCCTTGGCCAAGGACTTCGTGTAATGGCTCTCCTAGACACAGCGCGACCTCACCCCCAATACCGGGAGAGACGAAACCCCCGAAGATCCGCTCACTGCCTCCATGTGGCTCGGGACTGTACCCAACCAAAACCTGTTTGCACGACTCCTTTGAGCCGTGGTAGGGTAGTAATCAAAGCACAGTGGGAACTCACACGAGACAAATGACGATCCCCAGGTCGATGAACTAACCTGTACACATGTCACCTGGGAACTGCTATCTGACATCAGGTATAAGACCAACTAGCATGTTCCCGGCGAGTCCTGTCCGGTGTACTCATAACCCAATGAGCACCTGTATACATCTTAGGTGAACCAACTGACACCAGTGGCCTGTGAGACCGGCCACCGCCCCTCGTCGGGGTCTCGACTGTATACACTAGTCTACTCTGGAGTATCGATGCCCTGTCTCGAAACTCCCACGACTAGGGACCTTTTAAGGATGTGCTTGTAGACTCCAGCTCTCACTTATATGATCGCCCTCATACTGCTGGCAGTCAAGCAAGAATCCTAGGGGCTCTATCAACGTGCAATAGTGACCTGTCAGGTCACCTAAAGCAGTACACGATGATAAAGGTAAACCAGATAGCATACTATCATCTCGAGTAAGACTGTCGTACCGGGATAGGTCCTCCCTCAATCATTGCAATCACGTGCCTGTGATCCAATAATTGACTCTGAGGACACTATCTCCAACAATCTCCCACTTGCACTCAAGGCTAATTATTGCGATGTCGCATACTCACAGCCCGTGTGATACCGAATACCCAACTCCTCTACTGGTCAGTCTCACAAAGCTCGTTTGTGAAACTATTGCGTTCAAGGAATAGCCTCAGCGAGTAGATCCGCCTTGATGTTTCTTTCTATGTCTCTCTATATCTCAAGTTCGCGGAGAAAACCATCTCCCGAAATGAGCAATACCTGTCTTAGAATGTCTGGATGTCTGATGGGACTTAGCTCATAAATGAACTCCAAATCCAAACTTCTTAGACTGTATCGTCAACTGAACTTAATCAGTATCCTGCGCCATGCCTCCCTCAGTATTGCCTTGGACCACCTGTCCAAAATACTGCCCCTCGTCAGAGGGAAAACTATAACTCTGACAACCTCCTTGTCGTCCATGTCACCTTGGAAGCCTGGAATGATAACAGTTTCCTGAATGAGGCTGTCGTTATCATATCCCTAGAACATCCACTTATGTTCTAAAACTGCTTCCGATTGTTTCTCCAGGATTGGATCAATATCAACTTATTGCATCTAGTGCAAGAACAACATCTGGTGTGGTACTTGACATCTCATGATTGACTCAATTGCCCAAGCAAGTGATCTGCCAATCATGCGCATCCCTCTCTACTTTAGTCTATAAGACACCTTTAGAGAGGGTGACTCCATCACCTGCAGGTACACTACCGTGCCAGGAGTCGTCCATTCTAAATACTCTCAGAATGCTGTCAAAGTACCCTGATTGGGAAACCACCCAAATCTAGATCTAAAACCATAGATCTAGTAACCAGTATGTCTCATACAAAATCCATTTCCTTTGTGGAGAAACCACTGTGTGACGACCAAAGTATAACCGATCGTAGTATAGGAATATCACTTCCTACTTTGTGTATGTCATCCAAAAACCAGGACATCACACCCTACTACCTTCTTAACAGATCCATCCCCTATTCTGATGACGTCAAACCTATGACTGTCACATCAGAAATAGATGATCTATCTCCGCTATATCTGCTTTATTCTATAAATAGACATAAGCCTGATGTCCACCAATGCTTCCGCTGCTCCCACTGACTACGACAACCCTCTGGCAGAGTCATATAGACGCGCACTTCTAAAGCTAGTTTAGAACGACGCTATACTCATCCTCCTGCCGGGTCTCACAGCCTGGAACAACAACAATGGCAAGTGTGGGTAAACAAGAACTTCCCTGTCACCGTCCTTGAGGCTACCGGAGTACCTCTCGGGTGCCTGAAGTTACCCACTTTATCTGCGGAGTGGCCAATGGAATGTCAAATCAGATTGAATCTTTAGGTTCCTTATCAAATCTTGAGTAATCGTTTGCGGTTCTGGAATCACTTCCAGTTCTACCATACTCCCACTACTGCTTTTGAAAAAAAAAATCCATTTTTAATAAAACTGTGGCGAGTCTAGAACAATATTACTATTGATCTCCCAGATGGTAGAAAAGCCAACCCTCGTCATAGCCTGGGTCAACCCACAAACAGCCATTACAGAAACGTGCCTTGAGTTGTCCAGTGTCTGGTTTTAATCATAAGCCGGACAACTCCCCGTACCTTAACATCGTTAAGATATGAACTGTTCTATATCCAATATAGAACCAGAGGCACTGATTTAATTGAACCAGATTCAAATCATGCAGCTGTCTCCAGTGCATGTCAACTAAATGGAGAGAGGCCGATCATCATTACTCAACTTAGGAATGCTTCCAATTATGAGTAACCTGAAAGAGAAGAAATTTCTCTTTATCATTACTATCAACTGAATACCATACACAAGTATCTACATCTTCGATCACTTTGAAGAATCCCGATACTTGCTACACCTGGTTCTCTACTCTATTCAAATACCTATAACTCCTCAAAACTTAGACCCTGTGTTTCTACGAAACACATGTCTAAGAACTAGAGAAGTTAAAAGTAAACAGAATATAGTATGAGGACCAACCCCTCTGTCCTAATGGACACTGGACAACATACAATACTCTGTATAAGTCCACTGAGTCTGACAACTCTTTCACTGTGTGTCGTAGGTTGAAAACTGTACTTATGGTTAAGAAGAATTACACCGCTGTTTAATGCTCCTTACCTAACCATCCACTGATATAGGTAAATGTCATCGACATAATATCAAAAGGTATATCTCACTCTATGAAAATAGACGTACAGATATATCAATTTGAAAATTGGTGCACAACAGCGGATATTCAAAACCAAATATTTGCCGACCGGCAAACATCCCAGGTGATCTCCTCAAATATCACCGATTACAACGAATCCCGATATAATGAGGATGATCACCCAATTCCCAATAACCTACTCCCACTCATCATCTGTAAAACCATACAGATGTGAGAATCAAACCTGGTAAATACATACCCTGGAGCAAGTGTCTAATCGGGAAATCAGTTTTCTTTTAACAGTACACAGTTGAACTGAAACATTGAAATGTTTCGATGGGGTATCCTGGTATTCCTAGTAATGCCTCTACCATTATCCAGATTCACAACTATAACCGTATAATTCTTTGCCACCTCTCCAAATCCCTTTATTTGTCTTTAGTCATTACCTTCTGCACACTCCTTTAGGCCAATTGGTTTTCTTCCTTCCCTACCGTTCGGCACCAGCCTATGGTTTGGAAGAAGACTATCCAATAAGCATAATGGGTGTACTGTCCTAATCCTAGGAGCACTCGTAATGCGAGAGAAGGTGAAGATAAAATACAACCGAATAAACTTTATTCCTATTTCTCCTGGACCAGAATCCATCCCCGAACTGGAACAAGTTCCTTTCGAGTTCGTATATAACCATACGATGGAGTATCCAATAAACTGTGGATCTTCGTAGTGATACGGAGTGTCCTGGAGAAATACAAAGGTGATTTAGGATTGGCGAAGAAAAACTTGGTTTGGTCGTGAATATCAGTCGCATTTTACTTTGCCCTCTTACTAATCCCTTGCTTTGTCTTAATCTTAATACCTTCTGCACACCATTGTTATGCTAATTGGTTTTCTTCATTCCCTACCGGTCGGCACCAGCCTAAGGTTTGGAAGAAGACTATCCAATTTGCGTAATAGGTGTACTATCTCCTAAACTAAGGAGTACTCGTAACTTGAGAGAAGGTAAAAGGGAAAAGACAACTGAATAATCCTATCCGTTTTCTCCAGAACCGGAAACCATCCTCGAATTCCTTCGAGTTCGTATCTAACCATACGATGGTTTTGTCCAATGGAAGTGGACGTTCGTAGTAATACGGGGTGTCCTGGAGAAAAGAGTAAAAGTAGGAGTGGCAATGAGGTCTGCAACTTAGACAATCCAAAAGCCTGTGTTAAGAAGGTTCGGTTAACTTGGTCACTGAGTCATAGTCTTAGGGTCGGGTCAATGGTCGCTGCCAGAGAGAGAGAGAAAAGAAACACTCAGCGTGCACTCTAACCTAGATCAGAATGGTTACCAGTTTATCTAATCTGGAAACCTCCCACTGTACCTCAAATTCTCCTCCAAACCTGAAAGAAGAATTAGTCGGGGTCACCCGAGGAGTAAACTAACTCATCAGTGGGAATCGGGATCCAACTCTCATCGCATGATAACGTGACGTAATCCGCTCACGTCATCACACTCCATAAGGTATGCGCATATCTGGCAAGTTTCAGTTCTTTTGAAACTCCCGATGTGATTTCTACCCCATGCTCTTATGACCTTGGCGTGAGGTCAAAATATCATAAGTCACATGTCAAGTTCTACCCATCATTGTCCAGGTTAATTTGAACCCACCCGTACATACCCTTGACGTAGGCCAAAATAGTAGTACGACTGTCCCAAACCAACGCATCTATCTATGCAACAGATAAATACCCGGCAACTACCAAACACTATGCCTTGGCGTGAGGTCAAAATACATAGCTTGAATACTACCGAATATTTATCTGAAATGATGGAGGGCTACGAATGGTTTCTGGCGAAAACCTTTAGCGTAATGAACTTGATATCGTTGAAGGAACGGATAGCTTTTTAGAAAATATAGTGACGAAAACCTTTACTAAAGAGGTCACTCCCGGTGAAGGGATCTTGGCTCTTTCCCCGTAGAATGGGGTGCTGGATATTCATAACCGAATATCACTGTGCAAAGCAAAAGTAATCGGCTATAGTGAAGTTAATGCCCTGACGCAAACTTCTGTCCAAGGGGTCACTCCCGGTGAAGGGATCTCGGCCCTTGCCTCGTCGACTGAGGAGCATGATATTCCAAATGAATACCACGATGCAAAACAAAAGTGAACGTCCTTGCAATAACAGCTTTTTGAAAAGTGTTCCAACAACATCAGATTAGGTTTGTTTAACTTGCATTGATCCGAATCAACGCAGTCCCATCAATTGATCACACCACAAAGAACGAAAATATACTGACGTACGTATATGCCATCTGCATTCGCCACTGGGTCCCGTCATCACCCGTTAGGTTAGCTAACTAACGGCAGAGCGGGGACTGGACTAGCGCGGATGAAAAACATATTCAACATCTACTAATATATATACCAATATATTATATTTCGCTCAAGGCGTGAATAAAATGCAACATCACAGAAATGTACAGCATCACAGAACAATACAGATATCTGGGATCCCCGGGTTTCACAGAGCCACTACTGAAACCCGACGTTCCCCTGGTCGTGTGGATAGCCTATGCAATGAAATCCTATACCCCCTACGAGTGCGGCGAATAGCCAGCCAATCCTGGGGTGAAGCCCCTTCCGTCCCAATGCCCTGAGATGCGGGCCCGTTGCCCTCTAGAACCCGGCTATCCGTGCACCCCTCCGCGGGGTAACCCTAGTACAGAAAGTAAAATATACATACAACGGGTACATCGACCGCAACCTGGCCGTGCCCCAAAAGAATAATACAATCAGGCAGTGACGGCAGTCCACATATCGGACGCTCGCCCCGCAATATCAAATGTACATAATACAACAAAACTGTACTAGCATTGCATCCAGGCTATCCCCCACGACCGATCCGCAACATCACAGCAAAACACAGAACATCAACGTGAAAGTCACGTTCGCAAATCCGTCTAACCGGGCTATAGCAGTTAGACCGGATTTACCGATCAAGTGACATTCACGGTCGCAGATATAATGTAAATACTGTGAAAAATGTGTTTAAAATATCCGATCGATCAAAAATTAACAAGTGGGCCCCCAAGCAATACTGTAGCACTCACAGAAAATCTGGGCCTAATATTAATATTCCAAAACCCCTAAAATAAGCCCAGAAGCCCACTGGAAAAATATGATGCAGTGAGGATACAAATGTGCGGCGGAACCGCGGCCCAAGGGGGGGTTTGGCCGCGGTTCCGCGCTCCAGGTGTCGACTCACTGTGTCGAACTTTTCCAGTATGCTTAGAATTTCTTGTACATCAGTTTTCTACAACCTGAAAAATTTTACGAGACCAAAAAATTTCAACAGAAAACTGTCGTGAACTAAAATGCAAGTTTTGGAATTTTGGTCGATCGGAAATGAAAAACACATCAAACGAAGCTAGACGAAGTTAATGGCGAGGCTCTGATACCACTGTAAGTGCACGGCGGCGCCCCGGCCGTCAATCCGACGGACAAATGCGGAAACGGTGATAAACTTTAATTTTACGAACTTAGCAAACCGGCACCACCGCGCACTAAACCCCGGATCGGGCCATTAAACTTGTCCTACCTGACTAACAAGATAGGGAAGAGATATACCGAGTGATCCGAGTCCTCCGGTCTTCTCGTCATCGTCCCGATCTCCCGCGGAAACTCCGGTCGTCGCCTCTTCGCCGGAAGGGCACCACATCGCCTGCATCTTTTACGGGCTCCCACCTCAATACCGAGGCAACTCGGGCATGAAGCCGGCAAGTCGACATGCCCAAGATATGCTGTAGAATGTGTAGTGTAGAGGCTATGTCTCACTTTGGGGTTATGTTGCCTTTGAAAGATGATGGAGGAATCAAGAAGAAAAATGGTGCTTGCATTTTTCTAGCATGAAAAAGAGATCAAGAATAATGCTACCATACCAAAATGAAACTCTCTCATTTTTCCTCTCCTCTCCCAAAATGTTGGCCGGCCCTTCTCAATGGTGGAGGGAAAGGATATGTAGTATGAAGGGAGGTGAGTGTAGGAGTGAAGAAAAGGTGACCACATCAAAAGACAAAGAAACATCAACCATGCTTCACACTTTTAAACCCATACCCTCTCATTAATCACAATTAATGCAAGAGAATCAAAATGATGGTGGAAAAGATATGATGCTATCATAATAAATCCTTTTGCAAGAAACCCCCTCCACAAATGTTATTTGCACAATTGGAAATAACCCCCTCCATCGGAAAAGTCCGGCCGGGAAAGAACAAAGGAAAACCGGCCGGAACGGAATGCAAACTGGCAACTCCAGAAAACTGGTCCCGTAATAAATTACAGGAAAACCCCGATACTGTGCATACACACCCGCATCTGTATTCCGTCCGGATACAAATGCAAAGAGACAAAATCTACACTGTACTAAACTAGGATCCGGCTTAAACCAAAGCCGGCTAGTAATATCCGTTCGATCCCGATCCGTGCAATACCGCACGTATCTGACCGAACCCTGCCATATATCTATACAGCCTCTAGTACTAACTGTCCAATCCTGATCCGTGCAATACCGCACGTATCTGATCGGACCCTGCCATATCTCCATACGGCCTCTACAGCGTTTCGCCCGAAAGCTGAGTAACAGAATGAGTGGTGGACTCTAAAGACTCGTCAATACTATGGCTGTGGATTTAACCACCAGCACGTCAGAGGTATAAGCCAATACGTGACGGGCCACCAGCTATTGACCAAAAGGGACGTCGATGAGCGAACTCATCCTGACACCCTACTGAGCCTGTCAGTGATAATATCCGTACAGTCCGGTCCATTCGTCTATGAGCATCGCATGTCGGGCCTAGGGGGTTGGTAAAAGTCAGACCCCCAAAAGCGGTACAAGTCGTGTCGGAGTGTAGCCCAGAACACCCTGAGATACTACTGGAATACCTACCAGTAAATCTCCTGCCTTGGCCAAGGACTTCGTGTAATGGCTCTCCTAGACACAGCGCGACCTCACCCCCAATACCGGGAGAGACGAAACCCCCGAAGATCCGCTCACTGCCTCCATGTGGCTCGGGACTGTACCCAACTAAAACCTGTTTGCACGACTCCTTTGAGCCGTGGTAGGGTAGTAATCAAAGCACAGTGGGAACTCACACGAGACAAATGACGATCCCCAGATCGATGAACTAACCTGTACACATGTCACCTGGGAACTGCTATCTGACATCAGGTATAAGACCAACTAGCATGTTCCCGGCGAGTCCTGTCCGGTGTACTCATAACCCAATGAGCACCTGTATACATCTTAGGTGAACCAACTGACACCAGTGGCCTGTGAGACCGGCCACCGCCCCTCGTCGGGGTCTCGACTGTATACACTAGTCTACTCTGGAGTATCGATGCCCTGTCTCGAAACTCCCACGACTAGGGACCTTTTAAGGATGTGCTTGTAGACTCCAGCTCTCACTTATATGATCGCCCTCATACTGCTGGCAGTCAAGCAAGAATCCTAGGGGCTCTATCAACGTGCAATAGTGACCTGTCAGGTCACCTAAAGCAGTACACGATGATAAAGGTAAACCAGATAGCATACTATCATCTCGAGTAAGACTGTCGTACCGGGATAGGTCCTCCCTCAATCATTGCAATCACGTGCCTGTGATCCAATAATTGACTCTGAGGGCACTATCTCCAACACTATATATGTCCCAGCATCCACTACAATATACATCCAATGTACAGTAATGGCCTCTAGGGCATACATATAACTAACAATCTCCCACTTGCACTAGGGCCATCTATAGCAGTGGTTGTAGTATCTCATACTCAACCATCCCATAAAAGTCTCTCTCTGGGAATAGGCCTTCGTGAGTGGATCCGCCGTGTTGTCCTCTGAGTCTACTCTCCTAACCTCGATCCCTTAAAGATCAACTATCTCCATGATCAAGTGATACTGCCTTGGAATATGTCTGGATCACTGATGGGACCTGCGTTCCTTGGCATAAGCCACGACTCCATTGTCACACAATAGGAGGAACATAGTTCATCTCATGAACTAATATACACCCAAACAGCCTCTTTGGTAGCATCTTAAGTAGCGATGTATCCTGCCTTTATCGTCTAGTATGTCACGGTATTTAGCTTGGAACTCTTCCAACATACCGTCCCTCCATTGAGGATTAAGACAATGCCTGTGACTGACACTCAGTCGTCTTTATCACCCTGGAACCCTTCCAGTGATTCTCCCCAGGATCAACTGATGCCATCTCACTACAATTAGTGAGTATGCTAATATCCAATTAGATCTATCTCATAGATCCAAATACCAGGATTTAGGAGGTATCACTTTGATCCTATATGGAGAATCTTTGTGATATGCGGAGATTGATCGAGCGTAACATAGGAAACTCCTTCCCTATCAAGAGTATGTCATCCACGTACTCTACGAGGATCGTCACCATACTCCCTACTACCCTTTTGTTTATACAAGGTTCATCTACCATTTTGATGATGTCAACTTCTTTGACTAATTCATCAAAACAGACGTTCCAACTCCGCGATGCCTGCTTTATCCTATAAAACATCTTGCACACGTTTCCGCTGCTCCCACTGTCTACGAGGCCCTCTGGCTGTGTACTTATAGACTCCCTCTTCTAAAACATCATTTAGAAAAGCTGTCATGACACCCAACCACCAGATATCGTAGTCATGGTATGTAGCCGTGGCAAGTAGGATCTGGATGGACTTAAGCTTGGTTACTTGAAAAAGGTTTCATCATAATCCACGCCTGGTAAATGATGCAAACTTTTAACAAGTCTAGCTTTGAAAGTCTCAACTTTTCGATGTACACCAAGTAATCTTCTCAAGATATACTTGCTCCTGATGGGGATTTAACCCTTCAGATATAGCAACCAAAGTCCATACTTTGTTGGTGTATAAGGATTCCATCTCAGATCACTAAGCATCCAGCCATTCTTACAGAGTCCCACTCCTGATGGCCTGCTCAAAACTAGTTGGGTCATCATCTCATGATGCAATCCTCGCTCCCACTGTCATAGAGTAACCGAAGTATCTCTCAGGTGGGTGAGGAACCCTACTAGATCGGCGGAGAGGCTGAGGTTCGTTGGTAACTATTGAATCCTTTGGTTTTATCAAATCATCTGCTGTAGTTTGTATAGCTGGAACCTTTCCAGTTCTACATAACTAACCTTGCCTCGAGTTTGTCCGGATTTTGCTTTTAGACATAGGCCGGACAACCCCAAATCTTAACTAGTTTAAGACATGGGCTCTTCCCTTTCCATATCACATATGAAGTGGTAGGCAACTGATTTGATTTGAACCCTATTCAATAGGTATGCAACTTCTTAAGTGCATAACTCCCAAAAAGAAATGGGTAACTCAGTAGTACTCATCATAGAGCACACCTTATCATATAGGGTGTAATTGCTCCGCCCCGATATACCACCGTGCTATGGTGTATACGGAGGAGTAATGCTGAGAGAGAATCCCATTCTTCTTTAGAATAGACCAGGAATTCCGTGCTCAAGTATTCTCCTCCTTGATCTCATTATAGGACATAATACTTATACCCGTATTTTGGTTCTCTACTTCTAACTTATATTCTGTGAATATCTCAAAAGGTTCGGACTTGTGTTTCAACAGGAACATATGTCTGAATTTTGAGAGATTATCAGAGAACGTAATGAAGTATAAAGAACCATTCCTGGCATGTGTAGACAGGAGACCTACATACATCAACATGTATCATCCCAAGAGTTCACTAACTCTTTCTCTGTTTCCAGTAAACAGAGCTGTGGTCATCTTATCTTTGTGACATGACTGGTGAGTTTTACAAGATGTAAATTCAAACTGATTTAAATATGCATCTAAATGTAACTCAGCCAGTCGGGTCGCATTGATATGACCTAGTCTACAATACCTTAAGAAGAATTCGTTCATTTCTGAACTCTTCCTCTTATGTGTGTTCCATATACTAAGAACTGTAGTTTGATTTAGAACATCAACGCTTTTAGATAACGTGCCTGATCCGATCAACTTTTGATATAGGAAATGTTCAAAACATTATCCAACAATACAGAATTATATCCTTTCTTTACTAATAAAGAGACTGATATGATTTTGTATATCAGGTTCGGTATCTAATAACATTCGTTCAGAATCAATGTATTGGTAATACAGGGTGACAGTGACCAACAGACTTGGCTGCAACTCTTGCCCCGTTTTCTGCCTCATGAAACTTATCACCCGTTCTCAGTTCTCTACCTATCTGTAGCCCTATGTAACAGATTACATATCTGGGATCCTGATCTGGTATCACATACCCAGGACGTAGAGGATACAGAGAAACATTTCTTTGTAATGAACACACCCGAAGATGATGCATCAACATGCACTCCCTTCGTTTGGGCGGCACGGGAATTCTGGTAATCCCCAATTTCCTGCTCTGTCTTATAACAATTATAAGTTGGAGCGGGACCAACGTTCCCCAGCTCAGTATAACAAGCGGGTTCGGTCAAATATCCATATTATTATCTTGATTAAGGCGTGATATGGTCGCTACCAGGAGAGGGAGAGAAGAAAACACTCAGCGTGCGCTCTTGCAAGAATAGATTGGTTATTATTTTATCTAATCAGGATGGCTCCCACTACTTTTTATCAAATCTTCCTTCAAACCCTAAAAGGAAAGACTAGCCGGGATTAATTACACACTACAAGTTCGCCAATCTTTCAGCCAGGCCAGTGTCGGTACTTTGAGGGAGGTCCCCCGTGCTTTCGCACGAACCTAATTAATGTAAACCTCGTTTTCCCAGAGGCGTAACCCCGTTGACACCTTTCTAGACACCTACTTGATTGGCTAGTTGCAATGTGTAAAACTCTCCCAGGAGTAACTCTTACTCGCAGCGGGTATCGGGATCCAACTATCTCATAGAAGGTATGCAATCTCATTGCAAATTTCAACACTTGAATTCCCGATATTATTTTGCCCCTAGCGTCCTATGACCTTGACGGAGGTCAACAAACCATAGGCTACTAGTCAAGTTCAACCCGTCATTTCTTGATCGAATTAAACCCACCCGCACGACCCTTGACGGAGGTCAACAAGGCCGCACGACTACCCTAATCCAATCTGCATCATATGCATAAGCAGATAAATACTAGTTAGCTACCGCACACTACGCCTTGACGGAGGTCAACAAACGTAGCACGAATACTAAATAGGACTTATCTGAAATGACGGAGGGCTACGACAGGTTTTTCTGAAAACCTATTGCGTAATGAACTTGATATCGTTGTAGGATCGAATGAATTTTGAAAAAGGAGTGTTTTTGAGGCTTTTCTAGTTTTTCTAAAGGAGTCACTCCCGGTGAAGGGATCGTCGGTCCTTTCCTCGTCGAATGAGGTGCGGGATATATCATATATATCACTGTGCAAAGCAAAAACACTTAAAAGCAATCAAAAGACAAACCGAGTGTGTAGCATCTGCCAGTTATTGCTAAAGGAGTCACTCCCGGTGAAGGGATCGTCGGTCCTTTCCTCGTCGAATAAGGTGCAGGATATATCACATATACCTCTGTGCAAAGCAAGAACTGTAGCTACCTGTTTTATTTTGAAATTCGATTCTACAACATCTTAGGTTTCTTTTATTTCATTAATCACATTAATGAAGTCCCATCATTTAAGTACCTAAACATCACAGATAAATACGACGTACACTTATGCCATCCGCATTCGCCTCGATGTCCCCTCGTGCACCGTTAGGTTAGGTAACTAACAGCAGAGCGGGGCAGGGCTAGCGCGGGTGTAAAACATAAGTAACGCCTATATAATATATCATATATACTATATACTGTATCTATCACAGAACATCACATGATCACATCACAGATATCGCAGCAGAAGAATCATATGAAATATTGGATATACTAGGACGTCCATGTTTTCAATACGAGCCAGTATAAAACACGGATTCCACGGTCGCGATGAATAGCCAAACCAACACCCCAAGACCCCTACGAGAGCGGCAAGCAACCCTACCAATTCTGGAGTTAGGAGACCCGGACCCGACTCCTCGAGTTGGTCTCCCACTGGACTCCAGAACCCGGTTACTTGTGCCCTCCTCCTTGGGTCTATCCTAGTGCGGAAAAGTACATAATATACAAACGGTGACAACTTCCGCAACCTGGAAGCGCCCCAATAAAAGAATATTACATACAAGTTTTTACATGAATGAAAATGAAAAAAACACTCATCTCACATAAAAACCCCGGCTATTCAAACACGACGATCCAATATAACATATCCAGCAACACATAACATCACATGTCATCAACGTAAGTAAATATGCGCATCCCAATTGTTGTTGACATATAGCAACGAAACCGGCGATATCACATATTACACTTACGGTCACAGAAAAGAAAGTATAAAACTACAACAGTTGGAATCCGCAACCTCCTCAGACATCGCATGCCTGACCAAATGAATTACTTAGACATCGCATGCCTAACAATTATAAAATCCGCATTTTAGTCTCATCATTGAAAACACTTTTCAATATTAAGTCGGGTAATTCAACAAGATTCCCGACATCCTGATCGAATGCTCGTCGCAAACTTCAGTAGGCGGCCGCACCCCCGACGCCGTCGACGAAGTGCACCAAGGCGGAACACCGCTACCGCGAGCACCCGAACGGATGCTTTCGGCGACGGGGTTCTCCTACAGTCACTTGGTCGAGGCTATGGAGTGAGGCTGTCTATTCAGTTTACCCGGCGAGTATCCACGTACGCTACGTGATTGCGACGGACTTTTGATCACATCAAAATTCTATGGCAACCGATCAATTGAGACTAAACTGCTATGTTTATAACATTCATTCAGTTATCTCATAACTTTTATGAATTCCAATTATTGTATCCCATTCCAGATAAACAGAAAATGTTAAACTTTTCGATCGAACAGTCAAACACCCAAGTTTTCCCGATACAGCTCAACACATGAAATAAGTCTAACAACATTCAGTTCGTGCCTCAGTACCAACGGTCCAGCCGTAGAAGGGTCAAGCCAACGCCTCACATGTGGCACGCCGTACTGCCCCAAACCCGAAGGTTCAAAGGGCAGTTCAAGACGGTCACATAATCGAGTTAAGGTTTGTTGTCTTCTAGAGGGTCCATCACGTTACTTGCACTACTTAGAACGTCGTTAAACTACGGAAAAATCCAACACTTGGAAATTTCCCGACAGGGGAAAAATTGGGTATTTATATCCGGTCGAACTTTTTAACATATTCAAAAAATTATCCGGAAAGCCACACAGACAAAATTTGATACTCCGATCAAAACACCGAATCCCCAAAACAACTCCAGAAAATTCAACTCTTGAATAAATTTTAAAAATACCCAGAGAACTCAGCACCTGAAACAATGAATTACTATGCAAACAGTTAGGGCTGACGTCATAATTCTGCCGCGGAACCGCCGCCTAAGCTAGGCTTATGCCGCGGTTCCGCCGCCGATTACACTGTTCATGCAAAACTTTTTGCGCCGTAATTCTTAGATTTCCCTGCTGAGTTTTCTGCATATTTTTAATTTGGAAAAATCCACGATTTTAGAAAAAGTACAGAGAGCAATTTTTGGGGTTGGGTTTCGGTTCGATCGGGTTTCAAATTCCGTCTAGACTTCGCCTAAGGCTCTAGCTAGGCTCTGATACCACTGTAGGGTTCCTAGGCACCCTAATGAGGTCACACAAGGCATCAACCATGCCAATTTCTAATTTTAACGGTGCCGAGAAACCCGACTACGGATGTAGGCTAGAAAACTAGGCGAAACAAAACTAGTTAACAACTTAACTAAGGTTTATACGGAAATACAACCTTTGTAGATCCGGTGCTCCACCTCCATAGCTCCGCAACAAAGTCCCCTTGCTGTCCAAATGAATTCCCGGGCTCTAGCGTCGGCTTCATCGGAGAATAGGCGGGCTAGGTCGTCGATGTCCATGCCGAAGATGATCTACGTCGAGGCATCGCTAGATCAAGCTCCCACTTCACCAAGTCATGAAACTTGTGAAGAAAACACCCTATACTACTTGGCAAGAGGTAGAGGATGAAGAAATAGGAAGTGGGTTCACTTTAGAATTGGATTTCCCACACTTTCCATCAATCCACCATTTATGAAGTCAAGGTTTCTTCTTTGAAGAAGATGAAGAAGAAGAAGAAAGTGTTATGATAAGTTAATTTAAAATCAAAAGTAAATCAATACTTATCATAAAATGAACCATGGTCAAGTGTAGAGATTAAACTAGGGTTAATGGAGTGGTTAGGGTTAAGCATGAGACAAAATGGTCACTTTGGTCAAAACTTCATGAAGCTTCAACTAGAAAACAAACAAAGCCACCATTTTCCTTTATGCTTTTCATTTTTCCAAAAAGAATAAATAAATAAATAAAGGAATAAGAAAATGAAAACCCTAACCAATCTACAACCATGGTTTAATCTTCACACAAACCCTAGTGAGCATGTATCATCAAACATGATACAAACTTGTGTACAAAAGTATATCACATATACAATGTGCACAACCGAGTGAGAAAATCCATTTAAAGTGAACCAATACTAGTTAATGCAAAGTAATATATCAAATATATAATTATACATTAAATCTTAAATCAACACTTGATTTAACGATCTGGTCATATCGCATATAACCGACTAGTATCCAATGTATCGGCTTATCGAATCAACCCTCGATTCGATAACTAGGTTATATCGCATATAACCATTCGATACATTCATCGCGAGAATATAATGCGGTATCACATACACGTATTATTCTCGGTCCCGCACATATCGCATATGCGCTCCTATTTCGTTTCGCTTGAGCCAGGAAACCTCTGTGTAGGACTCTAAAGACTCGTCAATACGCCGGCAGCAGATGATGATCATATCAAGCACCCACAAGCCGCAAGCGGTCTGCTAAACGTAACGGCCACCCGGGTATTGAGCGATCAGAAGATCGACGAGCAAGCCCGCTCATGCTCCAGTGAATCCAACCAGTAACACTACCGTACAGTCCGGTCTGATCGTCTGATATGTCGCATATCTCGCCTAGGGGTGGTAAACGTCAGACCCCAATAGCTCGATAAGTCGTGTCGATATGAGGTCTATAACACTTCGAGAAACTACTGGTAACACTTACCAGTAAATCTCAGCAACCCTGGCCAGGGATTTCCTGTTATAGCCAATCGAACACAGCGCAACATCAACCCCCTATACCGGGAGAGACGAATCCCCTCCTATCGCTCATTGCCTCCATGTGACTCGGGAATGTACCCAAAAACCACCGTTTTGCACGCCCTCTTGGACGTGGTAATATGGAAATCAAAGCACAGTCGGAACCACACAAGACTCTATGACGATCTCGGGTCAACAGACTACTCTGTACCAGTGTCACCAGAGAACTGCCATCTGACGTAAGGTATAATACCATCTGGGAGTTCTCGGCGAGTCCGTCCAGTGTACCCAGTCTCCACTGAGCACCCGTATATCATCTCTGATGTCAAACACCAATGGATATGGGATCATCCATCGCCCATCTGTATGGGTCGAGAAGGTATACGCTAGTCTACTCTGGTATATCGATGCCCCGTCTCGATACACCCACGACTAGGGACTTTGAAGGATGTACTTATGGACTACCATGTCCCCACTAGTATGATCCGCATCATAGTCCAGGTAGTCAAGTACACATCCTAAGGGATTTACCAACATGTAACAGAGAGACAATCAGTGTACACGTTAAGGTAAAGTGTAACCAGATAGCATACTATCATGTCGAGCAAGAAAGTCCTCCCTATATATGTCCCAGCATCCACTACAATATACATCCAATGTACAGTAATGGCCTCTAGGGCATACATAAAACTAACAGCTGGTAGTCTATAAGCACATCCTTAAAAGGTCCCTAGTCGTGGGAGTTTCGAGACAGGGCATCGATTCTCCAGAGTAGACTAGTGTATACATTCGAGACCCTGACGAGGGGCGGTGGCCGATCTCACAAGCCACTGGTGTCAGTTGGATCACCTAAGATGAATACAGGTGCTCATTGGGTTATGAGTACACCGGACATGACTCGCCGGGAATATGCTAGTTGGTCTTATACCTGACGTCAGATAGTAGTTCCCTGGTGACATGTGTACAGGTTAGTTCATCGACCTGAGGATCGTCATTTGTCTCGTGTGAGTTCCCACTGTACTTTGATTACTACCCTACCATGCTCAAAGGAGACATGCAAACAGGTTTTAGTTGGGTGCAGTCCCGAGCCACATGGAGGCAGTGAGCGGATCTTCGGGGGTTCGTCTCTCCTGGTATTGGGGGTGAGGTCGCGCTGTGTCTAGGAGAGCCAGAACATGAAAAGTCCTTGGCCAAGGTAGGAGATTTACTGGTAGGTATTCCAGTAGTTTCTCAGGGTGTTCTGGGCTGATCTCTGACACGACTTGTACCGCTTTTGGGGGTCTGACTTTTACCAACCCCCTAGGCCCGCCATGCGATGCTCATAGACGAACGGACCGGACTGTACGGATATTGTCACTGACAGGCTCAGTAGGGTGTTAGGATGAGTTCGCTCATCGACGTCCCTTTTGGTCAATAGCTGGTGGCCCGTCACGTATTGGCTTATATCTCTGACGTGCTAATTGTTAAATACACAACCAAGGTATGACGAGTCTTTAGAGTCCCCCATATTCAGTTGCTCAAGTTTTCGGGCGAAACGCTGTAGAGGCCGTATGGAGATATGGCAGGGTTCGATCAGATACGTGCGGTATTGCACGGATCATGATCGGACGGTTAATACTAGCGGGCTTTGGTTTAAGCCGGATCATAGTATTGCACTGTGTCGATTTTGTCTCAGTGCATTTGTATTCGGTCGGAATACAAATGCGGGTATGTATATACAGTAGCGGGGTTTTCCTGTAATTTATTACGGGATCAGTTTATGGAGTTGCCAGTTTGCTTTCCGTTTCGGCCATATTTCTTTGTATCTTTCATTGGCCGAAGATTGGTGGAGGAGGGCTTATTTGCATTTGTGCAAATAAGTATTTTGGAGGGTTGCCTTTGCATATTGTCGCATCATGATGGTTTCATGATGGTGCACTTCCATTGACTTTCTTGAGTTGATCATGACTTCACTTTTGGTGATATGATGAGTGATGGTTGTTCGTTGAGTATTGGATTTGTGGTTTGATGGTTATTTTTCATGATCATTTTTTCTCTCTCTCCTATATCATTTTTTATCCACACCCTCTTGGTGTAACTCTCTACACACTCCCATTAGGAATGGCCGGCCAAGATAGAGAGGGGCTGCCCATTTATTTTGGTATGGGAATTTTGTATCTTTAGCTTTGCTAAAAATCCCCACAACTCCATCTCCAAAAGCTTATATCATTTCCTCCACCAAAGGCAACTTCCAATACCCCAAATGAGACATAGCTCACTACACAAATTCTACAGCAAACCTTGGGCACGTCGACTCGCCAACTTCGTGCCCGAGTTGCCTCTGTCCAGAGGTGGGAGCCCGTAAAAGAAGCCGGCGACGTGGTGCCCTTCCGGCGAGGAGGTGGAGACCGGACACTCCGCGGGAGATCGGGACGACGACGAGAAGACCGGAGGACAAGGATCACTCGGTATACTTCTCTTCCCATCTTGTAGTTAGCTAGGACTAGCTTAATGGCACGATCTGGGTTTTTAGTGCGCGGTGGTGCCGGTTTGAAAAATTAATGTAAAGCATCGCTTCCGCACTCCGACGTCGGATTGACGGTCGGGGCGCCGCCGTGCACTTACAGTGGTATCAGAGCCTCGCCATTAACCTAGTCTAGCTTTGTCTAACGTGTATAAAGTTTCGATCGAGCAAAAATCCCAAAACCGCGTTTTCATGCATATCAGTTTTCTGTCGAAATTTTTTTGGCTCCAAAAATTTTTCAGTATGTTGCAGAGTGATGTGCAGAGAAAGATAAGACTTCTGTGAAAATTTGGTGAACTGATGCTGTAGGATGACCGAGGAACCGCGGCCAAACCCCCCTTATGGCCGCGGTTCCGCCGCAGTTTAGTGTTTTCAGTGCACCATTTTTGCACAGTAATCTTTTTACAGTGAAATTGGGGTTTTGGAATATTATTTTTGGGCCCAGAATTTCTTTAACTGCTACAGTAATGCTTAGGGCCCACTTGGTAAAATTTGATCGATCGGATATTTTAAACACATTAGTTCACAGTTTTTACATTATATCTGCGACCGTGAATGTCACTTGATCGGTAAATCCTGTCTAACTGCTATAGCCCGGTTAGACGGATTTACGAACGTGACCTTCACGTTGATGTTCTGTGTATTGCTGTGATGTTGCGGATCGGTCGTGGGGGATAGCCTGGATGCAATGCTAGTACAGTTTTTGTTGTATTATGTACATTTGATATTGTGGGGCGAGCGTCCGACATGTAAACTGCCGTCACTGCCCGTTTGTATTATTCTTTTGGGGCATGACCAGGTTGCGGTCGATGTACCCGTTGTATGTATATTTTACTTTCTGTACTAGGATTGCTCCGCGGAGGGGTGCACGGATAGCCGGGTTCTGGAGGGCAACAAGCCCGCATCTCATGGCATTGAGACGGAGGGGGCTTTACTCTAGAATCGGTGGGCTATTCGCCACACTCGTAGGGGGTACAGGTTGACCCAGGAGGGGTGCCTAAGTTACCGGATTCCGTGAAGTGCTGGGTGGTCCATTCACGTTGCTGAAGGGGGCTGCCTCGCTTCAGGTTTTGGCGGGTAACTTGCCGCGCCCGTAGGGGTCTAGGATTTCATTGCACAGGCTATCCACACGACCAGGAGAACGTCGGGTTTCAGTAGCGGCTCTTTGAAACCCGGGGATCCCAGATATCTGTATTGTTCTGTGATGCTGTACATTTCTGTGATGTTGCATTATATCACGCCTTGAGCGAAAATTATATATTATATATATACTAGTAGATGTTGTATATGTTTTGCATCCGCGCTAGTCCAGTCCCCGCTCTGTCGTTAGTTAGCTAACCTAACGGGTAATGACGGGACCAAGTGGCGAATGCGGATGGCATATACGTACATCAGTATATTTTCGTTCTTTGTGGTGTGATCAATTGATGGGACTGCGTTGATTCGGATCAATGCAAGTTAAACAAACCTAATCTGATGTTGTTGGAACACTTTTCAAAAAGCTGTTATTGCAAGGATGTTCTCTTTTGTTTTGCATCGTGGTATTCAGTTGGAATATCCTGCTCCTCAGTCGACGAGGCAAGGGCCGAGATCCCTTCACCGGGAGTGACCCCTTGGACAAAAAGTTTGCATCGGGGCAATAACTTCACTATAGCCGATTACTTTTGCTTTGCATCGTGGTATTCAGTTGGAATATCCTGCACCTCATTCTACGGGGAAAGAGCCGAGATCCCTTCACCGGGAGTGACCTCTTTAGCAAAGGTTTTCGTTACTATATTTTTCTATAAAGCTATCCGTTCCTTCAACGATATCAAGTTCATTACGTTAAAGGTTTTCGCCAGAAACCATTCGTAGCCCTCCGTCATTTCATATAGGTGGTCAATAGTATTCAAGCTATGTTTGTTGGCCAAAGTCAAGGCATAGTGATTGGTAGTTATTAGGTATTCATATGCAGCATAGATAGATGCGTTGGTTTGGGGCAGTCGTATAGCCTTGTTGGCCAAAGTCAAGGGCTTGTGCGGGTGGGCTCAAATTAACCTGGAGAATGACGGGTAGAACTTGACATGTGACTTCTGATTTGTTGGCCAAAGTCAAGGTCATAAGAGCATGGGGAAAAAATCACATCGGGAGTTTCTAAAGAAACTAAAACTTTCCAGATATGCGCATACCTTCTGGAGTATGATGACGTGAGCGGATTCTGTCACGTTATCATGCGATGATAGTTGGATCTCGATTCCCACTGATGAGTTGGTTTACTCCTCGGGTGATCCCGACTAATTCTTCTTTTGGGTTTGGAGAAGAATTTGAGGTTACAGTGGGAGGTTTCCAGTTTAGATAAATTGGTAACCATTCTGATCTAGGTTAGAGTGCACGCTGAGTGTTTCTTTTCTCTCTCTCTTTGGCAGCGACCATTGACCCGACCCTAAGACTATGACTCAGAGACCAAAAATTAACCGAACCTTCTTAAACACTGGCTTTTGGATTGTCAGAGTTGCAGACCTCATTTCCACTCCTACTTTTAGCCTTTTCTCCAGGACACCCCGTATTACTACGAACGTCCACTTCCATTGGACAAAACCATCGTATGGTTATATACGAACTCGAAGGGATTTATTCGAGGATGGTTTCCGGTTCTGGAGAAAACGGATAGGATTATTCAGTTGTCTTTTCCTTTTACCTTCTCTCAAGTTGTGAGTACTCCTTGGTTTAGGAGATAGTACACCCATTACGCAAATTAGATAGTCTCCTTCCAGACCATAGGCAGGTGCCGACCGGTAGGGAATGAAGAAAACCAATTAGCCTGGCGATGGTGTATAGAAGGTATTATGTAAAGACAAAGAAAGGGATTAGTAAGAGGGCAAAGTAAATTGCAACTCATATTCACGACCAAACCAAGTATTTCATTACCACTCCCACTTCACCTTTCTATTTCTCCAGGACACTCCGTATCACTACGAAGATCCACAGTTTATTGGATACTCCATCGTATGGTTATATACGAACTCGAAAGGAACTTGTTCCAGTTCGGGGATGGATTCTGGTTCAGGAGAAATAGGAATAAGGCTTATCCAGGTGTCTTTTATCTTCACCTTCTCTCGCAATGCAAGTACTCCTAGGATTGGGACAGTACACCCATTGTGCTTATTGGATAGTCTTCTTCCAAACCATAGGCTGGTGCCGAACGGTAGGGAAGGAAGAAAACCATTTGGCCTAAAAGGAGTGTGCAGAAGGTAATGACTAAAGACATATAAAGGGATTTGGAGAGGTGGTAAAGAGATATACGGTTACAGTTGTGAATCTGGATAATGGAAGAGGCATTACTAGGAATACCAGGATACCCCATCGAAACATTTCATTGTTTCAGTTTCACTGTGTACTGTTAAAGGAAAACTGATTTCCCGATTAGATACTTACTCCAGGGTATGTATTTACCAGGTATGATTCTCACATCTGTATGGTTTTACAGATGATGAGTAGGAGTAAGTTATTAGGAATTAGGTGATCATCCTCATTATATCGGGATTCATTGTAATCGGTGATATTTGAGGAAATCACCTGGGCTGTTTGCCGGTCGGCAAATATTTGGTTTTGAATATCCGCTGTCATGCACCAATTTCAAATTGATATATATATCTGTACGTCTATTTTCATAGAGTGAGATATACCTTTTTGAAATTATGTCTATGACATTTACCTATATCAGTGGATGGTTAGGTAAGGAGCATTGAACAACGGTGTAATTCTTCTTAACCATAAGTACAGTTTTCAACCTACGACACACAGTGAATGAGTAATCAGACTCAAAGGACTTATACAGAGTATTGTATGTTGTTCAGGGTCCATCAGGATAGAGGGGTTGGTCCTCGTACTATATTCGGTTTACTTATGACTTCTCTAGTTTTTAGACAGGTGTTTCGTGGAAACACAGGGTCCGAATTTTGAGAAGTTATAGGTATTTGAATAGAGTAGAGAACCAGGTGTAGCAAGTATCGGGATTCTTCAAAGTGATCGAAGATGTAGATACTTGTGTATGGTATTCAGTTGATAGTAATGATAAAGAGAACTTGCTTCTTTTTCAGGTTACTCATAATTGGAAGCATTCCTAAGTTGAGTAACGCTGATCGGCCTCCTTCCATTTAGTAGACATGCACTGGAGACAGCTGCATGATTTGAATCTGGTTCAATTAAATCATTGCCTCTGGACCTATATTGGATATAGAACAATTCGTATCTTAACGATGTTAAGGTACGGCGAGTTGTCTGTCATATGCTTAAAAACCAGACTCTGGATAACTCAAGACACGTTTCTGTAATGGCTGTTTGTGGGTTGACCCAGGCTATGACGAGGGTTGACTTTCTACAATCTGGAAGATCAATAGTGATATTGTTCTAGACTCGCCACAATTTTAATAAAAATGGATTTTTTCAGAAAACAGTAGTGGGAGTATGGTAGAACTGGAAGTGATTCCAGAACCACAAACGATTACTGAAGATTTGATAGGAACCTATAGATTCAATCTGGTTTGACATTCCATTGGCCACTCCGCAGATACGGTGGGTAACTTCAGGCACCCGAGAGGTACTCCGGTAGCCTCAAAGACGGTGACAGGGAGGTTCTTGTTTACCCAGACTTGCCATTGTTGTTGTTCCAGACTGTGAGACCCGGCAGGAGGATGAGTATAGCGTCGTTCTGAACTAGCTTTAGAAGTGTACGTCTATATGACTCTGCCAGAGGGTTGTCGTGGTCAGTGGGAGCAGCGGAAGCATTGGTGGACAAGTGGCTTGTGACTATTTATAGACTAAAGCAGATGTAGCGGAGATAGATCATCTATTTTTGATGTGACAGTCATAGGTTTGACTTCATCAGAATAGCGGATGGATCTATTAAGAAGGTAGTAGGGTGTGATGTCCTGGTATTTGGATGACATACACAGAATAGGAAGTGACATTCCTATACTACGATCGGTTATACTTTGGTCGTCACACAGTGGTTTCTCCACATGGGACTTGGACATTATATCAGACATACTGGTTACTAGATCTATGGTTTTAGATCTAGATTTGGGTGGTTTCCCAATTAAGAGTACTTAGACAGCATTCTAAGAGTATTTAGAATGGACGACTTCTGGCACGGTGGTGTACCTGCAGGTAATGGAGTCACCCTCTCTAAAGGTGTCTTATAGACTAAAGTAGAGAGGGATGCGCATGATTGGCAGATCACTTGTTTAGGCAATTGAGTCAATCATGAGATGTCAAGTACCACACCAGATGTTGTTTTCGTACTAGATGCAATAAGTTGACATTGAACCAATCTTGGAGAAACAGTCGGAAGCAGTTTTAGAACATAAATGGATGTTCTAGGGATATGATAACGACAGCCTTATTCAGGAGACAGTTGTCATTCCAGGCTTCCAAGGTGACTTGGACGACAGGGAGGTTGTCAGAGTTATAGTTTTCCTTCTGACGAGCGGCAGTATTTTGGACAGGTGGTCCAAGGAAATACTGAGGGAAGCATGGCGCAGGATACTGATTAAGTTCAGTTGACGATACAGTCTAAGAAGTTTGGATTTGGAGTTCATTTATGAGGTGGGTCCCATCAGACATGCAGACACATTCTAAGAAAAGTATTGCTCATTTCGGGAGATGGCATTCTCCGCGAACTTGAGATATAGAAAGACATAGAAAGAAACATCAAAGCGGATCCACTCACTGAGGCTATTCCTCGAACGCAATAGTTTCACAAACGAGCTTTGTGAGACTGTCTAGTAGAGGAGTTGGGTGTTCGGTATCACACGGGCTGTGAGTATGCGACATCGCAATAATTAGCCTTGAGTGCCAGTGGGAGATTGTTGGAGATAGTGCCCTCAGAGTCAATTATTGGATCACAGGCACGTTATTGCAATGATTGAGGGAGGACCTATCCCGGTAGGACAGTCTTACTCAAGATGATAGTATGCTATCTGGTTTATCTTTATCCTCGTGTACTGCTTTAGGTGACCTGACAGGTCACTATTGCACGTTGATAGAGCCCTTAGGATTCTTGCTTGACTGCCAGCAGTATGAGGGCGATCATATACGTGAGAGCTGGTAGTCTATAAGCACATCCTTAAAAGGTCCCTAGTCGTGGGAGTTTCGAGACAGGGCATCGATTCTCCAGAGTAGACTAATGTATACATTCGAGACCCCGACGAGGGGCAGTGGCTGGTCTCACAAGCCACTGGTGTCAGTTGGATCACCTAAGATGTATACAGGTGCTCATTGGGTTATGAGTACACCGGACAGAACTCGCCGGGAACATGCTAGTTGGTCTTATACCTGACATCAGATAGCAGTTCCCTGGTGACATGTGTACAGGTTAGTTCATCGACCTGAGGATCGTCATTTGTCTCGTGTGAGTTCCCACTGTACTTTGATTACTACCCTACCACGCTCAAAGGAGACATGCAAACAGGTTTTAGTTAGGTGCAGTCCCGATTCACATGGAGGCAGTAAGCGAATCTTCGGGGGTTCGTCTCTCCCGGTATTGGGGGTGAGGTCGCGCTGGGTCTAGGAGAGCCAGAACATGAAATGTCCTTGGCCAAGGCAGGAGATTTACTGGTAGGTATTCCAGTAGTATCTCAGGATGTTCTGGGCTGATCTCTGACACGACTTGTACCGCTTTTGGGGGTCTGACTTTTACCAACCCCCTAGGCCCGCCATGCGATGCTCATAGACGAACGGACCGGACTGTACGGATATTGTCACTGACAGGCTCAGTAGGATGTCAGGATGAGTTCGCTCATCGACGTCCTTTTTGGTCAATAGATGGTGGTCCGTCACGTATTGGCTTATACCTCTGACGTGCTAATGGTTAAATCCACAACCAAGGTGTTGACGAGTCTTTAGAGTCCCCCACATTCAGTTGCTCAAGTTTTCGGGCGAAACGCTGTAAAGCCGTATGGAGATATGGCAGGGTTCGATCAGATACGTGCGGTATTGCACGGATCATGATCGGACGGTTAATACTAGCGGGCTTTGGTTTAAGCCGGATCTTAGTATTGCACTGTGTAGATTTTGTCTCAGTGCATTTGTATTCGGTCGGAATACAAATGCGGGTATGTATATACAGTAGAGGGGTTTTCCTGTAATTTATTACGGCATCAGTTTATGGAGTTGCCAGTTTGCTTTCCGTTTCGGCCATATTTCTTTGTATCCTTCATTGGCCGAAGATTGGTGGAGGAGAGCTTATTTGCATTTGTGCAAATAAGTATTTTGGAGGGTTGCCTTTGCATATTGTCGCATCATGATGGTTTCATGATGGTGCACTTCCATTGACTTTCTTGAGTTGATCATGACTTCACTTTTGGTGATATGATGAGTGATGGTTGTTGGTTGAGTATTGGGTTTGTGGTTTGATGATTATTTTTCATGATCATTTTTTCTCTCTCTCTCTCTTATATCATTTTTTATCCACACCCCCTTGGTGTAACTCTCTACACACTCCCATTAGGAATGGCCGGCCAAGATAGAGGGGGGCTGCCCATTTATTTTGGTGTGGGAATTTTCTATCTTTGGCTTTGCTAAAAATCCTCACAACTCCATCTCCAAAAGCTTATATCATTTCCTCCACCAAAGGCAACTTCCAATACCCCAAATGAGACATAGCTCACTACACAAATTCTACAGCAAACCTTGGGCACGTCGACTCGCCAACTTCGTGCCCGAGTTGCCTCGGTCCAGAGGTAGGAGCCCGTAAAAGAAGCCGGAAACGTGGTGCCCTTCCGGCGAGGAGGTGGAGACCGGAGACTCCGCGGGAGATCGGGACGACGACGAGAAGGCCGGAGGACACGGATCACTCGGTATACTTCTCTTCCCATCTTGTAGTTAGCTAGGACTAGCTTAATGGCATGATCCGGGTTTTTAGTGCGCAGTGGTGCCGGTTTGAAAAATTAATGTAAAGCATCGCTTCCGCACTCCGGCGTCGGATTGACGGCCGGGGCGCCGCCGTGCACTTACAGAATCCGCCACGAACTCTGCTAACACGATTAGGAACTTATATATCAGTACGAATCTGCATTGGTCTCCGAACAACCGTAGGTGGAGCAATGTCCGATCTTCGTGCTCGACTGATCTCTATCAAGGATCCGATCATTTGGCACAAATCCTGAATACTTGCCTCCAGCCTAGCTAAATGATCAATAGAGGGTGGATCAATCTGTTCATGAGAGATAGGCGTGTTGGATATATGTAGGCCCTAGAGGCCAATATTTGATTGTGGATGTATTTATACATGTGTGTGTGTGTGTGTGTGTGTGTGTGTGTGTGTGTATATTCAGAGGACTTTCTTGCTCGACATGATAGTATGCTATCTGGTTACTCTTTATCTGACATGTTCACTTGATCATGCTTTTATTTATTTGTACATGTTGATAAAGCCCTGAGGATATTTTCTTGACTACTATGACTATGATGCAGATCATACTAGTGGGACATATGTAGTTTATAAGCATATCCTGAAACGTCCCTAGTCGTTGGTGTATCGAGACGGGACATCGATATTCCAGAGTAGACTAGCGTGTATGATACTAGACCCATGCGATGGGCGATGGATGATCCTACATCCATTGGTGTTTGACACCGAGATTGTATATAGGTGCTTAGTGGAGACTGGGTACACTGGACGGACTCGCCGAGAACTCCTATATGGTATTATATCTATCGTCGGATAGCAGTTCTCAGGTGACACTGGTACAGGTTAGTCTGTAGACCCGAGATCGTCATAGAGTCTCATGTGTTCTCCTACTGTACTTTGATTTCCACCCTACCACGGCTCTACTGAGTCATGCAAACAGGTGGCTTTTGGGTTCAGTCCCGACACATGTGGAGGCAATAAGCGATAGGAGGGGTTTCGTCTCTCCCGGTATTGGTGGTTGATATTGCGTCGTGCTCGATTGGCTATATCAGCAAGTCCCTGGCCAGGGCTGATGAGATTTACTGATAAGTATTATCAGTAGTTTCTCGAACTGGTATAGGCCGTACATCGGCATGATTTATTGAGTTATTGGAGTCGACGATGCCATCCCTAGACTCGATATGCAGCATAGTTGATGAAGAGACCGGACTGTATGGTAAGTGTTACCGGTTGGCTCGACAGGAGTCTTGACAGGTTCGCTTGTTTTTCTTCTGCTCGCTCAATACCTGGGTGGCCGTTACGTTTAGCTGACCGCTTGCGGCTTGTGGGTGTTTGATATGATCATCGCCTACTGCCGTTGTTTTGACGAGTCTTAGAGTCCCACACTCAGGCGAAACGATGTGGGGTGCATATGGTGATATGCGCGGATGCCTGATTAAATGCGTGTATGTGATACCGCATTATAATCTGGCGTTATCTTTTGGTCGGGTCGTATGTGATATGACCGGTATATTAAATCAATTTTTGATTTAATATTAATGACCATTAGTCTTTTCACTTATAACCTTTTCTTTATTTATTGTATGCATGAATGTGTGTATGTACATATGTTGATGTGAATGCACACATGCATGCATATATGTGTCATGTTGATGATACATTGGAGTTGGCTATGCAAGAATCACATGGTTTGGATATTTATTTATTTTGATTATTGACTAAAGAATTAATTAGGATTATATTATGGTTGCTTTGTTTCTACACACTTCCATTGTTGACTTTGACTTGAACCATGGTTTGATTACTATACTTAAACCATGGTTTACTCTCTACACTTAACCATGATTTACTCTCTACACTTAACCATGATTTAATCTCTACACTTATTCTTTTACCCAACAACAAAATATCTAGATATTTTTACAACCATGGTTATGAGTGAGTAGACTCTCTCATTGTCACGACCCGAAAAATACGGACATGACCGGCACTTAAATTACGAAACGT
Source organism: Agapanthus africanus (assembly GCA_030015575.1). Taxonomy (NCBI): domain Eukaryota; kingdom Viridiplantae; phylum Streptophyta; class Magnoliopsida; order Asparagales; family Amaryllidaceae; genus Agapanthus; species Agapanthus africanus. The sequence continues at coordinate 342,068,854 of CM057346.1, read as the reverse complement.
CTCAAGGCGTATGTAATCTAAGTAAGCAAAAACCCAGAAATCAAAACCAATTAAAGCAGTAGAATGAAGGAAAAACCACTTTTAAAACAAAAAGTTTAACAACATAAACCGAAGTATGCATTTTTAAAATATCAAGTCTTTTCTGAAAATTTCGGCAGAGTTTCCTTTGTAAATACTGACCCCAAACGGGTACAAACCTGATAAAGCATATATAATGAATAAAAGCATCCCCAAGCGGGAGCTAGCTCTTCGCCAACCGGCGAACAAAACCACGCAATGCAATATAATATACAACGCCGAAGGGAGAGGATCAAAACACGGAATGGAAACCATCATCATCAAGAAAACTAGAGGAAAACCATAATAATACAGCACATGACTCTAAGGTCAAAAGAATATATACTGGTCTTCTATGTCTATCAAATATACAAGTCTGGTTGATGGAGTTTACTAGATACAACTGAAATAATAAATGTACAATGGTGGTCACGATGCAAGTGAACCCACCTACCAAAGCAATCACCCAAAATGAAAGCAGTGAGCCAACAAAGCCGTCAAGGAACCTGCACGGCAAAACCTGCAAGAAACTGTGGTACAACGGGGGTGAGTTGCCAACTCGTGAGTAGAAAATATCACAGAGAAGAAGTCGCATGTATGACGCTATCCTAGGTCATATCAAGTAATATCCTCAAATAAATATCCTGATCCATCTATACATAAGTGCAATACCACGTACTCGTGTCAGTGCCTCATATAGCAACATATCAGATATATGATGTACGAATGCATTACTAATGGAAACAGAATACATCATGAATGAGACAACTGTTTTCTTTATTTAATGAGATTTCTGTATGTATATAAATCGAGTATCATCAATGAAATCAACAGAGAAATCAGTGTCAAGTATCAACACAAAACATAAATCTCAATATCTCAATATCTCAGGCTCCGGCTATCCGGACTGGCCTGTATCATCAAAATCTCAATGTCTTAGTGTCTCAAATCTCAATATCTCAATATCCTCGGGTTCCGTCAGTCCGGATCGGCCCATATCATCAATCACACGACCATGAACGGTATCCTCCGGATATCCGCCGTGCCAAATAATCACCGGTAGACAGTCTGCCCCTGCCGGGATCATCGTCTACAACTCGAGCTTCTTGCCCCGGGGTATCATACCGGGTCCACCATGTACTTACAGACAGTTCATCCAACTCCTCGAATCGGGTCTCGAAAACCATCTCAGAACTGAGAAAACATCATGGTGGACAATACTCATCATATCAAGGAAAACCGCATCTATCTCTTTAAAACAAATCATCAGTTTATAAAACTTTCACATGCGGTTTTCCAAATCCAGAAATCTCAAGAAGGATCCGAAGTCATAAAATCATGATATCAATAAACAGTGAATACTGGCATAAATCTCCATAATACTGCATGACCAATGAATATATGAATGCATCTGATATCATGCAATAAATGCAATAGTTAAACTAGCATATGAAAGCTATAACATATTGAAACTATCAACTAGCAAGCTATGTCAATGAATAGTATTCTCTAAAGTGTACGTGACATGGCAATTACCGATGATGATGTGTGTGAGCCGACAAGCAGGTGTACGTGGAACATACGCATCATTTGTAATGATGCTGGTGTTCTGACAGCAGGGTTTCATAATAATTACAGATAACATATGTACAAGCATGCAATGCGATGAAACATTATGAATATACAGAAAGTGATGTAGTAACAGCTACACTGAAAATATACCTACCCAATATACGTGTCATACAGTTTGGTATTTAAATTACTCACAATTCTCCACTATTGAAAATGAGTACGACTCGAGCCCAGTCAAAAGGGTAAGGGAATCCACCTAAATCTGAGTCGATCTATATATATGTCTAGTAGTCGGTGATCTCGCCTCGATAGTGTCACGTACGATACAATAAATAATATGACATTCTCGAGTCAAGTGTGCGGATCTATCCTCATAACTATATCATGTACGGGAAATCTATCGTACGGCATCCCAAATCTGGGTACGGGTCAATTATCATATTTATCATTACTCATCTGGTATCCTTATCATCATATATCATGAACTGGGGTACAGATCTAAGTCTAGTACAAACTGATACCATCAACAAATATATGTGCGTGTGTCTGAAACACCTCGCCTAAAGATTCGCTTATAATATCATGTCGTATCTCCTAATACGAACCAAATCATATCACCGATCTCACGGCATCAAGCCCAATCACATCAACTCATTTTCAAGTACCATATACTATCATTTATCATCCGTGTACCCGTATGTATATATACCCACGCATCCACATCTATCGATATACATATAACATGTACACCCAAAACCATATCCCGTGCGTGCATGTGTATGGGTAACAACCTCACTCTAGTGTTCGCGACTAAGAAACCAACTAAACCACTTTCCTCAATTCTCGCTAACATTAAACCATGATCTCCTAAATCTTTTCTTTCTAAGTGTTTATATCCCTCAATAACACATCTAAGTATATCTGTATCACATCATATCATTTCTTACGACATTGCGGGGGTACTATACGCCGTCCATCCGACTTCCCCCGTAGATATAAATCTACTCACCTTGATCTTCGCTTGCCGATGTCGCCACGCGTTTGCTTGTCGTCTCGAAGTCCTCATGAGGTTCCTACATATCACATATAGCATCGTAAACGAAATCACACACGAAAACCAAAAGGTCGCACGAAACACCGATAGGTTAAAACCTATAGTCTCGCATGCAAAACACAACCAATAACCCTAGTCGTTGGCGTTCAAACGCCACACGACGGAATACAATGAAAAATACCAAAACTTAAATTCAAAACATCACGAAATACAAGGCAGCAACTCAAGAAAATGGTCCCAGATTTTACCCTAGGTCAAATTAGCCAATTTTGCACATATGGAGGGTCTAATTTACTGATATAGGAGCTACAGAACAAGCACGAGTCAATTTGGAAGTACCAAGGCCGCAATTTGTGGCCTAAAAGATTAAATCTATGGCCTGGGTAGGCGGTTTGGGGCTCTGGTCTTCAGGGCAGCTTCCTGGATGCCTGCATGTGTCACTGTGTTCGCTAAATAATTTTCTAGCTCTCCGAGTGTTAGCAGATTCCAAAATATCCTCACAATTCACACAATTATCCGATATTGGGGTTTCTAAGTTTTCTAAATGGGGTTTTAGTCTATGGTTTAGCCCAAAATACAATCATTACAGGGGTTTAAGGTCACTATAAAGCCTTAATTGCACATTTGGGGTTCAATCAAACCCTAATCCTTTTCTAGAAATATTCTAACATCACCATTTCTCACTCAAACCACCTCTAAACTAAACTAGAATATAAAGAACCAACAAGCTTAACTACAAGAAAGAAGATATACCTCATTTGCATCTCAATAAAAACCCTAGTTTGCCAATGTCATCAAAATCCCACTTTCTTGGTCCAATGTGTAGAGGAGAAGGAGGGGATCAACTTTTGTGAAGGGAGTATAGGGTTTTGGCAAGGTTTTTGAGATGGATCTTAGGGTTTAAGATGGAGGGAAGTGAGGAAGAAGAAGGAGAAGAAAAAAATGATGGAGGGATAATGTGGCTACCCCCGCCCCCTCTCTCTCTCTCTTAATCTCACCCACTCTCACTAATTTACCCTTTTGCCCTTTTCCTTTTCTTTTCTTTCCTTCCTCTTTTAAAACCAAATCACATAATACCCATAAAACAACACAAATGCGATAATATGTAACCAAATGCAACATGACATTGTGCACTAGCCATGGAAAACTGTAAAAACACGGATTTGGCCTAATCGCGATTAACAGTGCACTAATCAGGTTTTCATTTAAACTGCATATAATAAATCTTAAAAATGCCAAATCCTTTAAATATATTTTTAAATGAATAAATCATTTTAATTCCCAATTATTTCACAATTATTAGTATATATTTATACCCTTTTTCGAAAACCCCAATTTCGCAAATCGGACAGTTTTCGGGAAATATATTATTTTAATATTAAATTCTAAAAATAATATTTTATATTTTCTGAAATGTTACAGTCTTCCCCCTTAAGGAAATTCCGTCCCCGAATTTAAATTTAAACCCCTTAAATACTAAAACATTTCAGTGAAAAGTTCAAGTCGTCGGGGCTCCGAAATCATAAATACATAAAACACATCGTAGCACAAAACATGCGCATGAACAATGAGCAAATAAACCAAAAATCAAAACTCCGTCAAGCATCCCGCAATCATCGGAGTTATGGTGAAAACACCAATGTCTAAGTCCAATATGAAAACAAACATGATAATCATCAAACTATATATGTAAATATCATCAAAACATCTGAAAGAAATGCATGCCAAACCTTTTCATGTTACTGTGCGATGCGCGTATCACTGCATAGTAGCGGATGTCTATAGAAAGAAACTAACTAACTAACTATATATATATATATATATATATACCCCTTGTTTAATATACACGCCCCCACCGTTTTGAAAACAATGCTAGAAGAGTTTCCTTTATAAAATGTTTCGTGTCATCTCGGACACGTAGGTAAATACTGAGACTATAGCTCCTCTTTGGAAATCCCTTCGATAACTATCAATGCATGCAAAACATAATCAGGTACTGTCCTCGGTCTAGTCCTGCTCAGCTACTATATCAAACAGTAAATCTCATAAAACATACTGCTCAAAGGAAATCAATCCCAAAAGGTATATAAGACTGCTACGTGCGTCTGGTGCGCACGGAAATCGAAATCAATGAATGTGCAATACATGTGCACAGAAACAAAATCTAAGTATAACGGGTGTGCACGAAAGCCCCTGTCAAGGGCAATGCTGTGCCTGACAGCAATATCAGGTGCATCTATGTGCACGAAGAATCTCGATTTAGTGCATCTGGCATGCACCAAAATCGCATCAAGTGCCTAAGTATGCACAAGAATCCAAATTAAGTGCAAAGAGTGCACGAAATCAACATCAATATCATAATCGAAATCGACGGTATACCATAAACCTCAATCCAAATCAGGTATACCGCGGTATGTAATCTCACAACCATGTGAATCAGCGTGCACAAATCAAATCAAAACACTAAAAGTGCATGAAAACCATGCCGAAAGCACAAGTCAAATCATATGCATATCATAGGCATGAAATCAAAATCAACCTCCCGAATGACATCAAATCGAAGTCAAATGCAACCGTAGTGTACAAAAATCTCAATCATGCAAACAAATCACCCAAAATACCGAAATCCAAAAATGACGGATGCGTAATATTCGAATCACCAAATCCCAGACCGTAAACACGGTCGTCGATAGGTCCTTCCTTTGCAGTCGAGAAGGTGTCGGAACATCCAAAGCTAGCAAAGCAAGATATCTACTTGTCTCCTATTCATGGTCTGGTGCCTGGTGCCTTTAGGCTCTTGTCTCTCACTGTGAATTGCTAGATATATAGTTCCTCGGCTCAACGGCCCAATATGGAATGACGAAGAAAACAGTCCCGCTCGGGCACATCCTCAAAAGATCTCTGGCCATCCATATACAACGCCTCTGCATGCGTATCACATCTCTGATGTCAGCGGAGTGGAATGTCATCTCATCAAAATCTCGTACGAACCTCTTACTCCCCTTTTCTCTAATGTCGAATGATTCGGACTTGTCTCTTCGTGGCTGCATGGACTGCGCTCCAACGGCTTTACCCGTATCTGGAGTCTCCCAAGCAATGTATCCCATCACATGATATCCGAATGATGTCGAACTTTTCGATCGATTCGTCAAGGTTCCATAATCCCCTAAGAGCTCAACATCTTGAATACAGTTTAGTAGTATCGAATATATGCCACAGCACCTATGGACCAACCGTAGAAGGACAAACCCAAGCCTCATTAATGGTACCGCTGAACAGCTGTAAACCTTAAGGTTTTGAAGCGTTCTCATGGTCATTATATCGACTTAGGGTTTCATTCTTCTAGAGGGTCCGTAAAATTACTTGCATTGCTTTCCAAATACTTTAAACTTGGAAAATGGGTTCCTAACATTCGATCGTCTCTATCGACTCTCAATATACCTGCGTGAAGTCGTCTCTAGCTAGAATCAATCAATCTGATGACCTCGTATCGGGGTAGGCAATGAATCACATGTTCTAGTCTTCCATCTTTGGTGACTAGCGATCCTCTATCATATCTCGAAGTATAACTCGTGCGGCATTAGCTTCAAACATCTAGGGCGATATCTCATCATTCGCAGCAACAACTGGCTCATTCGTCCGCTCGCTGAACAGTGCCTCAATCATCAAGATAATCGGTGCATTGACGGTCATCACATCCTGGCTGGCCTCTAGCGGTAGCACAAATCCTCTGGTGCTGATCTGCACGTCCGAGAAATCTTGTAAAAGCGATCCATCAAACGCTCATGGCGCGAAAACACAATAAAACGACGTATCTACGCAAATCGTATGTCCCTGGAATCACGCCTTAGTCAGTCCTCGTCCGTGACGAGCTCATGCTGACGCAACTCTAGCCGTAGCTCTCTCTGCCCGTGAAATCGTGGTAATAAAACCATAACTGGTACCGATGAGGATAGATCATAGGAACGAATATAATGCTGTGCAAGGAAATGTACATCCTAAGGCTTCTTAAGCAGAGTAGCGTATCGTAAGTATGCCGTGGAACATACACACGGTACGTCACTCTGCTTGAGTCACTTACTCCATCAACAAAAGATCATCCTACACTCAGAAGGTAAAACCTAACACTCTGATACCAACTTTGTCACGACCCAAAAAATACGGAACATGACCGACATGTGTTGCATGTATCAGGATTCTTCAAGGTGATCGAAGAAGTAAATACTTGTGTTTGGTATTCAATTGATAGTGATGATTTTGAGAAACTTGTTTCTCATTCAGGTTACTCATATTTGGATGCACTCCTAGTTGAGCAATGATGATCGGCCTCCTTCCATTTAGTTGACATGCACTTGAGACAGCTGGATGATTTGAATCTGGTTCTAATTAAATCAGTGCCTCTGTTTCTATATTGTATATAGAATGGTCCATATCTTAATGAAGTTAAGGTATATGGAGTTTTCCGGCATATGCTTAAAACTAGACTCTGGATAACTCAAGGCACGTTTCTGTAATGGCAGTTTTTGGGTTATCCCGGGCTATGACGAGGGTTAACTTTCTACCATATGGAAGATCAATATTGATATTGTTCTTGACTCGCCACAGTTTTAGTAAAATGGACTTTTTCATAAAACAGTAGTGAGAGTATGGTAGAACTGGAAGTGATTCCAGAACCACAAACGATTACTGAAAATTTAATAGAACCTAAAGATTCAATCGGGTTTGACATTCCATTAGCCACTCCGCAGATATGGTGGGTAACCTCAGGCACCCGAGAGGTACTTAGGTATCCTCAAAGACGGTGACATGGAGGTTCTTGTTTACCCAGACTTGTCATTACTGCTGTTCTAGACTATGAGACCCAGCAGGAGGATGAGTATAGCGTCGTTCTAAACTAGCTTTAGAAGTGCACGTGTATATGACTCTGCCAGAGGGTTGTTGTGGTCAGTGGGAGCAGCGGAAGCATAGTGGACAAGTAGCTTGTGTCTATTTGTAGACTAAAGCAAATATAGTGGAGATAGATCATCTAATTTTGATGTGACAGTCATAGGTTTTGACTTCTTCAGAATAGGGGATGGATCTGTTAAGAAGGTAGTAGGGTGTGGTGTCCTGGCATTTGGATGACATGCACAATGTAGGAAGTAAAATTCCTATACTACGATCGGTTATACTGTGGTTGTTACACAGTAGTTTCTCCATATAGGATATGGATATAATATCAGGCATTCTGGTTACTAGATCTATGGTTTTAGATCTCGATTTGGGTAGCTTCCTAATCTGGGTATTTAGAAAATATTCTAAAGGTGTTTTAGAATGCATGACTCCTAGCATGGTGGTGTACCTGCAGATGATGGAGTCACCCTCTCTAAAGGTGTCTTACAGACTAAAGGGGAGAGCGATGTGCATGATTGGCATATCACTTGCTTAGGCAATTGATTCAATCATGAGATGTCAAGTACCGCATCAGATGTTGTTTTTGCACTAGATGCAATAAGTTTATATTAATCCAATCTTGGAGAAAAATTCGGAAGCAGTTTTAGAACATAAGTGGATGTTCTAGGGATATGGTAACTACAGCCTCCTTCTGGAGACGGTTATCATTCCAGGCTTCTAAGGTGACCTGGATGACAGAGTGACTGCCAGAGTTATAGTTTTCCCTCTTTTGAGGGGCAGTAGTTTGGACAGGTGGTCCAAGCGGATACTGAGGGAGGAATGGCACAGGATACTGATTAAATTCAGTTGACGATACAGTGTAAGAATTTTGCTGGATTTGGAGTTCATTAATGAACTGTGTCCCATTAGATATCCAGACATATTCTAAGACAGGTATTGCTCATTTCGGGAGATGGCTTTCTCCGCGAACTTGAGATAAAGAGAGAAATAGAAAGAAACATTGGAGCGGATCCACTCACTGAAGCTGTTTCTCAAACGAAATAGTTTCACAAACGAGCTTTTTGAGACTGATTAGTAGAGAAGTTGGGTGTTCGGTATCATACGGGCTGTGAGTTTGCAACACCGCAATAATTAGCCTTAAGTGCAAGTGGGAGATTGTTGGCTATAGTTCCCTCAAGTCAATTATTGGATCCCAGGCACGTGATTGCAATGATTAAGGGATAACCTATACCGATAGAACAGTCTTACTCGATATGATAATATGCTATCAGGTTTGTCTTTATCATCGTGTACATGCTTCAGGTGACATTATAAATTAGTATTACATGTTGATAGAGCCCATAAGATTCTTGCTTGACTACCAGTAGTATGATGGCGATCATATACGTGACAGTTGGGTGGTCTATAAGCACATCCTTAAAGGTCCCTAGTCGTGGGAGTTTCGAGACTGGGCATCGATACTCCAGAGTAGACTAGTGTTGTAGCGCCTTAGTTTTAGATTAGTGTTAATTAAGCAATAATGCGGGTTTTCTGTAAAAAGTTTACCAATTCGGGCTCCTCACATTTTATAACATTTAATTAATAATTTATTATTATTTGTTATGGCTTGCACGCACGTGTATACGTTAATGTGAGGGTTTGTTTGTGCTAATCTAATTTAGTGACCATGAAAAAATTAAGTTAATCCTAATCCTTAATTTACTTTAATCCTATCCTTGCTTTAACCTTAACCCTAAACCCTTGATATTTGTGGAAAGATATTTCTTTGGTTGCTTTGGATTGGGAGGAGGTGGCATGGTGACTCACTTGAGGGCATGGTTAATTAATGGAGAGTTAATGCAATTGGTGCACTCACCCCTTACACTCACCTCTCTCTCTCTAACTCACTCACACTCTCACTCTTTCTCTTTTTCTCTATCTCTCATTATTTTTCATACTCCTTAACTCTCAACTGAAAACTTGCTCATTCATCACTAAAACCTTCACTAAACCTTGCTAAAACTTCATCAAATCTCACAAAAATCACATCTAAAGCCTTGTTTTACCTCTTGGATGCCTTGGAGCTTAGAAAGCTAGGATCTTTGAGCTTGTAGGAGTAGATAATGATCTCTTTCTGTTAAGTAAGCCTTTTTAATGTTGCGTAGCTTGTTAGTTTCAGTTTAGAACGCGTAAAGTTTCGTTTCGGGTAAATATCATATTTTTGTAGATTTGGATCTCGAATGATCTGCTATCAAACCAGGTATTTGTTAGAAAAGTTCCCATCACAGTGACCTAGTATAGTGACCTAGAAGCTACCCTCAAAACCCGAGATTGTTCCCTTTGAAACAGGCCGCAGATTTATTGCTTTTGGCCGCAAATTGCGGCCAGACTGTTGAGTGGGGTCTTGAGTTTTGGGGTAAGGGTCTTTGGGGTGGTGTGTGGTCTTGTGGTATGTGCAACTTTTACAAATTGTTTGGGTAGAAAAATCTGGGATCACTTTGCTTGTTTCTAGTGTTTCGATTACGCGCGTTACGTTATACGGTATGGTTCGTGTTCTTATGTTGATGTTGCTCTTGGATTGGTTACGTAGTGTCGCTATGTGTGTTAGCCACTAGATGAACACTTGAGAGTATGTTTGGAGTTGATGCGTCGGTCAAACGTAGTTGGTTCGTGTTATTGGTCGATTTCTAATATACACTTGCTTTGTTGTTATGTGATTTAGGATCGCAGGCGGGGACTTCGGACGCTGCGAAGAAGAGGAAGTGAGTGGTTGGCTTTACTTAGCCAGGATAGTTGTGAGTAGATTTAACATCTACAGGGGAATCGCCAGCATGACGTTATGCGTCAGGGCTAGATATGATATGATATTAGCCGCATGTTTTATTGCACATATAGAGATTGTGCATAAAACTTCATTGCATATTATTACTTGTTGTGCTTAGACTTGTACCCTTTGGACACTGCACTATTATTGATGGCTCATGTTGCACAAGCACTGATTGTATGCCACTCACACCGTCAATAGTTGCCATGACACGCACAACACTTATACATACGTGAGATTGTATTGGTTAGGGATATTGAGACATTGATTAATATTCCATTGTGCATATGATATATAGCATACCTGTATACCTACATGCTTACACATATGCCTTCCTATGCCTATATGAATACACATACCTGGAGGGTATTGTATCATTATTGACATGTATATACACATACCTAGCTTGATATAGCTACACACATACCTGGAGGGTATCACATTATTATTGATAGGTAGATACACATATCTTGCTATAAACATGGTTACGCATACCTGACTATAGCTACATGTTCACCTTTATATGATGTTGTATGGATTTGGAGAAATTAGGAACCGCATGATATATTTCATAACTTGTTGCAGTTAAATAGCGGTTTTTCCTTTATATGCTCATATTACTGTTTCATGTTGAATATATTATATTTCATAGATTTATGCATTGAGATATGGGTTTCATATGATGTTTTCTGGATTTGAGGACCGTGGTAGTTTTATGAAATTATGCATTATTTGAAAAACCCGGTTTCTCTTGATATGATATTTCAGCGTCCACCATGAGATTTCTCGGTTCTGATATATACCCCATGCGAAGAGTGGTGTGGGCCGTGTGCGGGTACATGGTGGAGCCCGGAGGTATCCCGGAGCAAGAAAGGTATGTCGATGGATTAGCCGATGAGCCTGGCAGGGGTATCATACCTACTGGTGACAGTATTGGACTCGTCGGTGATCGTGTAGATATCGACCAGAGTCATGTACGTATGGATACAGGGAATTCGAGTGTCGAAGCTGGGCACTCAGGTTTCCGATGAACGTATAATACATAAATATCAGGGCCAGTCATGGTGACGACGCCTGATGGATCAGTATTTATGTGTCGATGCTGGACAGTAGTTTTCATGATATTTTACTCCTAAGTATATATATCAGTGGTATGGGGACGCTGTTATATATGCGCATATATATATATTTATATATATATATCAGTGGAATGGGACGCTGTTATATACATATTTATAATGTATATCATCATAATGATTTATGCAAGTATTCTTATTCATTATATATGAGGGCCGATTTGAGGGCCGATATGAGGGCCGATCTGTGGGCCGACCTGAGGGCCGATTTGAGGATACTTGGGATTTGGATTCTCTTGATGGACATTGGTTCTGACACGATGAGGATTCCGTCAGGGTGACATATTTTATCCCATATTCCGTATTTATTTTATATGCATTGCTTCATATATTAGTAGTACCTGATAGAGTACCTTTCATGACTGTTGCATATACATATTTCCATATTATTGCTTCATTTATTAGTTATACCTGATAGAGTACCTTTTATGACTGTTGCATACATATGGCCATTTATTGCTATTAGCTTGCATGTGATAGATTCACACAGTACGTGCATACTTGCGATTACCTGCATATGTTATTTACTATTCACGAGTCGACAACTTACCCCCGTTGTGCCACAGGGTTTGCAGGTTGTTCCCCAGAGTAGTCAGAGGAAGGGCTTTTCATCTATCGTATCAACTTTTGCTGTGGATACTGCTACGACTGACTGTGTGCAGTTTTGCTATAGGTGGGTTTTGCGGTTATCCGATGTTGATCATTGTATATCTTTGTACCTTGTACTCTCCATCTACCATTTTCATGTATTGACTTAGAGACGTGATGTGAGGACGATATTGTATATTATTTTGTGAGTTGGAGATTTTCATGCTGTTCAATTTATATCGTCTTTTTCTTCGCTACGGCATCGTATATTTGCTTGTTGTGGTTGTTTTCCGCCTTTGGATGTGGATTTGCTCCCGTTTGGGGATGCTTTACTTATATATTTATATTGTACCCATTTTGGGGGCTTGTTTTACAAAGGAAGTGCTGCCAAATTTTTTTAAAGGAAATAAATAGGGACTTTAAAGAATTTGATTGAGATTTCAAAAGTTTTAACCATGTTATTATCACTTACTACTTTTGACGATTTAGATTGCTCGGTTTTTGGCTTACTTGAATTACGTTACGCCTGGAGACGTTACGTAGTTTAGGGGCCGTCACGTACCAAATTTCGGGTCATGACAAAGTTGGTATCAAAACGCTAGGTTTTACCTTTCGGAGTGTAGGATGACCTTGGTATGATGGAGTAGGTAGCGTAAGCAGAGTAACGTAGTGTGTGTATGTCCGCGGCATACTTACGACATGGTACTCCGCCTAAGTGACCTAAGTACTAATTGCTTGAAATTCCTTCATTGATGATACATATCCTTGTGATTCGATTTCCGTGTTCATATCGAATCCTATTTCCATTTATAGCCTTTTGCCGCCGATGACTATGAGGGCTCAGAGTGATGCAGCGAGAGCCGAGATTAGAGTTGACTCGTTTGGGGTGAGGACTGACCAGGATGGTACACTCGTTGCACAGGAGCAGATTGATCCGCCTTCGATAAATCGTATCGCTAGGCTTGAGGCAGATATGCAGGACTTGCGCCAGATGATGAGATCGTTGGTTGAGACCAGTCGAGCGCAGCGACAGGAGATTGCCACCCCTGTTACCCAGTTATTCCTTGCGATCAGCACACAACATTGTGTTACGTATACAGCATCAGTGGACGCATCCCTAGTTGATGAGGCACGTCTTCCCGAGACTTTGGGAGTTTCGGAACCGAGGAGGTCTCGTACAGGTGTATCAGCCCAGAGACAGAGGCTTAGTCGCCTCGACAGATTTCATTTACGTCGTGGTAGTAGCAGAGGCTTTGGACAAGGGCAGTCGTTTAGCTCTTATCCTTAGGAGGATCGGCAGTTTTTATCTGGATGTTACCGGTGCGGGAGTTTTGGTCATCGGGTTCGAGATTGTACGAAGCCACATGAGTGCGAGGCAATTGTACCGCAGAGAGTTTGTGGTCGCGGATGATTTGTTCTGAGTGTACAGGATGGTAGAGGAGGAGATCAGTCAGTTGCGGATAGAGGGCAAACACGAGCGTTTGCTTCTACTCATCGGGACGCGTGGGCGTCCGGTGCAGAGTTTTCAGGTATTCATATTCGTATATTCTTTTGTTGCACTTGTTTGTTTAATTCGGGATCTATGCACTCGTTTGTTCTAAACACTTCATGCCATGGTTGGGCCGAGAGTTGTGTATTCTAGATCAGCCATTTGTTGTGTTTACTCCTGTTAGCGATTCCTTAGTTGCACAACACGTGTTTCGGTCGTGTGCCAATCAGTTAGGAGATGGAGATTCGTCCGTCGATTTGATCCTTCTTGAGATGTTGGACTTTGACGTTCTCCTAGGCATGGACTGGTTATCTACGTGCTATGCGTCTGTGGGCTGCCGTGAGAAAACAGTCATGATTTGTTTTTCCGGCGCGTCAGTTCTTGTTGTGCAGGGGGGCAGTGGTGCCGCCTCTCACAGCTTGAATTCAGCCTTTTTCGCTAGTCGGCTTTAGAGGAGAGGATGTCGTGGGTTCTTGGCTTCCATTTGTGATACGGAGCCATAGTGGGTTCGTTGGACCGGGTTCTTATCGTGCGAGAGTTTTCCGACATTGTTCCAGATGAGCCGGCGGAGCTTAGGGAGCTTAAGGATCTGCTGCAGAGTTGCTAGATAGAGGGGACTTGTGTGTCCGAGTGTTTCGCTTTGGGGAGCTCCTACTCTGTTCGTCAAGGAGAAGGACGGCAGTTTGAGGTTGTGTATTGATTGATCGTCAATTGAATCGAGTTACGGTACGGATTTGGGCATCCTTTACCTCGCATTGACGATTTCTTTGATCAGCTCCAGTGTGCGAGACATTTTTCTAAGTTTGTTTTGGGATCGGGTCATCATTGGTTGCGGGTTTGGAGTGATGACATTCCGAAGACTACTTTTTGTGTGCTCTACGGGCTTTATGAGTTTTTGGTGGTGTCGTTGGACTCACCAGTGCCCTAACAGCATTCATGGACATGATGAACCAGATTCTTCAGGACGTTCCTCGACCAGAATATTGTTGTGTTATTGATGACATTCTGGTTTATTCCAAGAGTCGTGGGAAACGTGAGTAGCACTTGAGGATTTCCTTGCAGACGTTGAGAGAGCACTAGCTGTTTGCTAAATTCATGAAGTGTTCCTTCACGCTTAATAATGTTGGCTTCCTTGGTCATGGGGTTACGGGAGACGGTTTTCGTATGGACCCGAGGGAGATCGAGGCCGTACAGCTTTGGCCCAGACCTGATCAAGGACAGAGGTCCGCGGATTTTTGGGCTTAGACAGTTTTTACCGCCGTTTTGATTTCTTGTATATCGCTGCACCGTTGACCGGACTGACCAGGAAGGGAGTTCTTTTTGGACTGAGGCAAGTGAGTTGAGTTTTCAGCAGTTGAAGACTCGGTTGACGATTGCACCAGTTCTATCTTTTCTTCTGGATCGGGCGACTTTGTTGTTTACTGTGATGTTTCGCGAGTGGGGCTCGATTGTGTACTGATGTAGCATGATAGAGTTATCGCTTTTACTTCCAGACAGTTGGAGGAAGTACGAGCAGGATTTATCCCACTCATGATCTGGAGATGGCCGCGGTGGTTTTGCGCTAGAGATTTGGGGACACTACTTGTACGGACAGTCGTGTCAGATTTTCACGCACCACCAGAGCTTTGTGTATATCTTCCTACAGCGGGTTTTGATTGTTGAGACAGCGCCGTTGGATGGAGCTTGTGAAGGATTGTGATTGTGAGATCCTTTATTACCCGTGGCAAGACAATTGTGGTAGCTGATGCTTGAGTCGTAGGCCCGGAGATAGCTTGTTCCAGTTGTATGCAGTTCAGAGACAGTCTTATGCAGATTTACAGTTCTTGTGTAACCGTTGAGTACAGCTTAAGTTCGCCTCTACTGAGGGGACAGCTTGCTCATGTCCGCGCCCGTCCACGTTTGCTAAATCGTTTTCATGAGGCACAGCCTGCCGATGCTCATTGTCTAAGATTCTTGAGCATGTTCGGCTGGGTAAAGATTCGGAGTTCTTGATTTATGACCAGGGTGTGCTGTGTTAGGGACTCGATGGCGTATACCCGATATTGATGGGTAGAGACGCGAGGTCCTAGAGAAGGTACATCAGTCAGCTTTCTGTGTTCATCCAAGTGCCACCGAGATGTAACGTGACTTGAGAGTTGGTTACTGGTGGGCAGGGGTGAAGAGTGAAGTTTCAGATTTCGCTTTGAAGTGCTTGGCTTGTCAGCGAGCTAAGATTGAGCATTTGAGACCGGCTGGAGAGTTGCAACCTTTTCACTGTTCCAGAGTGGGAATGGGAGCAGATCTCCATGAATTTCATTGTGGTGTCTACCCAGGTCTAGTCGAGGGTATGACTCCATTCGGGTGATTGTTGTCTGGTTATGCTCAGTTTGCTCTATTGTTCTTCGGTAAGTTTGTGCATTTGCATGGAGTTCCTTCTTGCATTGTATTCGATAGAGGCACCCAGTTTGCTAGCCGTCTTTGGCAGAAGTTTCAGGAAGCCTTGGGTACTGGTTGAGTTTTAGCTCCGCTTTTCCATCTGTAGGCCGATGGTCAGATAGAGCGGACTATACAGACTCTAGAGGACATGCTTGTGCATACGTACTAATTGTTTGTTGGCTGTGGGATCGTCACTTGCCATTGATGGAGTTCTCCTACGATGATGGTTGTCAGGAGACATTTCAGATGGCAAATTTTAGGCCTTGTGTGTAGGTTGTGTCGGTCGCCAGTCTGTTTTACTGACTTCGCATGAGTACGATTTTTGGACCCCAGCTAGTCGAGAGGCTTCGGAGAAGATCTAGTTGATTCAGGTCAGGATGAGAGCAGCCCAGTGCCGACAGAAGTCTTATGCCGACCGTGGTGGTCGCAGACTTGAGTTCGCGATGGGAGATCATGTATTCCTACGGATTTTTCCGATGAATGGTGTGTTGTGTTTTGGGAAGCTTAGTCCCAGATTGTAGGTCTTTTTGAAATCCTTTAGCGAGTTAGTACCGTTGCCTATAATTTGGCACTTCCGCCCAGATTTTTAAGTATTCATCCAGTATTTCTAGTGTTGATGCTTTGCAAATACCTTCATGACCTTTCTAACATGTTTTAGCATCAAACCATTTAGCTTGGACGCGATCTTTTCGTTCACCGGCAGCCGATAGTGTTAGTGGATCGGCAGGTGGAGAAACTTCGGTCAAGGGTCTTGCCATCTGTGGAGGTTTCTTTGGCATAGCCGTATAGCGAGGAGATCACTTGGGAGGCTGCGAGCGAGATTGGGAGTTTTGCACTCATCTCCTTGAAGGTATGCATAATAGGAATTTTTAATTCAGGGACGAATTTTTAATTCGGGGACAAATTTTCTTTAGGGGGGAGATTGTAACGCCTTACTTTTCGATTAGTGTTAATTAAGCGATATTGCGGGTTTTCTGTAAAAAGTTTACCAATTTGGGTTCCTCACATTTTATAATATTTAATTAATAATTTATTATTATTTGTTATGGCTTACACGCATGTGTGCACGTTAATGTGAGGGTTTGTTTGTGCTAATCTAGTTTAGTGACCATGACAACATTAAGTTAATCCTAATCCTTACTTTACTTTAATCCTAACATTGCCTTACCTTAACTCTAAACCCTTGATATTTGTGGAGAGATATTTCTTTGGTTGCTTTGGATTGGGAGGAGGTGGCATGTTGACTCACTTGAGGGCATGGTTCGCATTAATGGAGAGTTAATGCAATTGGTGCACTCACCCCTTACACACACACCTCTCTCTCTCTCTCTCTAACTCACACTCTCACTCTCTCTTTTTCTCTATCTCTCATTATTTTTCGTACTCCTCAACTCTCAACTGAACAATTGCTTATTCATCACTAAAACCTTCACTAAACCTTGCTAAAACTTCATCAAATCTCACAAAAATCACATCTAAAGCGTTGTTTTGCCTCTTGGATGCTTTGGAGCTTGGAAAGCTAGGATCTTTGAGCTTGTGGGAGTAAGTAATGATCTCTTTCTGTTAAGTAAGCCTTTTTAATGTTGCGTAGCTTGTTAGTTTCAGTTTAGAACGCGTAAAGTTTCGTTTCGGGTAAATATCGTATTTTTAGTCTAGATTTGGGTCTCGGACAATCTGCTATCAAACCAGATATTTGTTGGAAAAGTTCACATCACAGTGACCTGGTGTAGTAACCTAGAAGCTACCCTCAAAACCCGAGATCATTCCCTTTGAAACAGGCCGCAGATTTATTGCTTCTGGCCGCAAATTGCGGCCAGAATGGTCAGTGGGGTGTCGAGTTTTGGGTAGGGGTCTCTGCGGTTGTGTGTGGTCTTGTGGTATGTGCAACTTTTACAAATTGTTTGGGTAGAAAAATCTGGGATCACTTTGGTTGTTTCTAGTGTTTCGATTACGCGCGTTACGTTATACGATACGGTTCATGTTCTTATGTTGCTGTTGCTCTTGGGTTGGTTTCGTAGTGTCGCTACGTGCGTTAGCCACTAGACGAACACTTAAGAGTATGTTTGGAGTTGATGCATCGGTCAAACTTAGTTAGTACGTGTTATTGCTCGATTTCTAATATACGCTTGCTTTGTTGTTATGTGATTTAGGATCGCAAGAAGGGAATTCCGACGCTGCGAAGAAGGGGAAGCGAGTGGTTGGCTTTACTTAGCCAGGATAGTTGTGAGTAGATTTAACATCTACAGGGAAATCGCCCGCAAGGCGTTATACGGCAGGGCTAGATATGATATGATATTAGCCGCATGTTATATTGCACATATAGAGATTGTGCATAAAACGTCATTACATATTATTACTTGTTGTGCTTAGACTTGTACCCTTTGGACACTGCACTATTATTGACGGCTCATATTGCACGAGCACTGATTGTATGCCACTCACCCCGTCAATAATTGCCATGACACGCACAACACTTATACATACGTGAGATTGTATTGGTTAGGGACATTGAGACATTGATTCATATTTCATTGTGCATATGACATATAGCATACCTGTATACCTACATGCTTACACATATGCCTTGCTATGCCTATATGAATACACATACCTGGAGGGTATTGTATCATTATTGACATGTATATACACATATCTAGCTTGATATAGCTACACACATACCTGGAGGGTATCACATCATTTTTTATAGGTAGATATACATATCTTGCTATACCGACATGGTTACGCTTACCTGGCTATAGCTACATGTTCACTTTTATATGATATTGTATGGATTTGGAGAAATTAGGAACCGCATGATATATTTCTTAACTTGTTGCAGTAAAATAGCGGTTTTTCCTTTATATGCTCATATTACTGTTTCATGTTGCATATATTATATTTCATGGATTTACGCATTGAGATATGGATTTCATATGATGTTTTCTGGATTTGAGGACCGTGGTGGTTTCATGAAATTATGCATTATTTGAAAAATTCGGTTTCTCTTGATATGCTATTTCAGCGTCCACCATGAGATTTCTCGGTTCTGATATATACCCCATGCGAGGAGTGGTGTGGGCCGTGTGCGGGTACATGGTGGAGCCCGGAGGTACCCCGGGGTAAGAAAGGTATGTCGATGGATTAGCCGATGAGCCTGGCAGGGGAATCATACCTACCGGTGACAGTATTGGACTCATCGGTGATCGCGTAGATATCGACCGGAGTCATGTACGTATGGATACGGGGAATTCGAGTGTCGAAGCTGGGCACTCGGGTTTCCGATGAACATTATAATACGAACATATCAGGGCCAGTCGTGGTGACGACGCCTGATGGATCAGTATTTATGTGTCGATGCAGGTCACTAGTTTTCATGATATTTTACTCCAAGTATATATATCAGTGGTATGGGACGCTGTTATATATGCATATATATATATATATCAGTGGTATGGGACGCTGTTATATATATATATATTTATAATATATATCATCATAATGATCTGTGCAAGTATTCTTATTCATTATATATGAGGGCCGATTTGAGGGCCGATAAGAGGGCCAATCTTTGGGCCGATATGAGGGCCGACCTGAGGGCCGATTTGAGGATATTTGGGATTTGGATTGTCTTGATGGACATTAGTCCTGCCACGATGAGGATTCTGTGAGGATGACATGTTTTATCCCATATTCCGTATTTATTTTATATGCATTGCTTCATGTATTAGTAGTACCTGATAGAGTACCTTTCATGACTGTTGCATATACATATTGCCATATTATTGTTTCATGTATTAGTTGTACCTGATAGAGTACCTTTCATGACTGTTGTATACATATGGCCATTTATTGCTATTAGCTTGCATGTGATAGATTCGCGCAGTACGTGCATACTTGCGACTACCTGCATATGTTATTTACTATTCATGAGTTGGAAACTCACCCCCGTTGTGCCACTGGGTTTGCAGGTTGTTCCTCAGAGTAGTCAGAGGCAGGGCTTTTCATCTATTGTATCATCTTTTGTTGCGGATACCACTATGGCTGACTGTGTGCAGTTTTGCTATAGGTGGGTTTTGCGGTTATCCGATGTTGACCATTGTATATCTTTGTATCTTGTACTCTCCATCTACCATTGACTTAGAGACGTGATGTGAAGACGATATTGTATATTATTTTGTAACTTGGAGATTTTCATGTTGTTCACTTTATATCATCTTTTTCTTCGCTACGGCGTCGTATATTTGCTTGTGGTGGTTGTATTCCGCCTTTGGGCGCGGATTTTCTCCCGTTTGGGGATGCTTTACTTATATATTTATGTTGTACCATTTTTGGGGGCTTGTTTTACAAAGGAGGTGCTGCCAAATTTTTTTAAAGGAAATAAATTGGGACTTTAAAGAATTTGATTGAGATTTCAAAAGTTTTAACCATGTTATTATCACTTACTACTTTTGACGGTTTAGATTGCTAGGTTTTTGGATTACTTGAATTACGTTACGCCTGGAGACGTTACGTAGTTTAAGGGCCGTCACGTGCCAAATTTCGGGTCGTGACAAGTGTACACTGATCGAGACCCCGACGAGGGGCGGTGGCCGGTCTCATAAGCCATTGGTGTCAGTTGGTTCACCTAAGATGTATACAGGTGCTCATTAGGTTATGAGTACACCGGACGGACTCAGAGGGAACATGCTAGTTGGTATTATACCTATTTTCATATAGCAGTTATGTCACGACCCGAAATGGCACGTGACTGGCACTTGAATCATATGAAGTCTATAGGACCCCATCTAATTCAAGTAAGCCAAAATCCTAAAAATCTAAACCATTTATAAGAAGAATGTGAAGGAAAACTTGTTTAAAAGTTTGCATATAAATCACTTTGAAAGTCGTAGTAACAGTTTTAAAACATTAAGTCCTTTCCGAAAATTTCGGCAGGGTCTCCTTTGTAAATACCGGCCCAAAACAGGTACAACATGAATAATATACATAAATGAATAAAGGCATCCCCAAGCGGGAGCTAGCTCTTCGCCAATTGGCGGTCACAACCACGCAAGCAATATAATATACAACGCCGAAGGGCGAGGATCAAAATTCAGAATGAAATCCAACATCATTAAGAAAAGCATAATAATACAACGTGACTCTAAGGTCGAAAGAATATACAACTGGTCTTCTAAGTCTATAAAATATGCAGTTCCGGTTGATGGAGTTTACTAGATACAACTGAAATATAAATAAAGTACAATGGTGGTCACGATGCGAGTGAACCCACCTACCAAAGCTGTCACGACCCGAAAGTACGGAACGTGACCGGCACTTAGATTATGAAACGTCTAGAGGCGTAACGTAACCTAAGTAAGCCGAAGCCCAGAAATCTAAACCATGAAAAAGAAGAAGAAGCAGTAAAAGAAAACATGAAGGAACAAGTTTAAAACATCAGCAAATTTTCTCAAAAATTTCGGCAGAGTCTCCTCTATAAAATCTGGCCCCCAAAGAGGTACAACAAGTATAATATACATAAACAATAAAAAGCATCCCCAACGGGAGCTAGCATCAACGCCAACAGGCGGAAACAACCACAACAAGCACAATAATATACAACGCCAAAGGGCGAGGCTCAAAACTCAAAGAAAACAAAACCACCATATCAGAATAATACATGCGCGACTCTAAGGTCGAAATAAAAAAAATACTGGTCCAATAAACTTATCAAGTAATACAAGTATGGTTGATGGAGCTTACTAGATACAAATGAAAGAATAAAAATACAATGGTGGTTCAGATACAAGTGAACCAACCTACCGTGCAAATCACCCTGAAGAAAAGATGTGCCAGCAAGCTGCCAGGGAAACCTGTACATCGAACCTGTAATAAAATTTGGCACAACGGGGCTGAATTGCCAACTCGTGAGCAGAAGACATCTACGAAAAGAAATCGAATGCACGATGCTATCCTAGGTCATAATAATACACTACTAAATCCCAATCATCTAATAATAGCAGGGTAATACTACGTGTAAGTGCAGATACTCCGTGCTCGTGTCAGTGCCTCATATAGTACTATGTCATATGAATGGATATGCATGCACCATGAATGTAAAATAACCAATCCTGAAATCCAGGTGTATCTGTATAAGAAATCTTTAGCTGTTATCATAGTAAAACGGGTATAGAAACCGGAAATATCAACAATGAAATCCATGGAAATCCGTGTCAAGCATCGACACAAGCATGTAAATCTCAAGTCTCATAGTCTCAATATCTCGGGCTCCGTCAGTCCGGATCGGCCCATACCATCAAATCTCACGACAACGGTCGGTATCCTCCGGATATCCGCCGCGCCAGACATCACCGGTAGGTAGCCTTCCCCTGCCAGGCTCATCATCTACAACTCGATTTTCTTGCCCCGGGGTACCATACCGGGCCCACCATGTACCCGAGACGGCTCATCCACTCCTCGAATCGGGTCTCGAAATCCATCAGAAAACATGAAATCTCATGGTGGACGACACATACATCAAGAGAAAATCGCATCTTATGTTTTTAAAAAGAGAGGAGGAGGAGAGAGAGAAGTTTTTATATATTCTTGCGGTTTTCCCCAAAATCCAGAAATCTCATTGAAATCCAAGTCTCAAAATCATGAGTAAGTAAATGATAAGTGTCGGCATATGCCCCATAAAACTGCATGATAACATGAGAATATGAATGCATGAATGTCTAAGTAATAAATGCCATGTCTATACTAGCATCTGAGAGTAATCACAATATTATATATCGATCTAGTTGCTAGCTGATTCTATCAATAAAAGATAATAAGATCTAAAGTGTACGTGACATAGCAATTACCGATGATGATGTGTGTGAACCGGTAAATAAGTGTGCGTGGAATATGCGCATCATCGGTAATGGTGCTGGTGTCCTAACAGGTAAAGTTTATACTGATTATAGCAACATATGTATGAACATGCAACATTATGATTACAGTGTGAAAGTAAAGACGGATGTGTGTTATCCACTCATTTGATATACAATTATCACTACCACTATATGACTCGAAACTAACCTAGTGTCCATCTAACCTCCTAAGGAACTAAACCTAAGAAACTAGTCATTAAGAAACAAGAGTCTACCTAGGTCTGAATCAATATCTCTAATAGTCGGCGATCCAACCTCAATAGCATCACGTACGTAGTACGGCTTCCTTGAATCAAGAATGCGGATCAATCATCATATCTATGCCTCGTACGGTAAAATCCATCGTACGGCATCCTAATATCGGGGTATGGCTCAAGTATCTCCTAGGTGTCTCATCATTAGTATAATGTCATCATCAACACATCTCATGATCAAGGTGCTAAACTTTGATCGCATACATCAATCATATATCATTGCCATCATAATAAGCATCATTAGTTTATCCTCAGAAATATCATGTCATATGTATCATATTGTGATTAAATCATACTGATATCATATCGTCCTCAAGTCACACCTCTATGATATCGACATCAGGTCACACCTATATGATGTCGTAATCAAGTCATACATGTCCCATATCGTGATCAATCACAAGTTACAGTCCGGGTACTATCTTAGAGTCCCATGTACCTCAATATCATCACCACCCATTATAATTTAAGTATACATGTTCATTATCTCATTCTCTAATGATCCGCTAACACTTAATACGACTGTATAGCCAAGAATCACGGCATCAAGCCCAGTTACACTGTTTCATTATACCTCGGATATCATATCACATCAATGTATCCCATATACGTGTTGTATATATATATATACCTATACCTCGTCCTATATATATATATATACTCATTCACGTATACACCTTGTCGTGTTTCAGTGTGTGCGTGTGTGTGTTTCTACCTGAAACCTACGAACCTCTTCCAAGGTATTCATCTTCTGATATGTCTTCCTAAATCAGTCTAGTCCAGCCTAGGATCATTACTAGGGCACAACTCATTAAGAATCTAGGGTCATATCTGGTTTCCTAATGTCAATAAGTACTATTCCTATTCTACGTTGCGGGGGTGCTAAACGCCATCCACCCGACTTCCTCCCGTAGATATGCATCTACTCACCTGGTCCATGTCTGCCGAAGACGGTGTCGCCATCCTCCTCTTCATCGCCCGCAGTCCACGTGAGGGGTACCTAAACGCAAACATATAAATAGTATCGTAAACTGGATCACATACGAAAGTCAAACGATACAAGGAACAAGCATAGGTTAAAACCTATGTCCCGTCCATGCAAAATAACCAAATATCGCTCGATATCGGTGTGCAAACTCCGATGGATCGAGATAAACATCAACAAATAACTCGTAGTTTTAAAACACATTACTTATATTATAAAACATGATTAAATCCATCGAAACCCTAAAATCCATCAAACCGTCCAATTTCGTAAAACACGAAAATGCCAATTTACCGTTTTTCATCAAAACTTGACATTTAAATGAAACCAATGGTCATAAAACTCATTAAATAGCATAACTAGACTATACAAACCATTACTATAATTTTATTACACAAATTTGTATTAATTTGAAATTTCTAGTTTGCAACCTTTAACAATTTTCAACATTTTCAAGCAAAATACCACAATTCCACCACA
This sequence comes from Agapanthus africanus, assembly GCA_030015575.1. Taxonomy (NCBI): domain Eukaryota; kingdom Viridiplantae; phylum Streptophyta; class Magnoliopsida; order Asparagales; family Amaryllidaceae; genus Agapanthus; species Agapanthus africanus. The sequence continues at coordinate 342,044,217 of CM057346.1, read as the reverse complement.
AAACGTGATTTTGCATGAATTAATGTATTAAACCACAATTCATGATGATAATGATTTAATGAAACCATAAATTATATTTTTAATCTTATTTATTTAGGAATTTCTAAAATCTAGTTTACAAAATAGCAATTTTTATCATAATTTATCAATTATCAATAGAAACTAGCAATCAATTTAAGTTTCCATTCCACCAACAAGTTAATACCCTTATTAAGACCACAATCTAGTGTTACAAATATTAATTGAAATTTTATTTCACCAAAAATTATGTTTTATAGAAACCTAGTTAGCAAAATTCCTAATTTAAACAATTTTAAATGAAAAATTTACAATTCAACAACCATGCAAGATTTTCCAATTCTAAAAGTGTTAAACTAACTATTATAACCCTAATTAATTAATAAAAATCATAACTTGAATTTACAAACCCTAACTTGAATTTTAAAAATTGAACATAGAATTAATTCATTAAATCTAAACATGCTTAAAAGAAACATCTAATAACAAATAAACAAAAGAAGGAAATTTATACCTCCAAAATATGAAATCCAAACAAGAAAATGAGCCTCCAAAATGCATTCTTTCCATCTCCGAATTCCATATAAAAATGAGCAAGGAATAAAGGGTAGGAAATAAGTAGGATTTTGTGGATTTTTAATTAAATTTTTAAAGGATTTTTGATGAATTTTGGAGAAAAATAAAATGAGGAAAATGGGGGATACCATGGGGGGTGAGGCCGGCCATTTTTTTGGAGGTGAGGGAGAGAAAGAAGAGGGTGAGAAAATGTGTAGAAGTCTCCACCAAAATATCACTTCATTATGTTTTTTCATGCATTTATTTATTTTTCTTTTATTTCTTTACTATAGCAACTCAAGAAAACTCTAGAAAATAGGAAAAATTTGCAAATAAATTTTGCATGATACACACTAAATTATAACATGCCATGGTTCATTTTTACAAATTAAATCCATTCAAATTTGTAATTTACACTAATTTAGTATAAAAATAAAGCTTATGTTAATATTTAAAATAATTAATTTAGGAAAAATATTTAATTAAACTAAAAATTTATAAGTGGCTAAATAAACACCATTTACTAGTAATTACATAATTAAAATAGGTATTTTTGAAATTATAATGAAAAACAATCACGGTTTAGTTTTATGAAAAATACATTTTACTTTACCGAAAATCACAAAATTCACTTAAACAATTTTATTCATTTAATTATTTATTTAATTATTTTTAAAACGTTACAATCTTCCCCCCTTTAAAAAATTCGGTCCCCGAATTTAAATTAAAACTCCCCCTCCAAATACTAAAACATTTAGCAAAACACTCAAATCGTCGGGGCTCCGAAATCATCAATACATAACAAAAATCAACTCCGTCAGGCATAGCGCAATCATCGGAGTTATGGCGAGAATAAAATATCAAAACCCAATATAAAAACCATCATAATATACATCAATCTGTAACTTATATATAGTGCTCATCATAGTAAAACCGTACAAATATCTGGATAAGGAAATATGCAAACACCCCTTTTTGAAAATTGCCGTGTGATGCACGTGTCACGGCATAAGTAGAGGACGTTTATTTAAAAAAATAACTATATATATATATATCTTTTATTTAACATACACGTCCCGCCTGGTTACTAAATCAAATAATAGTGATTATGAAAACATACTGCTCAAACTGAAATCAATCCCAATCACATCAATAAAATATCATGTGCGTCCGGTGCGCACTGAAATCGAAACCAAATACAGATACCATGAATACACACAAAAACAAAATAAGTGCAACAGGTGTGCACCAAAACATCTGTCAAGTGCAACGGGCGTGCACGACTCACTATCAGGTGCATCTAATCTGCACAAAACCCCGATTTAGTGCATCTGGTGTGCACAAAATCGCATCAAGTGCGCCAAGTGTGTGCAAGAATCTCAATCAGGTGTACATGGTGCACGAAAACATACGCCGAATATCAGAATCGAAATCACAGTACGAAAATGGATAAAAACTAGGTCAAAGCATATATCAAAATCATGTGTAATCCATATGCACGAAATCAAATCAAAAATCTCAAAATATATAAAACCAAATCAAGTGTACTGGGTGTATACTAAGCAACATCAATACAACTGATATGTGAAACACAGATAGAATGTAATGAAGGTACACATAAGAAATACCAATCGTAGAACAAAATCCTCAAAATACCAAAATCCAATAACAGAAATATGAAATTCAAATCACTAAGTCACATCGTAATCACTATCGTCAATGTGCGCCTCTTTCATCTGATGTCTGCTGCTTCAAACTTGTCACTTCATAAGTGTGCTGACTGCGCTACCAACGGTAATACTCACATCTAGAGTCTCCCACGTAGTCGATCCCTTCACCTGATATCCGGACTACATTAAACATTTCGATCGATCCATCAAAATCCCATAATTCCCCGAGAGCTCAACACTCAAGTACAGCTTAAAAATATCCGGTACATACCCCAGCATCGATGATCCAGCCGTAGAAGGGCAAACCCAAGCCTCACTAATGGCACCGCGGAACTGCCGTAAACCCTAAGGTTCAAGGGCGTTCTCGTGGTCATTATGTCGAATTAGGGTTTCATTCTTCTAGAGGGTCCATCGAAATACCTGCATGTTCTTCCGAATATTTTAAACTTGGGAAAATGGTTTTCTGATAATCGTTCGAACCCTTTAACTTCATCCGGACGGCATGTGAATACCGTTCGTCCGCACGCTAAGCAATGTTTCAATCCTCAAGAATAACCAATACTCTAATGGTTATCGCATTCGAGCCGCAGCTCCCTCTGCCAGTGTGCCCGTGGTAACAGAAACCACCCTCCAACATTGACGAAGATAGATCAAAAGAACGAATGGAATACGGTGCAAACAATTGTACATCCTAAGGCTCCTTAAGCAGAGTAGCGTATCGTAAGTATGCCGCGGACCATACCCATGGTACGTTACTCTACCTAAATCGCCTACTCCATCAACCAAGGGTCACCTAGACTTATACAAGGTTAAACCTAGCGCTCTGATAGCAACTTTGTCACGACCCGAAAGTACGGTACGTGACCGGCACTTAGATTACGAAACGTCTAGAGTCGCAACGTAATCTAAGTAAGCCGAAAACCAGAAATCTAAACCATGAAAAAGAAGAAGAAGCAGTAAAAGAAAACATGAAGGAACAAGTTTAAAATATCAGCAAATTTTCTCAAAAATTTCGGCTGAGTCTCCTTTATAAAAACTGGCCCCCAAACGGGTACAACAAGTATAATATACATAAACAATAAAAAGCATCCCCAACGGGAGCTAGCATCAACGCCAACAGGCGGAAACAACCACAACAAGCACAATAATATACAACGCCAAAGGGCGAGGCTCAAAACTCAAAGAAAACAAAACCACCATATAAGAATAATACATGCGCGATTCTAAGGTCGAAATAAAAAAAATACTGGTCCAATAAACTTATCAAGTAATACAAGTATGGTTGATGGAGCTTACTAGATACAAATGAAAGAATAAAAAAACAATGGTGGTTCAGATACAAGTGAACCAACCTACCGTGCAAATCACCCTGAAGAAAAGATGTGCCAGCAAGCTGCCAGGGAAACCTGTACATCGAACCTGTAATAAAATTTGGCACAACGGGGGTGAGTTGCCAACTCGTGAGCAGAAGACATCTACAAAAAGAAATCGAATGCACGACGCTATCCCAGGTCATAATAATACACTACTAAGTCCCAATCATCTAATAATAGCAGGGTAATACTGCATGTAAGTGCAGATACTCCGTGCTCGTGTCAGTGCCTCATATAGTACTATGTCATATGAATGGATATGCATGCACCATGAATGTAAAATAACCAATCCTGAAATCCAGGTGTATCTGTATAAGAAATTTTAGCTGTTATCATAGTAAAACGGGTATAGAAACCTGAAATATCAACAATGAAATCCATAGAAATCCGTGTCAAGCATCGACACAAACATGTAAATCTCAATTCTCATAGTCTCAATATCTCGGGCTCCGTCAGTCCGGATCGGCCCATATCATCAAATCTCACGACAACGGTCGGTATCCTCCGGATATCCGCCGCGCCAGACATCACCGGTAGGTAGCCTTCCCCTGCCAGGCTCATCGTCTACAACTCGATCTTCTTGCCCCGAGGTACCATACCGGGCCCACCATGTACCCGAGACGGTTCATCCACTCCTCGAATCAGGTCTCGAAATCCATCAAAAAACATGAAATCTCATGGTAGACGACACATACATCAAGAGAAAACTGCATCTTATGTTTTTAAAAAGAGAGGAAGAGGAGAGAGAGAAGTTTTTATATATTCTTGCGGTTTTCCCCAAAATCCAGAAATCTCATAGAAATCCAAATCTCAAAATCATGAGTAAGTAAATGATAAGTGTCGGCATATGCCCCATAAAACTGCAAGATAACATGAGAATATGAATGCATGAATGTCTAAGTAATAAATGCCATGTCTATACTAGCATCTGAGAGTAATCACAATATTATATATCGATCTAGTTGCTAGCTGATTCTATCAATAAAAGATAATAAGATCTAAAGTGTACGTGACATAGCAATTACCGATGATGATGTGTGTGAGCCGGCAAATAAGTGTGCGTGGAATATGCGCATCATCGGTAATGGTGCTGGTGTCCTAACTGGTAAAGTTTATACTGATTATAGCAACATATGTATGAACATGCAACATTATGATTACAGTGTGAAAGTAAAGACGGATGTGTTTTAACCACTCATTTGATATACAATTATCACTACCACTATATGACTCGAACCTAACCTAGTGTCCATCTACCTCCTAAGGAACTAAACCTAAGAAACTAGTCATTAAGAAACAAGAGTCTACCTAGGTCTGAATTAATATCTCTAATAGTCGGCGATCCATCCTCAATAGCGCCACGTACGTAGTACGGCTTCCTCGAATCAAGAGTGCAGATCAATCATCATATCTATGCCTCGTATGGTAAAATCCATCGTACGGCATCCCAATATCGGGGTATGGGTCAAGTATCTCCTAGGTTTCTCATCATTAGTATAATGACATCATTAACACATCTCATGATCAAGGTGCTAAATTGTGATCGCATACATCAATCGTATATCATTGCCATCATAATAAGCATCATTAGTTTATCCTCAGAAATATCATGTCATATGTATCATATTATGCTTAAGTCATACTGATATCATATCGTCCTCAAGTTACACCTCTATGATATCGACATCAGGTCACACCTATATGATGCCGTAATCAAGTCATACATATCCCATATCGTGATCAATCACAAGTTACAGTCCGGGTACTATTTTAGAGTCCCATGTACCTCAATATCATCACCACCCATTATAATTTAAGTATACATGTTCATTATCTCATTCTCTAATGATCCGCTAACACTTAATACGACTGTATAGCCAAGAATCACGGCATCAAGCCCGGTTACACTGTTTCATCATACCTCGGATATCATATCACATCAATGTATCCCATATACGTGTTGTATATATATATATACCTATACCTCGTCCTATATATATATATATATACTCATTCACGTATACACCTTGTCGTGTTTCAGTGTGTGCGTGTGTGTGTTTCTACCTGAAACCTACGAACCTCTTCCAAGGTATTCATCTTCTGATATGTCTTCCTAAATCAGTCTAGTCCAGCCTAGGGTCATTACTAGGGCCCTACTTATTAAGAATTTAGGGTCACATCTGGTTTCCTAATGTCAATAAATACTATTCCTATTCTACGTTGCGGGGGTGCTAAACGCCATCCACCCGACTTCCCCCCGTAGATATGCATCTACTCACCTGGTCCATGTCTGCCGAAGACGGTGTCGCCATCCTCCTCTTCATCGCCCGCAGTCCACGTGAGGGGTACCTAAACGCAAACATATAAATAGTATCGTAAACGAGATCACATACGAAAGTCAAACGATACAAGGAACAAGCATAGGTTAAAACCTATGTCCCGTCCACGCAAAAGAACCAAATATCGCTCGATATCGGTGTGCAAACTCCGATGGATCTAGATAAACATCAGCAAATAACTCATAGTTTTAAAACACATTATTTATATTATAAAACATGATTAAATCCATCGAAACCCTAAAATCCATCAAACCGTCCAATTTCGTAAAACACGAAAATGCCAATTTACCGTTTTTCATCAAAACTTGACATTTAAATGAAACCAATGGTCATAAAACTCATTAAATAGCATAACTAGACTATACAAACCATTACTATATTTTTATTACACAAATTTGTATTAATTTAAAATTTCTAGTTTGCAACATTTAACAACTTTCAACATTTTTCAAGCAAAATACCACAATTCCACCACAAAACGTGATTTTGCATGAATTAATGTATTAAACCACAATTCATGATGATAATGATTTAATGAAACCATAAATTATATTTTTAATCTCATTTATTTAGGAATTTCTAAAATCTAGTTTACAAAATAGCAATTTTTATCATAATTTATCAATTATCAATAGAAACTAGCAATCAATTTAAGTTTCCATTCCACCAACAAGTTAATACACTTATTAAGACCACAGTCTAGTGTTACAAATATTAATTGAAATTTTATTTCACCAAAAATTATGTTTTATAGAAACCTAGTTAGCAAAATTCCTAATTTAAATAATTTTAAATGAAAAATTTACAATTCAACAACCATGCAAGATTTTCCAATTCTAAATGTGTTAAACTAACTATTATAACCCTAATTAATTAATAAAAATCATAACTTGAATTTACAAACCCTAACTTGAATTTTAAAAATTGAACATAGAATTAATTCATTAAATCTAAACATGCTTAAAAGAAACATCTAATAACAAATAAACAAAAGAAGGAAATTTATACCTCCAAAATATGAAATCCAAACAAGAAAATGAGCCTCCAAAATGCATGCTTTCCATCTCCAAATTCCATATAAAAATGAACAAGGAATAAAGGGTAGGAAATAAATAGGATTTTGTGGATTTTTAATTGAATTTTTAAAGGATTTTTGATGAATTTTGGAGCAAAATAAAATGAGGAAAATGGGGGCTACCATGGGGGGTGAGGCCGGCCATTTTTTTGGAGGTGAGGGAGAGAAAGAAGAGGGTGAGAAAATGTGTAGAAGTCTCCACCAAAATATCACTTCATTATGGCTTTTCATGCATTTATTTATTTTTCTTTTATTTCTTTACTATAGCAACTCAAGAAAACTCTAGAAAATAGGAAAAATTTGCAAATAAATTTTTCATGATACACACTAAATTATAACATGCCATGGTTCATTTTTACAAATTAAAACCATTCAAATTTGTAATTTACACTAATTAAGTGTAAAAATAAAGCTTATGTTAATATTTAAAATAATTAATTTAGGAAAAATATTTAATTAAACTAAAAATTTATAAGTGGATAAATAAACACCATTTACTAGTAATTACATAATTAAAATAGGTATTTTTGAAATTATAATGAAAAATAATCACGGTTTAGTTTTATGAAAAATACATTTTACTTTACCGAAAATCACAAAATTCACTTAAACAATTTTATTCATTTAATTATTTATTTAATTATTTTTAAAACGTTACAAAAGCAATCACCCGGAAAGAAGCAGTGTGCCAGCAAAGCTGCCAAGGAAACCCGTATGGCAAAATCTGCAAGAAACTGTGGCACAACGGGAGTGAGTTGCCGACTTATGAGTAGAAAACATCACCGAGAAGAAATCGCATGTATGACTCAATCCTATGTCATACGATAGTAATATCCTTAAAATGATATAACCCTGACCATCTACACATAAGTGTAAAATCAAGTGCTCGTGTCAGTGCCTCAGATAGCAACATATCATATATATGATGTATGAATGCATGAAAACAGAATACAACTGAATGAGAAAACTGTTTTCTTATCTCAGTGAGATATCTATAATAAAATCGAAGTATCATCAATGAAATCAATAGGGAATCAGTGTCTAGCATCGACAAAAAATATATATCTCAATATCTCAATATCTCAGGCTCTGGTAATCCGGACTGGCCTATATCATCAAATCTCAATAACTCAGGCTCCGGCAATCTGGAATGGAATATACTCCGATCGGTATCCTCCGGATATCTGTCGATTCACAAGAAAATCACCGGTCGGTAGTGCTCTCCTGCCAGGATCAACGCCATCATCTGCGACCATCTTGCCCGGGGGTACCACACCGGGTCTACCATGCACCCACAGACGGTTCATCCTCCTCCTTGAATCGGATGTATGATACTACTCAAGAGCCGAGAAAACTCATGGTGGACACCTCTCAAATCATATCAGGAGAAAACCGCAATTTTCTATCTTTAAAATGACAATAAGTTTATAAAATCTTTGCGGTTTCTCCAAATCCAGAAATCTCATGGAAATCCGAAATCTCAATCTCAAGAGTAAATAACAGTAAATTACCAGCATAAAACTCCATAATATTGCATGACAATTGAATATATGAATGTATCTAATGTCAAGCAAGGAATGCAATAATTAAACTAGCATAATAAAGCAATAACATAATGGAACTATCAACTAGCAAGTTAGGTCAATGAAATAATATTCTGTCATGATCCGAAAGTACGGAACGTGACCGACACTTAGATTACGAAGCGTCTAGAGGCGCAACGTAACCTAAGTAAGCCGAAGCCCGGAAATTTAAACCATAAAAAGAAGAAGAAGTAAAGGAAAACATGTAGAAAACAAGTTTAAAAGCAACATCCAATTTTCTCAAAAATTTCGGCAGAGTATCCGTTGTAAAAACTGGCCCCAAACGGGTACAAACAAGAATAATATATATACAAACAATAAAAAGCATCCCCAAACGGGAGCTAGCTCTAAGCCAAAAGGCGGAAACTACCACATCAATGCACAATAGTATACAACGCTAAAGGGCGAGGCTTAAAACTCAAAAGAAAACAAAACCACCAGATATCATAATAATACAAGCGCGACTGTAAGGTCGAAATAAACAACTGATCCAGTAACCTATCAAGTAATACAAGTTTGGTTGATGGAGTTTTCTAGATACAAATGAAATAATAAAAATACAATGGCGGTCCAGATACAAGTGAACCAACCTACCGTGCAAATCACCCTGAATGAAAAGATGTGCCAGGAAAACCTGTACATCGAACCTGTAATAAAATTTGGCACAACGGGGGTGAGTTTCCAACTCGTGAGTTGAAGATATCTGCGAAAAGAAATCGAATGCACGGCGCTGTCCTAGGTCATAATAATATACTAATATACTGCTAGTCATCAAGTAAAGACAGGATAATAAGCTACGTGTAAGTGCAAATGCTCCGTGCTCGTATCAGTGCCTCATATAGAACTATATCATGTGAATGAGTATGCATGCACCATGAATGTGAAATAACCAATCCTGAAATCTAGATATATCTGTATAAGAAATCTTTAACTTTTATCATGGTAAAATGTGTATAGAAATCTAAAATATCAACGATGAAATCCATGGAAATCCGTGTCAAGCATCGACACAAAACATTTAAATCTCAAGTCTCAATACCTCATAATCTCAATGTCTCATAGTCTCAATATCTCGGGCTCCGTCAGTCCGGATCGGCCCAAATCATCAAATCTCACGACAACGGTCGGTATCCTCCGGATATCAGCCGCGCCAGACATCACCGGTAGGTAGTCCTCCCCTGCCAGGCTCATCGTCTACAACTCGATCTTCTTGCCCCGGGGTACCATACCGGGCCCACCAAGTACCCGAGACGGTTCATCCACTCCTCGAATCGGGTCTCGAAATCCAACAGAAAACATGAAATCTCATGGTGGACGACACATACTTCACGAGAAAACCGCATCTTATGTTTTAAAAAGAGAGGAGGAGAGAGAGAGAAGTTTTTATATATTCTTGCGGTTTTCTCCAAATATCCAGAAATCTCATAAAAATCCAAAATCCCAAAATCATGAGTAAGTATATGATAAGTGTCGGCATATGCCCCATAATACTGCAAGATAACATGAAAATGCGAATGCATGAAATGTCTAAATAATAAATACCATATCTATACGAACACCAGAGAGTAATCACAATATTATATCGATCTAGCTGTTTGCTGATTGTATCAATAAAAGATAATATGATCTAAAGTGTACGTGACATAGCAATTACCGATGATGATGTGTGTGAGCCGGCAAATAAGTGTGCATGGAATATGCGCATCATCGGCAATGGTGCTAGTGTCCTAACAGGCAAAGTTTTATTCTGATTATAGAAACATATGAATGAACATGCACCATTATGATTACGGTATGAATGTAAAGACGGTTGTGTAATAACCACTCATCTGTGATATACAAGTATAACTACAATTATATGACTCGAGCGTAAACTAGTGTCCATCTACCCTCCTAAGGAACTAAACCTAAGAAACTAGTCAATAAGAAATAAGAGTACACCTAAGATCTGAATCCATATCTCTAATAGTCGGCGATCCAGCCTCAATAGCGTCACGTACGTAGTACGACTTCCTCGAATCAAGAGTGCGGATCAATCATCATATCTATGCCTCGTACGGTAAAATCCATTGTACGTCATCCCAATATCAGGGTACGGGTCAAGTATCACCTACGTGTCTCATCATTCGTATAATATCATCATAAACACTTGTCAAGATCAAGGTGCTATACTGTAATCACAAACATCAATCATATATCATTGTCAGCATAAATATACATCGTTAATTTATCCTCAGAAATATCATGTCATATGTATCATATTGTGATTAAGTCACACTTAGATCATATCGTAATCAAGTCACACCTATATGATATCGTAATCAAGTCACACATATATGATATCGAAATCAAGTCACACCTATATGATGTCGTAATCAAGTCACACCTATATGATATCATATCAGAATTTCAGGCACAGGTTACGGTCCGGGTTCTATTTCAGAGTCCCATAAACTTCAATATCATCACCACCCTTTATTATTGTTCAAGTATACAAATCCATTATCTCATTTTCTAATGATCCGCTAACATCATTACACGACTGTATAGCCAAGAATCACGGCATCAGCCCAGTTATATTGTTTCATCCCCGTGTATCATATCACATCCTTGTATCACATATACGTATTGTGTATATATATATATATACTACACCTAGTCCTATATATATATATATATACACACACGTATACACCACGTCGAGTCTCAGTGTGTGCGTGTGTGTGTATCTACCTGAAACCTACGAATCTCTTCCAAGGTATTCATCCTCTGGTATGGTCTTTCTAAATCAGTCTAGTCCAACCTAGGGTCATTAGTAGGGTCCTACTCATCAAGAATCTAAGGTCACGTCTGGCGTCCTAATGACAATAAGTACTATCCCTGTTCTACGTTTGCGGGGGTGCTAAACGCCATCCACCCGACTTCCCCCCGTAGGTATACATCTACTCACCGGTCCTTGTCTGACGAAAATGATGTCGCCATCCTCTTCTTCATCGCCCCCAGTCCACGTGAGCGGTACCTATACGCAAACATATATATAGTATCGTAAACTGAATCACGGACAAAAGTCAAAACGACGCACGGAACGCGTATAGGTTAAAACCTATGCCCCGCTCATGCAAAAGAACCAAATATCGCTCGATGTCGGCGTACAAACGCCGATTGATCGAGATAAACATCATCAAAAAACTTGTAGTTTAAAAACTCATTACTTATAATATAAAACATGATTTAATCCATCGAAACCCTAAAAATCGATCAAATCGTCCGATTCCGTAAAACCTGAAAACACCAATTTATCGTTTTACTTCAAAACTTGATGTTTAAAAGAAACTAATGGTCATAATATTCATTAATTAGCATAACTATACTATATAAACCATCACAATATTTTTAACACCCTAATTTATATTAGTTTGAAAATTCTAGTTTGCAAACTTGCCCGATTTCGATACTTTTAAGGAAAATTTCACAATATCACATCTAAACTGAATTTTGCATGAATTAATGCTTTAAAATACAATTCATGATGATAATGATATAATGAAACCATAAATTTTATTTTAAATTTCATTTATTTAAGAATTTCCAAAATCTAGTTAGCAAAATCGCATTTTTATTAGTATTTTTCCATTATCAATAGAAACTAGGAACCAATTTAAGTTTTTCATTCCACCAACAAGTTAATATCCTCATTAAAACCACAATCTAGTGTTACAAACATTAATTGGAATTTTATCTCACCAATATATACAATATATAGAAATCTAGTTTGCAAAATGGATTAATTTAAACAATTTTGGATAAACAATTTACAATATATCATCCATACAAGATTTTCCACTTATAAAAATGTTAAACTAGTTATTATAACCCTACTTAATTAATAAAAACCATAACTTAATTTTATAAACCCATAATTGAATTTTAAAACTTGTAGATAGAAATTATTTATTAAATCTAATTATGCTTAAATGAAACATCTAATAACAATAAACCAAAAGAAGAAGATTTATACCTCCACAACATGAAATCCAAACATTAAAATAAGCTTCCAAAATGAATGTTTTCCTTCTCCAAAATACATGTAAAGATGAGCAAAGAATAGAGGGTAGGAATTTATTTGGATTTTGTGGATTTTTTATTGAATTTTTGATGAATTTTGATGATTTTTAATGCAAAAATGATGGGGGGGGGGAATTTTGGGGCTGCCCATGGAGGTGAGGCCAGCCATGAGGTGAGGAAAAGAGAGGAGAGTGAGAAAAGGTGAAAAAAAGTGTAGAAGGTTTCACAAAAATATCACACAATTAAGTCTTTTCATGAATTTATTTAAAAATTCTTTATTTTCTTCACTCCATTTGACCTAGAATGGTCTAGAACCATTGTAAAATTTTGAAAATAAATTTTGCATAAAACACACTTGATTCTAAGATGCAATGGTTCATTTTTTCAAATTTAACCCATTCAAATTTGTAATTTACACTAATTTAGTGTAAAAATAAAGCTTATGTTAATATTTAAAATAATTAATTTAAGAAAAATATTTAATTAAACTAAAAATTTATAAGTGGCTAAATAAACACCATTTAGTGGTAATAACATAATTAAAATAGGTATTTTTAAATTTATAGTGAAAAATAATTACGGTTTAGTTTTATGAAAAGTACGTTTTACTTTACCGAAAATTATAAAATTCACTTAAACGATTTTATTTATTTAAGTAATTATTTAATTATTTTTAAAATGTTAAAATCTTCCCCCCTTTAAGAAATTCGGTCCCCGAATTTAAATTAAAACTCCCCCCAATTACTAAAACATTCAGCCAAAACACTCAAATCGTCGGGGCTCCGAAATCATCAATACATAACAAAAATCAACTCCGTCAAGCATAACACAAGCATCGAAGTTATAGCGAAAATAAAATACCAAAACCCAATACGAAAACCAACATAATATACATCAAAACTACAACCTATATAATGTGCGCATCATAGTAAAATCGTCCAAACATCTGGATAAAGAAGCATGCAAGAACCCCTTTTGAAAATCGCCGTGTGATGCACGTGCCACGGCATAAGTAGCGGACGTTTATTTTAAAAAAAATAGCTATATATATATATATATATCTTTTATTTAACATACACGTCCCACCTTGTTACCAAATCAATAGTAATGATTATAAAAACATACAGATCAAACTGAAATCAATCTCAATCACATCATAAAAATATCATGTGCGTCCGGTACGCACTGAAATCGAAACCAAATACAGATGCCATGAATTCACACAAAAACAAAACTGAGTGCAACAGGTGTGCACCAAAAACATCTGTCAAGTGCAACGGGCGTGCACGACTCTAATATTAGGTGCATCTAATCTGCACAAAACCACGATTTAGTGCATCTGGTGTGCACAAATCGTATCAGGTGCACCGAATGTGCGCAAGAATCTCAATCAGGTGCACATGGTGCACAAAAACATACACCGAATATCAAAATCGAAATCACAGTACGAAAATGCATGAAAACTAGGTCGAAGCATATGTCAAAATCATGTGTAACCCATATGCATGAAATCAAATCAAAATCTCAAAATGTATAAAACCAAATCGAGTGTACTGGGTATGTACAAAACAACATCAATACAACTGATATATGAAGCACGAATAGAATGTAATGAATGCACACATAAGAAATACCAATCGTAGAACAAAATCCTCAAAATACCAAAAAAAAATCCAATCAACGGAAATATGAAATTCAAATCACCAAATCACAATCGTAAACACTATCGTCAATGTGCGCATCTTTCCCCCTTTCCTCTGATGTCGACTGTTTCGAACTTGTCTCTTTATAGGTGTGCTGACTGCGCTACCAACGGCAATACTCATATCTAAAGTCTCCCACGTAGTCGATCCCATCACCTGATATCCGGACTACATTAAACTTTTCGATCGATCCATCAAAATCCCATAATTCCCCGAGAGCTCAACACTCAAGTACAGTTTAAAAATATCCGGTACATACCCCAGCATCGATGGTCCAGCCGTAGAAGGGCAAACCCAAGCCTCACTAATGGCACCGCGGAACTGCCGTAAACCCTAAGGTTCAAGGGCGTTCTCGTGGTCATTATGTCGAGTTAGGGTTTCATTCTTCTAGAGGGTCCATCGAAATACCTGCATGTTCTTCCGAATACTTTAAACTTAGGAAAATGGGTTTCTGACAATCATTCGAATCCTTTAACTTCGTCTGGACGACATGTGAATACCCTTCTCCCGCACGCTAAACAATGCTTCAATCCTCAAGAATAACCGATACCCTAATGGTTATCGCATTCGAGCCGCAGCTCTTTCTGCCCGTGCGCCCATGGTAACAGAAACCACCCTCCGATATCGACGAAGATAGATCAAAGGAACGAATAAAATGCGGTGCAAACAAATGTACATCCTAAGGCTACTTAAGAAGAGTAGCGTATCGTAAGTATGCCGCGGATCATACCCACGGTACGTCACTCTACCTAAGTCGCCTACTCCATCAACCAAGGGTCACCCTAGACATATACAAGGTTAAACCTAGCGCTTTGATACCAACTTTGTCACGACCCGAAAGTATAGAACGTGACCGAAACTTAGATTACGAAGCGTCTAGAGGCGCAACGTAACCTAAGTAAGCCGAAGCCCATAAATCTAAACCATAAAAAGAAGAAGAAGTAAAGGAAAACATGTAGAAAACAAGTTTAAAAGCAACATCCAATTTTCTCAAAAATTTCGGCAGAGTATCCTTTGTAAAAACTGGCCCCAAACGGGTACAAACAAGAATAATATATATACAAACAATAAAAAGCATCCCCAAACGGGAGCTAGCTCTACGCCAAAAGGCGGAAATAACCACATCAATGCACAATAGTATACAACGCCAAAGGGCGAGGCTCAAAACTCAAAAGAAAACAAAACCACCAGATATCATAATAATACAAGCGCGGCTCTAAGGTCGAAATAAACAACTGATCCAGTAACCTATCAAGTAATACAAGTTTGGTTGATGGAGTTTTCTAGATACAAATGAAATAATAAAAGTACAATGGCGGTCCAAATACAAGTGAACCAACCTACCGTGCAAATCACCCTGAATGAAAAGATGTGCCAGCAAGCTGCCAGGAAAACCTGCACATCGAACCTGTAATAAAATTTGGCACAACGGGGGTGAGTTGCCAACTCGTGAGTAGAAGATATCTGCGAAAAGAAATCGAATGCACGACGCTGTCCTAGGTCATAATAATATACTAATATGCTACTAGTCATCAAGTAAAGACAGGATAATAAGCTACGTGTAAGTGCAAATGCTCCGTGCTCGTATCAGTGCATCATATAGAACTATGTCATGTGAATGAGTATGCATACACCATGAATGTAAAATAACCAATCCTGAAATCTAGATATATCTGTATAAGAAATCTTTAACTTTTATCATGGTAAAATGTGTATAGAAATCTGACATATCAACGATGAAATCCATGGAAATCCGTGTCAAGCATCGACACAAAACATGTAGATCTCAAGTCTCAATACCTCATAATCTCAATGTCTCATAGTCTCAATATCTCGGGCTCCGTCAGTCCGGATCGGCCCATATCATCAAATCTCACGACAACGGTCGGTATCCTCCGGATATCCGCCGCGCCAGACATCACCGGTAGGTAGTCCTCCCCTGCCAGGCTCATCGTCTACAACTCGATCTTCTTGCCCCGGGGTACCATACCGGGCCCACCATGTACCCGAGACGGTTCATCCACTCCTCAAATCGGGTCTCGAAATCCAACAGAAAACATGAAATCTCATGGTGGACGACACATACTTTACGAGAAAACCGCATCTTATGTTTTAAAAAGAGAGGAGGAGAGAGAGAGAAGTTTTTATATATTTTTGCGGTTTTCCCCAAAAATCCAGAAATCTCATAGAAATCCAAAATCCAAAAATCATGAGTAAGTATATGATAAGTGTCGGCATATGCCTCATAATACTGCATGATAACAGGAAAATGCGAATGCATGAAATGTCTAAGTAATAAATACCATATCTATACGAACACCAGAGAGTAATCACAATATTATATCGATCTAGCTGTTAGCTGATTGTATCAATAAAAGATAATATGCTCTAAAGTGTACGTGACATAGAAATTACCGATGATGATGTGTGTGAGCCGGCAAATAAGTGTGCGTGGAATATGCGCATCATCGGTAATGGTGCTGGTGTCCTAACAGGCAAAGTTTTATTCTGATTATAGAAACATATGAATGAACATGCACCATTATGATTACGGTATGAATGTAAAGACGGATGTGTAATAACCACTCATCTGTGATATACAAGTATAACTACAACTATATGACTCGAGCCTAAACTAGTGTCCATCTACCCTCCTAAGGAACTAAACCTAAGAAACTGGTCAATAAGAAATAAGAGTCCACCTAAGGTCTGAATCCATATCTCTAATAGTCGGCGATCCAGCCTTAATAGCGTCACGTACGTAGTACGACTTCCTCGAATCAAGAGTGCGGATCAATCATCATATCTATGCCTCGTACGGTAAAATCCATTGTACGGCATCCCAATATCGGGGTACGGGTCAAGTATCACCTACGTGTCTCATCATTCGTATAATATCATCATAAACACATGTCAAGATCAAGGTGCTATACTGTAATCACAAACATCAATCATATATCATTGTCAGCATAAATATACATCATTAATTTATCCGCAGAAATATCATATCATATGTATCATATTGTGATTAAGTCACACTTAGATCATATCGTAATCAAGTTACACCTATATGATATCGTAATTAAGTCACACATATATGATATCGAAATCAAATCACACCTATATGATGTCGTAATCAAGTCACACCTATATGATATCATATCAGAATTTCAGGCACAGGTTACGGTCCGGGTTCTATTTCAGAGTCCCATAAACTTCAATATCATCACCACCCTTTATTATTGTTCAAGTATACAAATCCATTATCTCATTTTCTAATGATCCGCTAACATCATAACACGACTGTATAGCCAAGAATCACGGCATCAGCCCATTTATATTGTTTCATCCCCGTGTATCATATCACATCCTTGTATCACATATACGTATTGTGTATATATATATACTTACACCTAGTCATATATATATATATATATACACACACGTATACACCACGTCGAGTCTCAGTGTGTGCGTGTGTGTATCTACCTGAAACCTACGAATCTCGTCCAAGCTATTCATCCTCTGGTATGGTCTTTCTAAATCAGTCTAGTCCAACCTAGGGTCATTACTAGGGTCCTACTCATCAAGGATCTAAGGTCACGTCTGTCTTTCTAATGACAATAAGTACTATCCCTATTCTACGTTTGCAGGGGTGCTAAACGCCATCCACCCGACTTCCCCCCGTAGATATACATCTACTCACCCGGTCCTTGTCTGCCGAAAATGATGTCGCCATCCTCTTCTTCATCGCCCGCAGTCCACGTGAGGGGTACCTATACGCAAACATATATATAGTATAGTAAACTGAATCACAGACAAAAGTCAAAACGACGCACGGAACGCACATAGGTTAAAACCTATGTCCCGCTCATGCAAAAGAAACAAATATCGCTCGATTTCGGCGTACAAACGCCGATTGATCGAGATAAACATCAGCAAACAACTTTTACTTTAAAAACTCATTACTTATAATATAAAACATGATTTAATCCATCGAAACCCTAAAAATCGATCAAATCGTCCGATTCCGTTAAACCTGAAAACACCAATTTACCGTTTTACTTCAAAACTTGATGTTTAAAAGAAACTAATGGTCATAATATTCATTAATTAGCATAACTAGACGATATAAACCATCACTATATTTTTAACACCCTAATTTATATTAGTTTGAAAATTCTAGTTTGCAAACTTCCCCGATTTCGATACTTTTAAGGAAAATTTCACAATATCACATCTAAACTGAATTTTGCCTGAATTAATGCATTAAACTACAATTCATGATGATAATGATATAATGAAACCATAAATTATATTTTAAATTTCATTTATTTAAGAATTTCCAAAATCTAGTTAGCAAAATCGCATTTTTATTAGTATTTTTCAATTATTAATAGAAACTAGTAACCAATTTAAGTTTTTCTTTCCACCAACAAGTTAATATCCTCATTAAAACCACAATCTAGTATTACAAACATTAATTGGAATTTTATCTCACCAATATATACAATATATAGAAATCTTGTTTGCAAAATGGATTAATTTAAACAATTTTGGATAAACAATTTACAATATATCATTCATACAAGATTTTCCACTTCTAAAAATGTTAAACTAGTTATTATAACCCTACTTAATTAATAAAAATCATAACTTAATTTTATAAACCCTAACTTGAATTTTAAAACTTGTAGATAGAAATTATTTATTAAATCTAATTATGTTTAAATAAAACATCTAATAACAATAAATCAAAAGAAGAAAATTTATACCACCACAACATGAAATCCAAACATGAAAATAAGCCTCCAAAATGAATGTTTTCCATCTCCAAAATCCATGTAAAGATGAGCAAAGAATAGAGGGTAGGAATTTATTAGGATTTTGTGGATTTTTTATTGAATTTTTGATGAATTTTGATGATTTTTAATGCAAAAATGATGGGGGGGAAATTTTGGGGCTGCCAATGGAGGTGAGGCCGAACATGAGGTGAGGAAAAGAGAGGAGAGTGAGAAAAGGTGAAGAAAAGTGTAGAAGGTTTCACAAAAATATCACACAATTAAGTCTTTTCATGAATTTATTTAAAAATTCTTTATTTTCTTCACTCCATTTGACCTAGAATGGTCTAGAACCATTGTAAAATTTTAAAAATAAATTTTGCATGAAACACACTTGAATCTAAGATGCAATGGTTCATTTTTTCAAATTTAACCCATTCAAATTTGTAATTTACACTAATTTAGTGTAAAAATAAAGCTTATGTTAATATTTAAAATAATTAATTTAAGAAAAATATTTAATTAAACTAAAAATTTATAAGTGGCTAAATAAACACCATTTACTAGTAATAACATAATTAAAATATGTATTTTTAAATTTATAGTGAAAAATAATTACGGTTTAGTTTTATGAATAATACATTTTACTTTACCGAAAATTATAAAATTCACTTAAACGATTTATTTATTTAATTAATTATTTAATTATTTTTAAAATGTTACATATTCTATAAAGTGTATGTGACATGGCAATTACCGATGAAGATGTGTATGAGACGGCAAGCGAGTGTACGTGGAGCATACGCATCATCGGTAATGGTGCTGGTGTCCTAAAAACAGGTTTCATACTAGCTAACGAAAATACATATAAGCATGCAATGCGATGTGAAACGCAATAATAAATGGCAATGAAAAGTAAATGCAACAATAAGGAAAAATATGTTCCTGTATACGAGTCATACAGTTTTTGGTATCTGAAGTCGCACGAATCGTGGTGTTTAGAAAATAGGAGCTACGGTGTTTTTAAGAAAATGTACGTCCTTTGAAATATCCATAGTATCCCTTGGTCTGTCTTAAAATATTCACGGTTCGTTAGTTTTAGAAATAAGTATGACTTGCCTAGATCTAACCTCTACTAAGTAAACTACAGGACTAAACTAACAGACCAATCGAAAGGGTAAGGAAAACCATCTAAGTCTGAGTCGATATTTATATCTAGTAGTCGGTAATCCCGCCTCAATAGTATCACGTATGATACAATATATAATATGACATCCTCGAGTCAAGAGTACGGATCTATCATCATAATTATATCTCGTATGGTAAATCCATCGTACGACATCCCAAATCTGGGTATGGGTCAATATCACATATAACTCATAATTTATCTGGTATCATTATCATCATATTCTGAATTGGGGGTACTGATCTAAAGTCTAGTACATTCAGATACCATCAACATATATATATGCGTGTGTATGAAAACACATCACCTAAATATCCGCTATAATATCTTGTCGTATCTCATAATATGAACCAAGCCACATCACCGATCTCGTGGCATCATGCTCAGTCACATCAACTCATCTGCAAGTACAATATACTATCCTCATCATCCATGTATATGTATACATACACACACACGCACACACACACTCTCACACATACACACACATATACCCATATATGCACAAGTAAATCAAATGTATGCATGTGTGTGTGCGTGTGTGCAAATCTTTACTCTAGGGTTTCGCGACTAAGAAGCTAAACTAAGTTACTTCTAATTACACTAAAACTAACCCATGAACACCTAAAACCTATCTTGATAATCATTAGTCTCACAAAACACACACACACACACACACACACACACACACACACACATACGTATTCGTATACTACACTACGAAATTGCGGGGGTGCTCTACGCCATCCACCCAACTTCCCCCGTAGATATATATCTACTCACCTTGATCCTTGCTTGCCGAAGTCGATGTCGCCAACCTCTTCTTCATCATCCGAAGTCCACGTGGGGGTACCTACATATCACACGTAGTATCGTAAACCGAAATTGCATATGAAAACCAAAACGGCATGCATATCACACCTAGGGTAAAACCTATGGTCTACACATGCAAGAATAACCAAACAACTCTCGTCGCTGACGTACAAACGTCAAACGAC
This sequence comes from Agapanthus africanus, assembly GCA_030015575.1. Classification (NCBI taxonomy): domain Eukaryota; kingdom Viridiplantae; phylum Streptophyta; class Magnoliopsida; order Asparagales; family Amaryllidaceae; genus Agapanthus; species Agapanthus africanus. Next base: position 342,022,871 of record CM057346.1, on the reverse strand, counting down.
GGGACACAATATAAAATACCAAATCCTAATTCATTAAAAGCCACAAAGCGAAATCAGAAACTATGAAAAACACTTACAGATTTGCCTCAAGTGATAATTAGGACATTTTGCATATAGGGGAGCTCTAATTAACTGATATAGGAGCTGCAGATGAAGCAAGAAACCAAAATGGGGTACCCAGGCCGCAAATTGCGGCCTCCCAGGTTAAATCTGCGGCCAAATAGTGATATTGGGATCTCAAGTGTCGGGGTTACCTTCCTAGGTGCCTGCACATCCCTCAGTCTTCGCTAAATATTTTTCGGATGCCCCAGGTGATAGCAGGTCTCAAAACAACGTCACAAAACTCACTAAAATCCGATATCGGGGTTTCTAAGTTTGGGGTTTGGGGTTCTAGTCTCAGGTTTTGGTCCAATATACTATCACTAAAGGGAATTTAAGGTCAATACCAAGTCAATTACACTATCTCAATTCAAGAATTCCCCAAAACCCTAACTTGGAATTTCTTAACCTCACTAAACATCACTAAAACACTTCTAAACTTAACTAAGTGCTAAAGTAAACAATTACTACACTAATGGTAAAGGAATTATCTCATTTGGAAACTCAAGAATTTTCTTGAGTTGCCCCAAGTCTCCAAAATCCAAACTTTCTTAGTCCAAAATACTTGAAGTAAGCTTGTGCACATTTTTATTGAAGGAAATTGGGTGTTTTGATGTGTTTTTGATGGTGAAGTGAAGTGGTGGAGGTGGTGGAGGGAGAGGGCAACCAAGGGTTGAGAGGGAGAGGGAAAAAAAGATGAAGAGAATGGAGGGAAAACAATAGGAGCAATGGTCAATGACCCTTCACCTCTCTCTTTCTTCTCCCTCTTGCCCATACCCAATTCTTTATTCCTTTTCTTTTCTTTTCTTTTCTTTTCCCCTCAATTAAAACCAAACCATGCATGAAAAATAAAGAAAAAGCCATGGTAGAAAATGTAAAAATGTGAAATATGACATGGTGCATGTCACATGCACAAAACACCATCAATGTGTGATTAGTGAAATCTAATCGAGTTTAGCAATAAACTTGTATATAATTAAATATAAAAATTTATAATTTGCCTAAATCATATGAATCCCTCCAAAAATCATCATTCAATTAATTTTCCAATATTTCCCAAATTATCAGTATTTAATTATATCATAACATTAAGATATTCATAATATTTATTATTTTAATTATGTAAATTCCTAAAAATAATATTTTATTTTTCTGAAATGTTACAAGTTCCCTGGTGACATGTGTGCAGGTTAGTCAATCGACTTGAGATCGTCATTTTTCTCGTGTTGGTTTCCACTGTGCTTTGATTACTACCCTACCACGGCTCAAAGGAGTCGTGCAAACAGGTTTTAGTTGGGTACAGTCCCAAAACACATGGAGGCAGTGAGTGCATCGTCAGGGGATTCGTCTCTCCCAGTATTGGGGGTAGATGTCGCGTTGTGCACGTCACCAGAAATCCTTGGCCAAGGTAGTCAGGAATTACTAATCTAGGATTGGTAGTTTCTCAGGCGGTGATGGGTCTCATACCGACACTGAATGTCAAGTTATTAGGAGTTTGACTTTATCCACCCCCTAGACTGGATATGCGATACTTATAGATGAACGGACCGGACTGTACAGATATTGTCACTATCAGGCTCAGTAGGGTTTCAGGATGAGTTTGCTCGTCGGCCTCCCTTTCGCTCAATACCTGGGCAGCCATTACGTACAGCTAGTGCCACTGACGTTGTTGTGGTTAAACCCACTGCCAGCGTATTGACGAGTCTTTAGAGTCCCACACAGAAGGTTTCCCAGGTTCGGACAAAATGTTGTAGAGGTCGTATGGTTTTATGGCAGGGTTCGATCATATTCGTTCACTTGTGGACGGATCATGATCGGACGGATAATACTAGTGGGCTTTGGTTTAAGCCGGATCCTAGTATTATATTGTTGGATTACTTTCGTCTCATTGTATTCGTATTCAGTCGGAATACGGATGCGGATGTGTATATACGGATGAGGGGTATTCTTGTAATTCGTTATAAGATTTCTTTAGTTGATGCCATTTCTTTTTGGGATTAAACATTTTGGTTTAAATGTTTAATTGGTGGAAAATGTGAGTGCAAGTCTTGGCTTGGTGCATTGATGTAGCATATGCACTTGGTGACTCATTGTATTGGGTCATTGGTGGTTTTTGTTTTGGCTAAGATTTTTTGTGTGAGTATTGTGAGATATTTAGTGAGCAAAGTCAGATCTTTTTATAGGTGTGAAATTCTTTAGTCGCTTGCTTACAAAAGATCACACAACACTTTCTTCACTTGCCAAAATGCTTGCGCTCATACTTTCCACTCTTGGCTTCTTCTTCAACCTCCACCCATACCCTCTTATGAGTTGAGAATCCTTAGGTGTTTTGAGACAAAGTATTCACACACACACTCTACTTCATCTTGGCTATCTAGGCTAGCAAACTAGATACCCGAGTTCCTTCGGTTTAGAGGAAGGCGCCCATATTACGAACCCTCGACGTGGATCTTCTTCGATGTGGGGAGACCGAAGATCAAACTTGATCGGGGAAGCCGTGAGGAGTTTGGGATAGAGGTTGAAGTCCGAAGGACACGGATCGATCGGTATAACCTCTCTAAACTCCTTTCATAGAACTAGTATCGGGTTAATGGTACGATCTCTCAATTAGGGTTCCGTTAGCGCCGGGTTTTAAAAGTTTTTGTTTCGCATTTGGCCACGGATTGATGGCCGGGGCGCTGCCGTAACCCAACAGTTTCGAGACTGGGCATCGATACTCCAGAGTAGACTAGTGTATACTGATCGAGACCCTGACGAGGGGCGATGGCCGGTCTCATAAGCCATTGGTGTCAGTTTGTTCACCTAAGATGTATACAGGTGCTCATTGGGTTATGAGTACACCGGACGGACACGCCGGGAACATGCTAGTTGGTATTATACCTATTGTCAGATAGCAGTTCCCAGGTGACATTTGTACAGGTTAGTCTATCGACATGAGATCGTCATTTGTCTCGTATGAGTTCCCACTGTGCTTTGATTACTACTCTACCACGGCTCAAAGGAGTCGTGAAAACAGGTTTTAGTTGGGTATAGTCCCGAGCCACATGGAGGCAGTGAGTGGATCTTCAGGGGATTCGTCTCTCCCAGTATTGGGGGTTGATGCCGCGGTGTGCACGAGTGACCATCACCAAAAATCCTTGGCCAAGGTAGTCGAGAATTACTGATTCGGATTAGTAGTTTCTCAGGTGGTGATGGGCTTCATACCGATACTAAATGTCAAGTTATTAGGTGTCTGACTTTATCCACCCCCTAGATTCGATATGCGATACTCATAGACGAACGGACCGGACTGTACGGATATTGTCACTGTCAGGCTCAGTAGGGGTTTCAGGATGAGTTTGCTCGTCGGCCTCCCTTTCGCTCAATACCTGGGTAGCCGTTACGTACAACTAGTGCCGCTGACGTGATTATAGCTAAAGCTACTGCCAACGTATTGACGAGTCTTTAGAATCCCACACAGAGGGTTTCCCAGCTTCGGGTGAAACGATGTAGAGGCCGTATGGTTTTAGGGCAGGGTTCGATCAGATACTTGTACTTGTGCATGGATGATGTTCGGACGGATAATACTAGTGGGCTTTAGTTTAAGCCGGATCCTAGTATTATATTTGTTGGATTGTTTTCGTCTTTTTGTATTCGTATTCTTCGGAATACGGATGCGGGTATGTATATACAGTTGAGGGGTATTCTTGTAATTTATTACAAGATTACTTTTAGAAGATTACACCTCATCATGGTTTAGACCTTTTAGAATTAAAAGGTTATTGAGGTGTAGGATGAGGTGTTTATTGCATTTTTGTGGCATGGCTTTGTAATGACCCATGGTTACTTTACTAAGCATGCTTAAGGTTTTGTTTATTGTGAGATTATTGTTAACTTGAGATATTTTGGTTTACTCTAGATATTTTGGTGGCATGGGATATTTTTTATGGATGGCATCATTATTTATTGAATAATCTCACAACAAACAAAAGACTTAGGCATCATTTTTCTTGAGTTGCTCTCAACACCTCATCCTCATGGCATCTTCTTCTTCCTCTAGCTCCACCGAAACCCTCTCATGAGTTGACAATCCATGGGTGTCTTGAGACAAATTAATCCTTCATCACTCTCTATTTCATCTACGGTATCTAAAGTAGCAATCTAGGTGCCCTAGTTGCCTCGGATATGAAGTTGGAGCTCGTTGCATAGACTCTCGGGTGGATCATCTTCGATGGAGGGAGACCGGAGATCAAGCATGATCAAGGAAGCCACGAGGAGCTTGGGATGATGGTTCAAGACCGAAAGACACGGACCTATTCGGTATAATCACTCTAACCTTATGCTTTTTTTTTGTTTATCTAGGGCTTATGGGACGATCCGTAGACTAGGGTTCCGTTAGCGCTAGAAACCCAACAGCCTCTAGGGCATACATATTCCCAACATAACTAACAAAACACCCATACATAAACCATTACATAATTAAAGTAGGTATAATTGTGTTTATGTGGAAAAATAAAAAAATAAAAAATAATTATAATTAGGTTTTACGAAAAACACGTGTTGTGTTACTAATTATCGGACAATTAATCTAAACGATTTTTAAAACGTTACAATCTTCCCCCCTTAATAAAATTCGGTCCCCGAATTTAAAATCTAACTATGCGTACCTTCAAAGAGATGGGGATATTTCTTTCTCAACTCATCCTCGGCTTCACACGTGACCTCTTCGTTGTTTGGGCCATGCCAAAGAACCTTTACGGATGGTATGACCTTAGACCTCAGTTCTTCACCTGCCGATCCAGAATGACTACCGGCTGCTCGGTGAAAGAAAGATCGCACTCCAACTGGATCGTCTGATACTGAATCGCGTGAGAGGGGTCATGAAGGTACTTGCGGAGCATCGATACGTGGAACACGAAGTTAACATCTGGGAAGCTGGATAGAAGAGCCAAACGATAAGCAACTGTGCCGACATGCTCGAGAATCTCGAAGGGACCCACTTATCTGGGACTAAGCTTCCCTTTAATTCCGAATCTCATCACGCCCTTCATTGGAGAAACCCTCAAGAAAACATGATCACTTATAGTGAATTCCAATCTGCGACGACGTCTATCCGCATAAGATTTCTGCATACTCTGGGTCACTCTCATCCTATCCCGAATAACCTGGATCTTCTCAGTCGTCTCCTGCACAATCTGCGGTCCCAAAACACTGCTCTCACTAAGCACTGTCCAACAAACCGGTGATCGACATCTCCTCCCATATAGAGCCTCGAAGGGTGCCATCTGAATTGTCTCCTAGAAGCTGTTATTGTAGGAGAACTCTATTAAGGGAAAATGACGATCCCAACAGCCACCGAAGTCTAGAATGCAAGCTCGGAGCATGTCCTTAAGAATCTATATGGTACGCTATGATTGACCGTCGGTCTGCGGATGGAAAGCTGTACTGAAACTCAGTTGGGTGCCCAAAAGCCACCTGATGTCTCTGCCAAAAGCGGCTGGTGAATTGAGTGCCTCTGTCGATGTCACGGCCCGAAATTTGGCACGTGACGGCCCTAATACTACGCAACGTCTACAGGAGTAGCGTAGTAAAATAAAGCCAAAACCCAGCAATCTAAACCATCAAAAGGAGCAAGAAAGTGATAATAGTATTTTCAAAACCTTTGAAATCACAACCCAAATTCTTTAAAGTCTCACTTTTATTCCTTAAAATTTTGGCAGCACCCCCTTTGTAAAACAAGCCCCCAAAATGGGTACAACATGAATATAAAGTAAAGCATCCCAAACGGAAGCAAAATCCATGCCCAACGGCGGAAAACAAACACCACAACAGATATACGACGCCGTAGCGAAGAAAGAGACGATATAAATAAAACTGCATAAAAACCTCCAAGTCACAAAATAATATACAATATCGTCCTCACACCAAGTCTCTAAGTCATACATAATACTGGTAGATGGAGAGTACATGGATACAACGAATATACAATACAACATCGGATAACCACAAAACCCACCTGGACAAAACTGCATACTGTAAGGCGAAGTGGTATCCGCAGCCAAAAGATGATACGAAGGATGAAAATAGCCTGCCTCTGACTATCCTGAGGAACACCTGCAAACACTGTGGCACAACGGGGGTGAGTTGCCAACTCGTGAATAGTAAATAACATATGCAGGTAATCGCGAGTATGCACGTACAGCGCGAATCTAACATAAGCATCTAATAGCAATGAATGGTTATATGTAATGTATCAATCATGAAAGGTACGCTAGCAGGTACTACTAATACATGAAGCAATAATATGACAATCTGTATGCAATAATCATGTAAGGTACACTATCACATACTACTAATACATGAAGCAGTGCATAAACAATAAATGTGGAGTATGGAATAAAACATGTCATTTCCAAGAAAATCCTAACCTCGTGGTAGGACCAAAATCGAACAAGACAATCAAATTCCCAATTTCCACAATTCAGCCCCTAAATTGGCTCTCATATCATGTAAGTCTCATATATCCTTAATGTACAACATCAATATATATCTCATATATCCTGAATGTCCAACATCAAGTATATCTCATATATCCCGAATGCACGACATCAATATATCCCACATATCCAGTGTGTATAATATCAGTATAAAGTAAGTTTCATATAAGGTGAGTGTCTAACATCGACACCAAAAACATCATGAAACAAGTGTCCAGCATCGACACCAAAATACTGATCTCTGAGGCGCCATCACCTAGGACTGGCCCTCCAATGTCATGTACGTACATCCTAATAACCTGGGTAAGCACCACCCTCAATCTGCAAGGCATGTACATACATAACCTCGATCGATATCCCCCAGATATACGTCGAGTCCAAATACTGTCACCGGATGGCAAACGCCCCTAGCCGGGCTCAACGGCAAGGACCTTCGATCTTCTTGCCCCGGGGAACCAACCGGGCTCCACCATGTACCTGCATACGGCCCACGACACCTCGTCGCATGGGGTATATATAAGCTCTGAACCGAGAAATCTCATGGTGGAAGCTGAAATATCATATCAAGAGAAACCGGGTTTTTCAAATAATGCATAATTTCATGAAACAACCACAGTCCTCAAATCCAAAAAACATCAAGTAGTGAATATGTATGAATGCATGAATCAATACACATATATTAGCGTCGCATTCCACTAATATTGGTGTAAATACATATATAACAGCGTCCCACTCTACTGTTATATATACATAGCAGTAAAAATATTAGAGAACATTATATGACATCTATGAATGTAGTATATGCAATATGAAATAGTAATATGAGCATATAAAGGAAAAACCACTATTTAACTGCAACCAGTTAAATAAATATATCACATGGTTCCTGATTTCCCTGAAATCAGATGCAACAATATAGACAGGTGAACATGTAGCTATAACATGGTATGCGTAACCATGTCGGTATAGCAAGATATGTGTGTCCATATATAAGTATGTATGATGTCAAAGTAGCTGTAGCAAGGTATGTGTTTATACCTATCCATAATACCTTCCAGGTATTGTTAGTGTATATGCCCTAGGGGCCATTATTGTATCATACTAGGTTGTATATTACTTAATGGAAGCTTGGGATATTCACAGTTGTATATACAGTCTTGCTAAAAATGGTAGTATGCTACTTGGTTTGTGTCTACTTTAATATATGCATATGTTTCTTGTAACATATCACTTATACATATCAGTAGAGCCCATAGGTTCTTTGCTTGATTACCAGCGTTGTGATGGCAGTCGCACTAGTGGGGGTTGGGTAGTCTATAAGCAACATTCTATAACTGTCCCTAGTCATAGGATTATCGAGACAGGGCGTCGATACTCCAGAGTAGACTAGTGTGTACGCTTCTCATCTCAGTTGGGAAGATGGTCTGTCCCATAGCCATCAGTACGTTGTACTGGAGATAGTATACAGGTGCTCGTTAGGTTACGGGTACACCGGACAGGACTCGCAGGGGAACTGTTAGATGGTATTATACCCGTCGTCAGTTAACAGTTCCTGTAGGGTTCCTAGGCACACTAGTGAGGTCTCACAAGGCATCGAACATGCCAATTTCAAAAAATACGGTGCCGAGAAACCCTAGACTACGGATCGTTAGCTAGATATCTAGGCGAAAAAGGAAACTAGTTTACAATTAAACTAAAGGAACGGAAATACAACCTTTGTAGATCCGTTTCTCCACCTCCATAGCTCCATGATGAAGTCCTCTCCGCTGTCCAAAAAGAATCCGGGCTCTAACGTCGGCTTCATCGGAGAATAGGCGAGCTAGGTCGTCGATGTCCATGCCGAAGATGATCTACGTCGAGGCATCGCTAGATCAAGCTCCAACTTCACCAAGTCATGAAAACTTATGAAGGAAACACACTCTACTACTTGGCAAGAGGAAGAGGATGAAGAAATAGGAAGTGGGTAGACTTTAGAATTGGATTTCTCACTCATTTGCATCAATCACCATTGATGGAGGAAGGTATCTTCATGAAGAAGAAGAAGAGGAAGAAGATGATAAATATTATGATAAGTTAAAATCAAATAGAAAAGAAAATTCAATCTTATCATAACACTTACCATAGTTAAGTGTAGAGAGTTAACTAAAGTTAGTGAGTGGTTAGGGTTTGGCATAAAACAAAAATGGTGGACTTTTCAAAAGTTCAAGAAACTTCAATAAAAGAAATAAATAAAGCCACCATTTTCCTTTTGCCAAAAATAAATAAAACAATAAATAAATCATTTAAAACCCTTAACCATTAACTAACTATGGTTTAAACATACATTTAACCAAGTATTGCATGTATCATCAAACATGATACAAGCAAGTGCACAAAATCATATCGCATATGCAATGCGCACACCCGAATGAGAAAATCCATTTAAAGTGAACCGATACTAGTTAATGCAAAGTAATATATCAAATATATAATTATGCATTAAATCATTAAATCAACTCTTGATTTAACGATCCGGTCATATCGTATATAACCGACTAGTATCCTTTGTATCGGTTTATCGAATCAATCCTTGATTCGATAACTAGGGTATATCGCATATAACCTAATTGATACATTCATCGCGAGAATGGAATACGGTATCACATACACGCATTATTCTCGGTCCCGCACATATCTCATATGCGCTCCCATTTCGTTTCGCTTGAGCCAGGAAACCTCTGTGTAGGACTCTAAAGACTCGTCAATACGCCGGCAGCAGGCGATGATCATATCAAACACCCACAAGCCGCAAGCGGTCTGCTAAACGTAACGGCCACCCGGGTATTGAGCGATCTGAAGATCGACGAGCAAGCCCGCTCACACTCCAGTGAATCCAACCAGTAACACTACCGTACAGTCCGGTCTGATCGTCTGATATGTCGCATATCTCGCCTAGGGGTGGTAAACGTCAGACCCCAATAGCTCGATAAGTCGTGTCGATATGAGGTCTATAACAATTCGAGAAACTACTGGTAACACTTACCAGTAAATCTCAGCAACCCTGGCCAGGGATTTCCTGTTATAGCCAATCGAACACAGCGCAACATCAACCCCCTATACCGGGAGAGACGAATCCCCTCCTATCGCTCATTGCCTCCATGTGACTCGGGGCTGTACCCAAAAACCACCGTTTTGCACGCCCTCTTGGACGTGGTAAGATGGAAATCAAAGCACAGTGGGAACCACACAAGACTCTATGACGATCTCGGGTCAACAGACTACTCTGTACCAGTGTCACCAGAGAACTGCCATCTGACGTGAGGTATAATACCATCTGGGAGTTCTCGGCGAGTCCGTCCAGTGTACCCTGTCTCTACTGAGCACCCGTATATCATCTCCGATGTCAAACACCAATGGATATGGGATCATCCATCGCCCATCTGTATGGGTCGAGAAGGTATACGCTAGTCTACTCTGGTATATCGATGCCCCGTCTCGATACACCCACGACTAGGGACTTTGAAGGATGTACTTATGGACTACCATGTCCCCACTAGTATGATCCGTATCATAGTCCAGGTAGTCAAGTACACATCCTAAGGGCTTTACCAATATGTAACAGAGATACAATCAGTATACACGTTAAGGTAAAGAGCAACCAGATAGCATACTATCATGTCGAGCAAGAAAGTCCTCCCTATATATGTCCCAGCATCCACTACAATATACATCCTATGTACAGTAATGGCCTCTAGGGCATACATATAACTAACAATCTCCCACTTGCACTAGGGCCATCTGTAGCAGTGGTTGTGGTATCTCATACTCAACCATCCCATAAAAGTCTCTCTCTGGGAACAGGCCTTTGTGAGTGGATCCGCTGTGTTGTCCTCTGAATCTACTCTCCAAATCTCGATCACCCTGGAGATCATCCATCTCCATGATCAGGTGACACTGCCTTAGAATATGTCTGGATCACTGATGGGACCGGCGTTCCTTGGCATAAGCCACAACTCCATTGTCTCACAATGGTAGGAACATAGTTCATCTCATGAACCTTTATACATCCAAACAGCCTCTTTGGTAGTATCTTAAGTAGCGATGTATCCTGCCTTTATCGTCTAGTATGTCACGGTATCTAGCTTGGAACTCTTCCAACATACCGGCCCTCCACTGAAGGTAAAGACAATGCCTGTGACTGACACTCAGTCGTCTTTATCACCTTGGAACCCTTCCAGTGATTCTCCCCAGGATCGATTGATACCGTCTCACTACAACTAGTGAGTATCCTAACATCCAATTAAATCTATCGCATAGATCCAAAGCCAGGATTTAGGGGGTATCATTTTGATCCTATTATGGAGAATTCTTGTGATAATCGGAGATTGACCCGGCGTAGCATAGGAAACTACTTCCCTATCAAGAGCATGTCATCCACGTACTCTACGAGGATCATCACCATACTCCCTACTACCTTTTTGTTTATACAAGGTTCATCTACCATTTTGATGATGTCAACTTCTTTGACTAATCCATCAAAACAGATGTTCCAACTCCGCGATACCTGCTTTATCCTATAAAGCATCTTGCACACGTTTCCGCTGCTCCCACTGTCTACGAGGCCCTCTGGCTGTGTACTTATAGACTCCCTCTTCTAAAACATCATTTAGAAAAGCTGTCATGACACCCAACCACCAGATATCGTAGTCATGGTATGTAGCCGTGGCAAGTAGGATCTGGATGGACTTAAGCATAGCTACTTGAAAAGGTTTCATCATTATCCACACCTGGTCAATGATGCAAACTTTTAACAAGTCTAGCTTTGAAAGTCTCAACTTTTCCATGTACACTAAGTAATCTTCTCAAGATATACCTGCTCCTGATGGGGATTTAACCCTTCAGATATAGCAACCAAAGTCCATACTTTGTTGGTGTATAAGGATTCCATCTCAGATCGATAAACATCCAGCCATTCTTACAGAGTCTCACTCTTGATGGCCAGCTCGAAACTAGTTGGGTCATCATCTCATGATGCATTCCTCGCTCCCACTGTCATAGAGAAACCGAAGTATCTCTCAGGTGGGTGAGGAACCCTACTAGATCGGCGGAGAGGCTAAGGTTCGTTGGAATATACTGCATCCTTTGGTTCTATCAAATCATCAGCTGCAGTTTGTATAGCTGAAACCTTTCCAGTTCTACATTACAGACTTTGCCTCGAGCTTGTCCGGATTTTTCTTTCAGACATAGGCCGGTCAACCCCAAATCTTAAGAAACTTAAGATATGGGCTCTTCCATTTACATATCACATATGAAGTGGTAGGCTACTGATTTGATTTGAAACCTATTCAATAGTTATGCAGCTTCTCAAGTGCATAACACCTAAAAAGGAAATAGGTAACTCAGTAATACTCATAATAGAGCACACCTTATCATATAGGGTGTATCTGCTCCGCCCCGATATACCATCGTGCTATGGTGTATACAGAGGAGTAATGCTGAGAGAGAATCTCATTCTCCTTTAGAATAATCCAGGATTCCGTGCTCAAGTATTCTCCTCCTTGATCTCATCAAAGGACATAACACTTTTACCCGTATTGGTTCTCTACTTCTAACTTGTATTCTGTGAATATCTCAAAAGGTTCGGACTTGTGTTTCAACAGGAACATAGGTCTGAATCTCGAAAGATCATCAGAGAATGTAATGAAGTAAAAAGAACCGGTCTTGGTATATGTAGACAGGGGACCTTACATACATCATCATGTATCATCCCAAGAGTTTACTAACTCTTTCTCTGTTTTCAGTAAACGGAGCTATGGTCATCTTATCTTTGTGACATGACTGGCAAGTTTCATAAGATGTAAATTCAAACAGATTTAAATATGCATCTATGTGGAACTTAGCTTGTCGGGTCGCATTGATATGACCTAGTCTACAATACCTCAAGAAGAATTCGTTCATTTCTGAACTCTTCCTCTTGTGTGTGTTCCGTATACTAAGAACTGTAGTTTGATTTAGAACATCAACGCTTTTAGATAACGTGCCTGAACCGATCAACCTTTGATATAGGAAATGTTCAAAACATTATCCAACAATACAAAATTTTATCATTTCTTTACTAATAAAGAGACTGATATGATTTTGTATATCAGGTTCGGTATCTAATAACATTCGTTCAGAATCAATGTATTGTAATACAGGGTGACAGTGACCGACTGACTTGGCTGCAACTCTTGCCCCGTTTTCTGCCTCATGAAACTTATCACCCGTTCTCAGTTCTCTATCTATCTGTAGCCCTATGTAACAGATTACATATCTGGGATCCTGATCTGGTATCACATACCCAGGACGTAGAAGATACAGAGAAACAGTTCTTTGTAATGAACACACCCGAAGATGATGCATCAGCATGCACTCTCTTCGTTTGGGCGGCACGGGAATTCTGGTAATCCCCTATTTCCTGCTCTGTCTTATAACAATTATAAGTTGGAGCGGGACCAACGTTCCCCAGCTCAGTATAGAAAGCGGGTTCGGTCAATAATCCGTATTATTATCTTGATTAAGGCGTGATATGGTCGCTACCTGGAGAGAGAGAGAAGAAAACACTCAGCGTGCGCTCTTGCAAGAATAGATTGGTTATTATTTTATCTAATCAGGATGGCTCCCACTGCTTTTTATCAAATCTTCCTTCAAACCCAAAAAGGAAAGACTAGCCGGGATTAATTACACACTACAAGTTCGCCAATCTTTCAGCCAGGCCAGTGTCGGTACTTTGAGGGAGGTCCCCCGTGCTTTCGCACAAACCTAATTAATGTAAACCTCATTTTCCCAGAGGCGTAACCTCGTTAACACCTTTCTAGACACCTACTTGATCGGCTAATTGTAATGTATAAAACTCTCCCAGGAGTAACTCTTACTCGCAGCAGGTATCGGGATCCAACTATCTCATAGAAGGTATGCAATCTCATTGCAAATTTCAACACTTGAAATTCCCGATAATATTTTGCCCCTAGCGTCCTATGACCTTGACGCAGGCCAACAAACCATAGTCCGCTAGTCAAGTTCAACCCGTTATTTCCTGATTGAATTAAACCCACCCGCACGACCCTTGACGCAGGCCAACAAAGTCGCACGACTACCCTAATCCAATCACATCATATGCTTATGCAGATAAGCACCAGTTAGCTACCGCACACTGCGCCTTGACGCAGGCCAACAAACGTAGCACGAATACTAACTACTACTTATCTGAAATGACGGAGGGCTACGACAGGTTTTTCTGAAAACCTATTGCGTAATGAACTTGATATCGTTGTAGAATCAAATGATTTTAAAATGGAGTGCTTTTGAGGCTTTTCTAGTTTTGCTAAAGGAGTCACTCCCGGTGAAGGGATCGTCGGTCCTTTCCTCGTCGAATGAGGTGCGGGATATATCATATATATCACTGTGCAAAGCAAAAACACTTAAAAGCAATCAAAAGACAAACCGAGTGTGTAGCATCTGCCAGTTATTGCTAAAGGAGTCACTCCCGGTGAAGGGATCTCGGTCCTTTCCTTATCGAATAAGGTGCTGGATATATCATATATACCGCTGTGCAAAGCAAGAACTGTAGCTACCTGTTTTATTTTGAAATTCGATTCTACAACATCTTAGGTTTCTTTTATTTCATTAATCTCATTAATGAAGTCCCATCATTTAAGTACCTAAACATCACAGATAAATACGACGTACACTTATGCCATCCGCATTCGCCTCGATGTCCTCTCGTGCACCGTTAGGTTAGGTAACTAACGGCAGAGCGGGGCAGGGCTAGCGCGGGTGTAAAACATAAGTAACGCCTATATAATATATCATATATACTATATACTGTATCTATCACAGAACATCACATGATCACATCACAGATATCGCAGCAGAAGAAACATATGAAATATTGGATATACTAGGACGTCCGTGTTTTCAATACGAGCCAGTATAAAACACGGATTCCACGGTCGCGATGAATAGCCAAACCCACACCCCTAGACCCCTACGAGAGCGGCAAGCAACCCTACCAATTCTAGAGTTAGGAGACCCGGACTCGACTCCTCGAGTTTGTATCCCACTGGACTCCAGAACCCGGTTACTTGTGCTCCCCTCCTTGGGTCTATCCTAGTGCGGAAAAGTAAATAATATACAAACGGTGACACCTTCCGCAACCTGAAAGTGCCCCAATAAAAGAATATTACATACAAGTTTTTACATGAATGAAAATGAAAAACACTCATCTCACATAAAAACCCCCGGCTATTCAAACACGACGATCCAATATAACATATCCAGCAACACATAACATCACATGTTATCAACGTAAGTAAATATGCGCATCCCAATTGTCGTTGGCATATAGCAACGAAACCGGCGATATCACATATTACACTTACGGTCACAGAAAAGAAAGCATAAAACTACAACAGTTGGAATCCGCAACCACCTCAGACATCGCATGCCTGACCAAATGAATTACTTAGACATCGCATGCCTAACAATTATAAACCCCGCATTTTAGTCTCAAAATCGAAAACTCTTTTCAATATCAAGTCGGGCAATTCAACAAGATTCCCGACATCCTGATCGAATGCTCGTCGCAAACTTTAGTAGACGGTCACACCCCCGATACCGTCGACGAAGTGCACCAAGGCGGAACACCGCTACCGGGGGCACCCGAACGGATGCTTTCGGCGACGGGGTTCTCCTACAGTCACTTGGTCGGGGCTATGGAGTGAGGCTGTCTATTAAGTTTACCCGGCGAGTATCCGCGTACGCTACGTGATTGCGACGGACTTTTGATCACATCAAAATTTCGTGGCAACCGATCAAGTGAGACTAAACTGCTATGTTTATAACATTCATTCAGTTATCTCATAACTTTGTGTGAATTCCAATTATTGTATCCCATTCCGGATAAATAGAAAATGTCAAACTTTCCGATCGAACAATCGAACACCCAAGTTTTTCCGATACAGATCAACACATGAAATATGAGTCTAACAACATTCAGTTCGTGCCTCAGTACCAACGGTCCAGCCGTAGAAGGGTCAAGCCAACGCCTCACATGTGGCACGCCGTACTGCCCCAAACCCGAAGGTTCAAAGGGCAGTTCAAGACGGTCACATAATCGAGTTAAGGTTTGTTGTCTTCTAGAGGGACCATCGTGTTACTTGCACTACTTAGAACGTCGTTAAACTACGGAAAAATCCAACACTTGGAAATTTCCCGACAGGGGAAAAATTGGGTATTTATATCCGGTCGAACTTTTTAACATATTCTAAAATTTATCCGGAAAGGCACATAGACAAAATTTGATAATCCGATCGAATATACGAATCCCCAAAATAACCCCAGAAAATTCAACTCTTGAATTAATTATTAAAAATTCCCAGGAAAACCAGAACCACAAAATAGGAGTTACTGTTCAAATAAAATGGGGCAATGAGACCATTAGGCCGCGGAACCGCCGCACGAGCCAGGCTCGTGCCGCTGATCCGCGGCTGTTCAATGGAATTGGCTCATCAAACTTCACCGTAACTCTTAGATATCCCTGCTGGTTTTTCTGCATATTTTTAATCTGGAAAAAACCACGTTTTTAGAAAAAGGACAGAGAGCATGGAAATTTTGGGTTTTCGGTTCGTTCGGACTTCAAATTCCGTCTAGACTTCGTCTAAGGCTCTAACTAGGCTCTGATACCACTGTAGGGTTCCTAGGCACACTAGTGAGGTCTCACAAGGCATCGAACATGCCAATTTCAAAAAATACGGTGCCGAGAAACCCTAGACTACGGATCGTTAGCTAGATATCTAGGCGAAAAAGGAAACTAGTTTACAATTAAACTAAAGGAACGGAAATACAACCTTTGTAGATCCGTTTCTCCACCTCCATAGCTCCATGATGAAGTCCTCTCCGCTGTCCAAAAAGAATCCGGGCTCTAGCGTCGGCTTCATCGGAGAATAGGCGAGCTAGGTCGTCGATGTCCATGCCGAAGATGATCTACGTCGAGGCATCGCTAGATCAAGCTCCAACTTCACCAAGTCATGAAAACTTGGAAACACACTCTACTACTTGGCAAGAGGTAGAGGATGAAGAAATAGAAAGTGGGTAGACTTTAGAATTGGATTTCTCACTCATTTGCATCAATCACCATTGATGGAGGAAGGTATCTTCATGAAGAAGAAGAAGAGGAAGAAGATGATAAATATTATGATAAGTTAAAATCAAATAGAAAAGAAAATTCAATCTTATCATAACACTTACCATAGTTAAGTGTAGAGAGTTAACCAAAGTTAGTGAGTGGTTAGGGTTTGGCATAAAACAAAAATGGTGGACTTTTCAAAAGTTCAAGAAACTTCAATAAAAGAAATAAATAAAGCCACCATTTTCCTTTTGCCAAAAATAAATAAAACAATACATAAATCATTTAAAACCCTTAACCATTAACTAACTATGGTTTAAACATACATTTAACCAAGTATTGCATGTATCATCAAACATGATACAAGCAAGTGCACAAAATCATATTGCATATGCAATGCGCACACCCGAGTGAGAAAATCCATTTAAAGTGAACCGATACTAGTTAATGCAAAGTAATATATCAAATATATAATTATGCATTAAATCATTAAATCAACTCTTGATTTAACGATCCGGTCATATTGTATATAACCGACTAGTATCCTTTGTATCGGTTTATCGAATCAATCCTTGATTCGATAACTAGGGTATATCGCATATAACCTAATTGATACATTCATCGCGAGAATGGAATACGGTATCACATACACGCATTATTCTCGGTCCCGCACATATCTCATATGCGCTCACATTTCGTTTCGCTTGAGCCAGGAAACCTCTGTGTAGGACTCTAAAGACTCGTCAATACGCCGGCAGCAGGCGATGATCATATCAAACACCCACAAGCCGCAAGCGGTCTGCTAAACGTAACGGCCACCCGGGTATTGAGCGATCTGAAGATCGACGAGCAAGCCCGCTCACACTCCAGTGAATCCAACCAGTAACACTACCGTACAGTCCGGTCTGATCGTCTGATATGTCGCATATCTCGCCTAGGGGTGGTAAACGTCAGACCCCAATAGCTCGATAAGTCGTGTCGATATGAGGTCTATAACAATTCGAGAAACTACTGGTAATACTTACCAGTAAATCTCAGCAACCCTGGCCAGGGATTTCCTGTTATAGCCAATCGAACACAGCGCAACATCAACCCCCTATACCGGGAGAGACGAATCCCCTCCTATCGCTCATTGCCTCCATGTGACTCGGGGCTGTACCCAAAAACCACCGTTTTGCACGCCCTCTTGGACGTGGTAAGATGGAAATCAAAGCACAGTGGGAACCACACAAGACTCTATGACGATCTCGGGTCAACAGACTACTCTGTACCAGTGTCACCAGAGAACTGCCATCTGACGTGAGGTATAATACCATCTGGGAGTTCTCGGCGAGTCCGTCCAGTGTACCCAGTCTCTACTGAGCACCCGTATATCATCTCCGATGTCAAACACCAATGGATATGGGATCATCCATCGCCCATCTGTATGGGTCGAGAAGGTATACGCTAGTCTACTCTGGTATATCGATGCCCCGTCTCGATACACCCACGACTAGGGACTTTGAAGGATGTACTTATGGACTACCATGTCCTCACTAGTATGATCCGCATCATAGTCCAGGTAGTCAAGTACACATCCTAAGGGCTTTACCAATATGTAACAGAGAGACAATCAGTATACACGTTAAGATAAAGAGCAACCAGATAGCATACTATCATGTCGAGCAAGAAAGTCCTCCCTATATATGTCCCAGCATCCACTACAATATACATCCTATGTACAGTAATGGCCTCTAGGGCATGCATATAACTAACAGTTCCCAGGTGACATGAGTACAGCATAGTATTCAGACTTGACACTGCTACTTCTCCTCAAGTGTGTCCCACTGTTCTTAGATTGCTACCCTACCACGGCTTAAAGGAGTCGTGCAAACAGGTAGCAGTTGGGTGCAGTGCCGAGCACTTGGAGGCAGTGGCGGTTAGATAGGATTCGTCTCTCCCGGTATTGGGAGTTGGTATCGCGCTGTGTCAGAGAGCCATTACGCAAAGTCCCTGGCCAGGGCAAGCGAGATTTACTGGTAGGTTCCAGTAGTTTCTCAGGGTGTAATGGGCTACGCCCCGACATGACTTATACCGCTATTAGGGGACTGACGCTTGCTGCCCCTAGGCTCGATATGCGATAGTCTTAGACGAACAGACCGGACTGTACGGAGATTGTCACATCAGGCTCAGTAGGGGTTCGGATGG
This sequence comes from Agapanthus africanus, assembly GCA_030015575.1. Taxonomy (NCBI): domain Eukaryota; kingdom Viridiplantae; phylum Streptophyta; class Magnoliopsida; order Asparagales; family Amaryllidaceae; genus Agapanthus; species Agapanthus africanus. The sequence continues at coordinate 342,003,965 of CM057346.1, read as the reverse complement.
GTTTCATCATCGGCCTTCTTATCGACATCTACCTGGGGACCGTTACGTACAGCTAGTGCCGCTTGCGGTCTGTTGTTAAATGCACTGCCAGCGTAGTGTTGAGTCTTTAGAGTCCCACACAGAGGGTTTCTCTGCTCCAGGCGAAACCATATAGAGGTCATATGGTTTTACGACAAAGGTTCAGACGCACACGTGTTTAAACGCACGTACGACGTTCGGACAGTTTTTACTAGCCGGCTTTGTTTTAAGCCAGATTCTAGTATCGGGTTATTGGATTTATACAGTCTAAAGTTTTTCCGTGTTTTCATGGATAGGAGGGGCGTTCTCGTAATTTGTCGGGAAGCTTCTAGAAGAATGATGACATGGAGGGTAAGGTGGCATTAGCATTTAATGAATTTGTGACTCACTTGGATGAATCATTCAAGTGAGTTAATGAAGCATTTATTGCTTAATGACTCACTTGAGGATTCATTGTATCTATTTAATGAAGCATGATGATAATGCATTTTGATTTATTCATTTTGATTTTCTTATGCTTCATTATATATTAGAAGTGAGAAGCTTTTTCATTCATTCTTATCATCACCTTCTCTCCCCTCAAGCTCTCTCTCTTCAAACCCTAACCCTAACCTCTCATGTGTTGAGATCACGGGTTAGCTAGACTAATACATCCATAACCTCACTCTATATCCCCTAGGTAGCTTAGATTAGTACTTTGAGCAACCTAGTTATCTCAAGTTAGAGATCAAGCTTGGCGTAGGAGCTCTCGGGTGGATCGTCTTTGACTCGAAGAGGCCGTTGAGGTGCCGATTTTCTAAGGAGCCTACGAGGAGTGGAGGACAGCGATGAAGACCCGAAGGACATGCAACGTAAGGTATAACTTCGAATCCGAGTAGTTAAACCTCTCGTAGTTTTCTAGTAACGGTTTAGATACGATTCATGCGCTCATGTCCGTGTTACGAAGCTTTGATAATCGTTTTTCATATATTCCGCCTCCCCGCAAGTTCGTGGGGTGCGTGACATGGACTTACAGTGGTATCAGAACAAACTAAACCATTACTAGCTTGTTAGCAACTAATTAGAAGTTCGATCGACGGAAAACGCGAAAACGAAACCCTGGATACCCTAACAGTTCTGTTAATTTTAAACATGTCTAAAAAAATATTTGATATGCCTTCAAATTCACAGCAGGTAAATATAAGAATTCTGGGAAAATACGGAGTTCTAACTTGGCTTGATGGCCGCGGATCCGCGGCAAGAGTGTGCTTTTGGCGGCGGATCCGCGGCGGAGTCAACCTCGAGTTGACTCTGATTTGCTCTACAATTCATATATTCTGGTGTTCTGTTTTCCTGTATGTTCTGTTTCTACCCAGGTTACTTCAGTACAGGCTTGCTTTTGGGGTAGACACGGAAAATGGTGATCGATAGATGTTCTACGATATTTTCTAATTGGGTTTTTATCTGTAATGTTTAATGTGTTCGTAAACCTCCCCTAACTGCTAGCATGTCGGTTGGAAGGGGGTTGCACATTTCTGAAATGTTTACTGTTTGTGTATATGGACTTGATTGGGATGTTGTGATGATTAGCCGGGGTTTGAGATGTGTTTTATATTCATTCATTCGATGTAAATGTAATATGATGTAATATTCTTTTGCGGGGCACATCCAGGTTGCGGTTGTAGACACCGTTGTATTATTTCTTTTTTACTGTTTTTGCTCCTAGGATAGACCCAAGGTGGGGTGCACAAACTACCAGGTACTTTGAAGTGTTTAGTGGCCTACTCACGTTGTTGAGGGAGACCGCTTCACTTCGGGCACTTGGCGGGTAGTTTGCCGTACTCGTAGGGTCTAGGGTGGGGTAATGGCTATTCATCACAACTGTGTAATCCGTCTTTTATTGCAGGCTCAAAGCAAATGCGGATTGCTAGTATATCCAATAAAGTTCATCAGTGATCTGGAATGCTTATTATTGCATCTGACGAATGTACAATATCTATATATGATAGCTATTAAACGTCACTTATGTTTTACACCCACGCTAGCCCAGCCCCCGCTCTGTCGTTTGTTAAGTAACCTAACGAGTGATGACGGGACCCAGTGGCGAATGCGGATGGCATAAGAGGACATGGTATTTTCGTTGTTTTCTGCAATGATAAGATAAATGATGGGACGCATTATTATAATGCAAAGAAAATAAACCAAAGTTAAATCGTTGGAACAAATTTAAAAGAAACCACTCGGTTATTTTAAAAGAGCAGAATTTTTAATTGCGGAGCTTTAACCACTCCTTTTAAAAAGTATCAGGTTCCTTCGATTATATCAAGTTCACTACGTTCACGGTTTTGCCAAAACCAGTCGTAGCCCTCCGTCATTTCATATAGATAGTCAATAGTATTCAAGCTGTGTTTGTTGACTAAAGTCAAGGCACAGTGTTTGGTAGCTGTTGGATATTCATATGTAGCATAGATAGATGCGTTGGTTTGGGACAGTCGTATTACCTTGTTGACTAAAGTCAAGGGTATGTACGGGTGGGTTCAAATTAACCTGCATAATGACGGATAGAACTTGACATGTGACTTATGATTTGTTGACTAAAGTCAAGGTCATAAGAGCATGGGGCAAAAATCCATATCGGGAATTTCTAAAGAAACCAAAATTTGCAAAGATATGCATACCATTTTGGAGTTTGATGAATGTTGGTAGGATTCCTTCAACATTATCAAACGATGATATTTTGGATCCCGATCCTACTGTGAGTATATACTACTTATCAGGAGATTCGTCACTTAACGATCAATGCTATAAACCAAGTAGGTGACTAGAAAGGTGTCGGCGGGGCTACGCCCCCAGAGAAAAGAGGTTATTTAATTAAGGAACTTCACGAAAGCGTTGGAAAACCTCCCTCGAAGTATCGACACTGGCCTGGCTGAACGGTTAAGCAAGTATTGTACGGTGAGAATAGTCCTGGCTAATTCTTCTTTTATGGTTTGAGGAAGGATTCGAGAAACAGTGGGAGCCATCCAGTTTAGATAAACTTAAAACCGATCTAAACTTGCAACAGCATCATGCTAAAATGTTTTCTTCTCTTTCTTTCATTGCAGTGACCTTGTGACCACACATAGGTTACATCTAGATAATAAATTGACTGAATCTAACTTATATGACTGGCAAAGGTCTGTCCAGATGTCCATTCCTATGACAAGCTGGAACACCCTATTACTACTCAAGATCCCACCGTCCCAGGTCCAGTTTCCACCGTCGCGGATATGGATATCCGTCAGACAAGGGGAAAGGATAAAGTAAAAGCCAAGTGCCTCGTGTTGGCTTCAGTTGATGGTGTATACCAGAAGCAGCACGAGAAGATGGACTTAGTTTCCATCTTTCTCCATAACAAAGATTTATATGGAGAGCAATCTCATATCACAAGTTATGAAACCTCGAACGAATTAATTCAAGCGAAGTTGGTTTTCGGGTCATCTGTAAGGGACAACGTCCTTACAATGACTAGCTATATTGATGAGCTCAAGGACCTGGAGACCACGTTGAAGAACTGGTCAGATACTTACTTGATTCTACAGTCTCTACCTTCTACCCTGAAGGAAATCAGGGAAGTAGAAGGAAAGAGAAGGGCAAATGTTTCAGGACTGGATGTAGTAAAAGAGGGACATTCCTATTGTTATAGGAATGAACATTGGCAGAAGGATTGCAGGGCTAACAAAGCCAGTAGCCAGGATTTGAAGCATGTTGTGGCTTCGGCTTCGGGTGTGTTTATGATAGAGAACTGTATGTCAGTTAACCCTACTTCCTGGGTATTGGATACCGGGTCAGGATCTCACATCTGTAATTCATTATAGTCTCTGAGAAACCGTAGGGTTATCGGGATAGGTGATATGACCCTCATGGTTGCTAACGGAATGAGCATGAATGCTGAATCCGTAGGGGAATATCATCTTGGATTGACAACTGGGCAGATATTGATTCTGCGTAACTGTTTTTATGTACCAGGTATGACTTGTAATATCATATCTGTACCCTTACTTTCTAAGAAAGGATATGATTTTACTTTTGCAAGAGATGTGGTTCACATCCACCTAAATCAAGTTATGATTGGGTCAGGTACATTAGAAAACGGAATATACGTATTAAATCAAGCTCAGATTTTCAGTGTCCAGAACACACTTAAAAGAAAGTCTCTGGAATTAAATCAGGCTTTCTTATGGCATTGTAGACTAGGTCACATCAATGAAAGAAGGTTGACTAAGTTACATAGAGAAGGATATTTGAATCCGTTCGAATATCAATCTTATGCTACTTGTGAATCTTGTCTCATGGGAAAGATGACAAAGACTCCGTTTACTGGATACGGAGTAAGAGTGAGCGAGCTCTTGGGACTCGTACACAGTGACGTGTGCGGTCCAATGTCTACACATGCGCGAAGCGGTTATTCTTACTTCATTACTTTTACGGATGATTTCTCTAGGTATGGATATGTCTTCTTAATGAAGCATAAATCCGAGGCTTTTGAGAAATTCCAAGAATATAAGAATGAAGTGGAAAAACAAACTGGCAAGAGTATAAAGACACTGAGATCTGATCGAGGTGGTGAATACTTGAGTGCCGAGTTCCTGGGTTACTTAAAAGAGAATGGAATTCTCTCTCAGCATACTCCTCCATACACACCACAACATAACGGTGTATCGGAGAGATGAAACCGAACCTTATTGGATATGGTACGTTCCATGATGAGTAACGCTGAGTTACCTCGATCATTCTGGGGATATGCACTAGAATCAGCTGCATATCTTTTGAACCGAGTTCCAACCAAGACCATGCCTACCACACTATATCAGATGTGGAGTGGGAAGAAACCCTGTCTTAAGTATCTTAAGACATGGGGATGTCCAGCTTTTGTAAAGAAGCAGCATGCGGACAAACTTGAGGCACACTCAGTACAGTGTAAGTTTGTGGGATATCCAAAGAACTCCATGGGATATTGTTTCTATTACGCAGAGGAACTAAAGGTTTTTGTTTCTTAACATGCCCGCTTCTTGGAAACTGAATTTTTGGAAAATCAGAAGAATAGGAGCGCAATAGAACTGGAAGAAATTCCAGAACCACAAGATATTACTGAAACCTTGGTAAAACAAGAAAGTTCAGGAGAACCGGACATCCTAGCGCCTATCCGCAGAAGTAGTAGGCAGTCTCATCCGCCTGAGAGATACTACGGTTTTCTCATAGATGGGGATAGAGAGGATTGCATCATTAATAATGATGACCCTACTAGCTTCCAGCAAGCCATTCAGAGCGGCGACACGGTAAAATGGCTGGATGCAATGCGGACCGAAATGGAGTCCATTTACACTAACAAAGTATGGACTTTGGACTTTGCTCCAGATGGGGTAAAACCCGTAGGATGCAAATGGATCTTCAAAAAGAAGATTGGTGTAGATAGACAGGTTGAAACCTATAAAGCTAGACATGTTGCAAAGGGTTTCCGTCAAAGACCTGGTTTGGACTATGACGAAACCTTTTCTCCGGTGGCTATGCTCAAATCCATTCGGGTTCTTCTTGCTATTGCTGCATTCCACGATTATGAGATCTGGCAGATGGATGTAAAGACGGCCTTTCTAAATGGTAATTTGGAAGAGTGCGTCTATATGGATCAGCCAGAGGGATTCATTCAGAGTGGGAGCAGCGGTAAAGTATGCAAGTTGCTTAAGTCCATTTATAGACTAAAGCAGGTATCGCGGAGTTGGAACATCTGTTTTGATGATGTTGTCAAAGAATTTGACTTTGTCAAAAATCCAGATGAACTATGCATATACAGAAAGATTGTAGGGAGAGCTGCAGTATTCCTCGTCTTATACGCGGATGACATTCTCCTAATCGGAAATGATATTCCTATGTTACAGTCAGTCAAAAGTTTTTTGTCACGGAAGTTCTCCATGAAAGACCTAGGTGATGCCACCTATATTCTGGGGATACAGATCTATCGTGATAGATCAAAGAGGATGTTGGGACTTTCGCAGTCCAGGTACATGGACACCATATTGAAAAGATTCAGTATGGAAGATTCTAAGCGCGGTAACCTACCGGCTTGTCACGGAATCACCCTCTCCAAAGATATGTCTCCCAAGACTGATTTGGAAAGGGATCGCATGTCGATTATACCCTACGCTTCAACGGTAGGATCTATAATGTATGCGATGTTATGTACCAGACCAGATGTAGCATACGCATTGAGCGTAGTAAGCCGGTATCAAGCAAACCCAGGGGAGAATCACTGGATAGCAGTAAAGAACATTCTCAAGTACCTGAGGAGGACAAAGGAGATGTTCTTGGTGTATGGCAGAAAAGACCTCCAGATGGAGGCCTTTGCCGACTCCGGCTTCCAGAGTGACAAAGATGACTCCAAGTCCATGTCGGGTTATGTCTTTACCCTCAATGGAGGGGCGGTCTGTTGGAAGAGTTCCAAGCAGGAGACCGTTGCTGACTCAACGATGGAAGCGGAGTACATAGCTGCTTGCGATGCCGCAAAAGAAGCTGTCTGGATGAAGAAGTTCCTCATAGAACTTCAGGTGGTTCCTACCAGTGTTGATCCAATACCTCTGTATTGTGACAACAACGGCGCTATAGCTTTAGCGAAGGAACCCAGGTCCCATCAGAAGTCCAGACACATCTTAAGGCAGTATCACCTGATCAGGGAGATCGTAGATTGCCGGGAGATCGAAGTAAAGAGAGTAGAGACGGAGAATAACATTGCTGATCCATTCACAAAGGCCATTCCTCAGACGCAGTTCGAGAGGCTATTCGAGATGATAGGTCTACGATAAGCCAGCTCATGGCCCTAGTGCAAGTGGGAGATTGTTAGTGTATATGCCCTAGGGGCCATTATTGTATCATACTAGGTTGTATATTACTTAATGGAAGCTTGGGATATTCACAGTTGTATATACAGTCTTGCTAAAAATGGTAGTATGCTACTTGGTTTGTGTCTACTTTAATATGTGCATATGTTTCTTGTAACGTATCACTTATACATATTAGTAGAGCCCATAGGTTCTTTGCTTGATTACCAGCGTTGTGATGGCAGTCACACTAGTGGGGGATGGGTAGTCTATAAGCAACATCCTATAACTGTCCCTAGTCGTAGGATTATCGAGACAGGGCATCGATACTCCAGAGTAGACTAGTGTGTACGCTTCTCATCCCAGTTGGGGAGATGGTCTGTCCCATAGCCATCAGTACGTTGTACTGGAGATAGTATACAGGTGCTCGTTAGGTTACGGGTACACCGAACAGGACTCACAGGGAACTGTTAGATGGTATTATACCCGTCGTCGGTTAACAGTTCCCAGTTGACATGAGTACAGCATAGTCCGCAGACTTGACACTGCTACTTCGCCTCGAGTGTGTCCCACTGTTCTTAGATTGCTACCCTACCACGGCTCAAAGGTGTCGTGCAAATAGGTAGCAGTTGGGTGCAGTCCCGAGCACTTGGAGGCAGTGGCGGTTAGACATGATTCGTCTCTCCCGGTATTGGGAGTTGGTATCGCGCTGTGTCAGAGAGCCATTACGCAAAGTCCCTGGCCAGGGCAAGCGAGATTTACTGGCAGGTTCCAGTAGTTTCTCAGGGTGTAATGGGCTACGCTCCGACACGACTTATACCGCTATTAGGGGACTCACGCTTGCCGCCCCCGAGGCTCGATATGCGATAGTCTTAAACGAACAGACCGGACTGTATGGAGATTGTCACATCAGGCTCAGTAGGGGTTCGAATGGGTTTCATCATCGGCCTTCTTATCGACATCTACCTGGGGACCGTTACGTACAACTAGTGCCGCTTGCGGTTTGTGGTTAAACCCACTGCCAGCGTAGTGTCGAGTCTTTTGAGTCCCACACAGAGGGTTTCCCTGCTCCAGGCGAAACGATATAGAGGTCGTATGGTTTTACGACAAGGGTTCGGACGCATACGTGTTTAAACACACGTACGACGTTCAGACAGTTTTTACTAGCCGTCTTTGGTTTAAGCCAGATTCTAGTATCGGGTTATTGGATTTATACAGTCTAAAGTTTTTTCGTGTTTTCACGGATAGGAGGGGCGTTCTCGTAATTTTTCGGGAAGCTTCTAGAAGGATGATGACATGGAGGGTAAGGTGGCATTAGCATTTAATGAATTTGTGACTCACTTGGATGAATCATTCAAGTGAGTTAATGAAGCATTTATTGCTTAATGACTCACTTGATGATTCATTGTATCTATTTAATGAAGCATGATGATAATGCATTTTGATTTATTCATTTTGATTTTCTTATGCCTCATTATATATTAGAAGTGAGAAGCTTTTTCATTCATTCTTATCATCACCTTCTCTCTCCTCAAGCTCTCTCTCTTCAAACCCTAACCCTAACCTCTCATGTGTTGAGATCAAGGGTTAGCTAGACTAATACATCCATAACCTCACTCTATATCCCCTAAGTAGCTTAGATTAGCACTTTGAGCAACCTAGTTATCTTAAGTTAGAGATCAAGCTTGGCGTAGGAGCTCTCGGGTGGATCGTCTTTGACTCGAGAAGGCCGTTGAGGTGCCGAGTTTCCAAGGAGCCTACGAGGAGTGGAGGACAGTGATGAAGACCCGAAGGACATGCAACGTGAGGTATAACTTCGAATCCGAGTAGTTAAACCTCTCGTAGTTTGCTAGTAACGGTTTAGACACGATTCATGTGCTCAAGTCCGTGTTACGAAGCTTTGATAATCGTATTTCATATATTCTGCCTCGCCGCAAGTTCGTGGGGTGCGTGACATGGACTTACAGGTATATGTATGTATGTATGCCAGATGTACAGGTAGCTATGTCTCATATGTGTCTATACCTATCACAATGGTACAATACCATATAGGTATATGGGTAACTAGCATATAAGTGTACTGGTAAGCTATATGTCATAAGCACAATAAAAATATGAATCAATGTCTCAATGTCCCTAACCAGATAATATCATTTCTATATGTGGGTTGTGCGTGACATGGCAATTTTTGACGGTGTGTGTGGCATACAATCAGTGCTCGTGCATGATAAGCCGTCAATAATAGTGCAGTGTCCTAAGGATACTAGTCCAAGCACAACAATTTACTAAGCAGTAGGGTAAGTGCGCAATTCTAAATATGACATAGAATATGCGACAAGTTAATTCATTTCTAGCCCAGACGCATAACGCCATGCGGGCCATTCCCCTATAGATGTTAAATCTACTCACCAACACTCCTGGCTAAGTGTAGCCAACCACCAGTTTTCCTTTTGTAGCTGTGTCCGAAGTCCCCGCCTGCGAACCTACAAAATTAAGACAATAAAACAAGTGTATATTAATAATAACCCTAAAACACGTACAAATTATCTTAGACCGACTCAACAACACAAAATATACTCTCAAGTGTTCGTATTGTGGCTAACGCGCGTAGCGACACGACGAAAACAACCTAAGAGTAAAACCACACAATATGCACGATTCGTGTCGTATAACGTATCGCGCAAACACAAAACACTACAACCTACGTAAGTGATCCCAGATTTTGCATACAGAGAAAACTAAATAAACAAACAGAACCAAATACACCCAAACCCCAGAATAGAGCTACCCTTAAAAACCCACACCCCAACTCACCCTAGGGGCCGAGGTCGCCGGAATTTCCCCTCCTGTCGCCGGCCGAAATTCGAGCAGGTGGGTTCGTGTCTCAGGTGGGTTCCTATGGTCACAGGTACTACAAAACTACATTGTTTGGTTTTCTTGTAAAATCTCGGGGTCACAGCAGGTCATAGATATCACAAATCGATACTAAAATAAGATATTATGCACAAACCCTAACTTTAAACATTCTAAACTAAAACTAACTAACTACAAAGCACAAAAACTAATTAAAGAAGAGATAGAGATCATTACCTAGCTAAAAGAACCTAAAGATCCAAGCTTCTCCTAGCTCCAAGGCATCCAAGAGGCACAAGTGAAGAAAAAAAGTGATTTTGTGATATATTTTGGTATTTTGAGGATTTAGTGTGCTAGAATTGAAGAAGAAGGGAAGGGAAAAGATCAAGAGCAGTAGAGAGAGAGAGGGATTCGGCCAAGTGAGGGAGGGGAGGGTTTGTGAGGGATTTCCTAGCAATTTCCCATTAAATGCAAAGTTAATGCAATCACACACTCATAAATACATATGCATGCACCTTGACTTTCTTTTTCTTTTCTTTTCATTTACTCTTAAACCTAGTCCACACAATGAATCTAGATATTATTTGGGTTTGGTTTACTCAAGAATAATTGAAGAAAAGATACAAAGAGAAGTTTTCCTAAAATGTGAATACCTCATTAAATAATATTAAAATTGGGAAAAATTTAAATTGAACCAAAACGTCCCATATAACCCCAAAGCTTGCGCACTAGCTTTATTTTAGCTAAACTAGGTGCTGACAAGTCTATATGGTCGTTTGATCACAGTCGGCTTAAAAACAGAAAATACCGACAATTTTACCCAAAAACAGAAACATTCACATAACGATTTCTAAAACGTTACAATCTCCCCCTTATAAAAATTCGTTCCCGAATTTAAAATTCTCACTAAGCGTACCTTCAAAGAGAAGAGTACAAAACTCCCAAATCTCGCTCGCAGCCTCCCAAGTGATCACCTCACTAAACGACTACGTCCAAGAAAACTCTCCAAAGATGGCAAGACCCTTGACTGAAGTTTCTCCACCTGCCGAGCCACTAACACAAATGGCTGCCGGTGAACGGAAAGATCGAGTCCAACTAAATGGTCTAGTGCTGAATCATGTGAGGAAGTCGTGAAGGTAATTGCAAAGTATCAATACAAAGAAAACGAGGTGAATAGTCAAAAATCTGGGCAGAAGTGCCAAGTTATAGGCAACAGAACTAACTCGCTTGAGGATCTCAAAGGGACCTACAATCCTGGGATAAGCTTCCCAAAACTCAACACGTCATTCATCGGAAAGTCCATAGGAATACATGATCTCCCACTGCGAACCCAAGTCTGCGACCATCCTGGTCGGCATAAGACCTCTATCAGCACTGGCTGTCATCATCCTAACCTGAACCAACTGGATCATCTTCGAAGTCTCTAGACTAGCTGGGGTCCAAAAATCCTACTACGCAGAGTTAGAAAAAAAAACAGATTGGTGATCGACATGACCTAATAACAAAACCTAAAGGTTGCCAATTGGAGTGTCTCCTGATAACAGCTATCGAAGGAGAACTCTAACAATGGCAAGTGACGATCCCAACTGCCGACAACAACAAGTACGTACGCACAAGCATAACAAAGAACAACTGAGCAAACTGAGAATAACCGGACAACAAACACCAGAATGAAGTCACACCCTTACTAAATCTGGGTAGACACCACAACGAAATTTGTGGAGATCTGCTCCCATTCCTACTTCGGAACGGTTAAAGGTTGCAACTCTCCAGCCGGTCTCAAATACTCAACCATAGCACACAACCAGACAGACACCTTGAAACGAAATCCAAAACATCACTCTTCATCCCTGTCCACCCGTAACTACCTCACAAGTCACGTTACACAATGGTGGAACTTGAATGAATACAGAAAGCTGACTGATGTGCCTACTCTAGGATTTCACGTCTCTACCCATCAACAGGTACACACAAACGCGTCCCTAAACGTAGCACACACCCTGGTCATAATTCAAGAACTCTGAATCTTACCCTGCCAAACATGCTCAAGTATCTCTAATGAACGAGCATCAGCGGGCTCTGCCTCACGAAAATGATTAAGGAAAAGTGGTCGAGCGCGGACATGAGCAAGCTGTCCCCTCAATAGAGGCGAACCTAAGCTGTACTGAACGATCGCACAAGAACTGTAAATCTCAGAAGACTGTCTCAACAATCAGAACCCGTTGCAGGAAGATGTATATTAAGCTCTGGTGGTCCGTGAAAATCTGACACGACTCTCCAAACAGGGAGTGTTTCCAATTCTCTAACGCAAGACCACCGCGGCCATCTCCAGATCATGAGTGGGATATCCTGCTCGTACTTCCTCCAACTATCGGGAAGCAAAAGCGCTAACTCTATAGTGTCACATCAGTACACAATCGAGCCCCACTCGCGAAACATCACAGTTAAACAACAAAGTCGCCCAAACCAGAAGCAAAGAAAGAACTGATGCAGTTGTCAACCGAATCTCCAACTGCTGAAAACTCCGCACACATGCCGCAGTCCACAGAAAAGAACCTCCTTCCCGGTCAGTTCAGTCAACGGTGCAGCGATACACAAGCAATCCTGCACGAAACGGCGGTAAAAACCTGCTAAGCCCAAAATCTGTGGACCTTTGTCCCGGATATAAGTATGGGTCAAAGCTGTACGGCCTCGATCATCCTCGGGTCCTTACGAAAACCATCTCCAGTAACTACTAGACCTAGGAGTCAACACAATCAAGCCTGAAAGAACACTCCAAGAATCTAACAAACAGCTGGCACTCTCCCAATGTCTGCAAAACAAATCCTCAAGTGCTATTCCTGTTCCTCACGACTCTTGGAAATGACCAGGATGTCATCAATGACACAACAAAAACTGGTCGAGGAACGGCCTGAAGAAATCAGGTTCATCATATACACGATTGCTGCTAGGGCACTGGTGAGTCCAACGACAACACCAAAACACAAAAAGCCCATAGCACGCATAAAAGACGACTTCGGAATGACATCACTCGGAACCCACAACAATGATGACCTGATCCCAACCAAAAACCAACTTACGAAACAAAAGAACATGCAGATTTAGAATACCTGCAAACTCAGCATTGGACGCCCGCGCGTCCCGATGAGTAGAAGCAAACTCCCGAGTCTGCCTTCTACCCGCAACAGGCTGAAATCCTCCTCTCTGCGGTATAGCTGCCTCGCGACTACATAGCTCAGTAAAAACTCAAACCCGATGATCTAAACTCCCGCACCGATAACATCTGGAAGAAAACTGCTGACCATCCTGGGGATAAGAGCTAGACGACTGTCCTCGCCTCAAGCCTTTTGTACTCCCATGACGTGCACGAAACCTGTCACGACGATTGAACCTCTGTCTATGGGCTGGCACACCTGCACGAGTCCTCCTCTGATCCGAAACTCCTAAAGTCTCCGGAAGACACGTCTCGTCAACTGGGGCTGCATCCACTGGTGCTGTGTAGGTGATGGAATATTGTGTGCTGATTGCAAGGAACAACTGGGTAACAGGGGTGACAACCTCCTGTCGCTGCGCTAGAATGGCCTCAACCAATGAACTCATCGTCTGGCGTAAGTCCTGTATATCTGCCACAAGCCTAGCGAGATAATCTGTCGAAGGCGGATCCATCTGCTCCTGTGCAACGAGCGTGCCATCCTGGTCAGTCCTCGTCTCACCCGAGTCTACTATGACCTCGACCCTCGCTGCACCTTTCTGAGTCCCCATAGTCGTCGGCGGCAATGGCTATAAATAGAATATAAGATTCGATAAGAACATGGAAATCGAATCACAAGAATATGTATCATCAAGGAAGGAATTTCAAGAAATTTTTACTTAGGCACTTTAGGCGGAGTACTGCATCGTGAGTATGCTGCAGACATACACACACTACGTTACTCTGCTTAAGCTACGTACTCCATCATACCAAGGTCATCCTACACTCCGAAAGGTAAAACCTAGCGCTCTGATACCAACTTTGTCACGACCCAAAATTTGGCACGTGACGGCCCTAATACTACGCAACGTCTACAGGCGTAGAGTAGTAAAAGAAAGCCAAAACCCAGCAATCTAAACCATCAAAAGTAGCAAGAAAGTGATAATAGTATTTTCAAAACCTTTGAAATCACAGCCCAAATTCTATAAAGTCTCACTTTTATTCCTTAAAATTTTGGCAGCACCCTCTTTGTAAAACAAGCCCCCAAAATGGGTACAACATGAATATAAAGTAAAGCATCCCAAACAGGAGCAAAATCCACGCCCAACGGTGGAAAACAAACACCACAACAGATATACGACGCCGTAGTGAAGAAAGAGACGATATAAATAAAACTGCATAAAAATCTCCAAGTCACAAAATAATATACAATATCGTCCTCACACCAAGTCACTAAGTCATACATAATACTGGTAGATGGAGAGTACATGGATACAACGAATATACAATACAACATCGGATAACCACAAAACCCACCTGGAAAAAACTGCACACTGTCAGGCGAAGTGGTATCCGCAGCCAAAAGATGATACGAAGGATGAAAATAGCCTGCCTCTGACTATCCTGAGGAACACCTGCAAACACTGTGGCACAACGGGGGTGAGTTGCCAACTCGTGAATAGTAAATGACATATGCAGGTAATCGCGAGTATGCACGTACAGCGCGAATCTAACATAAGCATCTAATAGCAATGAATGGTCAATGTAATGTATCAATCATGAAAGGTACGCTAGCAGGTACTACTAACACATGAAGCAATAATATGACAATCTGTACGCAATAATCATGTAAGGTACTCTATCAGATACTACTAATACATGAAGTAGTGCATAAACAATAAATGTGGAGTATGGAATAAAACATGTCATTTCTACGGAAATCCTAACCTCGTGGTAGGACCAAAATCCAACAAGACAATCAAATTCCCAATTTCAACAATTCAGCCCCCAAATTGGCTCTCATATCATGTAAGTCTCATATATCTTTAATGTACAACATCAATATATATCTCATATATCCTGAATGTCCAACATCAAGTATATCTCATATATCCCGAATGCACAACATCAATATATCCCACATATCCAGTGTGTACCATATCAGTATAAAGTAAGTTTCATAAAAGGTGAGTGTCTAACATCGACACCCAAAACATTATGAAACAAGTGTCCAGCATCGACACCAAAATACTGATCACTGAGGCGCCATCACCTAGGACTGGCCCTCCAATATCATGTACGTACATCCTAATAACCTAGGTAAGAACAACCCGCAATCTACAAGGCATGTACGTACATAACCTCGATCGATATCCACCAGATATACGTCGAGTCCAAATACTGTCACCGGATAGAAAACGCCCCCAGGCGGGCTCAACGGCATAGACCTTCGATCTTCTTGTCCCGGGGAGCCAACCGGGCTCTACCATGTACCCGCACACGGCCCACGACACCTCCTCGCATGGGGTATATATAAGCTCTGAACCGAGAAATCTCATGGTGGAAGCTGAAATATCATATCAAGAGAAACCGGGTTTTTCAAATAATGCATAATTTCATGAAACAACCACGGTCCTCAAATCCAGAAAACATCAAGTAGTGAATATGTATGAATGCATGAATCAATACACATATATTAGCGTCCCATTCCACTAATATTGGTGTAAATGCATATATAACAGCGTCCCACTCCACTGTTATATATACATAGAAGTAAAAATATCAGAGAACATCATACGACATCTATGAATGTAGTATATGCACTATGAAACAGTAATATGAGCATATAAAGGAAAAACCACTATTTAACTGTAACCAGTTAAATAAATATATCACACGGTTCCTGATTTCCCCGAAATCAGATGCAACAATATAGATAGGTAAACATGTAGCTATAACAAGGTATGCGTAACCATATCGGTATAGCATGATATGTGTGTCCATATGTAAGTATGTATGATGTCAAAGTAGCTGTAGCAAGGTATGTGTCTATACCTATCCATAATACACTCCAGGTATATGTATGTATGTATGCTAGATGTACAGATAGCTATGTCTCATATGTGTATATACCTATCACAATGGTACAATACCATATAGGTATATGGGTAACTAGCATGTAAGTGTACAGGTAAGCTATATGTCATAAGCACAATAAAAATATGAATCAATGTCTCAATGTCCCTAACCAGACAATATCATTTCTATATGTGGGTTGTGCGTGACATGGCAATTATTGACGGTGTGTGGGGCATACAATCAGTGTTTGTGCAACATAAGCCGTCAATAATAGTGCAGTGTCCTAAGGATACTAGTCTAAGCACAACAATTTACTAAACAGTAGGGTAAGTGCGCAATTCTAAATATGACATAGAATATGCGACAAGTTAAGTCATTTCTAGCCCAGACGCATAACGCCATGCGGGCGATTCCCCTGTAGATGTTAAATCTACTCACCAACACTCCTGGCTAAGTGTAACCAACCACCTGTTTTCCCTTTGTAGCTGTGTCTGAAGTCCCCGCCTGCGAACTTACAACATTAAGACAATAAAACAAGTGTATATTAATAATAACCCTAAAACACGTAAAAACTACCTTAGACCGACGCAACAACACAAAACATACTCTCAAGTGTTTGTATTGTGGCTAACGCGCATAGCGACACGACGAAAACAACCTAAGAGTAAAACCATACAAAGTGCACGATCCGTGTCGTATAACGTATCGCGCAAACACAAAACACTACAACCTACCTAAGTGATCCCAGATTTTGCATACAGAGAAAACTAAACAAACAAACAGAACCAAATACACCCAAACCCCAGAATAGAGCTACCCTCAAAAACCCACACCCCAACTCACCCTAGGGGCCGGGGTGGCCGGAATTTCCCCTCCTGTCGTCGGCCGAGGTCCGAGCAAGTGGGTTCGTATCTCAGGTGGGGTCTTATGGTCATAGGTACTACAAAACTACATTGTTTGGTTTTCTGGTAAAATCTCGGGGTCACAACAGGTCATAGATATCACAAATCGATACTAAAATACGATATTACGCATAAACCCTAACTTTAAACATTCTAAACTGAAACTAACTAACTACAAAGCACGAAATCTAATTAAAGAAGAGATAGAGATCATTACCTAGCTAAAAGAACCTAAAGATCCAAGCTTCTCCTAGCTCCAAGGCATCCAAGAGGCACAAGTAAAGAAAAAAAGTGATTTTGTGATATATTTTGGGATTTTGAGGATTTAGTGTGCTAGAATTGAAGAAGAAGGGAAGGGAAAAGATCAAGAGCAGTAGAGAGAGAGAGGGATTCGGCCAAGTGAGGGAGGGGAGGGTTTGTGAGGGATTTCCTAGCAATTTCCCATTAAATGCGAAGTTAATGCATTCACACACTCATAAATACACATGCATGCACCTTGACTTTCGTTTTCTTTTCTTTTCATTTACTCTTAAACCTAGTCCACACAATGAATCTAGATATTATTTGGTTTTGGTTTACTCAAGAATAATTGAAGAAAAGATACAAAGGGAAGTTTTCCCAAAATGTGAATACCGCATTAAATAATATTAAAATTGGGAAAAATTCAAATTGAACCAAAATGTCCCATATAACCCCAAAGCTTGCGCACTAGCTTTATTTTAACTAAACTAGGTGCTGACAAGTCTATATGGTCGTTTGATCACAGTCGGCTTAAAAACAGAAAATACCGACAATTTTACCCAAAAACGGAAACATTCACAAAACGATTTCTAAAACGTTACAGTCGAATACAATGTAAGTCGAAACACCGTGTAGTCGCACAATCTCATCAACATATATCTGAGCATACTGAGCGAATCCGAAAGTGGTATTTACTGGCAGAAAGTGAGCTGCTTTTATCAATCGGTCTATGATCACCCAAATAGAGTCATACCCTCGACTGGTCCTAAGTAGACCTACGATGAAATCCATAGAGATCTACTCCCATTTCCACTTCGGAATAGGCAAAGGCTGTAATCCTCCTGCAGGCCTCTGATGCCCGGCCTTTGTAACATTTCAGAAAGATAAAATATTATTTTTGGAAATTTATATAATTAAATAATTGTCACGACCCGAAAGAGCATGTGACTAACCCTTGAATCATATGAAGTCTATAGGACTCCATCTAATCCAAGTAAGCCAAAAGCCCAGAAATCTAAAACCTCTTTAAAGAGTATTTGGTAGAAAAAATAGTTTTTAGAAGTAAAGAAAACATGTTTAAAAAAATAAGGTTTTTAAATAACTAAGCCGAATATGCATTTAAAATGTATAGTCTTTTATGAAAATTTCGGCAGAGTTTCCTTTGTAAAAACTGGCCCCGAACGGGGTACAACAAGAATAATATATATGCAATGATAAAAGGCATCCCCAAGCGGGAGCTAGCTCTTCGTCAATCGACGGTCACAACAACGCAAGCAATATAATATACAACGCCGAAGGGCGAGGATCAAAACTCAAAAAGAAACTCAAAATAACATGAAAACCGTAATACTACAACGCGCGACTCTAAGGTCGAAATAATACATAACTGGTTTTCTAAGTCTGAAACAATATACAAGTTTTGGTTGATGGAATTTCTAGATACAATGAATAATACATGTACAATGGTGGTTCTGATGCAAAAGAACCCACCTACCAAAGCAAATCACCCGCAAAGGAAGCAGTGTGCCAGAAATGCCACCATGGAGCCTGTACGGCAAACCCTGCAAGAAGCCGTGGCACAATGGGGGTGAGTTGCCAACTCGTGAATAGAAATTATCTACAAATAGAAATCGAATGCATGACATAATCCTAGGTCAATACGATCAGATATATATCTAAAGCTCAAAAGGATAAGTCTGAAGCATGATAAGGTGGCGATGTACATCTATACATGAGTGTAGCGCCAAGTGCTCGTGCCAGTGCCTCAGGTAATAACAAATCATAAATATGAGGTATGTCTGCATGAAGTAAATATGATGAAGTATCTAAATTGATATCAATACACATATATTAGCGTCCCATTCCACTAATATTGGTGTAAGGACATATGTAACAACGTCCTCATCCCCTGTTATATATACATAAGAGGTATGATCAATGTAATCAAAGTCTGTATGTATGTAGATCTCGCCCACGTGTCACCCAATGACAATAAGCATCATGCATGTAAATATCGTAAAACATATGAATGGAAATATGAGGATATAATCAAAATCATGGAACCTGAGTGCCTAACATCGACACTCGAAAACATCATGAAAACCTGTGCCTAGCATGGACTCGTAAATCCTCATATATCGGGCTTCGTCTGCGGTATCGGCCCTCGGCCCCGGCAGCACGGGTCGGCCCATATCCATCTATCGACTCTGGTCAGTATCCTCCGGATAACCGCCAGATCCAACCAATCACCGGTAGGTAGTAGTCCCTCTGCCAGGCTCACCGTCTGCTACACGCGATCCGTTCTCGCCCCGGGGTACCATACCGGGCCCACCATGTACCCGCAATCGGATCATCCAACTCCTCGAATCGGGTTTCACATGTCACTCTCAGCACCGAGAAAACACAGGGTGGACGCACTGAAATATCATATCAAGGGTAACCGGGTTTTTAAAACAATTACATACTCTCTTTTGAAATACCCACGGTTCCCAAATCCAGAAATATCATGGAAACAACATATCTTAATGCGTATAATCAAAAGCATGATGTTTGCGACATGTAAAAGAAATGCAAGCATATCAGTATACCATGCAACATGGAATAGTAATATGCACATATTGAGGGAAACCGCTCTTTTAAAATAAATCAGTTTTAAAGAGTATCTTGCGGTTCCCAAATCTCTAATCAATTCAGAATCATCTATGTACGTACGAATACGTATGTGTATACAATAGGTATGTGCACGAGTATGAGTGTACAGTAGATATGTACACAAGCATGAATATACAGTATATAGGTACACAAGTATGCCATGCAAGGGTCATATCCTGAATGCAACAGTACTACAGTGTAGTGACATGGCAATTATCGATGATGAAGTGTGTGAGCCGGAAAGCAGTGTACGTGGAATATACACATCATCGATAATTGTGCTGGTGTCCTAACAGCATGGTTGTAATATAGCGATAAACACAAGCAATGCAATGCAAATAGCATGAATATGCGGAAATCGAATAATCAACGCAACAGTAATGAATCTACATCCATATATATATGTCATGTAGTTATTCCATTTGAAATAAGACGAATCGGGGTTTTTGGTAAAATAAGGGCTATGGTGTTTTAAGAAAAGATGCGTCGTCTGAAATTATCCGTAGAATCCCTTTTGCCTATCTTTAAAATATCCCCGATTCGTTAGTGTTGAAATAGGTATGACTCGGGTCGAGTCTAATGTCTACAAGGTAACCTACATCTAACTATCAAGTCAATCAGGAGGGGTATGGAAACTACCTAAATCTGAGTCGATATATATAAATATAATTATAATAGTCGGTGATCCCGCCTCAATAATATCGTGTATGATACAGTATATCCTATGACATCCTCAAGTCATGAGTGCGGATCTATCATCAATATAAAGCTCGTACGGTAAATCGTCGTACGGCATCCCAATAGCTGGGTACGGGTCAATATCATATTCATCTCATCAATTATCCGGTATCCTTATCATCATATCACATAATCTGGGGTACTGATCTAAGTCTGGTACAACTGATACCATCTATATAAGTATGAATGCGTGTGTGAAACACACGTCCGAAAGCTCGCTAAAATCACATGTCGTATCCAAAATACGAATCACATCATATCAGCGATCTTACGGCACTATGCCCAATATCATCGACTCATCTCCAATGTCATCCACTATCATCATCAACACAGTATAAGTATAGCCAGTCAAACACATGTGTGCGTGTAGGTGAAAACCAATTCTAGGGTTCGCGACTAGAAACTATACTAGTTTACTTTTACGCCTTAATCTAACCATAGTACGTCTAATCTAAATATCCACTACACACTATAAACAATCATATATATAACATATACATATATAGTATACCAACTTCGGACTGCGGGGGTGCTATACGCCATCCACCCGACTTCCCCCGTAGATATAATCTACCTACCTTGTGTCTTCATTTGTCGACGTCGCCACGCGTTTGCTTATCGTCCCGAAGTCTTCATGGGGTACCTATACATCAAAGTATCGTAAATGCATATTAAAACCAAGTCAAAACTAAAGCGACACACGAAACCCAAAACGATATGCTAAGGGGCCTATAGGTTAGAACCTATGGGTACGCTTTCAAAACCATCGAACAATCCTCGATATCGTCGTATAAACGCCAAGCATTCGAGGTAAAACACTGATACACAATTACAGAATTCAAAATACGAAATACGGAAACACAAATCAAAACAGCAACTTAGGAAAAAGGCTCCAGATCCTACCCTAGGTCAAATTGGACAATTTTGCACATGCTAGGGGTCTAATATATAGAGGTAGGAGCTACAGAACCAAAACGAGGCAAATTGGTGCAGGTCTGGCCGCAATTTGGCGGCCTGAAAGAGGGGGTAGGAGCTAGGGTTTTGGTGGTAGCTTCCTGGGTGCCTGCACATCTCACTGTCAATCCAAAATAATTTTAGGAGTCTCGGGGTGATAGCAGATCTCATATAACCTTCACAGAAATCACAAATCTTCCGATATCGGTTTCTAAATCCGTATTCCGGGTTTCAAGTCTGAGGTTTTGGTCTTAATTCAAGCACTAGGGTGTTTGTGCAGCCTCTAATGAGCTCAATTTCACATCACAACTCTCAAATTCCCATAACCCTAACTAGGTTTTCCTTAAGTCCACCCAATCACACAATATCGATTCAATCTTAACATGGGGGTAAAAGTAATGCAAAAACTAAGCTAATGGTCCAGAAAATATCTCATTTGGCAACTCAATAATTTTCTTGAGTTGCCCCTAGTGGCCAAAATCCTTGCTTTCTTGGTCCAATGTGTTGGTCTTGAGCTTGTGCACACTTTTTTGTGAAATGAAGATGAGGTTTTGGTGTTGTTTTTGAGATGATTTAAGAAGTTGAAGAGGGTAGGGAGGTGAAGGAAGCAGCTGCATCAAGCAAAGAAGAAGGAGAAAGGAATGGTGAAGAAAATGGAGGAATGGTCCACACAAGTCAAAGGTAAACACCCCCCTTTCTCTCTTTCACCATACCTAATATTCTATTCCCTTTTCCTTTCCTTTTCTTTTTCTTTAACCCAAATCCCTTCTTACACCAATAGTAACCCGAAAACAACATGGTAGAAATGCACAAGTGTAAAGAAAAATGATATGTGCATGTTTTGCACAAAAATACTAAAAAACCGATTAGCGATTTTTAATCGCGATTAGCACTAAATTAGCATATAATTAATCATAAAAGGTTAAAAATGGCATAATTCCATAAAATACCCTATTTTAGAATTTTCCATAATTTTTTCAAAATTTTTCCCATTTATCTGTATTTAATTATACCGAAATATTAAAATATTCATTAAAATATTATTAAATTATAAAAATTCCCAAAAATAATTTTTTTTTGTTGAAATGTTACAATCTTCCCCACTTAAAAAAATTCGGTCCCCGAATTTAAATTTAAACCCCCAAATACTACAACATTTCAGTAAAAATCCAAGTCGTCGGGGCTCCGAAATCGTCAATACATAAAACGCATCATAGCGCAATGCACGCGTATAAGTAATGAGCAAATAACTCAAAATCAAATATCCGTCAAGCATCCCGCAATCATCGGAGTCATGATAAAAACACTAATGTCAAATCCAAGCAAAACCAATATGATATAAATCCAAACTATACATGTAAATATCAAATCTATACGTGTAAATAGCTGAAGTAAATGCATGCAAAATATATCCAGGTACTATCCTCTGACTAGTCCTGCTCAGTATGAAAACACATAGCAATTATCATAAAAAACGTAATGCTCCATAAGGAATCAATCTCAAAATGTATATAAGAATACCCTGTGCGTCTGGTGCGCACGGAAATCAAAATCCAAATATGTGCTATACAGGTGCACAAAAACAACATCTAGGTGCAACGGGTGTGCACAAAACATCTGTCATAGGCAACATGTGTACCTGATAGCAAAATCAGGTGCATCTGACATGCACAAAGAATCCTGATTTAGTGCATCTGGGGTGCACCAAAACCGTATCTCAAAACATGCGCTCATCACGTGCGAAAATCCAAATCAAATGCATAGAGTGCAACAAATCAATATCAATATCAGAATCGAAAACGACGGTATACAATACGGCTCCATCCAAATCGGGTATACCGCGTGTATAAGCTCACAACCATGTGCATCAGCGTGCACAAATCAAATCAAAACACTAAAAGTGCATGAAAACGATGCTGGAAGCATAAATCAAATCACCGGCATAAAATAGGCATGAAATCACAACCAATACCTCAAGCGTAATAACTATGCGCAAAATATAAATACCCAGTAGGTGCAATCATGGTGCAAGAAAAGAAATATCATGAAACTCAGCCATCAAGACCAAATCATGCGAATAAATCGTCCAAAATACCGAAATCTATAGTAACGGATACGTGATAATCGAATCACAAAATCACAAATCATAAATACCGTCGTCGGTATATCTTCCTTCAAAGTCGAGAAGGTGTCGGTGCATCAATTGCTAGCAGCGCAAGATATCTACTTGCCTCTTGCTCACGGTCTGGCGTCCTCTTTCTCTAGGTCCTTATCTTCTCTGTGCATTACCTATCTCATGATCCATTGGCTCATCGGCCCTGTCAGGTGTGCTAAAGGGGCGATTCCGTTCTGGCACTTCTCTGGTCTTCTCTCGGTCAATCCTCACGACCACTCGTAAAGAAGTACATCACTGGCGCCGACCTCTGGTCCTCTGAATGCAAATCACACATCGTCTCCTGGTGCAAATCTTATTGCAGCAGTGTCCTAGAAGGAATCCTGCTCAAGGTCCTTTCCAATCTCGCCTAAGCCGAACTGTACGGAGGCTGGTACTCTTGCACAATCTTCTCTCTCTCTGGACATCTGCATCCTCAGCACAGCATTTACTCGGAAGCTGGTCGCATCCCAACGCCTCTGTAAATATATCCGACCATAATCTTAATGAGGAGTTACAACAGCTCGTCAGTGTCTTGCACGTACCTCTTGTCCCACTTGTCTGTATCATCGTCAACTTCGACGTCACATCTCTATCTACGCACTGCAAATGTTCTCGGCTACGGTCAATCCGAAGTCTCTCACACGGACTTGAAATCATGAACTCGGTATCTTCATCACTCTGTAGAAGATATCTAGCCGAACACGTCCTCGGGAACTCGTCCCAACCTATGGAGGTATACTCCATACTCGTCCATTATTGATCAACTCACAACGCCTCTGCATGCGTATCGCACCTCTGATGTCAGCGGAGTGGAAGGTCATCTCGTCGAAATCTCGTGCGAACTCTTTGCTCCACTTATTCCAATGTCGACTGATTCGGACTCGTCTTCTCATGGCTGCATGGACGGTGCTCCAACGGCTATACTCGTATCTGGAGTCTCCCAAGCAGTGTGTCCCATCACATGATATCCGAAAGATGTCGAATCATCCGACCGATTGTCAAAACCTCATAATCCCTAAGAGCTCAATATCTTGGGCACAGTTTAGTAGTATCGAGTACATACCACAGCATCGGTGGTCCAACCGTAGAAGGGCAAACCCCAGCCTCAGTAATGGCGCCGCGGAACTGCCGCAAACCCTAAGGTTCAAAGGCTTTCACATGGTCATTATGTCGAGTTAGGGTTTCATTCTTCTAGAGGGTCCATAGGATTGCTTGCATGTCTTCCCGAATACTTTAAACTTGGAAAATGGGCTCCTGACATTCGATCGTCTCTATCGACTCTCAACGAATCTGCATGAAGTCTTCTCTAGCTGGAATCAATCTATTTGATGACCTCGCATCGGGTAAGAGAACGAACCACATGTCCTAGTCATTCATTCTCGGTGACTAGCGACTCACCATCATATTTCTAAGTATATACTCATACTGCAGTAGCTCCAATCATCTGGGCGATATCTCGTCATTTGCAGCAACAACTGGCTCATTCGTCTGTACGCTGAACAGCGCCTCAATCATCCTGAATAAGCGATATATCAATAGTCATCACATATGGCTGGCCTCTATCAGTAGCCTAATCCTCTGGTGCTGATCGGCACGTCCGAGAAATCTCGTAAAGGCGATCCACCAAACGTTCATGGCGCGAACACAATAAGACGGCACCTCAAAATGCAATCGTACGTCTCTGGAATCACGCTCTGGTCAGCCCTCGTCTGCGACGAGCTCATGCTGACGCAACTCTAGCCGTAGCTCACTCTGCCCGCGCCATCGTGGCAGCAAAATCATAACCAGTATCAATGAGGGTAGATCATAGGAATGAATATAGTACTGTGCAAGGAAATGTACATCCTAAGGTTTCTTAAGCGGAGTAGCGTATCGTAAATATCCCGCGGAACATACGTACGGTACGTCACTCTACTCAAGCTACCTACTCCATCAACCAAGGGTCATCCAACACGACGAAAGTTCGGGTATAATACCCCCTCGACTAAGTCTAAGTTCCGTAAGGTCAAGCCTAAGTTCCGTATATATATAAACGCCCTAGGCTCCACATAGTCAAACTTAGGCTCGAACCAAGGTTAATCTAGCGCTCTGATACCAACTTTGTCACGACCCGAAAGAGCACGCGACTGGCCCTTGAATCATATGAAGTCTATAGCACTCCATCTAATCCAAGTAAGCCAAAAGCCCAGAAATCTAAAACCACTTTAAAGAGTAATTGGTAGAAAAAATAGTTTTTAGAAGTAAAGTAAACAAGTTTAAAAAAACAAGGTTTTTAAATAACTAAACCAAATATGCATTTAAAATGTATAGTCTTTTATGAAAAGTTCGGCAGAGTTTCCTTTGTAAAAACTGGCCCCGAACGGGTTACAATAAGAATAATATATATGCAATGATAAAAGGCATCCCTAAACGGGAGCTAGCTCTTCGTCAATCGACGGTCACAACCATGCAAGCAATATAATATACAACGCCGAAGGGCGTGGATCAAAACTCAAAAAGAAACTCAAAATAACATGAAAACAGTAATACTACAACGCGCGACTCTAAGGTCAAAATAATACATAACTGGTTTTCTAAGTCTGAAACAATATACAAGTTTTGGTTGAAGGAATTTCTAGATATAATGAATAATACATGTACAATGGTGGTTCTGATGCAAAAGAACCCACCTACCAAAGCAAATCACCCGCAAAGGAAGCAGTGTGTCAGAAATGCCGCCATGGAGCCTCTACGGCAAAACCTGCAAGAAGCTGTGGCACAACGGGGGTGAGTTGCCAACTCGTGAACAGAAATTATCTACAAGTAGAAATCGAATGCATGACATAATCCTAGGTCAATACGACCAGATATATATATAAACCTCAAAAGGATAAGTCTGAAGCATGATAAGGTGGCAATGTACATCTATACATGTGTGTAGTGCCAAGTGCTCGTGCCAGTGCCTCAGGTAATAACAAATCATAAATATGAGGTATGTATGCACGAAGTAAATATGATAAAGTATCTAAATTGATATCAATACACATATATTAGCGTCCCATTCTACTAATATTGGTGTAAGGGCATATATAACAGCGTCCTCATCCCCTGTTATATATACATAAGAGGTATGATCAAAGTAATCAAAGTCTGTATGTGTGTAGATCCCGCCCACGTGTCACCCAATAACAATAAGCATCATGCATGTAAATATCGTAAAACATATGCATGGAAATATGAGGATATATGTCACGACCCGAAAGTACGGAACATGACCGGCACTTAAACTACGAAACGTCTCGAGGCGTTCGTAATCTAAGAAAGACGAAAACCCAGAAATCCAAACCAAGAAAAGTAGTAGAGTGAAGGAAAACCAATTTAAATCAAGTACTTTTAATAGCATAAGCCGAATTATGCGTTTTTAAAAACATCAAATATTCCCTGAAAATTTCGGCAGAGTCTCCTTTGTAAATACTGGCCCCCAAACGGGATACAACATGAATAGTATACGAAATCAATAAAAGGGCATCCCCAAGCTGGAGCTAGCTCTTCGTCAATCGACGGTCACAACCACACAAGCAATATAATATACAACGCCAACGGCGAGGATCAAAAACCCAAAACCACAAGAAAACCACAGAAATAAAACGCGCGACTCTAAGGTCGAAAGAATAGCATCTCTGGTCTCTATCTCAAAAAAATACATTTTTGGTTGATGGAAATTCTAGATACAACAGAGTAATAATATACAAGTTATATAATGGGGGGTACGATACAAGTAAACCCACCTACTAGCAAATCACCCGAAGGAAACTATGCCCGCAAGCCGTAATGAAACTTGTACGGCAAACCTGCAAGAAACTGGGGCACAACGGGGGTGAGTTGCCAACTCGTGAATAGAAAAACATCTACGGAAAGAAATCGCATAAATAACGCAAGCTAGGTCAAAGATCAAATATATCCTCAATTATATATATAACATGCCACCTATAACAAGGCTAGGGTAAATATCTAACCCGAGTGTAATCTCATGTGCCCGTGCCAGTGCCTCGGGTAGCAATATATCATATGAATGAGGTATGAATGCACGGAACAGAATGCATGTACTTACGAAAACTGCTTTCATAAATCAGTGAGATTTCTGAATTTTTAAAGTGAGGTACCATAAATGAAATCAGCATAAAACAGTGCCCAGCATCGACACAAAACAAGTGTCCAAATATCTCGATATCTCTGTATCACAATCTCTGTACCTCAATATCTTAAAATCAATATCTAGGGTGCCGTCAATCCAGACCGGCCCCTACCATCCATCTCAAGACCACGACGGTATCCTCCGGATATCCGACGCGTCGGGTAATATCACCGGTCGGTAGTGCTCCCCTGCCGGGCTCAACGTCAACAACACATTCCTCTTGCCCCGGGGTACCGCACCGGGCCCACCATGTACCCGAAACGGTTCCTCCACTTCTCGAATCGGGTCTCGAAATCCATCAGCAAACTCATGGTGGACGACTCATACATCATTGGAAAACCGCACTTTTTATTTTAAAAGAGAGAAAAGGTTTATTTATGCTTTTGCGGTTTTCCTCCAAATCCAGAAAATCTCATGGAAATCCGAATCCAAAACCTCAATAACACGTAAAATAGTGAATATATGCGTGAGAATCCAAGAATGTGGCATAACAATGAATAACAGTATGCATGAAGTAGCAGGTAATAACTACAATGTCTAAACTATTAGCTAATAGGCTATGTCAAGCAATAATATTTTCTAAGGTGTACATGACATGGCAATTACCGATGAAGATGTGTGTGAGCCGGCAAGTAAGTGTACGTGGTACATACGCATCATCGGTAATGGTGCTGGTGTCCTAACAGCATGATATCAATAATGGAGTATGAAACATAATATAAGCATGCGATGCGAAGCGAACCACAATAATGAGCGGGAGCTGAATACTAGACGCAACTATAACTAATCTGCATTAATCTAATATAAGTCCTACAAATGGTGCCTTTTGAAATAACACGAATCATGGGGTTTTGAAAATAGGGCTACGGTGTTTTTATGAAAAGATACGTCTTTTGAAATATCCGTAGGATCTCTTGGGTTGTCTTTTAAAATACCCACGATTCGTTAGTTTTTGAAATAGGTAAGAATCGAATTTAATCTAACAACTAAACTAAACTAAAGGACTAAGCTAACAAGCTGGACTACAGGTAAGGAAACCGCCTAACATCTGAGTCGATCCATATACATACCTGTATATATATTAGTCGGTGATCCCGCCTCAATAATATCATATCCGATACCATATCTATAATCAGACATCCCAAGTCAAGAGTTCGGATCAATCATCAAGATATAGCTCGTACGTAAATCCGTCATACGGCATCCCCAAATCTGGGTACGGGTCAATATCATATTCCTCACACTATTCCTCTGGTATCCTCTTTATCCAAGATCATAGTCTAGGGTACTGACCTATGTCTAGTACAATACTAATATCATCAATATAGTCATGATCTGACTACTGATCGACAGTCTCGTACAAAACGATATCACAACCACAAGACAAATCTCATCGACTCAGCTCAATCCCAAGTATCGTCCTCATATCCGTATGTGAACACATAGTCCCATACCCATGTGAACACATAACTATAAAGAATCCCATGAGCACATATAAATAGGAATGTATGCAAATATGTATGTGTGTATGTATGCGTGTATGTGTAGTGCAACACTACCCTAGGGTTCGCAACACTAAAGTAATCCAACACACCAATATCCATCCTAACATCGTTATTAATCCCAAATAACATATAAAAAATTGTTGGTGTGTATACGCATCCGTATACACCACCACGGACTGCGGGGGTGCTATACGCCATCCACCCGACTTCTCCCCGTAGATATAAATCTACTCACCTGGTCCTCGCTCGCCGGTGCCGACGTCGCCACGCGCTTGCTTGTCGTCTCGAAGTCCATATGGGGGTACCTACATATCATAACGCACCGCATCGCATTAAAATCTGACTCATGACCAAAACGACACACGAATCCCACATAGGTCAAAACCTATTGGTGCTTCCACAAATCAACCCAAAAACCCTCGACATCGGCGTACAAACGCCAGACGATCGAGAAAAACCCAAATACACTCATTTGCACATTCATGAACACTAATTTTAATATAAAATAGGTTAAAACTCACAAAACCCCAAATTCACTTTAAAAGCCGTTTTTCCGAAAAACTAGCAAGCAAAATTTCCCGTTTTTGTACAAAACTCGACGTTTAAACAATTCTAGCGGCCATAATATTTATTAAATAACTTAAATAAGTCATAAAAACCATTTCCATAATTTAATCTCATAAATTTGCATAATTTCCAAAATCCTAGTTTGCAAAAATATCAATTTTTAACACCTTTTAAAGCAAAATTCACAATTTATCAATTAAGCTTGGTTTTGCATGAACCAAAATCATTAAACCACTCATTATAATATTAATAATGACATGAAACCTTAATTTAGATTTTAATCCCTCATTGTAATTTAATTTCAAAAACCTAGTTAGCAAAAAAAAACATATTTAGCAAAATTTTAATTTAACAATTAGCAAACTAGTTACTAGGTAAGATTTTACATGCCATAATATGTTAAATTATACACTTAAACCATGATCAAGTGATATAAAACCCTAACTTGATCCATACCCAATTCTAGAATTTCCAAACTTGCAACTAAAGCCTAATTAACACTTAAATAAATTAGCTTTAAGAAATTAACTAACAAATTAAGTAAAAGGTTTAGAAATTATACCCAAAAACATTTGAAGATCCACAAGCACCCATAGCCTCCCAAATTGAAATCTAAATCTCTAGATCCATGCAATGGTAGCCAAGGAAAAATGGGTAGGAGGTGGATTTTGATTTGGATTTTTGCTTGATTTTTGACAATTTTTTTCTTGAGGATTTTTTTGGAGAAGAGAAGAAATAAGGGAAAGAAAGGGGAGGGGCTGAACAAATCAGCAGTGGTCGGCTAGAGAGGAGGGGGAAGAGGTGAGAGAGTATGGGTGTTGGTTTGAAAGTCAAAAATAAAGTCAAAAGCCCATTCTTATGCATGTATATTATTCTTTCTTTTCTTTTCTTTGCTTTAATGTGTGAAATGGGAGGCCCAAGATTGTTGGGCTGATCAAGGGGGGCCGGCCAAAGCATGTTGGGGGAATGGGGGTGGGTTTTGTTTAGGTGAGAAAAAGAGATAAGTGTAGTAACCCACTTTCACTACACTAATTTCACCGAAAAAAGCCTTTTTCGCGATATTTTCTAAACCGTTTTGGCAAACGATTTCATTTCAGAAACCATATGATAAAATTTTATTCAATGTTTTATGATGCACAAAATTTGTTTCAACTCATTCCAATTTGTAATTTCCCTAATTAAATATATTAGTGACGGCTTAAAATAATATTAAAATAATTAATTTCGGTAAATTTTTCAGAAAATTTGAAATTTCACCAGTGGCTCAATAAACACCAAATACTAGCAATTACATATCTAGAATATGTATATTTAATTTTATAATAAAGATATTTGCATTTTGACTTTTTACAGAAAACCCCCTTATTTTACCGTTTTTTTTTCGAAATTTCACCGGAACGATTTTCAAAACGTTACAATATAATCAAAATCATGGAACCTGAGTGCCTAACATCGACACTCGAAAACATCATGAAAACCTGTGCCTAGCATCGACACGTAAATCCTTATATATCGGGCTTCGTCTGCGGTATCGGCCCTCGGCCCCAGCAGCACGGGTCAGCCCATATTCATCTATCGACTCTGGTTAGTATCCTCTGGATAACCGCCAGATCCAACCAATCACCGGTAGGTAGTAGTCCCTCTGCCAGGCTCACCGTCTGCTACACAGCAATCCGTTCTCGCCCCGGGGTACCATATCGGGCCCACCATGTACCCGCAATCGAATCATCCAACTCCTCGAATCGGGCTTCACATGTCTCTCAGCACCGAGAAAACACATGGTGGACGCACTGAAATATCATATCAAGGGTAACCGGGTTTTTAAAACAATTATATACTCTCTTTTGAAATACCCACGGTTCCCAAATCCAGAAATATCATGGAAACAACATATCTCAATGCGTATAATCAAAAGCATGATGTATGCAACATGTAAAAGAAATGCAAGCATATCAGTATATCATGCAATATGGAATAGTAATATGCACATATTGAGGGAAACTGCTCTTTTAAAATGAATCAGTTTTAAAGAGTATCTTGCGGTTCCCAAATCTCTAATCAAGCCAGAATCATCTATGTATGTGCGAATACGTATGTGTGTACAATAGGTATGTGCACGAGTATGAGTGTACAGTAGATATGTACACAAGCATGAATATACAGTATATAGGTACACAAGTATGCCATGCAAGGGTCATATCCTGAATTCAACAGTACTACAGTGTAGTGACATGGCAATTATCGATGATGAAGTGTGTGAGCCGGCAAGCAGTGTACGTGGAATATACACATCATCGATAATTGTGCTGGTGTCCTAACTGCATGGTTGTAATATAGCAATAAACACAAGCAATGCAATGCAAATAGCATGAATATGCGGAAATCGAATAATCAACACAACAGTAAAGAATCTACATCCATATGTATATGTAATGCAATTATGCCATTTGAAATAAGACGAATCGGGGTTTTTGGTAAAATAAGGGCTACGGTGTTTTAAGAAAAGATGCGTCGTTTGAAATTATCTGTAGAATTCCTTTTGCCTATCTTTAAAATATCCCCGATTCATTAGTGTTGAAATAGGTATGACTCGGGTCTAGTCTAATGTCTACAAGGTAACCTACATCTAACTATCAAGTCAATCGGGAGGGGTATGGAAACCACCTAAATCTGAGTCGATATATATAAATATAATTATAATAGTCGGTGATCCCGCCTCAATAGTATCGCGTACGATACAGTATATCCTATGACATCCTCAAGTCATCAGTGCGGATCTATCATCAATATAAAGCTCGTACGGTAAATCGTCGTACGGCATCCCAATAGCTGGGTACAGGTCAATATCATATTCATCTCATCAATTATCCGGTATCCTTATCATCATATCACATAATCTGGGGTACTGATCTAAGTCTGGTACAACTGATACCATCTATATAAGTATGAATGCGTGTGTGAAACACACGTCCAAAAGCCCACTAAAATCACATGTCGTATCCCAAATACGAATCACATCATATCACCGATCTCATGGCACTATGCCCAATATCATCGACTCATCTCCAATGTCATCCACTATCATCATCAACACAGTATAAGTATAGCAAGTCAAACACATGTGTGCGTGTGGGTGAAAACCTATTCTAGGGTTCGCGACTAGGAACTATACTAGTTTACTTCTACGCCCTAATCTAACTATAGTACGTCTAATCTAAATATCCACTACACACTATAAACTATCATATATATAACATATACATATATAGTATACCAACTTCGAGAAAGAATGCATACTGAATATATATACATGTATAGATACATCCACTATCACATAATGGCCTCTAGGGCATACATATATCCAACAATCTCCCACTTGCACTAAGGCCAGTTATTTGCGTATCTCATACCCAACATCTCAAAAAGTCGCTCATGCTGCAGCTGAGAGAGGGCCTTGGTGAATGGATCCACGGCGTTATTCTTTTTGTCCACCCTCCTAATCTCGATCTCGCGACGATCTACAATCTCCCGGATCAAATGAAAACGCCTCAGGATGTGTCTGGACCGCTAATGGGATCTGGGCTCCTTGGCTAATGCCATAGCCCCATTATTGTCACAATACAAAGGTATTGGATCAATAATGGTTGGAACTACTCCTAGCTCCGATACAAACTTCTTCATCCAGACGGCTTCCTTGGCGGCATCATTTGCAGCAATGTACTCAGCTTCCATCGTAGAGTCTGCAACGGTATCTTGTTTGGAACTCTTCCAACTCACCGCCCCTCCATTGAGGGTAAATACAAACCCAGAGATAGATTTGCTGTCGTCCTTATCGCTCTGGAAGCTCGAATCGGTAAAGGCCTCCATTTGGATATCTCCATTACCATACACCAAGAACAATTCTTTAGTCCTTCGCAAGTACTTAAGAATGTTCTTCACAGCTGTCCAGTGATTCTCCCCTGGGTTGGATTGATACCTGCTTACAACACTAAGTGCATAAGCTACATCTGGGCGTGTACACAACATCGCATACATTATAGATCCTACTGCCGAAGCATAGGGTATAATACTCATGCGAGCTCTCTCTTCATCGGTCTTTGGGCAAGAATCCTTGGAGAGAGTGACCCCATGGCAAGCAGGTAAGGTACCCCGCTTGGAGTCTTCCATACTAAACCTTTTTAGGATGGTGTCAATGTACCTGGTTTGGGACAATCCCAATAACCTTTTGGATCTATCCCTATAGATCCTTATGCCCAGAATGTATGTGTCATCACCCAGGTCCTTCATGGAGAATCTTAGTGACAAGAAAGATTTGACCGACTGTAGCATAGGAATATCATTTCCTATCAGAAGAATGTCATCCACGTACAATACGAGGAATGTGACAGCTCTTCCTACAGCCTTCTTATAAATACAAGGTTCATCTGGATTTTTGATGAAATCAAACTCTTTGATGACATCATCGAAACAGATGTTCCAACTCCGTGATGCCTGCTTTAACCCATATATGGATTTAAGCAATTTACATGCTTTCCCGCTGCTCCCACTGTCAATGAAACCCTCTGGCTGATCCATATAAACGCATTCTTCTAAATTTCCATTCAGAAATGCGGTTTTAACGTCCATCTGCCAGATTTCATAGTCGTAGTGAGCAGCAATAGCAAGTAGGATCCGAATGGATTTAAGCATGGCTACGGGAGAAAATGTCTCGTCGTAGTCCAAACCTGGTCTTTGACGAAAACCCTGTAGGGTTGCTAGGCACGCGCACAAGGGTCTACGAGGCATCAACCATGCCCGAATAAAAATTTAGCCGTGCCGAACAACCCGAATACGGAACTTTAAACTAGAGATTAGGCGAAAACTAACATGCTAAACATTTTAACACTAAGTGAGAGGGATTACAACCTTTGTAGATCCGGTCCTTCACTTCATATGCTCCGTGTTGTGGTCCCTTCGCTGCGATCATCGGGATCCGGACTCTCGAGAGGTTCCACGAAGAGAAAGACGCAACCTTTGCTTCCGATCTTCGATACTAAGATGATCTACCTTGAAGTTTCTTTAACACAAGCTAACACTCATGAAATGATGTGAACACCCTCATCTAAATGGCAAGGGAAGATGAGGATGATGAAGTAGGATTTTTGCTCTCTTTATTTATCTTTTTCTCATATTTATCCATCACAAAAATCAAAGAAAGAAACCATTTCAAGCAAAGAAGAAGAAGGAAGAAGATGATGAACAATATTTTAATCCTTTTGTGATGAATAGGAAAAGAAATGATATGATGAATAATGTAACCATGGTCAAACTAACCCTTGTAGAGATTTGACTAAGGTTAAAGGTTTGGTTAGGTTAAGGAAATATCTAGCATAATATCTTAACAAAGACAAAGAAAGAAAGCTTCTAGAAACTTCTAGAAAACCTTAACCCTAATCAAACCCTAACCATGTTTAATCTCTACTAAACAAGTTGCATTAGTTATCATATCATGTTACAATATTATATATCACATATATAATATTTATCGTAACAAAATAAAATAATACAATTAACATATATCGCATATATATCAATGTATTATCCGAGTGAGAAAAAGAATCTTTTAGTGAGCAAATATTAGTTAATGCAATTTAATATATCATATATATTATTATACATTAAATTATCGAATCAACACTTGATCCGACAATCCGGATATATCGCATATAACCGGCTAATATTTATCCGTACCGATTCATCGAATCAACACTTGATCCGATGACCCGGCTGATATCAAATATCGCGAGAATATAATACGGTATCATATATCGCATTATCCTCGGTCCCGCACATATCACATATGTGCTCCTACTCCGTTTTGCCTGAGTCAAGAAACCTCTGTGTAGGACTCTAAAGAATCGTCAATACGCCGGCAGTAGGTGATGATCATATCAAACACCCACAAGCTGCAAGCGGTCAGCTAAACGTAACAGCGACCCAGGTATTGAGCGCTCAGAAGATCAACAAGCAAGCCTGTACATTCTCCTGTGAATCCAAATAGTAACACTCCCGTACAGTCCGGTCTCGTCGTCTGATATGTTGCATATCTCGCCTAGGGGTGGTAAACGTCAGACCCCAGTAGCTCGATAAGTCGTGTCGATATGAGGTCTATAACGGTTTGAGAAACTACTGATAACACTTACCAGTAAATCTCAGCAACCCTGGCTAAGGATTTCCGGTTATAGCCAATCGAACACAGCACAACATCAACTCCCTATACCGGGAGAGACGAATCCCCTCCTATCGCTCATTGCCTCCATGTGATTCGGGACTGTACCCAAAAGCCACCTTTTTGCACGCCCTCTTGGACGTGGTATGATGGAAATCAAAGCACAGTGGGAATCACACAAGACTCTATGACGATCTCGGGTCAACAGACTACTCTGTACCAGTGTCACCGGAGAACTGCCATCTGACGTGAGGTATAATACCATCTGGGAGTTCTCGGCGAGTCCTTCCAGTATACCCAGTCTCCACTGAGCACCCGTACACCATCCTTGATGTCAAACACCGATGGATATGGGATCATCCATCGCCCATCATATGGATCAAGATGCGTATACGCTAGTCTACTCTGATGTATCGATGCCCTGTCTCGATACACCCTCGACTAGGAACAGTTATAGGATGTACTCGTCGACTACCGTGGCCCCACTAGTATGATCTCATCATAGTCCCAGTAGTCGAGTACATATCCTAAGGGCTTTATCAACATGTAACATAGAGACAATCAGAGTACATGTTAAGATAAAGTACAACCAGATAGCATACTATCATGTCGAGCAAGAAAGTCCTCCCTATATATGTCCTAGCATCTACTACAATATACATCGTATGTACAGTAATGGCCTCTAGGGCATACATATAACTAACAATCTCCCACTTGCACTAGGGACATCTGTTATGGTATCACATACCCAACAATTAGCTGCGGTTGAAGTATCTCATACTCAACCATCCCATAAAGTCTCTACTGGGAAAAAGGCCTTTGTGAGTGGATTCGCGCTGTTGTCCTCTGTGTCTACTCTCCTATCCTTGATCTCCCTGGAGATCAATCATCTTCATGATCAGGTGATACTGCCTAAGAATTATATCTGGATTTCTGATGGGACGGTAGTTCCTTGGCATAAGCCACAACTCCATTGTCACACAATGGCAGGAACGAAGTTCATCTTATGAACTTATAAATATCCAGACTGCCTCTTTTGTAGTATCCTTGGTAATGATGTATCTTGCCTTTAATCGTCTAGTATGTCACGGTATCTAGCTTGGAACTCTTCCAACATACCGTCCCTCCACTGAGGGTATAGACAAGCCTGCGACTGATATTCAGTCGTTCTTATCACCCTGGAACCTTTCCAGTGATTCTCCCCAGGATCGATTGATACCATCTCACTACAACTAGTGAGTATCCTTGCATCCAATTAGATCTATCTCATAGATCCAAAACCTAGGATTTAGTAGGTATCACTTTGATCCTATATGGAGAATCCTTGTGATAAGCGGAGATTGACCGAGCGTAGCATAGGAAACTCCTTCCCTATCAAGAGTATGTCATCTACGTACTCTACGAGGATCACCACCATACTCTCTACTACCTTTTCGTATATACAAGGTTCATCTACCATTTTGATGCAGTCAAACTCTTTGACTACCATATCAAAACAGATGTTCCAACCCCGCGATGCCTGTTTTATCATATAAAACATCTTGCACACGTTTCCGCTGCTCCCACTGTCTACGAAGCCCTCTGGCTGTGTACTTATAGATGCTCTTTTCTAAAACATCATTTAGAAAAGCAGTCATGACACCCAACCACCAGATATCGTAGTCATGGTATGTAGCCGTGGCAAGTATGATCTGGATGGACTTAAGCATAGATCCTTAGAAAAAGGTTTCAACATAATCCATACCTGGTCTATGATGCAAACCTTTAACAAGTCTAGCTTTGAAAGTCTCAACTTTTCCATGTACACCAAGTAATCTTCTCAAGATATACTTGCTCCTGATGGGGATTTAACCCTTCAGATAAAGCAGCCAAAGTCCATACTTTGTTGGTGTATAAGGATTACATCTCAGATCGATAAGCATCCAGCCATTCATACAGAGTCCCACTCCTGATGGCCAGCTCGAAACTAGTTGGGTCATCATCTTATGATGTAATCCTCGCTCCCACTGTCATAGAGAAACCGAAGTATCTCTCAGGTAGGTGAGCAACCCTACTAGATCGGCGGAGAGGCTGAGGTTCGTTGGAAACTATTGAATCCTTTGGTTCTACCAAATCATCAGCTGCAGTTTGTATAGCTGGAACATTTCCAGTTCTACATAACAGACCTTGCCTCGAGCTTGTCCGGATTTTTCTTTTAGACATAAGACAGACAACCCCAAATCTTAACAAGCTTAAGATATGGGCTCTTCCCTTTCCATATCATATATGAAGTGGTAGGCAACTGATTTGATTTGAACCCTATTCAATAGGTATGCAGCTTCTCAAGTGCATAACTCCCAAAAGGAAATAGGAAACTCAGTAGTACTCATCATAGAGCACACCATATCAAATAGGGTGCTATTGCTCCGCCCCGATACACCATCGTGCTGTGGTGTATTCGAAGGAGTAATGCTGAGAGAGAATCTCATTCTCCTTTAGAATAGTCCAGGAATTCCGTGCTCAAGTATTCTCCTCCTTGATCTCATCAAAGGACATAATACTTATACCCATATTTTGGTTCTCTACTTCTAACTTATATTCTGTGAATATCTCAAAAGGTTCAGACTTGTGTTTCAGCAGGAACATATGTCTGAATCTTGAGAGATCATCAGAGAATGTAATGAAGTACAAAGAACCAGTCTTGGCATGTGTAGACAGGAGACTTTCATACATCAGCATGTATCAATTCCCAAGAGTTCACTAACTCTTTCTCTGTTTCCAATAAACAGAGCTATGGTCATCTTATCTTTGTGACATGACTGGCAAGTTTCATAAGATGTAAATTCAAACTAATTTAAATATACATCTAAATGTAACTTCAGCCAGTCGGGTCGCATTGATATGACCTAGTCTACAATGCCTCAAGAAGGATTTGTTCATTTCTGAACTCTTCCTCTTGTGTGTGTTTTGTATACTAAGAACTGTAGTTTGATTTAGAACGTCAATGATTTTAGATAACGTGCCTGAACCGATCAACTCTTGATATAGGAAATGTTCAAAACATTATCCAACAATACAAAATTATATCCTTTCTTTACTAATAAAGAGACTGATATGATTTTGTATATCAGGTTCGGTATCTAATAACATTTGTTCAGAATCAATGTATTCAGGTAATACAGGGTGACAGTGACCAACAGACTTGGCTGCAACACTTGCACCGTTTTCTGTCTCATGAAACTTATCACCCGTTCTCAGTTCTTACCTATCTGTAGCCCATGTAACAGATTACATATACGGGATCCTGATCCGGTATCACATACCCAGGACGTAAAGGATACTGAGAAACAGTTCTGTGTAATGAACACACCCGAAGATGATGCATCAATATGCACTTTCTTCGTTTGGGCGGCACGGGAAATCTGGTATTCCCCAATTTCCTACTCTGTCTTATAACAATTATAAGTTGGAGCGGGACCAACGTTCCCCGGCTCAGTATAACAAGCGGGTTCGGTCAATATATCTGTTTTATTATCTTGATTAAGGCGTGATATGGTCGCTACCTGGAGAGAGAGAGAAGAAAACACTCAGCGTATGCTCTTGCAAGATTAGATTGGTTATCTAATATATCTAATCAGGATGTCTCCCACTGTTTTAGTCAAATCTTCCTTCAAACTCTAAAAGGAAAGACTAGCCGGGATTAATTACACGCTACAAGTTCGCCAATCTTTCAGCCAGGCCAGTGTCGGTACTTTGAGGGAGGTCCCCCGTGCTTTCGCTCGAACCTAATTAAAGTAAACCTCGTTTTCCCAGAGGCGTAACCCCGTTAACACCTTTCTAGACACCTACTTGATCGGCTAATTGTAATGTGTAAAACTCTCCCAGGAGTAACTCTTACTCGCAGCGGGTATCGGGATCCAACTATCTTATAGAAGGTATGCAATCTCATTGCAAATTTCAACACTTGAAATTCCCAATAATATTTTACCCCTAGTGACTTATGACCTTAACTATGGTCAACAAATCATAAGCACTAGTCAAGTTCTACCCGTCATTTCTTGATTAATTAGACCCACCCACATGACCCTTAACTAAGGTCAACAAAGTCATATGACTGTCCTAACTAATCGCATCATATGCTATATAGGAAGACATCACTTAGCTACCGTACACTGTGCCTTAACTAAGGTCAACAAACACAGCACGAATACTAAGTACTCTACTTCCTAAAATGACGGAGGGTTACGACAGGTTTTTATGAAAACCCTTTGCGTAATGAACTTGATATCGTCGTAGAATCGAGTGATTTTAAATGGAGTGTTTTTGAGGCTTTTCTAGTTTTGCTAAAGGGGTCACTCCAGGTGAAGGGATCGTCGGCCCTTTCCTCATCGAATAAGGTGCAGGATATATCATATATACCACTATGCAAAGAAGGAACTATAGGAGCAATCAAAAGACAAACCGAGGGTTGTAGCATCTGCCAGTTATCGCTAAAGGAGTCACTCCCGGTGAAGGGATCTCGGTCCTTTCCTTATCGAATAAGGTGCAGGATGTTCTACAAGGAACACCGCGATGCAAAGCAAGAACTGTAGCTACATGTTTTAATTTTGAAATTCGATTCCACAACATCTTAGGTTTCTTTTAGTTTCATTAATCTCATTAATGAAGTCCCATTTTGTTATGCTTCATAAGCATCACATTTTTGAAACGAAATCTGCAATATAACATATATCTCATATATATAATATAAACATTCGTCACAGGCAGTAATATGATCTCATCACAGAACATTGCAGCAGAAGAACATATATGAAATATTGGATATACTAGGACGTCCGTGTTTTCAATACGAGCCTGTATAAAACACGGATTCCACGGTCGCGATGAATAGCCAAACCCACATCCCTAGACCCCTACGAGAGCGACAAGTAACACTGCCAATTCTAGGGTTAGGAGACCCGGTCTCGTCTCCTCGAGATGGTCTCCCACTGGACCCTAGAACCCGGTTACTTGTGCTCCCCGCCTTGGGTCTACCTAATGCGGAAAAGTAGATAATATACAACGGTGACAGCTTCCGCTACCTGGAAGTGCCCCAATAAAATAATATTACATACAAATTGAATTTTACATGAA
This sequence comes from Agapanthus africanus, assembly GCA_030015575.1. Classification (NCBI taxonomy): domain Eukaryota; kingdom Viridiplantae; phylum Streptophyta; class Magnoliopsida; order Asparagales; family Amaryllidaceae; genus Agapanthus; species Agapanthus africanus. Next base: position 341,963,008 of record CM057346.1, on the reverse strand, counting down.
TGAAAAAGAAAAACTCTTATCTCACATAAAACCCCGGCTATTCAAACGCGACGATCCAATACAGCATATAACAGCAACACATAATATCTCATATCATCAACGTAAGCAAGTATGCGTACCCCGATTGTCGTTGATGTATAGCAACGAAGCCGGGGATACACCACATACTACGCTTACGGTCACAGAAAAGAAAGTGTAAAACTACAACAGTTGGAATCCGCAACTTCCTTAGACATCGCATGCCTAACCAAATGAATTCCTTAGACATCGCATGCCTAACAATTATAAACCCCGTATTTTAGTCTCATTATCGAAAACTCTTTTCAATATCAAGTCGGGCAATTCAACAAGATTCCCGACGTCCTGATCGAATGCTCGTCGCAAACTTTAGTAGACGGCCGCACCCCCAGATGCCGTCGTCGAAGTGCACTAAGGCGGAACACCGCTGCCACGAGCACCCGAACGGATGCTTTCGGCGACGGGGTTCTCCTACAGTCACTTGGTCGGGGCTATGGGGCGTAGCTGTCTATTAAGTTTACCCGGCGAGTATCCGCGTACGCTACGTGATTGCGACGGACTTTTGATCACATCAAAATTCCGTGGCAACCGATCATCTGAGACTAAACTGCTATGTTTATAATATTCAAATTAGTTATCTCATAACTACCTGTGGATTCCAAATATTGTATCACATTCCAGATAAATAGACAAAGTTAAACTTTCCGATCGAATCATCAAACACCCAAGATTTCCCCAATATATCTCAACACTTGAAATCAGTTTAAAAACATCCATTACATGCCACAGTAGCAATGGTCCAGCCGTAGAAGGGTCAAGCCAACGCCTCACATGTGGCACGCCGTACTGCCCCAAACCCTAAGGTTCAAAAGGCAGTTCAAGACGGTCATATAATCGAGTTAAGGTTTGTTGTCTTCTAGAGGGTCCACCGAGTTACTTGCACGACTTAGAACATTCTTAAACACGAGAAAAAATCCAACTTTTGAAAAATTTTCCGACAGGGGAAAAAGTGAGTTATTGATATCCGTTCGAACTTTTTAACAGTTTCTTAAATTTATCCGGAAAGCCACATAGACAAAATCTAATACTCCGATCGAAACATCGAATCCCCAAAACAACCCCAGAAAACTCAACTGTAGAATAAAAATTAAAAATTCCTAGAGAACTCAGCACTGTGTAATAGGAATTACTGTACAAAATAGGAGGGGTGACGTCATCAAATGGCCGCGGAACCGCCGCAGAAGCCAGGCTTCTGCCGCGGTTCCGCCGCACTTTTGACGAATTAGCCCCTCGAATTTCACAGTAATTCTAATAAGACCCTGCTGAATTTTTTAGAAATTTTTAATTGACAAAAATCCAAATTTTCAGAAAATTTCCAGAGAGCATTTTGGAGTCGGGGTTTCGGGTTCGATCGGACTTTAAACTTCGTCTAGACTTCGCCTAAAGCTCTAGCTTGGCTCTGATACCACTGTAGGGTTGCTAGGCATGCGCACAAGGGTCTACGAGGCATCAACCATGCCCGAATAAAAATTTAGCCGTGCCGAACAACCCGAATACGGAACTTTAAACTAGAGATTAGGCGAAAACTAACATGCTAAACATTTTAACACTAAGTGAGAGGGATTACAACCTTTGTAGATCCGGTCCTTCACTTCATATGCTCCGTGTTGTGGTCCCTTCGCTGCGATCATCGGGATCCGGACTCTCGAGAGGTTCCACGAAGAGAAAGACGCAACCTTTGCTTCCGATCTTCGATACTAAGATGATCTACCTTGAAGTTTCTTTAACACAAGCTAACACTCATGAAATGATGTGAACACCCTCATCTAAATGGCAAGGGAAGATGAGGATGATGAAGTAGGATTTTTTCTCTCTTTATTTATCTTTTTCTCATATTTATCCATCACAAAAATCAAAGCAAGAAACCAATTCAAGCAAAGAAGAAGAAGGAAGAAGATGATGAACAATATTTTAATCCTTTTGTGATGAATAGGAAAAGAAATGATATAATGAATAATGTAACCATGGTCAAACTAACCCTTGTAGTGATTTGACTAAGGTTAAAGGTTTGGTTAGGTTAAGGAAATATCTAGCATAATATCTTAACAAAGACAAAGAAAGAAAGCTTCTAGAAACTTCTAGAAAACCTTAACCCTAATCAAACCTAACCATGTTTAATCTCTACTAAACAAGTTGCATTAGTTATCATATCATGTTACAATATTATATATCACATATATAATATTTATCGTAACAAAATAAAATAATACAATTAACATATATCGCATATATATCAATGTATTATCCGAGTGAGAAAAAGAATCTTTTAGTGAGAAAATATTAGTTAATGCAATTTAATATATCATATATATTATTATACATTAAATTATCGAATCAACACTTGATCCGACAATCCGGCTATATCGCATATAACCGGCTAATATTTATCCGTACCGATTCATCGAATCAACACTTGATCCGATGACCCGGCTGATATCAAATATCGCGAGAATATAATACGGTATCATATATCGCATTATCCTCGGTCCCGCACATATCACATATGTGCTCCTACTCCGTTTTGCCTGAGTCAAGAAACCTCTGTGTAGGACTCTAAAGAATCGTCAATACGCCGGCAGTAGGTGATGATCATATCAAACACCCACAAGCTGCAAGCGGTCAGCTAAACGTAACAGCTACCCAGGTATTGAGCGCTCAGAAGATCAACAAGCAAGCCTGTACATTCTCCTGTGAATCCAAACAGTAACACTCCCGTACAGTCCGGTCTCGTCGTCTGATATGTTGCATATCTCGCCTAGGGGTGGTAAACGTCAGACCCCAGTAGCTCGATAAGTCGTGTCGATATGAGGTCTATAACGGTTCGAGAAACTACTGATAACACTTACCAGTAAATCTCAGCAACCCTGGCCAGGGATTTCCGGTTATAGCCAATCGAACACAGCACAACATCAACTCCCTATACCGGGAGAGACGAATCCCCTCCTATCGCTCATTGCCTCCATGTGATTCACGACTGTACCCAAAAGCCACCTTTTTGCACGCCCTCTTGGACGTGGTATGATGGAAATCAAAGCACAGTGGGAATCACACAAGACTCTATGACGATCTCGGGTCAACAGACTACTCTGTACCAGTGTCACCGGAGAACTGCCATCTGACGTGAGGTATAATACCATCTGGGAGTTCTCGGCGAGTCCGTCCAGTGTACCCAGTCTCCACTGAGCACCCGTACACCATCCTTGATGTCAAACACCGATGGATATGGGATCATCCATCGCCCATCATATGGATCAAGATGCGTATACGCTAGTCTACTCTGGTGTATCGATGCCCTGTCTCGATACACCCTCGACTAGGAACAGTTATAGGATGTACTCGTCGACTACCGTGGCCCTACTAGTATGATCTCATCATAGTCCCAGTAGTCGAGTACATATCCTAAGGGCTTTATCAACATGTAACATAGAGACAATCAGAGTACAAGTTAAGATAAAGTACAACCAGATAGCATACTATCATGTCGAGCAAGAAAGTCCTCCCTATATATGTCCTAGCATCCACTACAATATACATCGTATGTACAGTAATGGCCTCTAGGGCATACATATAACTAACAAACCCTTCGCCACAAGTCTTGCCTTATAGGTCTCCACCTGCCCATCTACACCAATCTTTCTTTTAAAGATCCATTTGCACCCCACAGGTTTCACCCCAGGGGGTACAACGTCCAAAGTCCACACTTTGTTGGTGTACATAGACTCCATTTCGGATCTCATGGCATCCAGCCACTTCACAGAGTCTTTACTCGTGATAGCTTGCTGAAAACTGGTAGGATCATCATCATCTATGATGCAATCTTCTCCGTTACCATCAATGAGGAAACCATAGTACCTCTCCGGTGGGCGAGAAGTCCTACCTGACCTACGGAGTGGCCGAGGTTCTTCAGTTTCTGTTGCAACAGCTGGTTCAACCAAATCGTCATTTGTAGTTTGTGTCTCTAGAACCTCTTCTAGATCTACCACCTCGCCATTATCTTTATCTGTGAAAAACTCTTTTTCCAAGAATGTGGCATACTGAGAAACAAACACTTTTTGTTCCTCTTTGTGGTAGAATAGATATCCATAAGAATTCTTTGGATATCCCACAAAGTTACATAAGACTGACCGTGTCTCGAGTTTGTCCGGATTCTACTTTTTAACATAGGCCGGGCAACCCCAAATCTTAATTCTTTTAAGAGATGGTCTCTTCCCATGCCATATCTCATATGGTGTGGTAGACACGGCTTTGGTTGGAACCCTATTTAGTAGAAACGCTGCAGTCACTAATGCATGCCCCCAAAACGAGACGGGTAACTCAGCGTCACTCATCATGGAACGGACCATATCTAATAGGGTCCTATTCCTTCGTTCTGACACACCGTTGTGCTGTGGTGTGTAAGGAGGAGTGAGCTGAGAGAGAATCCCATTCTCTTTCAGGAAGTTTGCAAATTCTGTACTGAGATACTCACCACCTCGATCTGATCGAAGCATCTTGATACTCAAGCCGGTTTGTTTTTCTACTTCTTGTTTATATTCAATGAATTTCTCAAAAGCTTCGGACTTGTGTTTTAATAAAAATACATGACCGAATCTTGAGAAATCATCAGTGAATGTAATGAAGTATGAAAAACCGCCTCTAGCCTGTGTAGACATAGGCCCACATACATCACTATGTATGAGGCCCAGGAGCTGAGTAGCTCTTTCTCCGTGTCCGGTAAACGGAGTTTTGGTCATTTTATCCTTGATACAAGAATGGCAAGTCGCATAAGATTTATATTCAAAAGAATTTAAATATCCATCTTTGTGTAACTTGTTTAGTCTTGTTTCGTTAATATGACCAAGTCTACAGTGCCAAAGAAAAGCTTCATTTAACTCTGAAAGTTTTCTTTTATTAGTGTGTTGTATACTGAAAACTTGTGTGCTGATTTAGGACATATATTCCGTTGTTAAGCGTACCATACCCAACCAACATTTGATTCAGGTTAATGTTCATAACATTGTTCTGCAATACAAAATTATACCCTTCATTGTCCAACAAAGAAACGGATATTATATTACATAGCATACTTGGTACAAAATAACATGGATTTAAAACCAAAATACATCCAGATGGCAACCCCAAGTGATACTCTCCCACTGCGACTGTATGTACATTGGAACCATTTCCAACGCGGAGAGTATGGTCACCTGTCCTCAAAACCTTGCTATTTCTCAGCCCCTGCATAGAATTGCAAATGTGAGAACCTGAACCGGTATCCAATACCCAGGAAGCAGAGTTTATAGAAAAACAGTTTTCAGTCACAAACGCACCTGAAGCAGAAGCATCACCATGCTTCTTCTTGAGACTTAAGTACTCCGTGCAATTGCGCTTCCAATGTCCTGTCTTGTGGCTGTGAAAACATTCGCCCTTCCCCGAGTCTCCAGCCTTGGACCTTCCCTTTCCCTTCACCTTTTTAACTCCGCCCTTAGGATTAGTGGGTTTCTTCTTTTTCTTTCCCTTGGCCTTGGCTTTCGGGCGAGAAGAGGAAGACTGTCCAATAGTCATAACGGGAGTTTTTGCTAACTTCATAGTGCTCTCTGCACTCCTTAACATATTAAGGAGTTCAGGGAGGTCCTTCTCCATGCCATGCATGTTGAAGTTCACTATGAACTGAGCAAAGGTGGAGGGGAGGGACTGCAGAATAATATTTATATATTGTTCATTGTCCATCGTCCATCCAAGGTCCTCAAGCTTTTCTATAAGAGCTATCATCTTCAGAACATGGTCTCCTACTGGTGTGCCAGGGGCCATTCGCATCTGAAACAATTTCTTTGATGCTTCGTATCGTAATACGCGGGATTGCTCCCCATACAACTCCTTTGTATGGAGCAATATACCGTGAATGTCCATGTCCTCATGCTGCTTTTGATGTATGTTATCCATCGATGCAAGCGCGAGGCATGTGGCCGTGGCACAGTCAGCGTCCCATGTCTTGCGGACTTCAATGTCCGCAACTGAGGATTTTGGACCAGGGACGGGCGGGGCTGAAGCCGTGAGGACATATGATACTTTATCATAAGTCAAGGCGATTTTCAGATTCCTTAGCCAGTCTTTATAGCTGGTCCCATTCAGTTTGTTTTTATCTAGTAAAAGCTTGAGTCCAGTCATGGGTATCTGCCATTAAGAGAGAGAAAAGAATACACTCAGCGAAAGCTCTTGCATAGATCAGATTAGTTATTATCTTGTCTAATCGACGTTTCTGTTAGTTATATGTATGCCCTAGAGGCCATTACTGTACATTGGATGTATATTGTAGTGGATGCTGGGACATATATAGGGAGGACTTTCTTGCTCGACATGATAGTACGCTATCTGGTTGACCTTTACCTTAATGTGTATGCTGATTGTCTCTCTGTTACATGTTGGTAAAGCCCTTAGGATCTGTACTTGACTACCTGGACTATGATGCGGATCATACTAGTGGGGACATGGTAGTCCATAAGTACATCCTTCAAAGTCCCTAGTCGTGGGTGTATCGAGACGGGGCATCGATATACCAGAGTAGACTAGCGTATACCTTCTCGACCCATACAGATGGGCGATGGATGATCCCATATCCATTGGTGTTTGACATCAGAGATGATATACGGGTGCTCAGTAGAAACTGGGTACACTGGACGGACTCGCCGAGAACTCCCAGATGGTATTATACCTCACGTCAGATGGCAGTTCTCTGGTGACACTGGTACAGAGTAGTCTGTTGACCCGAGATCGTCATAGAGTCTTGTGTGGTTCCCACTGTGCTTTGATTTCCATCTTACCACGTCCAAGAGGGCATGCAAAACGGTGGTTTTTGGATACAGTCCCGAGTCACATGGAGGCAATGAGCGATAGGAGGGGATTCGTCTCTCCCGGTATAGGGAGTTGATGTTGCGCTGTGTTCGATTGGCTATAACAGGAAATCCCTGGCCAGGGTTGCTGAGATTTACTGGTAAGTGTTACCAGTAGTTTCTCGAACAGTTATAGACCTCATATCGACACGACTTATCGAGCTATTGGGGTCTGACGTTTACCACCCCTAGGCGAGATATGCGACAGATCAGACGATCAAACCGGACTGTACGGTAGGTTACTGGTCGGATTCACTGGAGTGTGAGCGGGCTTGCTCGTCGATCTTCAGATCGCTCAATACCCGGGTGGCCGTTACGTTTAGCAGACCGCTTGCGGCTTGTGGGTGTTTGATATGATCATCATCTGCTGCCGGCGTATTGACGAGTCTTTAGAGTCCTACACAGAGGTTTCCTGGCTCAAGCGAAATGAAATAGGAGTGCATATGAGATATGTGCGGGACCGAGAATAATGCGTGTATGTGATACCGTATTCCATTCTCGCGATGAATGTGTCGAATGGTTGTATGCGATATAACCTAGTTATCGAATCAAGGATTGATTCGATAAGCCGATACATTCTATACTAGTCGGTTGTGTGCGACATGACCGGATCATTGAATCAAGTGTTGATTTAATGATTTAATGTATAATTATATATTTGATATATTACTTTGCATTAACTAGTATTGGTTCACTTTAAATGGATTTTCTCGCTCGGATGTGCGCATTACATATGCGATATGATTTTGTGCACTTGCTTGTATCATGTTTGATGATGCATGCTTTTTGGTTAAGTGTAAAGTATTAAACCTTGGTTAATGAAATGGTTAGGGTTTATAATTTAGTTATTCATTTATCTTATTTAGTTATCCATTTATTTTTGATAAATGAATAAAAGAAAGAGAAAAGGATGGTGGCTTCTTTTGTTGTTTTGTTAAAGCTTCATGAAGCTTTGACTTAGTCCACTATTCTTATCTCATCCTTAACCCTAACCATACCACTCAACCATGATTAATTCTCTACACTAAACCATGGTTCTAAGATGATAAGAATGTATTATTCTTTTCTTTTTCACAATTAACTTATCATAAGCTTCTTCTTCTTCTTCCTTGACTTTAAGAAGAAAAGCTTCACCTCCATCAATGGTGATTGATGCATATGAGTGAGAAATCCAAAACTAAAGTCTACCCACTTCCTATTTCTTCATCCTCTACCTCTTGCCAAGTAGTAGAGTGTGTTTACTTCACAAGTTTCTTGACTTGGTGAAGTGAGAGCTTGATCTTGCGATGCTTCGACGTAGATCATCTTCGGCATGGACATCGACGACCTAGCTCACTTTTTCTCCGACGAAGCCGACTCTAGAGCCCGGATTTGTTTTGGACAGCGGAGACGACTTCGTTGCGGAGCTATGGAGGTGGAGCACCGGATCTACAAAGGTTGTATTTCCGTATTCTCATTAGTTAATTTGTTAACTAGTTCTTTTTCGTCTAGACCTCTAGCAAACGATCCGTAGTTTAGGGTTTGTAGGCACCGTAAAATTTGAAATTGGCATGGTTGATGCCTTGTGAGACCTCTTGGGAGTGCCTAGGAACCCTACAGTGGTATCAGAGCCTAGCTAGAGCCTTAGGCGAAGTCTAGACGTGATTTGAAACCCGAACGAACCCGAAAACCCAAACCCAAAATGCTCTCTGTCCTTTTTCTAAAAACAGTGATTTTTCATGATTAAAAATATCCAGAGAAATAAGCAGGAAAATATAAGAATTACGGCGCAAAATTGGGGCCATGAACAGTTCACTGTAGCGCGGATCCGCGGCATATTCCTTCATTAGGCGGCGGATTAGCGGCACAATGATGACGTCATCCTCCAAGATCTGCACAGTAACTCTTATTATTTTATTATGGATTTTCTGGGAATTTTTAATACTGTTTAAAGAGTTGAATTTTCTGCAGTTGTTTTGGGGATTCGGTATTTCGATCGGATTATCAAATTTCGTCTTTTGTGGCTTTCCGGATAAATTTTAGAATATGTTAAAAAGTTCGACCGGATATAAATACCCAATTTTTCCCCTGTCGGGAAATTTCCAAGTGTTGGATTTTTCCGAAGTTTAACGACGTTCTAAGTAGTGCAAGTAACGCGATGGTCCCTCTAGAAGACACAAACCTTAACTCGATTATGTGACCGTCTTGAACTGCCCTTTGAACCTTCGGGTTTGGGGCAGTACGGCGTGCCACATGTGAGGCGTTGGCTTGACCCTTCTACGGCTGGACCGTCGGTACTGAGGCACGAACTGAATGTTGTTAGACTTATTTCATGTGTTGATCTGTATCGGGAAAACTTGGGTGTTCGATTGTTCGATCGAAAAGTTTAGCATTTTCTATTTATCTGGAATGGGATACAATAATTGGAATTCACAAGTAGTTATGTGATAACTAAATGAATGTTATAAACGTAGCACTTTAGTCTCACTTGATCGGTTGCCACGGAATTTTGATGTGATCAAAAGTCCGTCGCAATCACGTAGCGTACGCGGATACTCGCCGGGTAAACTTAATAGACAGCTACACCCCATAGCCCCGACCAAGTGACTGTAGGAGAACCCCGTCGCCGAAAGTATCCGTTCGGGTGCTCGCGGTAGCGGTGTTCCGCCTCGGTGCACTTCGTCGCCGGTATCGGGGGTGCGGCCGCCTACTGAAGTTTGCGACGAGCATTCGATCAGGATGTCGGGAATCTTGTTGAATTACCCGACTTGGTATTGAAAAGTGTTTTCGATTATGAGACTAAAATGCGGGGTTTATAATTGTTAGGCATGTGATGTCTAAGGTATTCATTTGATTAGGCATGCGATGTCTATGCAGATTGCGGATTCCAACTGTTGTAGTTTTACACTTTCTTTTCTGTGACCGTAAGTGTAATATATGATATCGCCGGTTTCGTTGCTATATGTCAACGACAATTGGGATGGACATATTTACTTACGTTGATGACATGTGATGTTATGTGTTGCTGGATATGTTATATTGGATCGTCGTGTTTGAATAGCCGGGGGTTTTTATGTGAGATGAGTGTTTTTCATTTTCATTCATGTAAAAACTTGTATGTAATATTCTTTTATTGGGGCGCTTCCAGGTTGCGGGAGTTGTCACCTGTTGTGTATTATTTACTTTTCCGCACTAGGATAGATCCAAGGAGGAGGGCATAAGTAACCGGGTTATGGAGTCCAGTGGGAGACCAACTCGAGGAGTCGGGTCCGGGTCTCCTAACTCCAGAATTGGTAGGGTTGCTTGCCGCTCTCGTAGGGGTCTAGGGGTGTGGGTTTGGCTATTCATCACGACCGTGGAATCCGTGTTTTATACTGGCTCGTATTGAAAACACGGACGTCCTAGTATATCCAATATTTCATATGATTCTTCTGCTGCGATATCTGTGATGTGATCATGTGATGTTCTGTGATAGATACAGTATATAGTATATATGATATATTATATAGATGTTACTTATGTTTTATACCCGCGCTAGCCCTGCCCTGCTCTGCCGTTAGTTACCTAACCTAACGGTGCACGAGGGGACATCGAGGCGAATGCGGATGGCATAAGTGTACGTCGTATTTATCTGTGATGTTTAGGTACTTAAATGATGGGACTTCATTAATGTGATTAATGAATTAAAAGACACCTAAGATGTTGTAGAATCGAATTTCAAAATAAAACAGGTAGCTACAGTTTTGCTTTGCACAGCGGTATATGTGATATATCCTGCACCTTATTCGATGAGGAAAGGACCGAGATCCCTTCACCGGGAGTGACTCCTTTAGCAATAACTGGCAGATGCTACACACTCGGTTTGTCTTTTGATAGCTTTTAAGTGTTTTTGCTTTGCACAGTGATATATATGATATATCCCGCACCTCATTCGACGAGGAAAGGACCGACGATCCCTTCACCGGGAGTGACTCCTTTAGCAAAACTGGAAAAGCCTCAAAAACACTCCATTTCAAAAATCATTCGATTCTACAACGATATAAAGTTCATTACGCAAAAGGTTTTCTTAAAAACCTGTCGTAGCCCTCCGTCATTTCAGATAGGTAATAGTTAGTATTCGTGCTGCGTTTGTTGACTCAGTCAAGGCGTAGTGTGCGGTAGCTGATTATTGCTTATCTGCAAAGCATATGATGCGATTGGATTAGGGTAGTCGTGCGGCCTTGTTGACTCAGTCAAGGGTCGTGCGGGTGGGTTTAATTCAATCGAGAAATGACGGGTTGAACTTTACTTGTGGTCTATGGTTTGTTGACTCAGTCAAGGTCATAGATCGCATGGGGCAAAATATTATCGGGAATTTCAAGTGTTGAAATTTGCAATGAGATTGCATACCTTCTATGAGATAGTTGGATCCCGATACCCGCTGCGAGTAAGAGTTACTCCTGGGAGAGTTTTATACATTACAATTAGCCGATCAAGTAGGTGTCTAGAAAGGTGTCAACGGGGTTACGCCTCTGGGAAAACGAGGTTTACATTAATTAGGTTCGTGCGAAAGCACGGGGGACCTCCCTCAAAGTACCGACACTGGCCTGGCTGAAAGATTGGCGAACTTGTAGTGTGTAATTAATCCCGGCTAGTCTTTCCTTTTAGGGTTTGAAGGAAGATTTGATAAAAAGCAGTGGGAGCCATCCTGATTAGATAAAATAATAACCAATCTATTCTTGACAGAGCGCACGCTGAGTGTTTTCTTCTCTCTCTCTCCAGGTAGCGACCATATCACGCCTTAATCAAGATAAAAATACGGAATATTGACCGAACCCGCTTGTTATACTGAGCTGGGGAACGTTGGTCCCGCTCAAACTTATAATTGTTATAAGACAGAGCAGGAAATTGGGGAATACCAGATTTCCCTTGCCGCCCAAACGAAGAGAGAGCATGCTGATGCATCATCTTCGGGTGTGTTCGTTACAAAGAACTGTTTCTCTGTATCCTCTACGTCCTGGGTATGTGATACCAGATCAGGATCCCAGATATGTAATCTGTTACATAGGGCTACAGAAAGGTAGAGAACTGAGAACGGGTGATAAGTTTCATGAGACAGAAAACGGGGCAAGTGTTGCAGCCAAGTCTGTTGGTCACTGTCACCCTGTATTACCAATACATTGATTCTGAACGAATGTTATTAGATACCGAACCTGATATACAAAATCATATCAGTCTCTTTATCAGTAAAGAAATGATAAAATTTTGTATTGTTGGATAATGTTTTGAACATTTCCTATATCAAAAGTTGATCGGTTCAGGCACGTTATCTAAAAGCATTGATGTTCTAAATCAAACTACAGTTCTTAATATATGGAACACACACAAGAGGAAGAGTTCAGAAATGAACAAATCCTTCTTGAGGTATTGTAGACTAGGTCAGATCAATGCGACCCGACTGGCTAGAGTTACATAAAGATGTATATTTAAATCAGTTTGAATTTACATCTTGTGAAACTCGCCAGTCATGTCACAAAGATAAGATGACCATAGCTCTGTTTATTGGAAACAGAGAAAGAGTTAGTAAACTCTTGGGATGATACATGTTGATGTATGTAGGTCCCCAGTTTACAAATGCCAGGACTGGTTCTTTATACTTCTTTATATTCTCTGATAATCTCTCAAGATTCAGTCATATGTTCCCGTTGAAACATGAGTCCGAACCTTTTGAGATATTCACAGAATATAAGTTAGAAGTAGAGAACCAAAATACGGGTAAAAGTATTATGTCCTTTGATGTGATCAGGGAGGAGAATACTTGAGCACGAAAATCCTGGACTATTCTAAAGGAGAATGAGATTCTCTCTCGGCATTACTCCTCCGAATACACCATAGCACGATGGTATATCGGGGCGGAGCATTCACACCCTATATGATAAGGTGTGCTCTATGATGAGTACTACTGAGTTACCTTTTTCTTTTTGGGAGTTATGCACTTGAGAAGCTGCATACCTATTGAATAGGGTTCGAATCAAATCAGTTGCCTACCATTTCATATGTGATATGGAGAGGGAAGAGCCCATATCTTAAGTTAGTTAAGATTTGGGGTTGTCCGGGCTATGTCTAAAAGCAAAATCCGGACAAGCTCGAGGCAAGGACTGTTATGTAGAACTGGAAATGTTCCAGCTATACAAAATGCAGCTGATGATTTGAAAGAACCAAAGGATTCGATAGTTATCAACGAACCTCAGCCTCTCCGCCGATCTAGTAGGGTTCCTCACCCACCTGAGAGATATTTCGATTTCTCTATGACAGTGGGAGCGAGGATTACATCATGAGATGATGACCCAACTAGTTTCGAGCTGGCCATCAAGAGTAAGACTCTGTAAGAATGGCTGGATGCTTAGTGATCTGAGATGGAATCCTTATACACCAACAAAGTATGGACTTTAGTTGCTATATCTGAAGGGTTAAATCCCCATCAGGAGCAAGTATATCTTAAGAAGATTACTTGGTGTAGATGGAAAGGTTGAGACTTTCAAAGCTAGACTTGTTAAAGGTTTTCTTCATTGACCAGGCGTGGATAATGATGAAACCTTTTCCAATGGCTATGCTTAAGTCCATCCAGATCCTACTTACCACGGCTGCATACCATGACTACGATCTCTGGTGGTTGGGTGTCTTGACTGCTTTTCTAAATGATGATTTAGAAGAGTGCGTCTATAAGTACACAGCCAGAGGGCCTCGTAAACAATGGGAGCAGCGGAAACGTGTGCAAGATGCTTTATAGGTTAAAGCAGGCATCGCGGAGTTGGAACATCTGTTTTGATGAAATAGTCAAACAGTTTGACATCATCAAAATGGTAGATGAACCTTGTATAAACAAAAAGGTAGTAGGGAGTATGGTGGTGATCCTCGTAGAGTACGTGGATGACATACTCTTGATAGGGAAGGAGTTTCCTATGCTACGCTCGATCAATCTCCGCTTATCACAATGATTCTCCATAAAGGATCATAATGATACCTACTAACCCCTGGATTTTGGATCTATGAGATAGATCTAAATGGATGTTAGGATACTCACTGGTTGTAGTGAGATGGTATCAATCGACCCTGGGGAGAATCACTGGAATGGTTCCAGGGTGATAAAGACGACTGAATGTCAGTCGCAGGCATTGTCTTTACCCTCAGTAAAGGGACGGTATGTTGGAAGAGTTCCAAGTTAGATACCGTGACATACTAGACGATAAAGGAAGGATACATCGCTACTTAAGATGCTACCAAAGAGGCTGTTTGGGTGTATATTGGTTCATGAGATGAACTATGTTCCTACCATTGTGTGACAATGGAGTTGTGGCTTATGCCAAGGAACGTCGGTCCCATCAGTGATCCAGACATATTCTAAGGCAGTATCACTTGATCATGGAGATGGTTGATCTCCAGGGAGATCGAGGTTAGGAGAGTAGACTCAGAGGACAACACAGCGGATCCACTCACAAAGGCCTGTTCCCAGAGAGAGACTTTTATGGGATGGTTGAGTATGAGATACTGCAACCACTGCTATCAGATGGCCCGAGTGCAAATGGGAGATTGTTAGTTATATGTATGCCCTAGAGGCCATTACTGTACATTGGATGTATATTGTAGTGGATGCTGGGACATATATAGGGAGGACTTTCTTGCTCGACATGATAGTACGCTATCTGGTTGACCTTTACCTTAACGTGTATGCTGATTGTCTCTCTGTTACATGTTGGTAAAGCCCTTAGGATCTGTACTTGACTACCTGGACTATGATGCGGATCATACTAGTGGGGACATGGTAGTCCATAAGTACATCCTTCAAAGTCCCTAGTCGTGGGTGTATCGAGACGGGGCATCGATATACCAGAGTAGACTAGCGTATACCTTCTCGACCCATACAGATGGGCGATGGATGATCCCATATCCATTGGTGTTTGACATCAGAGATGATATACGGGTGCTCAGTAGAAACTGGGTACACTGGACGGACTCGCCGAGAACTCCCAGATGGTATTATACCTCACGTCAGATGGCAGTTCTCTGGTGACACTGGTACAGAGTAGTCTGTTGACCCGAGATCGTCATAGAGTCTTGTGTGGTTCCCACTGTGCTTTGATTTCCATCTTACCACGTCCAAGAGGGCATGCAAAACGGTGGTTTTTGGGTACAGTCCCGAGTCACATGGAGGCAATGAGCGATAGGAGGGGATTCGTCTCTCCCGGTATAGGGAGTTGATGTTGCGCTGTGTTCGATTGGCTATAACAGGAAATCCCTGGCCAGGGTTGCTGAGATTTACTGGTAAGTGTTACCAGTAGTTTCTCGAACAGTTATAGACCTCATATCGACACGACTTATCGAGCTATTGGGGTCTGACGTTTACCACCCCTAGGCGAGATATGCGACAGATCAGACGATCAGACCGGACTGTACGGTAGTGTTACTGGTCGGATTCACTGGAGTGTGAGCGGGCTTGCTCGTCGATCTTCAGATCGCTCAATACCCGGGTGGCCGTTACGTTTAGCAGACCGCTTGCGGCTTGTGGGTGTTTGATATGATCATCATCTGCTGCCGGCGTATTGACGAGTCTTTAGAGTCCTACACAGAGGTTTCCTGGCTCAAGCGAAACGAAATAGGAGCGCATATGAGATATGTGCGGGACCGAGAATAATGCGTGTATGTGATACCGTATTCCATTCTCGCGATGAATGTGTCGAATGGTTGTATGCGATATAACCTAGTTATCGAATCAAGGATTGATTCGATAAGCCGATACATTCTATACTAGTCGGTTGTGTGCGACATGACCGGATCATTGAATCAAGTGTTGATTTAATGATTTAATGTATAATTATATATTTGATATATTACTTTGCATTAACTAGTATTGGTTCACTTTAAATGGATTTTCTCGCTCGGATGTGCGCATTACATATGCGATATGATTTTGTGCACTTGCTTGTATCATGTTTGATGATGCATGCTTTTTGGTTAAGTGTAAAGTATTAAACCTTGGTTAATGAAATGGTTAGGGTTTATAATTTAGTTATTCATTTATCTTATTTAGTTATCCATTTATTTTTGATAAATGAATAAAAGAAAGGGAAAAGGATGGTGGCTTCTTTTGTTGTTTTGTTAAAGCTTCATGAAGCTTTGACTTAGTCCACTATTCTTATCTCATCCTTAACCCTAACCATACCACTCAACCATGATTAATTCTCTACACTAAACCATGGTTCTAAGATGATAAGAATGTATTATTCTTTTCTTTTTCACAATTAACTTATCATAAGCTTCTTCTTCTTCTTCCTTGACTTTAAGAAGAAAAGCTTCACCTCCATCAATGGTGATTGATGCATATGAGTGAGAAATCCAAAACTAAAGTCTACCCACTTCCTATTTCTTCATCCTCTACCTCTTGCCAAGTAGTAGAGTGTGTTTACTTCACAAGTTTCTTGACTTGGTGAAGTGAGAGCTTGATCTTGCGATGCTTCGACGTAGATCATCTTCGGCATGGACATCGACGACCTAGCTCACTTTTTCTCCGACGAAGCCGACTCTAGAGCCCGGATTTGTTTTGGACAGCGGAGACGACTTCGTTGCGGAGCTATGGAGGTGGAGCACCGGATCTACAAAGGTTGTATTTCCGTATTCTCATTAGTTAATTTGTTAACTAGTTCTTTTTCGCCTAGACCTCTAGCAAACGATCCGTAGTTTAGGGTTTGTAGGCACCGTAAAATTTGAAATTGGCATGGTTGATGCCTTGTGAGACCTCTTGGGAGTGCCTAGGAACCCTACAGTTTCCCACTGCTTTTATCGAGTTTTTCTTTCAAACCTTAAAAAGAAAAACTAGCCAGGATTAATTACAGTCTACAACTTCGCTAACCGTTCAGCCAGGCCAGTGTCAGTACTTGAGGGAAGTTCCCCGTGCTTTCGCACGGACCTAATTAGAGTAAACCTCGTTTTCCCAGAGGCGGAGCCCCGTTAACACATTTCTAGACACCTAATGAGTTAGCTAAATGAAAATTGTAAAACTCTCCTAGGAGCAACTATTGCCCATAGTAGGATCGGGATCCAACCATCACATGGAAGGTATGCAATCTCATTGCAAATTTCAACTATTGAAATTCCCGATGTGGTTTTTACCCCTGGCACTTATGATTTGTTAGAGTGTTCTCTTCGGTTTTACGAAGTTGTGAGCTTGGACGGGGAACTTCGGGTGGATCATCGTAGACGCAAAAGGACTTCAAGAGGACCTCCATTCAACACCCTAGAGACCAAGGAGTCCAGCAAAAGGGAGCTACAAAGGTTGTAGTCTCGAAACCCTAGTTTTGTTCGCTTTAATTTACGAAACCCTAATTTTCTAGGATCGATTCCTTTGCATGCTTGTTTAGCACCATCAAAATTAAAACTTTAAGGCATGTGATGCTTCAAAACTCTTCATAGGGTGCTAGACAAACCTTACATTGGTATCAGAGCCGACCTAGAACATTAGGCGACGCTTTTACGAAGTAAAAATCCCGATCGGACAAAAAATACGATTTTTTGGACCCTCTCTGGACAAATTTTAAAATCTGACATTTTTCAGAATTAAAAATACTTAAAAAAGTACAGCAGGGAAAACTAAGAATAATGGTGAAAAACGATGCAGTGTACTGTTCATATGGCCGCGGAACCGCGGCAATTCCTTGCTTAGGCCGCGGATCCGCTGCCGTACAGTGGCATCATGCTATGAAAATTGCACCATAATTCCTAGGTCTGCTAGTATACTGTTTTAGGTATGTTTAATCTGAATATAGTACTGTATTTTCTGGAGATGGTTTTGGACGCGTAGTTTTGATCGGTATTTTCATTCCGTAGCTTTTCCGGGTAAACTAGAAAGTATTGAAGTGTTTGAACGAGTATCATTTGCTCACTATTCACGGGGTTTAAATGCTTTGGAGATACGTGCAAGTCTTTTTGTGGTGGTCCCTCTAGAAGACAACAAACCTTAACTCGATTATGTGACCGTCTTGAACTGCCCTTTGAACCTTAGGGTTTAGGGCAGTACGGCATGCCACATGTGAGGCGTTGGCTTGACCCTTCTACGGCTGGACCGCTACTACTGTGTCACACTCCAGGTGTTTGAACTCTGCTCAAGTGTTGGGCTTTAGTGAATCCTGGGTATTTGATCGTTCGTTCGAAAACTTCAATACTGTCTGTTTATCCGGAATGTGATGCAATGTGTGGAATTCATATTACTAGACATGAAATACGGAATATGTGATATTTCGCATTTGTGATGTCTAAAGCGAATGTGGATTCCAGATATTGCAGTTTTACACTTTCTTTTCTGTGACCGTAAGTGTAGTATGTACGATATCGCCGGTTTCGTTGCTATACATCAACGACAATTGGGGTATGCATACTTACTTACGTTGATGATATGAGATATTATGTGTTGCTGAGATATGATGTGCAGGATTGTCGCGATTGAATAGCCGGGGGGTTTTATGTGAGATGAGAGTTTTATATTTTCATTCATGTAAATTCAAATGTAATGTAATATTCTTTTATTTGGGGCACTTCCGGGTTGAGGTTGTGTCACCAGTGTTGTATATTATTTACTTCCTAATTATTCTGCATCATATGCAATGTAGGAAGACATCACTTAGCTACCGTACACTACACCTTAACTATAGTCAACAGAGTGCAGGAACAAAATCGTGTGCGTGCATACGCACAAAATCAACTCAACTGTATATAACCCATGAAATCATAAATATGGGAAACCAATGCATGAAAACGATATCAAGTGCAACAACTGTGCAAAATCGTAAATACTCAATCATCAAAATCAAATCATGCGAATAATCACCCAAAACATCGAAATCAAGTATGGCGGAATAGTCCCGGTCAAGTGCATCCTCCAAGAATCTCGGGCCAACTGTCGCGGTCACTAGTGGGATGTCTCGTCGTCGATCCTGAACTCTGGCCTGCTGGGGTGCATAACATGACCACTCCTGGGTCCAAGTCTTCTCGTAATTTATTTCAGGAAGGTCCTTATCTTTTCTGTGGATTATCAATCTCACGATCCGTCGGCTCATCGGCCCTGTCAGGTGTGCTAACGGGGACGATTCCGTTCTGGCACTTATCTGGTCATCTCTCGGTCAATCATCGCGACAACTTGTAAAGAAGCATGTCACTGGCGTCGGCCTCTGACTCTCTGAATGCACGTGATACATCTGATCCTGGGTGCAAGTATCATTGCAGCAGTGTTCTGGAAGGAATCCTGCTCAGGGTCTCTTCCGATCTCGCCCATGCCAAACTGTACGGAGGCCGGTACTCTTATATAATCCTTTCTCTTTTCCGGTCATCTGGGTCCTCTGCATCGCATCTTCTCGAAAACTGCCTGCATCCCAATGCTTCTGTAAGTATATCAGGTCTCTAGCCTCGACGGAAAGTAATGACAGCTCATCAGCGTCTCGCACGAACCTCTGGTTTCGCTTGTCTTATTGTCATCCACTATGAAATCACACCGTGCTATCTATGCACTGTAACTGTTCTCGGCCACGGTCTATCCGAAGTCTCTCGCACGGGCTCGAAGTCGCGTACTTTGTAGCTCCATCATACTGTAGAAGATGTCTGGCTGAACAGGTCCTTTATCCAAGCCTGGTCAACTATCTCGTCGATGATGTCGAACTTTTCACTTCACTCGGGTCCAATGTCAACTGATTCGGACTCGTCTTGTCGTGGCTGCTTGAACTGAGCTCCGATGGGTATCCTCGTATCTGGAGTCTTCCAAGAAATGCATCTCACCACTTAGCATCCGAATTAAGTCGAGCCATCCGATCGATTCGTCAAAACCTCATAATCCCCCAAGAGCTCAACATCTTGGGTACAGTATAAGAGTATCGAGTACATACCACAGCATCGGTGGTCCAGCCGTAGAAGGGCAACCCAAGCCTCACTAATGGCGCCGCAGAACCGCCGCAGACCCTAAGGTTCAAAGGCTTTCACACGGTCATTAAGTCGAGTTAGGGTTTCATTCTTCTAGAGGGACCATAGAATTGCCTGCACGTCTTTCCGAATACTTTAAACTTAGAATAACAGGTTCCTGACATTCGATCGTCTCTGTCGACTATCAACGTCTCCGCGTGGAGTCGTCTCTAGCTGGAATCAATCCATCTGATGACCTCGCATCGGGGTAGCGAACGAATCACATGTCCTAGTCATTCATCCTCGGGGACTAGCGACCTTCTATCATCCCTTAGTACAATCTCGTACTGCAATAGCTCCAACATCTGGGGTAATATCTCATCGCTCGCACCAACAACTGGCTCATTCGTCCGTACACTGACTAGCACCTCAATTCTCTAGGAAAGGCGATACATTGGCAGTCATCTCTAAACTGGTCTGCTCTAGATCTGAGTAAGACTCTCCACACCGGAAATCTTCAACTCAACTGGGCCTGCTCCGGCGCATAAATCGGGCGAATCACCTTCACCTCTCAAATCGGGGTAGACTAGCTATCACCTGTCTCATATCTGCCTGGAAGCTCCAGATATCTCAGCTCGTAAGCTCCGGAAGCGACATCCTATCAGTCTCTGAGGTATGTTGTACATCGACAGTCCTCTCTCAACTGGCAGCTCTAACAATGGCCCGATCCTCTGGTGCTGATCTGCACATCCGAGAAATCTCATACCGCGATCAATCCAACGCTAGTGGCGCGAAAACATAATAAAAGACACATCTCTGCACTCGTGTGTCGCCAGAATTATGCTCTGGTCAGTCCTCGTTCGCAACGAGCTCATGCTGACCGCAACTCTTAGCCATAGCTCTCCCTGCCCGTAGTCATGGCAGCAAAACCATAACTGGTACCGATGAGGCTAGATCAGGAAGGAATATGATACTGAACAAAGAAATGTATATCCTAAGGCTTCTTAAGTGGAGTGGCGTGTCGTAAATATGCCGCGGAACATACCAACGGCACGTCACTCTACTTTAGTCACCTATTCCATCAACCAAGGGTCATCCGACTTTCCGAAGGTAAAACCTAACGCTCTGATACCAATGTTCATATCAGAATATTGCATTTTATACCGCCCATTCTTACGCTCGGTTGTTTATAGGTAGGTGCTTTTAATCAGTGTTTGCTACATAATTGCAGTTCTCGGCTCTGAACAGTGAATATCATGGAAAAGTACGACAAACTCCGGATTACTGCCAACAACAGATAAAACACGGGTCTCCGCTCTTTATCCGTGTGTTGCCACATACCAGTTAAGGGACAAGATGGCAAATCGATTGTCATATCATGCACAAAGCTCTAGGTCAACACAAGATCCAAGAAATCTACACGTAGCTCGAGACAATCATGGCAAAAGATCCACATCACATCACCTTTTTGTTGTGCTAGAATTCTGGAAATATTGTGAAAAGATTCTGAGAAAAGTCATATACCACACTGAATAGGACAATAAACCAGGGACCCCGACCAAAGCCCAAAGCCCAAATCCTCTAAAGGGCCGCGGATCCGCGGCCAATAGTGGGTATTGGCCGCGGAAACGCGGCCGTACTGTGGCATCAGCATGTCGTATTTTGGGGGCTTTTTTGTAACTTCCCATTGGTTCTGTTGGTTGCCCTAGATCTTCAACCCCCTGCCTATAAATACAGCAGAACTTGCCAAAGCCAAGGGTCATTCTTTTGTTCCTCTTTCTTTTGTAGTTTTAGTTCTTTTTCTTCTTCTTCTTCATTCCTCTTCCATGAATTGTAGTGAGAGCTTTTTGTGGATGTGAATAAAGATGAGGGTTTTGTATCATTCGCTTTTGCTTCTTCTTCCCCTTGAGATTCTTGCTTTCTCTTGATCATTCAACCTCTTCATTGAGCTTGAATGGTTAAGAGTTAGTTATTAATCTCAAGGGTCGTATTTTCTCACGGGACTAGTTCTTCACTTCACATGCGTTCTCTACCCTTCCCTTGATCTTGCAATCTCTTCATTGAGCTTGCAAGTTTAAGGGTTGGCTATTGAGCACATGCTTGGCTTGGGTTCTACTTCCGTGTTCTTTTTATTTGCTTATTTATTACTTGCATTTTTCATTCTTGCTTTTATTACTTGCAATTTTATTCATGCACTTTAATTACTTGTTTGTAATCTTTTCTTTTCTTTGTTCTTTTCTTTCTGTTCTCTCTTTTTGGTTCTTTCTTGTGAATGAATGTAATTATCTTTGTTAAGAGAAAAATACGAGATTCTAAGTTAATGTTTCTTTGCCCATTTCCTTTTCCCGTATTTTCCATTGAACTCCGCCCAAACCATACGCAAGCGCTCCGTTAGGCACCGTACCCTGACAAGGTAACGGTGATTCCTAACCGCGACCGGTTGCGTTCGGTTTGGCCGGAGGCGAAAGCAAGAGACAAGAACGGAAGGACAAGGGTAAATAAGCCGTATTCCACGAATACCGCACTTAAATCCCCTAATCCACGTTGTTGCCGATTGCTTAGCTTCAATTGGTCAAGATTCGGCTCAAAGGTTTTGAGTACGGATTTCTTTAGCTTATAATCTCGTATCTTTTTCTTAACAACTTTATACTTGCAAATATTACACATAGGATAGTCTCGAACATATACAAATTCTTTATTGACTCGTCTAAAACAAGAACGGAAATACAACCATCTCCCTGTGGATCGACCCGTGCTCAACCGGCTAGCTGCATTGCGACACCGTTTTGATTGCGGTTAACTTTAATTCTTTCAATCAAATGGCGCCGTTGCCGGGGAGACGGTAGCGTATTTTCTTTCTTGTTATTCGGGTTAATATTCTTTTTGTATATATTTATAAATAAAAAAAATTCTTTTTGTTATTTTTGATCATTTTTGTGGGCAAGTGTGCAGACTTTTGCGTATTTGCAAACTGCGATTGTGGGAGCAAAGTGTGCATTCAAGGATAAGGTGATTGCAGAGTACAGTGCCAAAGATCCGGGTAGTTTGACCCGCGCAAGCGAACTTTTCAAGCTTACCGGATTTGATTCAACGGGGGTTTCCTAACCCAAAACTTAACGGTACGTACTTTACTAACACCTTCTTCTCAAATCCGACGCATCCAATATACTATTCTTTGCAGGATTCTTTGCAAGTTCGCTAGCAAACGCTAAAAATTGACTAACCCGTATTTGTTGCAGTGCCGCGCTTAAACTAAAAAAACGATTGTTTGATTCTTTATAGAATTTTTTGAATTGCGCATTGCATACATTAATACGGACTTAAGGGCAAGCGAACCCCACAATATACGGTAAAGGATTTCATCACCTTTTCCGTGGCCCACAAATCACGAACTTGAGCATAACGTTTTCCCGCAAAAAATTTAAAAGAAACTAGACTTTAAGCCTTAAGGACATCGCGCTCACTAGGAGAAGTTAACTGTATTTAGAACCTTGCTTAACGGTATATTGTTTACGGGGTGTCTAGGAAAGTGTTAACGGCGAAACCGCCAAAAGAGAAAGGGTTATTTAATTAAGGAACTTCGCGAAAGCGTTGGAAAACCTCCCCTTATCTCTGCACTTACCTGGCCTCGTGATCAGTGTATCTTGAGCCTGTTTCTCGACACAGTTTTACTTCGACAATCAAGTTCTGGAGCAGGTCTAGTTGATCTAGGTGAACCCTAGAACGATTAGGTGTGTGGTATTTTTTGTGTCGTGATTGTTTTTGTCCATATTCTTTTTGTGTGTATACTTCATTCTTTTGTTAATATTCAAAAAAAAAAAATCACATTCTTTTTCCCCTCCTTTTCTCTACCTTTCTCTCTCTCTCTTCATATCATGGGTACCCCACCTCGCAAAACTCTTGCCGAACTTTGGTACCCACAACCAGAAATAACTTTCTACGGTTCTTGTTTTGGCCGAACTTCGAACGATCCATCCATGCCAAAAATTTCATTGAGAGATCGGATAGACGCGTCTAGGACGAACAACTGGACCCCGCAATCCACTTCGTATCAACCGTTTCAAACATTCACCCCTTCTTGCGTTGATACCCCTTTTGAAAGTCCGGTTGTAACCCCGAGACCAATGTCTCTTGCTGAACGAATTGAACAATCCCGTTGCCGATCTTTCACTCCTTTCACCACTACAAATTCTTGGGATCAACAATTCCATTCACCTTCTTATCCCAATGTTGATCCCACTCCTGTCCAGCCATCCATTTCCTACCAATCCTACCCTACTTTTGCACCTTCCCTAGACATTACTTCAGAACAGCCGTTTGGGAGTTTTCAGTATCCAAATAACTTTGAATCTTTTACTGAAACCCCATCACAACCCATGTCTAGTCTAGAACAGTCGTTGGAAGACTTTAGGGTAGCGTCAAGCCAACAGATGATGGATTTTGAATGCGTCCATGGCCGCCCTCATGCAACCTAGTGACCCGGTAGCTAGTTTTCAACTAGCTCCAACATTTTCAATGTATGATGAGGCGGCAGGACAGGCAGTGAATTTGAGTGGAGAGAGTGAGATATACCCCCTTCCAAATTAAACCTACCCGTCTCAAATTGAATCCCACAACTCCTGTGTTGAAAGTCTATCAAATGTCCCAAATGAATTATCAGTTGAAGATAGAATGTTTAATGAGTTGTGCGACTTTGTAGTGTTTGATTTGCCCGATTGTGAAGGGTCCCTTTTGAGTGAAACCATACCCAATCCTCTCGACCTCTACACCTCCATTCTAGAACCTGAATTGATTGATATCCATGCTTTTGTTGAGGTGTCTGAGAATATAGATTTTCACTTGATCGAGGATATTGACGCTGGGAACATTTTGGATGATGAACCCGTAGATTTGGCTGAGTTTGTCTCTTCAAATCATCATCCCGAGTCTTTAACTGTTTTTCCCGAACTTCATATGCGTCTTGATATTGATGATAAAGGCATGGATGAGATAAATTTTGAGGAGAATATTGAGGATAGTTTTGAGGATGAAACAGTTTTAATTGATGAGTCGGATTTTCCAATTCATCCTGCTCCTTTCATTGACTGTGTGCACCCTCCCGAAACCCTAACCGATATCCCTCCTCAACCACTTCCCTCCACCATTTCCATCGTTCCGACCTTGCAAGAACCCGTCTCACTTTCATTTACTATGTCTGGTTTACCAAGTTCGGCGTACCCATGGTTTCTCACGAACCTTGAGGGATTTGACCCATTTCTCGACGGGTAAATATATTAGCACAATCGCTTTTCACACATCGGTCATCACAAATTGTGCTAATCTATTTACTCCATTTGCACCCTCAAGTTCGTATTCCACTTCTTTTTCCCTTCCTCCATTCTTCTTCCTCTCATGTACCGAGACCGTATCCCGCTTATCTTCGAATACGGTCTCGCGTATTGTCCTTCTCTTTTCTCTACGCCTTCTTCCACCAACCTGTACATTATAGCGATAAAATCTTTGAATGGTTGGTGCTCACTTTTGGCCTGTGTAAGGCCTTGTATAGCTTGATACTGTTCTTTCCCCCCTAAATCCTGAATTTCAACGCTTAACAGTGGAAACACTGTTTTACTTAAGTTTGGGGGGGACACTTTTTGTATATATTTTTGTTTTCCTTTTTGTTTTGTATATAATTTGTTTCTAGGAAGCGCCGGCAATTTTAACCCTCTTGGTATAACCTGACAGTGAGGGCACTGTCAAGTTTAAGTTTGGGGGTGTGCTCGGTAAGCTTTCTTCCTTCGCATTCATATGTATATTTTGCATCTGCATATTAAATCCATAAAATCCATAAAAATCTGAAAATTTTCTAAAAATATAAAAACTTTTTTGTCAAGCTAGCTTGTGGAAGAACTCTGATTCAACATTCGACGGTTTTTGTTTGAAAAGATAGGAATAACTAAATCCTATGTTTGGATTTTGAAAACCTGAAAGATAACTCTCCTTTGAAGTTAACTATAGCTGATATACGTCTTTACATTACACTACACGTGTTGTGAGTCTTGGAAATTAGATGACAAGTCTTTTATGTTTTAAAAAAAAAAACTTTTAAATAGATAAATGATTTTCTAAGGATCAAATAGGTTTGTTCTGAAATAAGTAATATATCAAGAATAGTTTATGAAGTAAGTGAATATGAAGGAATGTTATTGATGCCTTAATTGGAACTAGGTCTGAAAAATAACCCATCTGAAACTTGATTGGAATGATTACACACCGAACCCACTAAACACGTCTTTTATCCAAAAAAATAATTGAACTACCGGTTATATCTCCGTTCGTATTGAATCATCATGTTTTTCACGCCAAACTGCCTTTTGTTTTTGGACCTAGGTAACTTGAGTAATTAAGTCCGCTGGGGTGTTTCTACACCTAATGCCCTAAAACCAACTGGTTTGGGTGCATTGGCCCAAAGCTCGCTAAGAAGCCTAGAAAGTCCAGATAAAAACAAAGTCAAGCAAGTGTTCTCTCCGAGTTAAAATTCCTAACGGTTCTTTGTGTGAGAATAATCTTGATAAAAGACAAGCTTTTATAAAAAAAAATTTAACGGAGATATGAAGGTTTTACTCTATGATAAAGACTATTGCACGTTCACAGAGGTGTGTATGAAATGAAAACAAGAAAAAGGTGGAGTGAAGAATAAGACCTAGTTTCCTGTTAGGGAAGATAGAAATTCTGAAGTTGAAACTTTACTGGAAAACGAAACTTGAAAAATGCTTAACTCTTTATAAAACTTATGTGATCCTTTTAAAATTGTTATCTGGGCTTTATTGTGTGACATAATGACTTTATTCGACCTTTCGGGAACTTAACGACACTATTTTGCACTGCACGTAAAGACATATAAAATCTGTAGTTAAATAAGAAGAGAGATGTGAAAAATAAAGGTTCGATAGTCTAAACTTAGGATTATAGAATTGTTATTTTCTGAAACAAAGATTTAGGGGCTTGAATCTTAGTTATTTTACAAAACTAGCTTGACTGGATTTTGTGGGTAGTATCCGCTGAAAACCCTCAGGAGACAACACTCCTCCTACTAGGGACACCTAGAGGTTTAACGGCTTGTTGCACATGCTCAGTGCAATCGCGTTCCCTGCGAAAGTGCGGTTATCATTTTATTTTTGTGAATAATTGGTTTTGCTCGGGACGAGCAAAAGTTAAGTTTGGGGGTATTTGTTCATATCAGAATATTGCATTTTATACCGCCCATTCTTACGCTCGGTTGTTTATAGGTAGGTGCTTTTAATCAGTGTTTGCTACATAATTGCAGTTCTCGGCTCTGAACAGTGAATATCATGGAAAAGTACGACAAACTCCGGATTACTGCCAACAACAGATAAAACACGGGTCTCCGCTCTTTATCCGTGTGTTGCCACATACCAGTTAAGGGACAAGATGGCAAATCGATTGTCATATCATGCACAAAGCTCTAGGTCAACACAAGATCCAAGAAATCTACACGGAGCTCGAGACAATCATGGCAAAAGATCCACATCACATCACCTTTTTGTTGTGCTAGAATTCTGGAAATATTGTGAAAAGATTCTGAGAAAAGTCATATACCACACTGAATAGGACAATAAACCAGGGACCCCGACCAAAGCCCAAAGCCCAAATCCTCTAAAGGGCCGCGGATCCGCGGCCAATAGTGGGTATTGGCCGCGGAAACGCGGCCGTACTGTGGTATCAGCATGTCGTATTTTGGGGGCTTTTTTGTAACTTCCCATTGGTTCTGTTGGTTGCCCTAGATCTTCAACCCCCTGCCTATAAATACAGCAGAACTTGCCAAAGCCAAGGGTCATTCTTTTGTTCCTCTTTCTTTTGTAGTTTTAGTTCTTTTTCTTCTTCTTCTTCATTCCTCTTCCATGAATTGTAGTGAGAGCTTTTTGTGGATGTGAATAAAGATGAGGGTTTTGTATCATTCGCTTTTGCTTCTTCTTCCCCTTGAGATTCTTGCTTTCTCTTGATCATTCAACCTCTTCATTGAGCTTGAATGGTTAAGGGTTAGTTATTAATCTCAAGGGTCGTATTTTCTCACGGGACTAGTTCTTCACTTCACATGCGTTCTCTACCCTTCCCTTGATCTTGCAACCTCTTCATTGAGCTTGCAAGTTTAAGGGTTGGCTATTGAGCACATGCTTGGCTTGGGTTCTACTTCCGTGTTCTTTTTATTTGCTTATTTATTACTTGCATTTTTCATTCTTGCTTTTATTACTTGCAATTTTATTCTTGCACTTTAATTACTTGTTTGTAATCTTTTCTTTTCTTTGTTCTTTTCTTTTTGTTCTCTCTTTTTGGTTCTTTCTTGTGAATGAATGTAATTATCTTTGTTAAGAGAAAAATACGAGATTCTAAGTTAATGTTTCTTTGCCCATTTCCTTTTCCCGTATTTTCCATTGAACTCCGCCCAAACCATACGCAAGCGCTCCGTTAGGCACCGTACCCTGACAAGGTAACGGTGATTCCTAACCGCGACCGGTTGCGTTCGGTTTGGCCGGAGGCGAAAGCAAGAGACAAGAACGGAAGGACAAGGGTAAATAAGCCGTATTCCACGAATACCGCGCTTAAATCCCCTAATCCACGTTGTTGCCGATTGCTTAGCTTCAATTGGTCAAGATTCGGCTCAAAGGTTTTGAGTACGGATTTCTTTAGCTTATAATCTCGTATCTTTTTCTTAACAACTTTATACTTGCAAATATTACACATAGGATAGTCTCGAACATACACAAATTCTTTATTGACTCGTCTAAAATAAGAACGGAAATACAACCATCTCCCTGTGGATCGACCCGTGCTCAACCGGCTAGCTGCATTGCGACACCGTCTTCATTGCGGTTAACTTTAATTCTTTCAATCAACCAACTTTGTCACGACCCGAAAGTACGGAACATGACCGGCACTTAGACTACGAACGTCTCAAGGCGTACGTAATCGAAGTAAGCCGCAACCCAGAAATCTAAACCAAGAAAGGTAGTAGAGTGTAGGAAGAACCATATCAAATCAACCTGTATGCAACATAATATACAACGCCTAAAGGCGAGGATCACAATATAAATGAAACTCAATCAGCAAGAAACCCATAGAAATATAACACGTGACTCTAAGGTTGAGAGAATAAACATCACTGGTCTCTATCACAAATAAATACAAGTTTGGTTGATGGAAATTCTAGATACAACTGAAATATAATATGCAAGGTATAATGATGGGTGCGATACAATAAACCCACCTACTAACAAGTCACCCGAAAGGAATAGTGCTCGCAAAGCCGTAAAGAATCCTGTACGGCAAACCTGCAAGAAACTGGGGCACAACGGGGGTGAGTTGCCAACTCGTGAGTAGAAAAAGATCTACGAACAGAAAATCGCATGTATGACGCGATCCTAGGTCATACGATCAATATATATAAACCTCAAATGAATAAATCTGAAGCATGCTAAGGTGGTAATGTAACGTCTATACATGTATGTAATGCCAAGTGCTCGTGTCAGTGCCTCAGGTAATAACATGTCTTAAATAAGAGGTATGTCTGCATGGAGTAATATGATGAAGTATCAAATGGATATCAATACACATATATTAGCGTCCTATTCCACTAATATTGGTGTAAGGGTATATATAACAGCGCCCTCATACCCTGTTATATATACAAATAAAGTATGATCAATGTAATCAAGGTCTGTATGTAATCAAAGTCTGTATAAACGTGGATCCCGTCCACCCGTCACCCAATGACAATAAGCATCATGCATGTAAATATCATAAGTATATGCATGGAAGTACGAGGATATAATCAAAATCATGGAACCGGAATGTCACGACCCGAAAGTACGGAACGTGACTGGCACTTAGATTACGAGACGTCTAAAGGCGTACCGTAACCTAAGTCAGCCAAAGCCCAGAAATCTAACCCAAAATCAAAAGAGAGTGAAGGAAAACCATAAATGAAAACGGTTTTTAAATCAATTAAGTTGCATAGAATCCCTTTTTAAAAACATCAAAAATTCCCGAAAATTTCGGCAGAGTCTCCCCTGTATTTTCTATCCCCTAAAATGGGTACAACAAGATAATAAACCTGTAATTATAAAAAAAATGGCATCCCCAAGCGGGAGCTAGCTCTTCGCCCAAGGCGGATCACAACCACATGCAATATAATAGTAATATCAAGAAAAAGAGCATAAAAGAGATGCAAATACCAGAAAACACACGTCGGCTCAAGTGAGCTCGACCCAAAAGAAACCACAAATATACAAATCTCTCAGTCTCATCACTAGGTCGCATATACAATACAAGTGGTAGATGGAGAATACTAGATACAATGATAAAGCAAAAAGGAATAAAGTATACTCGCAACCCACCTACGGGCGATGTCGCGAGTCTGAGCAAAAGGAACTGATGACAAGATAGCCCGCCGCTACAAGACTGACGGGTCCGACCTGCAAGACACTGTGGCACAACGGGGGTGAGTTGCCAGCTCGTGAGTAGAATATAACATCTAGTAAGGCAATCGTAAGAATGCACGCAATGCGGAACAACATGTATATCCATATGTGATATAATAACTCTAGTATGCATGCACATGTATGCAATATCTTTTCTAACTCTTTAAGTGTTTTAAATGTTAATGTTACTGCATTCTTAACTTTTAGAAAATGAATGTCTGCATAATAGCTAAATATCATCAAGAAATCCTCTGAAAACCCGTGTCAAGCATCGACACCAAATAGGAATCACATCTGTCTCAATATCGGGCTCCGTCAGTCCGGATCGGCCCATATCATAAATCTCACGACAACGGTCGGTATCCTCCGGATATCCGCCGCGCCAGACATCACCGGTAGGTAGTTTTCCCCTGCCAGGCTCATCGTCTACAACTCGATCTTCTTGCCCCGGGGTACCATACCGGGCCCACCATGTACCCGAGACGGTTCATCCACTCCTCGAATCGGGTCTCGAAATCCAACAGAAAACATGAAAACTCATGGTGGACGATACATACATCACGAGAAAACCGCAACTTTTGTTTTGAAAAGGATAAATATAAGGTTTTGTTAAATTCTTGCGGTTTTCCCCAAAAATCCAGAAATCGCAGAAAAACTGAAATCATCAAGAAAATCATAATGTCCACATGTTATATATATGACAAATGTCTATGATATCAATGTGTATGATGTAAATTTGGGCTAGAGTTCTATGTAAATATGATGATGATGCGAGATATGTGCATGCGATGCAGTTTCATATATCAAGTATGAATGCAGGTGATGATATTAAGATAAACAGGTTCTATCGTGCACGTGGCATGTCAATTACCAAGGCGTGTGTGTCACATGAGTAGTGCGCGTGCAACATATGCCAATGGTAAGGTGTTCGTGTCCTACGAAATGATATCGCATAGGTAGAGATGAATGTCCATGCAATTTAACATACTGTTCGCTATAAGGGTATGCAGTGTACATGAATAGATAAGCTAACTAACAATATAATCTTGTAAAAAGTAGGGTAATCCTAACTAGGGGGGGCGCATCGCGCCATCCAGACGATTCCCCCATAGATGAATACATCTACTCACCAGAAATCTCCGCTAATCCGATCCGGCCACCGCCTTACCTTTTCGCGCCGTGTCCGATGTTTCTCCGACCGATCCTAAATTTGCACAACACCAAGTATAAGATTACATAACCCTAAAAGATGCAAGTCACATTATACAAATATCGACGCTCACAAATTAATCATAGCATGCACTCGGTGCGCGGAAAAACGCACGAAAATCGAAATCCTTTAACAAAAATCGTCATTTCGGGGAAATCGACAAACTACAACCCGACTAGACGAAACCCCGCGTTTGCGCATTCTAATAATCCTATACGAAGCTAATAATATTGCTAATCTAACGCAAATTAACCGCATTCTATTTTCTACAAAAATCTAGTAAGCGAAGTTTTAGCCGATTTGATACAAACATTGAAATTTGTCGATTTTGCAAGCATATAATTTCACCATTAACCATTCTAATCAATTAGATAACCATCCCTAACATAATCCAACCATTATGCTACAAACCCTAATTTTTAAAAAATCAAAACCTTCTCTTGATTTTTCATGAACAAGGATTTACACTAAATTAATACTTAAAAATTAGATTTTAGCATAATTAAACTACAAGTTAGCAAACTAGTTTAGAATTTATACCTTCCAAGTTATGATCCTCTTGCAATTAGCCTCTAAAGATGCCTCTTTTCTCCTTGTATTAGTCCAATTTGGGGTTGAGAAGGAATGGAATAGGGTTTAGGTTTGAATTAGAGAAGAAAAGTGTGAATTTTTGTGGATTTCGGAGGATTTTTTTCAAGAATTTTGAGCTAAACAAAATGGGGGAAATGGGAGGGGGTTTGCTGCAGGTAGCATGACCAGGAGGTGGAGGAGGAGAGTGAGAGAGAATTGTGTGGAAAATTCTACACAAAAAGCTTCTTCAAAGATCAATTAATGAATGTTACATCAACTTTTTACAAAAAAACCCATTTTAATGCATTTTTTTCATAATTTTCCCACCAAAAATCTAAAAGTTTGCAAGACATGATATAATTTTATTAACACCATATTTTACCTTATAAAGACTCCTAATTAAGAAATTTACCTAATTAAATTTGTATTTATCCCTAATTAAATGTATTTAAAAAGGCTTAAAATAATAAAAAAATAATTAATTACGAATTTTTTTTTATTTAACTAGATAATTATAAGTGACATTTTAGTGACAAAATTATAGTAATATCTTATCTAAATTTTGTATAATTAGGTCTACAATGAAAATTATCAATTTTGACTTTTTACGGAAAAAGCCGAAAAATTGGCCGATTACCGAAAAACTGCCTAACGATTTTCGAAGGGTTACAATCTTCCCCCCTTAAAGAAATTCGGTTCCCGAATTTAGAACTTAACTACGCGTACCTTCAAAAAGATGGGGATATCTCTTCCTCATCTCGACCTCGGTCTCCTAGGTGACCTCCTCGCTGTTCGGACCACGCCAAAGAACCTTGACAGACGGTATGACCTTCGACCTCAATTTCTTCACCTGCCGATCCAAAATGACCACCGGCTGCTCGGTGAAAGAAAGATCACGCTCTAACTGGATTGTCTGGTGCTGAATCGCCTGGGAAGGATCATGAAGGTACTTGCGGAGCATCGAGACATGGAATACGGGGTGAACATCGGGGAAGCTGGGCGGAAGAGCTAACCGATAAGCGACTGGACCAACACGCTCTAGGATCTCGAAAGGACCAACATATCTAGGACTCAGCTTCCCTTTCCGCCCAAATCTCATCACACCCTTCATCGGAGAGACCTTCAGGAAAACATGATCGCCAACAGCGAACTCGAGTCGGCGACGACGCCTGTCAGCATAAGATTTCTTCCTGCTCTGTGCCGCTCTCATCCTGTCCCGAATCAGCTGTATTTTCTCGGTCGTCTCCTGCACAATCTGCGGCCCCAAAATACTGCTCTCCCTGAGCTCTGTCCAACATACTGGCGATCGACATCTCCTCCCATATAAAGCCTCGAAAGGTGCCATCTGAATCGTCTCCTGGAAGCTATTATTGTAGGAAAACTCGATCAAAAGCAAATGACGATCCCAGCTACCACCGAAATCTAAAACACAAGCTCTGAGCATGTCCTCAAGAGTCTGAATAGTACGCTCCGACTGACCGTCAGTCTGAGGATGAAAGGCTGTGCTAAAACTCAATCGGGTGCCCAAAGCTTCCTGGAGTTTCTGCCACAATCGGCTGGTAAACTGGGTGCCACGGTCGGACACGATGCAAGTCGGAACACCATGCAGTCGCACAAACTCATCAATATAAACCTGGGCGTACTGAGAAAATCCAAAAGTGGTCTTCACTGGCAGAAAGTGAGCCGCTTTCGTCAGTCGATCCACAATCACCCAGATAGAGTCGTACCCTCGACTGGTCCTGGGTAGACCCACCACGAAGTCCATGGAGACCTGCTCCCACTTCCACTCAGGGATGGGCAAAGGCTGTAACTCGCCGGCTGGCCTCTGGTGCTCAGCCTTGACTTGCTGACAAGTCAGGCATCTCGACACAAAGTCTGTAATATCCTTCTTCATCCCGTCCCACCAGTAAACCTCTCTCAAATCACGGTACATCTTGGTGGAACCTGGATGCACACTGTATACTGATCTATGGGCCTCCTCGAGAATATCACGCCTCAGTCTCTCTGAATCTGGCACACACAGTCGAGTCCCAAATCGAAGTATCCCCTGATCATCAAGCACGAACTCAGAAACTCTGCCCTGTCGAATCTGCTCAATGATCTCTAATGTACGGGCATCGCCGGACTGTGCCTCGTGGATACGGTCAAGTAACTGTGGGCGTGCTCTGAAATGGGCCAGCTGTCCCCCTGTAGGAGTAAACTCGAACTGCACTCTGCTATCACATAACACCTGCCAATCCGCCGTCGACTGCATCTGTACTGCGCTCAAACAAGATAAGCTACCTCCGGGCCTCCTACTCAAAGCATCTGCCACCACATTCGCCTTGCCCGGATGGTATAAAATCTCGCAGTCATAATCCTTCACCAACTCCATCCAACGGCGCTGTCTCAGGTTCAGGTCTCGCTGCTGGAAGATATATTTCAAACTCTTGTGGTCAGTGAATATCTGGCACGACTCACCGTATAGGTAATGCCTCCAGATCTTAAGTGCAAATACCACTGCAGCCATCTCTAAATCATGTGTGGGGTAGTTCTGCTCGTGTTTCCTCAGCTGCCGAGAAGCATACGCGATAACTCTGTCGTGCTGCATCAATACACATCCCAGCCCCACTCTAGAAGCATCACAATATACCACGAACCCGCCTGATCCTGAAGGCAATGCTAACGCTGGTGCAGTAGTCAGACGAGTCTTCAACTGCTGGAAGCTATCCTCACATGCCTGGGTCCAATCAAAAGGAACCCCCTTCCGGGTCAACCCGGTCAAAGGTGCAGCAATGCGGGAGAAATCCTGGACGAAACGTCGATAATAGCCGGCCAGACCTAGAAAGCTGCGAACCTCTGTAACTGATACTGGTCTAGGCCAACGCTGAACTGCCTCGATCTTCTTCGGGTCCACGCAAATACCATCTCTCGTCACCACATGACCCAAGAAGTCGACACTGTCTAACCAGAATGCGCACTTGGAGAATTTGGCGAACAGCTGATGCTCCCTCAAAGTCTGCAATGTGATACGTAAGTGCTGCTCATGTTCCTCCCGGCTCTGAGAATAAACCAAAATGTCGTCAATGAACACAATGATGAACTGATCGAGATACGGCCTGAATACGCGGTTCATCAAATCCATAAATGCTGCCGGGGCATTGGTGAGCCCGAACGACATCACCAAGAACTCGTAATGACCATAACGAGTACGGAAGGCGGTCTTCGGAATATCCTCCTTCCGAACCCGCAACTGGTGATAACCTGACCGTAAATCAACCTTCGAGAAAAACCCTGCACCCTGGAGCTGATCAAATAAGTCATCAATGAGGGGTAGGGGATACCTGTTCCGCACAGTAACCCGGTTCAGCTGACGATAATCAATGCATAAGCGCATACTTCCGTCCTTCTTCTTAACAAACAGGACGGAAGCACCCCAAGGTGACACACTCGGTCGGATAAGCCCTTTGTCCAGCAAGTCCTGTAACTGATCCTTTAGCTCTCTCAGCTCCGCCGGGGCCATCCGATAAGGAGGTATAGAAATAGGCCCCATGCCAGGGATCAAGTCAATACAGAACTCAATCTCGCGCTCAGGTGGCAGACCAGGCAGCTCGTCAGGAAATACATCAGGAAACTCTCTCACAACAGGGACCTGGTCCAACGGAACCTCTGTGGAGCTAGTATCACAAACATAAACTAAGAATCCCTGACACCCTTTCCTTAAGAGCTGACCAGCGCGAAAAGAAGAAATCAAGCTGGGAAGGGTAGCGCTACGATCTCCCTGAATAATAAGAACCGGCTCGCCAGGAAAACTGAATCTGACTGCTTTTTCACGGCAGTCCACGGATGCATAGCAGGTGGCTAGCCAGTCCATACCAAGAAGAACGTCAAAGTCAAGCATATCGAGGAGAATCAAATCTACTGAAGAATCTCTCTCCCCGATACGAACGGAACAAGATCGGTATACAAAACGGGCAACAAAAGACTCGCCTACCGGGGTAATAACGACAAGCGGCTGATGTAACGGAGATGACTCTCGGCCCAACCTCGGTGCAAAATACGTGGAAACATAGGAATGTGTGGAGCCTGGATCAAATAATACCCGTGCATCAAAAGAACATACTGGCAGAGTACCTGTCACGACGGCATTGGATGCCTGTGCATCCTGAGGAGTCAATGCGAACACTCGGGCCTGTCCACCACTAATAGCTGGCTGTGCTCTGCCTCTACCTCGGCCTCTGCCTCTGCCTCTGCCTCTGTCGCCTCGTCCTCTCTGAACCGGACCGCCACGCCCACGGCCTCTAGAAGCATCTGGCTGGCGTGAAGCATCATCAGGAGTAGGAAGTAAAGCTCTCTGCGATGGTGGTGAAGGTGGTAAAGTCACATGCGGGACTGTCGCCGCGCCCGGACGTCCCATGGTACAGTCTCTGACACGGTGATACTGACTCCCACACCGAAAACATCGTGGAGACGACTGCTGGGTCTGTGGATACGAACCAAATAACTGACCTCGTCTCAATCCTCTGCCTCCGCCATCTCCCGGAAATAATCTATCACGATGTCTGCCCATCTGCCGCTGAGCTGGCGTATCAGTACGGATCCTCTTCGGCCCAGAAACGACCGGAGTCTCAGAAATACGCTCCTCCAAAAGTAAGGCTGCGTCCATCGCGGCTGCGTATGTATCAAAGTGCTGGGTGCCGATGGCAAGGAATAGCTGTGTATCAAGCCCTCGTACAAACCTCTTTATTCTCTTCTCTTCTGTGTCGACTAGGTACGGAGCATATCGAGACAACTGGGTAAACTGTATATCATACTCCGACACTGTCATCCCAGGAGTCTTGCGCAGAGACTCAAAACTGCGGGCTCGAGCATCTCGGACACTTTCCGGAAGAAAACGGGCAAGAAATGCAGCTGTAAACTCATCCCAGGTCATAGAAGGCAGACCTGCAGCTCGTCCTCTCTCTACTGAGTCGTACCATGTCTGGGCAAGACCCTCCAGACGAAAACTCGCAAACTCCACCAATCTATCATCAGAACACCTCAACGAACGACAAATCCGAGCCATCCTATCAAGAAATGCCTGTGGGTCCTCTGTCGCATCTGTACCGGTAAAAGCTGGAGGTCTCAATCTCATGAACTCCTGTAGTGAAACAGGGATAGTCTCCGTAGTAGCAGCAGGAGTGACCATCTGTGCAGCAGGTACGATCGTGGTCTGTGCGGTGGAAGGAACGTCCTCGGATCTCTGTGCCCGGCTGGACTCAACTAAAGATCCCATCATCTGCCGCAACTCTTGCATGCCGTCCTCTAATCTGGCAATACGGTCTGGATAAGGCGGATCAGTAGGACCCTGAGGGGTAGGCGTATCCTCCCGCTCGATCCTCGCCTCAGACGGGCCTGCCCGAATCTCATCCCTAGCGGCAGCCCGCTGAGCTCTCGTAGTCTTTAGCGGCATCGAAGCTGAAATAAGAAACAGGACCGATAAGGACATTGCAATTGAATCAAGGAATGCAAGGAATCAAGAAAGGAAATACAAGCAATTATGTCCTAAGGTTACTTAGGCGGAGTACCGTATCGTAAGTATGCCGCGGATCATATCCACGCTACGCCACTCTGCTTAAGTCACCTACTCCATCTACCAAGGTCGTCCTACACTCAGAAAGGTAAAACCTACGCTCTGATACCAACTTTGTCACGACCCGAAAGTACGGAACGTGACTGGCACTTAGATTACGAGACGTCTAAAGGCGTACCGTAACCTAAGTCAGCCAAAGCCCAGAAATCTAACCCAAAATCAAAAGAGAGTGAAGGAAAACCTTAAATGAAAACGGTTTTTAAATCAATTAAGTTGCATAGAATCCCTTTTTAAAAACATCAAAAATTCCCGAAAATTTCGGCAGAGTCTCCCCTGTATTTTCTATCCCCCAAAATGGGTACAACAAGATAATAAACCTGTAATTATAAAAAAAATGGCATCCCTAAGCGGGAGCTAGCTCTTCGCCCAAGGCGGATTACAACCACATGCAATATAATAGTAATATCAAGAAAAAGAGCATAAAAGAGATGCAAATACCAGAAAACACACGTCGGCTCAAGTGAGCTCGACCCAAAAGAAACCACAAATATACAAATCTCTCAGTCTCATCACTAGGTCGCATATACAATACAAGTGGTAGATGGAGAATACTAGATACAATGATAAAGCAAAAAGGAATAAAGTATACTCGCAACCCACCTACGGGCGATGTCGCGAGTCTGAGCAAAAGGAACTGATGACAAGATAGCCCACCGCTACAAGACTGACGGGTCCGACCTGCAAGACACTGTGGCACAACGGGGGTGAGTTGCCAGCTCGTGAGTAGAATATAACATCTAGTAAAGCAATCGTAAGAATGCACGCAATGCGGAACAACATGTATATCCATATGTGATATAATAATTCTAGTATGCATGC
The DNA here is from genome assembly GCA_030015575.1 of Agapanthus africanus. Taxonomy (NCBI): domain Eukaryota; kingdom Viridiplantae; phylum Streptophyta; class Magnoliopsida; order Asparagales; family Amaryllidaceae; genus Agapanthus; species Agapanthus africanus. The sequence continues at coordinate 341,924,476 of CM057346.1, read as the reverse complement.
ACATGTATGCAATATCTTTTCTAACTCTTTAAGTGTTTTAAATGTTAATGTTACTGCATTCTTAACTTTTAGAAAATGAATGTCTGCATAATAGCTAAATATCATCAAGAAATCCTCTGAAAACCCGTGTCAAGCATCGACACCAAATAGGAATCACATCTGTCTCAATATCGGGCTCCGTCAGTCCGGATCGGCCCATATCATAAATCTCACGACAACGGTCGGTATCCTCCGGATATCCGCCGCGCCAGACATCACCGGTAGGTAGTTTTCCCCTGCCAGGCTCATCGTCTACAACTCGATCTTCTTGCCCCGGGGTACTATACCGGGCCCACCATGTACCCGAGACGGTTCATCCACTCCTCGAATCGGGTCTCGAAATCCAACAGAAAACATGAAAACTCATGGTGGACGATACATACATCACGAGAAAACCGCAACTTTTGTTTTGAAAAGGATAAATATGAGGTTTTGTTAAATTCTTGCGGTTTTCCCCAAAAATCCAGAAATCGCAGAAAAACTGAAATCATCAAGAAAATCATAATGTCCACATGTTATATATATGACAAATGTCTATGATATCAATGTGTATGATGTAAATTTGGGCTAGAGTTCTATGTAAATATGATGATGATGCGAGATATGTGCATGCGATGCAGTTTCATATATCAAGTATGAATGCAGGTGATGATATTAAGATAAACAGGTTCTATCGTGCACGTGGCATGTCAATTACCAAGGCGTGTGTGTCACATGAATAGTGCGCGTGCAACATATGCCAATGGTAAGGTGTTCGTGTCCTACGAAATGATATCGTATAGGTAGAGATGAATGTCCATGCAATTTAACATACTGTTCGCTATAAGGGTATGCAGTGTACATGAATAGATAAGCTAACTAACAATATAATCTTGTAAAAAGTAGGGTAATCCTAACTAGGGGGGGCGCATCGCGCCATCCAGACGATTCCCCCATAGATGAATACATCTACTCACCAGAAATCTCCGCTAATCCGATCCGGCCACCGCCTTGCCTTTTCGCGCCGTGTCCGATGTTTCTCCGATCGATCCTAAATTTGCACAACACCAAGTATAAGATTACATAACCCTAAACGATGCAAGTCACATTATACAAATATCGACGCTCACAAATTAATCATAGCATGCACTCGGTGCGCGGAAAAACGCACGAAAATCGAAATCCTTTAACAAAAATCGTCATTTCGGGGAAATCGACAAACTACAACCCGACTAGACGAAACCCCGCGTTCACGCATTCTAATAATCCTATACGAAGCTAATAATATTGCTAATCTAACGCAAATTGACCGCATTCTATTTTCTACAAAAATCTAGTAAGCGAAGTTCTAGCCGATTTGATACAAACATTGAAATTTGTCGATTTAGCAAGCATATAATTTCACCATTAACCATTCTAATCAATTAGATAACCATCCCTAACATAATCCAACCATTATGCTACAAACCCTAATTTTTAAAAAATCAAAACCTTCTCTTGATTTTTCATGAACAAGGATTTACACTAAATTAATACTTAAAAATTAGATTTTAGCATAATTAAACTATAAGTTAGCAAACTAGTTTAGAATTTATACCTTCCAAGTTATGATCCTCTTGCAATTAGCCTCTAAAGATGCCTCTTTTCTCCTTGTATTAGTCCAATTTGGGGTTGAGAAGGAATGGAATAGGGTTTAGGTTTGAATTAGAGAAGAAAAGTGTGAATTTTTGTGGATTTCGGAGGATTTTTTTCAAGAATTTTGAGCTAAACAAAATGGGGGAAATGGGAGGGGGTTTGCTGCAGGTAGCACGAACAGGAGGTGGAGGAGGAGAGTGAGAGAGAATTGTGTGGAAAATTCTACACAAAAAGCTTCTTCAAAGATCAATTAATGAATGTTACATCAACTTTTTACAAAAAAACCCATTTTAATGCATTTTTTTTCATAATTTTCCCACCAAAAATCTAAAAGTTTGCAAGACATGATATAATTTTATTAACACCATATTTTAGCTTATAAAGACTCCTAATTAAGAAATTTACCTAATTAAATGTATTTAAAAAGGCTTAAAATAATAAAAAAATAATTAATTACGAATTTTTTTTTATTTAACTAGATAATTATAAGTGACATTTTAGTGACAAAATTATAGTAATATCTTATCTAAATTTTGTATAATTAGGTCTACAATGAAAATTATCAATTTTGACTTTTTACGGAAAAAGCCGAAAAATTGGCCGATTACCGAAAAACTGCCTAAACGATTTTCAAAGGGTTACACGGAATGCCCAGCATCGACACTCAAAAACATCATGAAAACTGTGCCCAGCATCGGCACGTAAATCCTCATATATCGGGCACCTGTCAGTCCGGGTCAGCCCACGGGCTCCGTCTGCGGTATCGGCCCTCGGCCCCGGCAGTACGAGTCGTCCCGTATCCATCTCTCGACACTGGTCAGTATCCTCCGGATAACCGCCAAGTCCAACCAATCACCGGTAGGTAGTAGTCCCTCTGCCAGGCTCACCGTCTACTGCACAGTGATCCGTTCTCGCCCTGGGGTACCGTACCGGGTCCACCATGTACCCGTATTCGGCCTCATCCGCCTCCTCGAATCGGGTTCCACATGTCACTCTAGCACCGAGAAAACACATGGTGGACGCACTGAAATATCATATCAAGGGTAACCGGGTTTTTAAAACAATTACATATTTTCTTTTGAAATATCCACGGTTCCCAAATCCAGAAATATCATGAAAACAATATATCTCAATGTGTATAATCGAATGCATGATATAGGCGATATGTAAAAGAATGCAAGCACATCTGTCTATCATGCAACCTGGAATGGTAATATACACATTTTGAGGGAATCCGCTCTTTTAAAATGAATCAGTTTTGAAGAGTATCTTGCGGTTCCCAAAAATTATAAATATCATCTATGTATGTGCAAACATGTATGTGTACAAGTATGAGTATGTGCACAAATATAAGTGTAAATGAGTATGCCATGCAAGGATCGTATTCTGAATGCAACAGTACTATAGTGTAGTGACATGGCAATTATCGATGATGAAGTGTGTGAGCCGGCAAGCAAGTGTACGTGGAACTACGCATCATCGATAATGGTGCTGGTGTCTTAACAGCATGATGGTAATATAGCAATAGCACATGAAATGAAAGGTGAATAGCAATGATCATGCGGAATCGAATAAATCAACGCAACTATGAAAAGTCTACCTCAATATGTATATGTCATGAAATTGTGCCATTTGAAATAAGACAGATCGGGTTTTTTTTTAATAAAATAAGGGTTACGGAGTTTTTAAGAAAGATACGTCCTTTGAAAATATCCGTAGACTCCCTTTACTTGTTTTTAAGATATTCCCGATCCGTAAGTTTCTGAAATAGGTATGACTTTGGTCTAGCCTAACATCTACTATACTAACTACTGATTTAACTATCAAGTCAATCGGGAGGGGTATGGAAACCTCCTAAATCTGAGTCGATATATATGTAAATATAATATAATAGTCGGTGATCCCGCCTCAATAGTATTTCGTACGATACCGTATATCATCTGACATCCTCGAGTCATGAGTGCGGATCAATCATCAAAATACAGCTCGTACGGTAAGTCGTCGTACGGCATCCCATTAGCTGGGTACGGGTCGATATCACGTTCATCACACTATTTATCTGACATCCTCTTTTATCAAGATCATCATCCAAGGTACTGACCTACGTCTTGTACAACCCTAATATCATCAATCCAATCATGATCTGGCTGCTGACCTATAGCCTCAAATAACTGATAACAACATCATATGTCATTAGAGAGAATGGTATATCACTCAATGCGACCCACTATAAATATCTAACCTGACATATCTCATATCTCGACCACATGTCAATTATTCAAGTATATCACTCTGATATGTATCGTCGTCTAAAGATCCGCTATCTTATCAGGGCGTATCTCTAATATGAGTCCTACCCTATCACCGATATCATAAGCTCATAACATATCTCATCGACTCATCTTTAATGTCCTCCAATATCCTCATCGTCACCGTATAAACCTCGCAAATTCGCACGTGTGTGCGTGTGGGTGTAAACCTATTCTAGGTTCGCGACTAGAAACTACACTAGTTACTTTTAACTCTATCCTATGCATATTCCACTTAACACATCCTAAACAACTAAGTCACACATAAGCTAGCATTTATCTGTAAATATAACCTATATGTTATAGTAGACATCGGACTGTGGGGGTGCTATACGCCATCCACCCGACTTCTCCCCGTAGATTTATATCTACTCACCTAGTTATGTGTGCCGGTGCCGATGTCGCCGTTTGCATCTCCAACGCCTCGACGCCACGTGGGGTACCTACAAGGATATCACACGCTAAAACTCATGAAAACCATGTCGGAAACCAAAATGGTGCACACTACGCCCATAGGTAAAAACCTGTGACCTTGTGTGCAAAAACAGCCCATCACCACTGTCGTTGACGTCCAAACGCCACCCGACAGATACGAATCATCGAATATCAAAATCCATATGAAAACAAGTCGTAAATCATACGCCAACTCATGAAATTCAACCCAGATTTTACCCTAACAGGAAACAGTCAAAACTAGGCATACCGGGAGTCAATTTTTACATGAAAAAGGGCTGTGCACGCAAAACGAGGCAGTTTTACCCTGCTCTGGCCGCAAATTGCGGCCAGGGGGATTAAATTTGTGGCCGGGACTTTGAGATGGTGGCTAGGGCTTTGGATAGTGGTTTCAGGGTGCCTGCACAGCTCACTGACAAGTCAATTTTTCCCTAGGAGGTCCCGGGTGAAAGCAGGTCTCAGAAAGGTCACAAAATCGACAAAAACGCTAAAATACGCCAAATCGAATAACTCTGGTAAATACTAGGAATCTGGGGTAATATTGGTTACAATGGTCTCAAGAACACCTAATAAGGTTATACTAACGATCAAAACCACACTTGGTCAAATCTCACTCAAGTTTTGCCTAAACTAGCACTAAATCATAGATATACAGTAAACTATCAGCTAAACACTATAACTTGCAAGACAGGAATTTGGTTATGAGATTATACCTCAAGAGAAGTCTTAGGATGTAGGAGAAGAGAGGGAGGAAGTGGGGTGGTGCTGCTGAAGTGCTCCTGTGGCAGTAGCTGAAGCTGATGCTGGTGTTTGCTACCTCCATTTTGTTGTTGTTTTTCACAAGAAGCATGTTGCTGGTGTTGTTGCTTGCAACCCCCTCTCTCTCTCTCTTGTGGCTGAGTTGCAGCCGTAGAAGTGTTGGGGTTGGTGTTGAGTGGTATGATGGTGTGGAGTTGTTGTTTTAAGTGGCTGATGGTTTGGTATAGGGCCGATGCATCAGCTGCTGTTGCAGCAGGGATGATGTTGCTGATGCTGATGTGTAGCTGATGTGAGTGTGTAGGTGCTATAGATATTGGGGCTGTTATCAGATGGGGTTTTGAGCTGCTGATGTGAGGGGTTTGGGGTGTAGGTTTTGGGCTATGGTGCTAGGGTGGTGGCTGAATTGATGCAGCTAAAGTGTTAGGTGGCTGATGTGTTGATGTTGGGGGCTGGGGTGGCTGAAGTTGCTGTTTACAGGAGCTGATGTAAGGTTTCAGTTGCTGATTATCACTAAGGGGTATGTTGTTGTGTGAGGGTGAGAGGGAGAGATGTGAGGGAAGCATGAGATTTGAAATGAGATGGAACATGACCCATCTTAGAGCCACCTCTCTCTTTCTTTCCTTAGTCAACCACCAACCTAATTACCTCATTAACCTAACCAAAACACTAATTAATCCAATTATCCTAATCAAATGGTTCACCCACCATGGTCACCTAAGCATGGTTCAACCCTAGGTTTGACATGAGTCCAAAACATGAAACAAGCGTGACAAGTGTAGAAAAGTTATGTGCACATTCTTGCACAAAAGCCAAAAATCCAATTAGCGATTAACACCAAAATAACATTTACTTAACCATAAAATCTTTAAAATGACATATTTCCGCAAAATACCCTATTTTAGAATTTTCAAAATTTTCCTCTTGAATTTTCACCATTTATCGGTATTTAATTATACCGATTATTAAAATATTCATTAAAAATAAATATTAAAGTATGAAAATTCCCAAAAATAATATTCTATTTTTTCGAAATGTTACATTTCAAGTCTCAGGTTTTGGTCTTAATTCAAGCACTAGGGTGTTTGTGCAGCCTCTAATGAGCTCAATTTCACATCACAACTCTCAAATTCCCATAACCCTAACTAGGTTTTCCTTAAGTCCACCAAATCACACAATATCGATTCAATCTTAACATGGGGGTATAAGTAATGCAAAAACTAAGCTAATGGTCCAGAAAATACCTCATTTGGCAACTCAAGAATTTTCTTGAGTTGCCCCTAATGGCCAAAATCCTTGCTTTCTTGGTCCAATGTGTTGGTCTTGAGCTTGTGCACACTTTTTTGTGAAATGAAGATGAGCTTTTGGTGTTGTTTTTGAGATGATTTGAGGAGTTGAAGAGGGGAGGGAGGTGAAGGAAGCAGCAGTAGCAGCAAGTAAAGAAGAGGGAGAGAGGAATGGTGAAGAAAATGGAGGAATGGTCCACACAAGTCAAAGGTAAACACCCCCCTTTCTCTCTCTCACCATACCTAATATTCTATTCCCTTTTCCTTTCCTTTTCTTTTTCTTTAACCCAAATCCCTTCTCACACCAATAGTAACCCCAAAACAACATGATAGAAATGCACAAGTGTAAAGAAAAAATGATATGTGCATGTTTTGCACAAAAATGCTAAAAAACCGATTAGCGATTTTTAATCGCGATTAGCACTAAATTAGCATATAATTAATCATAAAAACTTAAAAATGGAATAATTCCATAAAATACCCTATTTTAGAATTTTCCATAATTTTTCCAAATTTTTTTCCATTTATCTGTATTTAATTATACCGAAATATTAAAATATTCATTAAAATATTATTAAATTATAAAAATTCCCAAAAATAATATTTTATTTTTTTTGAAATGGTACAATAATAAATATTATGAAAATTTTAATGTTACGGTATAATTAAATACCGATAATTTGGGAAATATTGGGAAGTTAAATTGAATGGCGTTTTTGGAAGAATTTATGTCATTTAAGCAAATTTTAAATTCTTTGTGATTATTTATATTCTATTTAAATTCTAATCTCGATTAAATATCACTAATCATGCATTAAGCTTGATTTGTGCACATGGCATGCACCATGTCATATTACACACTGTTACATTTTTCTACCTTGGCTTCTTTCTTTATTTTCAAGCGTGCTTTGGTTTTAAATGAGAAGAAAAGAAAAGAAAAGAAAATGAATAAACAATAGAGTATGGGCAAGAGGGAGAAGAGAGAGAGAGGTTAGGGGTCAAGTTGACCATGGCATTTTCCCTCCTTCATTTTTCCTTCACCATTTCTCCCCTCTTCCTCCTTCATGGCTGCCGTCTTCTCCACCTCCTCTACACCCTTACAAACACACTCAATCACACATCAAAACATCATCTCCCTTTCATTAAAAATATGCACAAGCTCACTACAAGCATTTTGGGCCAAAAAAGTTTGGATTTTGAGCACATGGGGCAACTCAAGAAAATTCTTGAGTTGCCAAATGAGGAAATTTCTTCACCATTAGTGTAGTAATCCTTTCCCTTTAGCACTTATACATGTTTAGAGGTAATTAAGTGTAGTTTAGTGAGGTTTGAAAGTTCCAAGATGAGATTAGGGTTTGATTTGAATCCAAAGGTGAAATTGAGGTTTAATAGTGACCTTAAACCCCTGTGGTGTTAGTTTTATGGACTGAAACCATAGACTTAAACCCAAACCCCAAACCTAGAAACCCCGATATCGAAAGATTGTGGGAATTGCGATTATATTTAGGGATCTGTTACGAACCGAGATACCTAAAAATTTTATAGCGATTACTGTGAGTCGTGCAGGAGACCTAGGAGCTACCATGATGACCCGAGACCCCAACTCCATGCAGTGGCCACAAATAAATCCTTTCTGGCCACAAATTGTGGCTAGGGTAGAGGTGATTAGGTTCGTATTTGGTCTAGGGCTTTATCATCAGTAAACTAGACCCTCCACATGTGCAAAATTGGCTGATTCAACCTATGGTAAAATCTGGAGGTGTTTTCTTGAGTTGCTGCTTTGTTTTGCGAATTCATTTTAACTCGAGTTTTGGTATTTAGGTTTTAACTCGATGGTTTGACATTTTTACATCGACATTGAGGATTTTTGGTTATTCTTGCATGCGTAGACCATAGGTTTTAACCTATGTGTGATACGCGTGCCGTTTTGGTTTTCGTATGTGATTTCGGTTTACGATACTTTGTGTGTATATATGTAAGTACCCTCGATTGGACTTGAACGACAAGGACGAGCGTGGCGTCATCGACTTCGGCAAGCAAGGATCAATGTGAGTAGATATATATCTACGGGGGAAGTCGGGTGGATGGCGTATAGCACCCCCGCAGTTTCGTAGTGTAGTATACGAATACGTATATATTTATATATATAAATATGTGTATTGTGAGACTAATGATTATCAAGATAGGTTTTAGGTGTTCATGAGTTAGTTTTAGTGTAATTAGAAATAACTTAGTTTAGCTTCTTAGTCGCGAAACCCTAAAGTAAAGATTTGCACACGCGCACACACACGTATACATTTTGATTTGCTTGTGCGTATATGGGGATATATATATATATATACATTTATACATATATACATATATACATATATACATATATGTATGTGAGTATGTGTATATATATATATGTATACATATACATGGATGATGAGGATAGTATATGGTACTCGGAGATGAGTCGATGAGGATTGGGCTTGATACCACGAGATCGGTGATGTGACTTGATTCGTAATATGAGATACGACATGATATTATAGTGGATCTTTAGGCGATGTGTTTTCATACACACGCATATATATATATATATATGTTGATGGTATCGGAATGTACTAGACTTTAGATAGTACCCCTAATTCAGGATATGATGATAAGGCTACCGGATGAATAATGAGCTAAATGTGATATTCGACCCATACCAAGATTTGGGATGCTGTACGATAGATTTACCGTACGAGAGATAATTATGATGATAGATCCGCACTCTTGACTCAAGGATGTCATATTATATATTGTATCATACGTGATACGATTGAAGCGGGATCACCGACTACTAGATATGGATATCGACTCAGACTTAGGTGGTTTTCCTTACCCTTTCGATTAGTCTGTTTGTTTAGTCCTGTAGTTTACTTAGTAGATGTTAAACTGGGCTCGAGTCATACATTTTCCAAAACTAACGAATCGTGAGTATTTTAAAGACAAGCCAAGAGATACTACAGATATTTTAAAGGACGTACATTTTCGTAAAAACACCGTAGCCCCTATTTTCTAAACACCACGATTCATGCTATTTCAAATGCCAAAACTGTATGACTCGTATATATAATGTTTTTCTTATATGTTGTGTTTACTATTCATTTTCCGTACATTCTTGCTGTTCGCATCGCATTGCATACTTAAATGTGTTTTCATTAGTTATTATGAACCCATGCTGTCAGGACACCAGCACCATTACCGATGATGTGTATGCTCCACGTACACTTGCTTGCCGGCTCACACACATCATCATCGGTAATTTCCATGTCACGTACACTTTAAAGAATATTATTTCATTGACATAGCTTGCTAGCTGATAGCTCCAATATGTTATTGCTTTCATATGCTAGTTTAATTATTGCATTCCTTGCTTGATATCTGATGCATTCATATATTTATTTGTCATGCAATATTATGGAGTTTTATGCTGGTAAATTACTGTTATTTACTCTTGAGATTGGGATTTCGGATTTCCATGAGATTTTTGGATTTGGAGAAACCGTAAGGATTTTATAAACTTATTATCATTTTCAAAAGAGAGAAAATTGCGGTTTTCTCTTCATATGAATTGAGATATGTCCACCATGAGTTTTGTCGGCTCTTGAGCGATATCATACACCCGATTCGAGGAGGAGGAAGAACCGTCTGTGGGTGCATGGTGGACCCGGTGCGATACCCCGAGGCAAGATGGTCGCAGGAGTTGGCGTTGAGCCCGGCAGGGGAGCACTACCGACTGGTTATTGTGACCCGACGGATATCCGGAGGATACCGACGTGGTCTTGAGATTTGATGATACAGGCCAGTCCGGATAGCCGGAGCCTGAGATATTGAGATTTGATGGTACAGGCCAGTCCGGATAGCCAGATCCTGAGATATTGAGATATTGAGATATATATTTTGTGTCGATACTGGACACTGATTCTCTGTTGATTTCATTGATGATACTTCGATTTTTATACAGAAATCTTACTGAGATAAGAAAACAGTTTTCTCATTAGATGTATTCTGTTTTCATGCATTCATACATCATATATATGATCTGTTTCTACATGAGGCATTTACACGAGCACTTGGTATTACACTTATGTATAGATGTTTGCCCTTGCCATTATTATATGCTTCAGGCTTTATTATTTGAGGATATTATTATCGTATGACTTAGGATAGAGTCATACATGCGATTTCTGCTCGGTGATGTTTTCTACTCACGAGTTGGCAACTCACCCCGTTGTGCTACGGTTTCTTGCAGGTTTTGCCGTACAGGTTTTCCTTGGTAGCTTTGTTGGCACACTGCGTCTTTCCAGGTGATTGCTTTGGTAGGTAGGTTCACTCGTATCGTGACCACCATTGTACATTTATTTATTTCAGTTGTATCTAGTAACTCCATCAACCAGACTTGTATTATTATTAGACTTAGAAGACCAGTGTAGATTCTTTCGACCTTAGAGTCGCGCTTGTATTATTATGGTTTTCTTGATGATATTGGTTTTCCTTTTGAGTTTTGATCCTCGCCCTTCGGCATTGTATATCATATTGCTTGCATGGTTGTGACCGCCAATTGGCGAAGAGCTAGCTCCCGCTTGGGGATGCCTTTATTCATTATGTGTATTATTCATGTTTGTACCCGTTTGGAGCCAGTTTTTACAAAGGAAACTTTGCCGAAATTTTTGGAAAAGACTTGATGTTTTAAAAATGTTTAATGCCACTTTTTATTAAAACTACTTACTTAGAAACATGTTTTCCCTCACTTTCTTCTTCTAAATGGTTTAGATTTCTGGGATTTTGGCTTACTTGAATTAGATGGAGTCCTATAGACTTCATATGATTCAAGTGCCAGTCATGTGCCATTTCGGGTCGTGACAAAGTTGGTATCAGAGCACTAGGTTTAACCTTGGTTCGAGTCTATGTTTGACTATGCGGAGTCTAGGGTGTTCATATATATTCTATAACGTTTCAGAAATCGTTTTGCGAATTTTTCCGTTTTAGGGCAAAATTGTCGGTATTTTCCGTTTTAACCCGATTTCGATCAAACGTCCGTAGAAATTTGCCGGCACCTATTTTAGCTAAAATAAAGCTTGTACGCGAACTTTGGGGGTATTTGGGAGGTTTTGGTTCAGATAAAATTTTTCCCAAATAAAATATTATTTTAGCCGGTAAAATATGCACGTAAATCGGGAAACTTCTTCTAAATGAAAATTCTTGGAAATCATCACTACTATTATTTTGGAAGCTTATTTTCTAAATATCTAGATATTTTTTTGTGCAAAAGGTTTTGTATTAAAAAAGAAAAGAAAATGAAAGAAAGGTGGCAATTTTGTATTTAATGAAGCATTTATTGTATTTTTACTAGAACTTTCTTCACTAAAATTCATAAAACATCCCTCCCCTTGCTTTGGCCGGCCCCTCTCTCCCCCTTGCTGCCCTTGTGCTTCCTCACTCATTTTTCTTCATTTCAAGCCAAAATAAATCATGAAAAATCCAAATAAAATCACAAAAATTCAAATATAATCATTTCCCTTCATTTTCTTAACCCTAAACCATGCTTTGTTCTTCATGAAGTCTTGATTTTGGAGGCTAATCTTGGTTTTCTTGTTGCAAGTTTTTCAATCATTTGGAGGTATAAAATCCTAACCCTAATCCTTATTTGTTAAGTTTAAATCTTATGCTAGCTTAATTAGATGTTAATTTAAGCTTTAATTTCATGTTTCAAAATTCTAGAAATGATTTTAGAAATTCAAGTTATGGTTAAAGTTTGATTAAGTGCTTAATGTTCATTAAAGTGTTAATTTGTGATTAGGAAAAGCTTAACCTAGTAGAAAATGATAATTATTGTTAATGAATATTTTGTTTAATTAAGGATTTTTGCTTACTAGGTTTTTACTAAAACTTAATTAGCAAGTGTTAAAAATATAGAAATAGTTTTGATAGCTTAGTTAAGTTATTATAAGGTGTTTGTAATCGCTAGATATGCGTTAGCTTGAAATTAGTGCGAAATATTGCGGTAGGTTGTTTACTAGGTTTCGGGGTTTTTCCGACGTGGATTCTTTTAGTCGTTGCGAGGTTATATCTATTATATTCCTCGCATTTTAATTTGTTGTGTTGCGCGATCAGGACGATCGGAGTCTAGACTTGGTGTTTCGTAGTTTAGCGACCCTAGTTAGGGTTTTTGGCCGACGTCGTGCGCGTTAGATGTGTTAAGTACGCAGTGCATTTTTCAGGGCGTTATCCTTGCGTTTCGTTGTCTTTTCGTCGCTACGACAAAGGGAAAACATGTGGTAGGCTTCACTTAGCCTGGAGCGTTGGTGAGTAGATTTAACATCTACAGGGGAATCGCCCGTATGGCGTTATGCGTCTGGGCTAGATTGACTTAACTTGTCGCATATTCTATTTCATATTTAGAATTTGCGACTACACTTTATTGCTTAGATATTGTTGTGCTTGGACTAGTACCCTTAGGACACTGCACATATTATTGACGATTCATGTTGCACGAGCACTGATTGTATGCCACACACACCGTCAATAATTGCCATGTCACGCACAACCCACTTATAGATATGATATAGTTTGGTTAGGGACATTGAGACATTGATTCATATTTCTTTACGCATATGACATATAGTATACCTGTATACCTATATGCTTATACATATGCCTTGACATGCTTACATGCTAGTTACCTGTACACCCACATGCTTACACATATTCTTTGACATGTTTACGTGCTTGTTACCTGTATACCTATAGGGTACTGTACTATTAGTGATAGGTACATACACACATAATAACATAGCTACATGTATACCTTGCATACATACTTCATTTATACCCGGAGGGTATATTACATCATTACTGATAGGTAGATACATATACCTTGCTATACCTTCATGTTTACACACATATCTGGTTATAGCTACGTGTTTATCTTTACTTGATATTATTTAGATTTGGAGAAATTAGGAACCGCATATATTTATATTTAACTTGTTGCAGTTAAATAGCGGCTTTTCCTTTATATGCTTACATTACAATTTTTGTTGCATATATTATATTCATGGATTTTCGCATTAAGATATGGATTTTTTAATATGTTTTCTGGATTTGGGGACCGTGGTAGTTCATGAAATTATGTATTATTTAAAAAACCCGGTTTCCCTTGATGATATGATATTATAGCATCCACCATGAGATTTGTCGGTTCTGATTATATACCCGATTCGAGGAGCGGGAGGCACCATCTGCGGGTACATGGTGGGGCCCGGGAGGTACCCTGGGGCAAGAATCGTGAAGTAGACGATGAGTTAGTGGGAGAACCATACCATCCGGTGACATTACCAATGACTCGGAGGTTATCATGGGGATACCGACGGGAGTCATGTGCGTATAGATACGTCGATAGGCGAGGGTCAGAGCTAGGCACTCGAGCTTTCGGGATACGTACCTATCAGGGGGCCAGTCTTGGTGACAGCACCTGATAGATCAGCATTTCTGTGTCGATGCTTGACACATTGGTTTCATTATATTTCTTTTTACTCCTAAGTATATATAACAGTGGAATGGGACGCTAATATATGTGTATTGATATCAATTTATATACATCATCATATTTATTCATGCAAATATATTTAGGATGTTAGAGATTTATTTGATATTGGATTTGGGATATTGATGATTCATTTGATATTGGATACAGGATATATATGAGATTTATTCGATATTGTACATTAAGGATTTGTGAGACTTATATTGATATGAGAGCCAATTTGGGGACTGATTTGGGGAAATTGGGATTTGGATTGTCTTGATGGACTTTGATCCTACCACGATGTCAGGATTCCGTGGAAATGACATATTTCATTCCATACTCCACATTTATTGTTTATGCACTGCTTCATGTATTAGTTGTACCTGATAGAGTACCTTTCATGACTGTTGCATTTACATACCTTTATTTATATGCATCTCTTCATGTGTTAGTTGTACCTGTTAGAGTACCTTTCATGACTGTTGCATATATACATTGTCATATCATTACTTCATGTATTAGTAGTACCTGATTTAGCACCTTACATGAATGTTGCATACAGATTTTCATATTATTGCTTCATGTATTAGTTGTACCTGCTAGTGTACCTTTCATGATTATCGCATTCATATGACATTTTACTGCTTTTAGCTTACATATGTTAGATTCGCGTTGTACGTGCATACTTGCGATTACCTGCATATGTTATTTACTATTCACGAGTTGGCAACTCACCCCCGTTGTGCCACAGGGTTTTGCAGGTTGTTTCCCCAGAGTAGTCGAGGCAGGCTATTCATCCATCACATCATCTTTTGCAGCGGATACCGCTTCAGCTCACAGTGTGCAGTTTTGCTTAGGTGGGTTTTGCGGTTATCCAAACTTGTTTATTGTATATTCGTTGTATCCTGTACTCTCCATCTACCATTATCTTGTATGACTTAGAGACTTGATGTGAGGACAATATTGTATATTTGGTGACTTGGATGTCTTTTATGCAGTTTTACTTCTATCGTCTTTTATTTCTTCGCTACGGCGTCGTATATCTGTTGTGGTGGTTGTTTTCCGCCGTTGGGCATGTATTTGCTCCCTTTGGGGATGGTTTACTTTATATTTATGTTGTACCCATTTTTGGGGTTGGTTTTTACAAAGGAGGTGCTGCCGAAATTTTCAAGAAAGTAAATTGGACTTAAAGAATTTATACTTGAGATTTTCAAAATTTTAAACAATGTTTCTTATCTTTTCTTGTCTTTTAATGGTTTAGATTTCTGGGTTTTGGCTTTCTTTTACTGCGTTACGCTTGTAGACGTTGCGTAGTATTAGGGCCGTCACGTGCCAATTTCGGGTCGTGACAAAATTGGTACCAGAGTGTTAGGTTTTACCTTTCGGAGTGTAGGATGACCTTGGTATGATGGAGTAGCTAGCTTAAGCAGAGTAACGTAGTGTGTGTATGTCCGCGGCATACTCACGATGCGGTACACCGCTTAAAGTGACCTAAGTACAAATTGCTTGAAATTCCTTCCTTGATATATATCCTTGAGATTCGTTTTCCATGTTCATATCGAATCCTCTCTCTATTTATAGCCTTTGCCGCCGACGACTATGGGGTGTAACACCTTAGGATGTGTTTAGTGGCTAATTATATTTTAATATATGGTTTTTAATAAAAAGTTTACCAAATTAATTTTCAAATATTTTATCCTATTTAATGAATATTTTATTAGAATTTTCCTAGGCTTGCACACACATGTGCATGTTAACTAGGGTTTTAAAATGGGGTTAAACCATGATTAGCCATCATGGTGGATTAACCCAATTGCCTTAATCTAGTTTAATGGTTTTATTAAGCGTTTTGGGTTTTAATTTTATGGTTGTTTTTAAAAAGAAAAATGAAAAAGGATTTGAAAATGATTTTCTTTTGTTGAAAAAGAGAGAGAAGAGCATGGGGCAACATGGCATGAGCCATGCCCATTTAATGAAGAGAGAGAGTGAGAAGGGGGGTTTGAATTGTTTGCTCTCATTCTCATTCTCACTCTCATTTCTCTCATTCTCTCACTCACACACACACACAAAGCAGCAGCTCCAGCAGCAGAAGAAGAAGCAGCAGCAGCAGAGGCATCAGCAGCAGCATCAGAAACAGCATCAGCAGCAGCTTCATGCATCAGCAGCAGCAGTAACTCAGTTCATCTCCTTCTCCTTGTGTCTAGGGTCAAGTGTGGTATACTTCTTAGGCTTGACTTCCTAGTTTGCTAAACTTGTGTAGAATTAGCTTCGGTTTGTGTTAAATAGTGAGTGTAGTGCTAAATATGGTGATTTGTGTGAGGTGTTGTCCAAGTGATGTTTGTATTGGTTAACCTAGCCTATTTAAGTGTTATTAGGGTCAAGTAAACCTAGCTTCAGCCCAGATTTCACTAAAATACCATAGGGTTTCCATTTTGTGCAAAATTGTGGTTTTAAGGTGAATTTGTAGCTTTCTGTGATTTGCTTGTGACCCGGCTCCTTCAGGGAAAAATTGAGGAAACTGGAGCATGTTTACTAGGTCTAGACCACACCACCTGAGAACGAACCCCTCATTCCAAACCTTGGCCGCCAATTTAACCATTCTGGCCGCAAATTGCGGCCAGGTAGGGGACTGTGGTGTTGGAGTTTTGGCTAGGGTAGTCTGCTACATATTATAGTGTTTTCGCATGTGCAATTTTGTGATATTTTACCAGTATCAAAATCTGGGACCATATATCGCTTTTCTAGTACGTTTTGTTTGCACGATACGCGCGATACGTGAGTGGGTTCTGTGATCCAGCGTGTCGCGACGTGTCGGGGTAGTTTTAGACACGTATACACACGTTTCAGCGTATCGTACACACGCGCGTTTAGTTCGCGACGCGAGTTTCTCGTTTGGTTTCGATATCGCATTTTGTGAGATATTTTGCTTATATATGGATTCCTTGTGTAATTTCCAGGTTCGCAGGCGGATACATCGGACGCAGCAAAGAAAGGGAAGTAGGTGGTCGGCTACGTGTAGCACGCGACCAGGTGAGTAGATTTAACATCTACAGGGGGATCGCCCGCATGGCGTTATGCGTCTGGGCTAGGAATGTTAATACCCGTCGCATATTCTATGTTATATTTAGAATTGCGCATTTACTCTAGGACACTGCACATATTATTGACGATTCATGTTGCACGAGCACGGATTGTATGCTACACACACCGTCAATAATTGCCATGTCACACACAAACCACTTATAGATATTATATTGCTTGGTTAGGGACATTGTGACATTGATTCATATTTCTTATCATATATGACATTTAGCATACCTGTATACCTATAGAGTATTGTACCATTAGTGATAGGTACATACACACTTTACGATATAGCTACGGGTATACCTTGCTCACATATTCCACTTATACCTGGGGGGTTTACTTCATCATTTCTTATAGGTAGATACCTATACCTTGCTACACCTGTATGTTGCACATATATCAGTTACAGCTACATATTTACCTTTACTTGATGTTAATTAGCGGTTTTTCCTTTAAATGCTTACATTTCAGTTATGTCGCATATATTATATTCATGGATTTTCGTATTGTTATATGGATTTTTCATGATCTTTTCTGGATTTGGGAACCGCGGGAGTTCATGAAATTATGCATTATTTGAAAAACCCGGTTTCCTTGATATGATATTTCAGCATCCACCATTTGTTTTATCGGTTCTGATATATATATATACCCCTACAAGGAGGCGTAGAGGCCGTATGAGGGTACATGGTGGGGCCCGGAGGTACCCCGGGGCAAGAAAAGGATGTCGATGTACCACGCCGATGAACCCAGCAGGGGAACCATACACTCCAGTGACATTACCTATGACTCGGCGGTTATCATGGGGATACCGACGGGAGTCATGTACGTATGGATACGTCGAAAGGAGAGAGTCAGAGCTAAGCACTCGAGCTTTCGGTATAGCGTATAATACATACCTATCAGGGTGCCAGTCTTGGTGACAGCACCTGATAGATCAGTATTTTTTTGTCGATGCTTGGCACATTGGTTTCATGATATTTCTTTTTACTCATATGTATATATAACAGTGGGTTTGGACGCTGTTATATATGCCCTTACACCAATATTAGTGGAATGGGACGCTAATATATGTGTATTGACATTAATATATATACCTTATCATATTTATTCATACAAATATACCTAGGTTATAAGAGATTCACTGGTTATTGGATTTAGGACATATGATATTTACTTGAGATTTGATAAAGGATATACGAGACTCACTTGATTTTGTACATTCGGGATATAGGAGATTTATTTGATATTGTACATTGAGGAGATGTGAGACTTATATGATATGAGAGCCAATTTGGGGGCTGATTTGAGGAATTGGGATGTTGATTGTCTTGATGGATTGTGATCCTACCACGATATCAGGATTCCATGGAAATGACATATTTCTCTCCATACCTTATATTTATTGTTTATGCACTGTTTCATGTATTAGTAGTATCTGTTAATGTACCCTTCATGATTGTTGCATATCTACATTTTCATATCATTATTGCACGATTATTGCATACTGATATTCCTATTATTATTCTTCATATATTAGTTGTACCTGCTAGTGTACTTTTCATTATTACTGCATTCATATGACCTATTATTACTGTTAATTGCATATCTTAGATTCACGCTGTACGTGCATACTTGCGATTACCTGCATATGTTATTTACTAATCACGAGTTGGCAACTCACCCCCGTTGTGCCACAGTTGTTTTGCAGGGTGTCTCCCAGAGTAGTCGAGGCTGGCTATTCATCTATCTGATTATCTTTTGCTACGGATATCGCTTCAGCTCATAGTGTGCAGTTTTGCTTAGGTGGGTTTTGTGGTTATCCGTATTTTTGTATTGCATATTGTTGTATCCTTGTACTCTCCATCTATTGTTATTTTGTTAACTTAGAGACTTGGTGAGGACGATATTGTATATTATTTGTGATTTTGTTGTCTTTTATACAGTTTCCTTTCTATTGTCTTTTATTTCTTCGCTACGGCGTCGTATTTTTTGTTGTGGTGATTGGTTTCCGCCTTTGGGCGTGCATTTGCTCCCGTTTGGGGATGCTTCATTTATATTTATGTTGTACCCATCTTTGGGCTAGTTTTTACAAAAGGGGGTGCTGCCAAAATTTTAAAGAAAGAAAGTTGGACTTTTAAAGAATTTGGGTTGTGATTTCAAATGTTTCAAAAATTTCTATTATCTTTTCTTGTCTTTTTAATGTTTTAGATTTCTGGATTTTGGCTTTCTTTTACTGCGTTACGCCTTTAGACGTTGCGTAGTATTAGGGCCATCACGTGCCAATTTCGGATCGTGACAAAGTTGGTATTAGATTGCTAGGTTTTACCTTTCGGAGTGTAGGATGACCTTGGTATGATGGAGTAGGTAGCTTAAGCAGAGTAACGTAGTGTGTGTATGTTTGCAGCATACTTACGATGCGGTACTTCGCCTAAAGTAACCTAAGTACAGTGCTTGAAATTCATTCCTTGATGATTCATATCTTTGTGATTCGATTTCCGTGTTCTTATCGAATCTTATCTCTATTTATAGCCTTGCCGCCGATGACTATGGGGACTCAGAGTGATGCAGCGAGGGCCGAGGTCAGAGTTGGTTCGGGTGAGACGAGCACTGACCAGGATGGTACGCTAGTTGCACAGGTGCAGACGAATCAGCCTTCGACAGATCAGCTCGCTAGGCTTGTGGCAGAGATGCAGGACTTGCGTCAGACGATGAGTTCCTTGGTTGAGACCGTTCGAGCGCCGCGATAGGAGGTTGTCACCCCTGTTACTCAGTTGTTCCTTGCGATCAGCATGCAGCAGTCTGTCACCTACATAGCACCAGTGGATGCAGCTCCAGTTGACGAGGCACATATTCCAGAGACTCTGAGAGTTCCAGAACAGTGGAGGACTCGTACCGGTATACCAACCCAGAGACAGAGGCTTAGTCGTCGAGACAGATTTCGTGACCGTTACGGGAGTAGCAGAGGCTTAGAACGAGGACAGTCATTCAGCTCTCAACCCCAGGGGGGTCAGCAGCGTTATTCTGGATGCTATCGGTGCGGGAGCCTTCATCACTATATCAGAAATTGTTCCCTAACACCGCGTCAGGGTCGTATTCATAGAGGTCGTGGACATGGAAGGTTCGCTCAGAGGGGTCAGTCTAGCAGAGGAGGAGTTCAGCCAGTTGCGGGTAGGGGGCAGACACGAGAGTTTGCTTCTACTCATCGGGACGAGCGGTCGTCCAATGCAGATTTTTCAGGTATCCTTAATTTATATGTTCTTTTGATGTATTTGTTTGTTTTTCACTTGTGCCGTGGTTGGGACGAGAATCGTATTGGGTAGATCAGCCATTTGTTTGTGTTAACTTCTGTCAGCGATTCTTTTGTTGCACGACGCGTATTTCAGTCGTGTGCCAATCGGATAGGAGATAGAGATTCGTCCGTCATTTTGATCCTTCTGGAGATATTGGATTTAACGTTCTCCTGGGCATGGAATGGTTAGCTACGTCCTAGGCGTCTGTGGACTACCGTGAGAAAACAGTCAGGTTTTGTTTTCCCCGGCGAGTCAGTTCTTGTTGTACAGGTGGATAGTTGTGTCGCCTCTCATAGCTTGAATTCAGCCTTTTTCGCTAGTCGGCTTTTGAGGAGATGTCGTGGATTCTTGGCATTTATTCGTGATACCGTAGCCACAGTTGGTTTATTGGACCGGTTTTCTTTCGTGCGAAAGTTTTCCGACGTTGTTCCAGATGAGCCGTCAAAGCATAGGGAGCTAAAGGATCAGCTGCAGAGTTGTTTGTTGGGAAGTTTCGTGCGTCTGAGTGTTTCGCCTTGAGCATCTCCTATTTCTGTTCGTCAAGGAGAAAGATGGCAGTTTGAGGTTGTGTATCGACGGACCGTCAATTGAACCGGCTTACGGTGCGGATAGGTATCCTTTACCTCGCATTGACGATTTCTTCGATCATCTCGAGAGTGTGAGACATTTTCTAAGTTTGTTCGGGATCAGGTCATCATTGTTGCGGATTCGGAGTGATGGCATTCCGAAGACTGCCTTATGCGTGCTACGGGCTTTGTGTGTTTTGGTGGTGTCATTGGACTCACCAATGCCCTAGCAGCATTCGTAGACGTGATGAACCGGATTTCTTCAGGCCGTTCCTCGACCAGTTATGTTATGTTATTTACGATATTCTGGTCTATTTAATGTGTCTTGAGGGACAGGAGTAGCACTTGAGGATTTATTTTGCAGATACTGGGAGAGTCCCAGCGGTTTGCTAGATTCTCGGAGTGTTCCTTCAGGCTTGTTTGTGTTGACTCCTAGGTCTTGTAGTTATGGGAGACATTTTTGTATGGTTCCGAGGAAGATCATGGCCGTACAGCTTAGGCCCAGACTTGTGAGCAGGACAGAGGTCCGCAGATTTTGGGCTTAGCAGGATTTTACCGCCGTATCGTGCAGGATTGCTAGTGTAGTGCTGCACCGTTGACTGAATTGACTGGGAGGGAGGTTTCTTTTCTTTGGACTGAGGCATGTGTGCGGAGTTTTCGGCAGTTGAAGATTCGGTTAACAACTGCATCAGTTCTTTCTTTGCTTCCTGGTTCGGGAGACCTTGTTGTTAGCTGTGATGTTTCACGAGTGGGGCTCGAGTGTGTACTGAGGTGACACTATGGAGTTATCGCTTTTGCTTCCCTACATTTGGAAGAAGTACGAGAAGGATATCCCACTTATGATCTGGAGACGGCCGCGGTGGTTTTGCGTTTGATATTTGGAGACACTACTGGTTTGAGAGTCGTGTCAGATTTTCACGGACCACCAGAGCTTAATATAAATCTTCCTGCAGCGGATTTTGATTGTTGAGATAGTCTTCTGCAGATTTACAGTTCTTGTGCGATCGTTGAGTACAGCTTAAGTTCGTCTCTACTGAGGGGACAGCTTGCTCATGTCCGCGCCCGACCACTTTTCCTTATTCGCTTTCGCGAGGCACTGCCCGCCGATGCTCGTTCGTCAGAGATACTTGAGCATACTCGGCTGGGTGATGATTCGGAGTCTTTGATTTGTGACACGGCTGTGCTAAGTTAGGGACGCGTTTGTGTACTTGATATTATTGGGGAGAAACGTGAAATCCTAGGGCAGGCACATCAGTTAACTCTCTGTACTCATTCAAGTTCCACCGGCATTGATGTTACTTGTGAGATAGTTAAGGGTGGGCAAGGATGTAAAGAAAAGTTTTGGGTTTCGTTTCAAGATGTCTGTCTTGTTGTGTGCTTGGGTTGAGCATCTGAGACTGGCTGGAGAGTTGCAACCTTTAACTGTTTCGAAGAGGGAGTGGGAGCAGATCTCCACGAATTTCGTTATGGTGTCTACCCAGGTTTAGTCAGGGTGTGACTCCTTTCGGATTCTTGTCGTTCGGTTATACTCAGTTTGCTCAGTTGTTCTTTGCTAAGTTTGTGTGTATGTATTAATTGTTTTCGGCAGTTGGGATCGTCACTTGCCATCGTTAGGATACTTCTTTGATAGCAGTTATCGGGGAGCGTTCCAATTGGCAACCTTTAGGTTTAGGGGTTAGGTCGTGTCGATCACCAGCCTGTTGTTTTTCTGACTCTGCGTAAGTAGGATTTTGGACCCCGGCTAGTCTAGAGACTTCGGAGATGAACCAGTTGTTTTAGGTCAGGATGAGAATTTTCCATTGCGGACAGAGGTCTTATATTGACCATGTTGGTCGTGTGCTTGAGTTCGCAGTGGCAGATTATGTATTCCTACAGATTTTTCCGATAAATGACGTGTTGAGTTTTGGGAAGCTTATCCCAGAATTGTAGATCCTTTTGAGATCCTATAAGCGAGTTAGTTTCGTTGCCTTTAATTCGGCACTTTCGCCCAGATTATTGAGTATTCACCCCGTATTCCTTGTGTTGATACTTTGCAATTACCTTCATGACCTTTCTCACTTGATTCAGCACCAGACCATTTAGCTTGGACGCGATCTTTCGTTCACCAGCAGCCAATTATGTTAATGGCTCGGCAGGTGGAGAAACGTCGGTCAAGGGTCTTGCCATCTGTGAAGGGTTTTTCTTGGATGTAGCCGTATAGTGAGGTAATCACTTGGGAGGTTGCGAGTGAGATTGGAGAGTTTGTAATCTTCTTTTTGAAGATACGCGTAGCAGTATATTTTTTTAATTCGGGGACGAATTTCTTTAAGGGGGGAAGATTGTAACACCTTAGGATGTGTTTAGTGGCTAATTATATTTTAATATATGGTTTTTAATAAAAAGTTTACCAAATTAATTTTCAAATATTTTATCCTATTTAATGAATATTTTATTAGAATTTTCATAGGCTTGCACACACATGTGCAAGTTAACTAGGGTTTTAAAATGGGGTTAAACCATGATTAGCCATCATGGTGGATTAACCCAATTGCCTTAATCTAGTTTAATAGTTTTATTAAGTGTTTTGGGTTTTAATTTTGTATGGTTGTTTTTAAAAAGAAAAATGAAAAAGGATTTGAAAATGATTTTCTTTTGTTGAAAAAGAGAGAGAAGAGCATGGGGCAACATGGCATGAGCCATGCCCATTTAATGAAGAGAGAGAGTGAGAAGGGGGGTTTGAATTGTTTGCTCTCATTCTCATTCTCACTCTCATTTCTCTCATTCTCTCACTCACACACACACACAAAACAGTAGCTCCAGCAGCAGAAGAAGAAGCAGGAGAAGCAGAGGCATCAGCAGCAGCAGAGGCATCAGCAGCAGCATCAGAAACAGCATCAGCAGCAGCTTCATGCATCAGCAGCAGCAACTCAGTTCTTCTCCTTCTCCGTGTGTCTAGGGTCAAGTGTGGTATACTTCTTAGGCTTGACTTCCTAGTTTGCTAAACTTGTGTAGAATTAGATTCGGTTTGTGTTAAATAGTGAGTTTAGTGCTAAATATGGTGATTTGTGTGTGGTGTTGTCCAAGTGATGTTAGTATTGGTTAACCTAGCCTATTTAAGTATTATTAGGGCCAAGTAAACCTAACTTCAACCTAGATTTCACTAAAATACCATAGGGTTTCCATTTTGTGCAAAATTATGGTTTTAAGGTGAATTTGTAGCTTTCTGTGATCTGCTTGTGACCCGGCTCCTTCAGGGAAAAATTGAGGAAACTGGAGCATGTTTACTAGGTCTAGACCACACCACCTGAGCATGAG
Organism: Agapanthus africanus; assembly: GCA_030015575.1. Lineage (NCBI taxonomy): Eukaryota > Viridiplantae > Streptophyta > Magnoliopsida > Asparagales > Amaryllidaceae > Agapanthus > Agapanthus africanus. Next base: position 341,900,218 of record CM057346.1, on the reverse strand, counting down.
CCCCTCATTCCAAACCTTGGCCACCAATTTAACCAATCTGGCCGCAAATTGCGGCCAGGTAGGGGACTGTGGTGTTGGGGTTTTGTCAAGGGTAGTCTGCTACATATTATAGTGTTTTGGCATGTGCAATTTTGTGATATTTTACCTGTATCAAAATCTGGGACCATATATCACTTTTCTAGTTTGTTTTGTTTGCGCGATACGCGCGATACGTGAGTGGGTTCTGTAATCCAGCGTGTCGGGGTAGTTTTAAACGCGTATACACACGTTTCAGCGTATCGTACACACGTGCGTTTAGTTCGCGACGCGAGTTTCTCGTTTGGTTTCGATATCGCGTTTTGCGAGATATTTTGCTCATATATGGATTCTTTGTGTAATTTCCAGGTTCGCAGGCGGATACATCGGACGCAGCAAAGAAAGGGAAGCAGGTGGTTGGCTACGTGTAGTACGCGACCAGGTGAGTAGATTTAACATCTACAGGGGAATCGCCCGCCTGGTATTATGCGTCTGGGCTAGGAATGTTAATACCTGTCGCATATTCTATGTTATATTTAGAATTGCGCATTTACCCTATTACTTAGATGTTGTTGTGCTTGGACTAGAAGCCGTTGGACATTGCACATATTATTGACGATTCATGTTGCACGAGCACGGATTGTATGCTACACACACCGTCAATAATTGCCATGTCACACACAAACCACTTATAGATATTATATTGCTTGGTTAGAGACATTGTGACATTGATTCAAATTTCTTATCACATATGATATTTAGCATACCTGTATACCTATAGAGTATTGTACTATTAGTGATAGGTACATACACACTTTACGATATAGCTACAGGTATACCTTGCTCACATATTCCATTTATACCCGGGGGGTATACTTCATCATTTCTTATAGGTAGATACCTATACCTTGCTACACCTGTATGTTACACATATATCTGTTACAGCTACATATTTACCTTTACTTGATATTAATTAGTGGTTTTTCCATTATATGCTTACATTTCAGTTATGTCGCATATATTATATTCATGGATTTTCGCATTGTTACATGGATTTTTCATGATGTTTTCTGGATTTGGGAACTGCGGGAGTTCATGAAATTATGCATTATTTGAAAAACCCGGTTTCCTTGATATGATATTTCAGCATCCACTATGAGTTTTATCGGTTCTGACATATATATATATACCCCTACGAGGAGATGAGGGTACAAGGTGGGGCCCGGAGATACCCCGGGGCAAGAAAGGGATGTCGATGCACCACGCCGATGAGCCCGGCAGGGGAACCATACACTCTGGTGACATTACCTATGACTCGGCGGTTATCATGGGGATACCGATGGGAGTCATGTACGTATGGATACGTCGAAAGGCGAGGGTCAGAACTAGGCACTCGAGCTTTCGTTATAGCGTATAATACGTACCTATCATAGTGCCAGTCTTGGTGACAGCACCTGATAGATCAGTATTTCTGTGTCGATGCTTGGCACATTGGTTTCATGATATTTCTTTTTACTCATATGTATATATAACAGTGGGTTAGGACGCTGTTATATATGCCCTTACACCAATATTAGTTGAATGGGACGCTAATATATGTGTATTGACATTAATATATATACCTTATCATATTTATTCACACAAATATACCTAGGTTATAAGAGATTCACTGGATATTGGATTTAGGACATATGATATTTACTTGAGATTTGATAAAGGATATACGAGACTCACTTGATTTTGTACATTCAGGATATAGGAGATTTATTCGATATTGTATATTGAGGAGATGTGAGACTTATATGATATGAGAGCCAATTTGGGGGCTGATTTGAGGAATTTGGATGTTGATTGTCTTGATGGATTGTGATCCTACCATGATATCAGGATTCCATGGAAATGACATATTTCTCTCCATACCTCATATTTATTGTTTATGCACTGTTTCATGTATTAGTAGTACCTGTTAATGTACCCTTCATGATTGTTGCATATCTACATTTTCATATCATTATTGCACGATTATTGCATACTGATTGTCCTATTATTATTCTTCATGTATTAGTTGTACCTGCTAGTGTACTTTTCATTATTACTGCATTCATATGACCTGTTATTACAGTTAATTGCATATCTTAGATTCACGTTGTACGTGCATACTTGCGATTACCTGCATATGTTATTTACTATTCACGAGTTGGCAACTCACCCCCATTGTGCCACAGTTGTTTTGCTGAGTGTCTCCCCAGAGTAGCCGAGGCTGGTTATTCATCTATCTGATAATCTTTTGCTACGGATACCGCTTCAGCTCATAGTGTGCAATTTTGCTTAGGTGAGTTTTGTGGTTATCCGTATTTTTGTGTTGCATATTGTTGTATCCTTGTACTCTCAATCTACTGTTATTTTGTTGACTTAGAGACTTGGTGAGGACGATATTGTATATTATTTATGATTTTGTTGTCTTTTATACAGTTTCCTTTCTATTGTCTTTTATTTCTTTGCTACGGCGTCTTATTTTTTGTTGTGGTGATTGTTTTCCTCCTTTGGGTGTGCATTTGCTCCCGTTTGGGGATGCTTCATTTATATTTATGTTGTGCCCATTTTTGTGCTAGTTTTTACAAAAGGGGGTGCTGCCAAAATTTTAAAGAAAGAAAGTTGGACTTTTAAAGAATTTGGGTTGTGATTTCAAATGTTTCAAAAATTTCTATTATCTTTTCTTGTCTTTTTAATGGTTTAGATTTCTGGGTTTTAGCTTTCTTTTACTGTGTTACGCCTTTAGACGTTGCGTAGTATTAGGGCCGTCACGTGCCAATTTCGGGTCGTGACATGGGGACTCAGAGTGATGCAGCGAGGGCCGAGATCAGAGGTTACTCGGGTGGGTCAAGGACTGACCAGGATGGCGCGCTCGTTACACAAGAGCAGACGGATCCGCCTTCGACAGATAGTATCAATAGGCTTGTGGCAGAGATGCAGTACTTATGCCAGACGATGAGTTCATTGGTTGAGGCCGTTCGAGCGCAGCGACAGGTGGTTGTCATCCCTGTTACTCAGTTGTTCCTTGCAATCAGCATGCAGCATTCCGTCACTTACATAGCACTAGTAGATGCGTCCCTAGTTGACGAGGCACACCTTCCAGAGACTTTGGGAGTTCCGGAACAGTGGAAGACTAGTACCGGTGTATCAGCCCAGAGACAGAGGCCTAGTCGTCAAGACAGCTTTCTTGACCGTCGCGCGAGTAGCAGAGGTTTGGGACGAGGAGAGTCGTGTTAGCTAGATCAGCCGTTTGTTGTGTTAATTTCTGTCAGAGATTCTTTTGTTGCGCAACACGTATTTCAGTCGTGTGCCAATCGGTTAGGAGATTCGTCCGTCGTTGTGATCCTTCTAGAGATGTTGGATTTGACGTCCTCCTAGGCACAGACTGGTTAGCTACGTGCTAGGCGTCTGTGGACTGCCGTGAGAAAACAGTCAGGTTTTGTTTTCTCGGCGAGTCAGTTCTTGTTGTGCGGGAGGACAGTGGTGCCGCCTCTCACAGCTTGAATTCAGCCTTTTTCGCTAGTCGGCTTTTGAGGAGAGGATGTCGAGGATTCTTGACATTCATTCGTGATACCGGAGACACAGTAGGTTTGTTGTACCGGGTTCCTTCGTGCGAGAGTTTTCCGACGTTGTTCTAGATAAGCCGGCGAAGCTTAGGAAGCTTAAGGATCAGCTGCAGAGTTGTTTGTTGGGGGGCTTGTGTATCTGAGTGTTTCGCATTGGGGAGCTCTGTTCATATCAGAATATTGCATTTTATACCGCCCATTCTTACGCTCGTTTATTTATAGGCAGGTGCTTTTAATCAGTGTTTGCTACATATTTGCAGAATACTGGTTCTCAACTCTAAACAGTGAAATCCATGGAAAAGTACGATAAATTCCGGATTACTGCCAACAACAGATAAAACACGGTCTCCGCTCTCTATCCGTGTGTTGCCACATACCAGTTAAGGGACAAAATGGCAAATCGATTGTCATATCATGCACAAGGCTCAATGGCAACACAAGATCCAAGAAATCTACGCGGACCTCGAGGAAATCATGGCAAAAGATCCACATCACATCACCTTTTTGTTCTACTAAAATTCTGGAATAATTGTGAAGAGTTTCTGAGAAAAGTCATATACCACATAGCAGACAACACCAAACCAGGAAAGCACCCAAAACCCGAGGAGCCAACTCATCTAAACCGCCGCGTTTCCGCGGCATAAGCCTGCTTAGGCCGTGGAAACGCGGCCGTACTGGCTCCTCAGGTGATGAATTTTCAGGGGTATTTGGGTCTTTTTATGTAGGTTCTGAATGTTGCCCTAGATTTCCAGATCCCTGCCTATAAATACTCCAGAACTGAGCTAAGCCAAGGGTCCAATTTTCATGTTCATTTCTTTAGCCTCTTTTTGTTAGTTTTAGTTCTTCTTCTTCTTCTTCATTCATCCTCCATGGAAATGTAGTAAGAGCATTGAGTGGATGTGAATAAAGATGAGGGTTTTTGTATCATTCTCTTTTGTTTAACTTCCCCTTGAGATTCTTGCTTTATCTTGATCTTTCAACCTCTTCGTTGAGCTTGAAAGGTTAAGGGTTTGTTATTGATCTCAAGGGTCGTATTTTTCTTATGGAATTAGTGCTTCATTTCACATGCGTTCTTTATGTTGGAGATAGTGCCCTCAGAGTCAATTATTAGGTCACAGGTACGTGATTGTAATGATTGAGGGAGGACCTATCCCGGTAGGACAGTCTTACTCGAGATGATAGTATGCTATCTGGTTTACCTTTATCATCGTGTACTGTTTTAGGTGACCTGACACGTCGCTATTACACGTTGATAGAGCCCCTAGGATTCTTGCTTGACCACCAGCAGTATGAGGGCGATCATATAAGTGGGAGCTGGCGGTCTATAAGCTTATCCTTAAAAGGTCCTTAGTCGTGGGAGTTTCGAGACTGGGCATCGATACTCCATTAGTAGACTAGTGTATACAGTCGAGACCCCGACGAGGGGCGCTGGCCGGTCTCACAAGCCACTGGTGTCAGTTGGATCACCTAAGATGTATACAGGTGCTCGTTGGGTTATGAGTACACCGGACAGGACTCGCCGGGAACATGCTAGTTGGTCATATACCAGACGTCAGATGGCAGTTCCCTGGTGACATGTGTGCAGGTTAGTTCATCGACCTGGGGATCGTCATTTGTCTCGTGTGAGTTCCCACTGTACTTTGATTACTACCCTACCACGGCTCAAAGGAGTCGTGCAAACAGGTTTTAGTTGGGTACAGTCCCGAGCCACATGGAGGCAGTGAGCGTATCTTCAGGGGTTCGTCTCTCCCGGTATTGGGGGTGAGGTCGTGCTGTGTCTAGGAGAGCCATTACACAAAGTCCTTGGCCAAGGCAAGGAGATTTACTGGTAGGTATTCCAGTAGTATCTCAGGGTGTTCTGGGCTACACTCCGACACGACTTGTACCGCTTTTGGGGGTCTGACTTTTACCAACCCCCTAGGCCCGCCATGCGATACTCATAGACGAACGGACCGGACTGCACGGATATTGTCACTGACAGGCTCAGTAGGGTGTCAGGATGAGTTCGCTCATCGACATCCCTTTTGGTCAATAGCTGGTGGCCCGTCACGTATTGGCTTATACCTCTGACGTGCTAGTGGTTAAATCCACAGCCATAGTATTGACGAGTCTTTAGAGTCCACCACACTTACAGTTACTCAAGTTTCGGGCGAAACGCTGTAGAGGCCGTATGGAGATATGGCAGGGTCCGATCAGATACGTGCGGTATTGCACGGATCAGGATCGGACGGTTTGTACTAGTGGCCGTATGGTTATATGGCAGGGTTCGATCAGATACGTGCGGTATTGCACGGATCAGGATCGAACGGATATTACTAGCCGGCTTTGATTAAGCCGGTCCTAGTTTAGTACAGTATAGATTTTGTCTCATTGCATTTGTATCCGGACGGAATACAGATGCGGGTGTGTATGCACAGTATGGGGGTTTTCCTGTAATTTATTACGGGACCAGTTTTCTGGAGTTGCCAGTTTGCTTTCCGTTCCGGCCGGTTTTCCTTTGTTCTTTCCCGGCCGGACTTTTCTGATGGAAGGGGTTATTTGCAGTTTTGCAAATAACACTTTGGTGGAGGTTTTATTTGTAAGATGATTTATTATGAAAGCATCTTTTCTTTTCAACCATCACTTGATTTGTATTAATGAGATTAGAAAGGATTTGAGGTTGATAAGAAAGATTGTTATGATGATGTTTAGGATATAGTCACCTTTCTACTTTTCCTACACTCACCTTCCTTCTATGGTTATGCTTCATATTCTTTCCTCCACCTTATTCTTATCACTTGATGAAAAAAATGGAAGAAAGAAAGAGAAAAGAAAAAGAGAGAAGAAGGAGAGAGCTTCATCTTGATCTTTGAGAGAGTAGCATTCTTGATCTCTTTTCATACTTAGAAAAATGCAAGCACCATTTTTCTTATCTTGTTTCCTCCATCATCCACAAATGGCAACCAACCCCAAAGTGAGACATACACTCTACACTATCTTCCTACAGCATATCTTGAGCATGTCGAGTTGCCGGCTTCATGCGCGAGTTGCCTCGGTATTGAGGTGGGAGCCCGTAAAAGTACCCGGCTTCGTGGTGCCCTTTCCGACGACGAGGAGATCGGAGTGGAGATGAAGACCGGAGGACTTGGATCGTCGGTATATCTCTAACCCATCCTCTTAGTTGCTTAGACTTGTTAATGGTTAACGATCCGGGGTTTAGTGCGCGGTGGTGCCGTTTTGCCAAGTCCGCAAAAATTTAAGTTTACCACCGTTTCCGCGTTTGGCCGTCGGATTGACGGCCGGGGCGCCGCCGTGCACTTACAGTGGTATCAGAGCCTCGCCATTAACTTAGTCTAGCTTTGTGTAATGTGTTTTTCAGTTCCGATCGATCGAAATGTCCAAAAACCCGTATTTGCCCACGACAGTTTCTGTTGAAATTTTTTGGTCTCGAAAAATTTTTCAGGTTGTAAAATATTGATGTACTGGAAAATCTAAGAGTTCTGTAAAAATTTGATGAAGTAACTCCACAGTTGGAGCGCGGAACCGCCGCGAAAACCCCCTTTGTGCGGCCCTTCCGCCGCGCACTATTCACATCACTTCACCATTTTTTTACAGAGGCCTTATGGGCTTAAAATATGGGCTTTGGAATATTAAAGTTGGGCCAATTGTTTCTGTGAGTGCTACAGTTTTCTTTGGGGCCCACTTGTTAATTGTTTGATCAATCGGAAAATTTTAAACACATTTTTCACAGTATTTACATTATATCTGCGATCGTGAATGTCACTCGATCGGTAAATCCTGTCTAACTGCTATAGCCCGGTTAGACGGATTTGCGAACGTGACTTTCACGTTGATGTTCTATGTATTTGCTGTGATGTTGCGGATCGGTCGTGGGGGATAGCCTGGATGCAATGCTAGTACAGTTTTGGTTGTATAATGTACATTTGATATTGCGGGGCGAGCGTCCGACATGTGGACTGCCGTCACTGCCTGTTTGTATTATTCTTTTGGGGCACGACCTGGTTGCGGTCGATGTACCCGGTGTATGTATATTTTACTTTCTGTACTAGGGTTACCCCGCGGAGGGGTGCACGGATAGCCGGGTTCTAGAAGGCAACAAGCTCGCATCTCATGGCATTGGGACGGAAGGGGCTTCACTCCAGGATTGGCTGGCTATTCGCCGCACTCGTAGGGGGTACAGGTTGACCCAGGAGGGGTGCCCAAGTTACCGGATTCCGTGAAGTGCTGGGTGGTCCATTCACGGGGCTGAAGGGGGCTGCCTCGCTTCAGGTTTTGGCGGGTGACTTGCAGCACCCGTAGGGTTCTAGGATTTCTTTGCACAGGCTATCCACACGACCAGGGGAACGTCGGGTTTCAGTAGTGGCTCTGTGAAACCCGAGGATCCCAGATATCTGTATTGTTCTGTGATGCTGTACATTTCTGTGATGTTGCATTTCTTTCACGCCTTGAGCGAAATACTATATATTGGTATATATATTAGTAGATGTTGTATATATTTTTCACCCGCGCTAGTCCAGTCCCCACTCTGTCGTTAGTAAGCTAACCTAACGAGTGATGACGGGACCCAGTGGCGAATGCGGATGGCATATACGTACGTCAGTATATTTTCGTTCTTTGTGGTGTGATTAATTGATGGGACTGCATTGATTCGGATCAATGCAAGTTAAAACAAACCTAATCTGATGTTGTTGGAACACTTTTCAAAAAGCTGTTATTGCAAGGACGTTCACTTTTGTTTTGCATCGTGGTATTCATTTGGAATATCCTGCTCCTCAGTCGACGAGGCAAGGGCCGAGATCCCTTCACCGGGAGTGACCCCTTGGACAATAAGTTTGCGTCAGGGCATTAACTTCACTATAGCCGATTACTTTTGCTTTGCACCGTGGTATTCATTTGGAATATCCTGCACCCCATTCTACGGGGAAAGAGCCGAGATCCCTTCACCGGGAGTGACCTCTTTAGCAACGGTTTTCGTCACTATATTTTCAAAAAGCTATCCGTTCCTTCAACGATATCAAGTTCATTACGTTAAAGGTTTTCGCCAGAAACCATTCGTAGCCCTCCGTCGTTTCAGACGGGTAGCACGTAGTATTCATGCTATGTTTGTTGACCTTCGTCAAGGCATAGTGTATGGTAGCTGCTTGTTACCTTTCTGCTGCATAGATAGATGCGTTGGTTTGGGACAGTCGTATAGCCTTGTTGACCTTCGTCAAGGGCTTGTACGGGTGGATTCAGATTAACCCTGGATAATGACGGGTAGAACTTGACATGTGACTTATGATTTGTTGACCTTCGTCAAGGTCATAAGAGCATGGGGCAAAAATCACATCGGGAGTTTCAAAAGTACTGAAACTTGCCAGATATGCGCATACCTTCTGGAGTGTGATACCGTGAGCGGATTCCGTCACGTTGTCATGCGATGAGAGTTGGATCCCGATTCCCACTGATGAGTTGGTTTACTCCTCGGGTGACCCCGACTAATTCTTCTTTCAGGTTTGGAGGAGAATTTGAGGTACAGTGGGAGGTTTCCAGATTAGATAAATTGGTAACCATTCTGATCTAGGTTAGAGTGCACGCTGAGTGTTTCTTTTCTCTCTCTCTTTGGCAGCGACCATTGACCCGACCCTAAGACTTTGACTCAGTGACCAAGTTGACCGAACCTTCTTAACACTGGCTTTTGGATTGTCAGAGTTGCAGACCTCATTGCCACTCCTACTTTTACCCTTTTCTCCAGGACACCCCGTATTACTGCGAACGTCCACTTCCATTGGACAAAACCATCGTATGGTTAGATACGAACTCGAAGGAATTCGAGGATGGTTTCCGGTTCTGGAGAAAACGGATAGGATTATTCAGTTGTCTTTTCCTTTTACCCTCTCTCAGGTTACGAGTACTCCTTGGTTTAGGGGTAGTACACCTATTACGCAAATTGGATTGTCTTCTTCCAAACCTTAGGCTGGTGCCGACCGGTAGGGAATGAAGAAAGCCAATTAGCCTAAACGGTGTACAGAAGGTATTAAGTTCAGACAAAGCAAGGGATTAGTAAGAGGGCAAAGTAAATTGCGACTGCTATTCACGACCGAACCAAGTATTTCTTCGCCAATCCTAAATCACCTTTGTATTTCTCCAGGACACTCCGTATCACTACGAAGATCCCATTTTATTGGATAATCCATCGTATGGTTATATACGAACTCGAAAGGAACTTGTTCCAGTTCGGGGATGGATCCTGGTTCAGGAGAAATAGGAATAAAGTACATTCAGGTGTCTTTTATCTTCACCTTCTCTCGCGTTGCGAGTGCTCCTAGGATTAGGACAGTACACCCATTATGCTTATTGGATAGTCTTCTTCCAAACCATAGGCTGGTGCCGAACGGTAGGGAAGGAAGAAAACCATTTGGCCTAAAGGGGTGTACAGAAGGTAATGACTAAAGACATATGAAGGGATTTGGAGAGGTGGCAAAGAATTATACGGTTATAGTTGTGAATCTGGATAATGGTACAGGCATTACTAGGAATACCAGGATACCCCAACGAAACATTTCAATGTTTCAGTTTCACTGTGTACTGTTAATGGAAAACTGATTTCCCGATTAGACACTTACTCCAGGGTATGTATTTACCAGGTATAATTCTCACATCTGTATAGTTTTACAGATGATGAGTGGGAGTAAGTTAGTGGGAATTGGGTGATCATCCTTATTATATCGGGATTCGTTGTAATCGGTGATATTTGAGGAGATCGCCTGGGTTGTTTGCCGGTCGGCAAATATTTGGTTTTGAATATCCGCTGTTGTGCACCAATTTCAAATTGATATATCTGTACGTCTATTTTCATAGAGTGAGATATACCTTTTGATATTATGTCGATGACATTTACCTATATCAGTGGATGGTTAGGTAAGGAGCATTAAACAGCGGTGTAATTCTTCTTAACCATAAGTACAGTTTTCAATCTACGACACACAGTGAATGAGTTGTTAGACTCAGCGGACTTATACAGAGTATTGTATATTGTCCAGTGTCCATTAGGACAGAGAGCTTGGTCCTCGTACTATATTCTGTTTACTTTTAACTTCTCTAGCCCTTAGACATGTGTTTCGTGGAAACACAGGGTCTAAGTTTTGAGGAGTTATAGGTATTTGAATAGAGTAGAGAACCAGGTATAGCAAGTATCGGGATTCTTCAAAGTGATCGAAGATGTAGATACTTGTGTATGGTATTCAGTTGATAGTAATAATTAAGAGAAATCGCTTCTCTTTCAGGTTACTCATAATTGGAAGCATTCCTAAGTTGAGTAACGCTGATCGGCCTCTTTCCATTTAGTTGACATGCGCTGGGGACAGCTGCATGATTTGAATCTGGTTAAATTAAATCAGTGCCTTTGTTTCTATATTGGATATAGTACAGTTCATATCTTAACATTGTTAAGGTACGGGGAGTTGTCTGGCTTATGATTAAAACCAGACTCTGGATAACTCAAGGCACGTTTCTGTAATGGCTGTTTGTGGGTTGACCCAGGCTATGACGCGGGTTGATTTTCTACCATCTGGATGAACAATAGCAATATTGTTCTAGACTCGCCACAGTTTTATTAAAAATGGATTTTTCAGAAAACAGCAGTGGGAGTATGGTAGAACTGGAAGTGATTCCAGAACCGCAAACGATTACTGAAGATTTGATAAGGAACCTAAAGATTCAATCTGATTTGACATTCCATTGGCCGCTCCGCAGATAAGGTGGGTAACTTCAGGCACCCGAGAGGTACTCCGGTAGCCTCAAGGACGGTGACAGGGAAGTTTTTGTTTACCCACACTTGCCATTGTTGTTGTTCCAGGCTGCGAGACCCAGCAGGAGGATGAGTATAGCGTCGTTCTAAACTTGCTTTGGAAGTGTACGCCTATATGACTCTGCCAGAGGGTTGTCGTAGTCAGTGGGAGCAGCGGAAGCATTGGTGGACAGGTAGCTTATGTCTATTTATAGACTAGAGCAGATGTAGCGGAGATAGATCATCTATTTCTGACGTGACAGTCATGGGTTTGACTTCATCAGAATAAGGGATGGATCTGTTGAGAAGGTAGTAAGGTGTGATGTCATGGTATTTGGATGACATACACAAAGTAGGAAAAGAAACTCCTATACTACGATCGGTTATACTTTGGTCGTCACACAGTGTTTTCTCCACATGGGACTTGGACATAATATCAGACATACTGGTTACTAGATCTATGGTTTTAGATCTAGATTTGGGTGGTTTCCCAATCAGGGTACCTTGACAGCATTCTAAGAGTATTTAGAATGGACGACTCCTGGCACGGTAGTGTACCTGCAGGTGATGGAGTCACCCTCTCTAAAGGTGTCTTATAGACTAAAGTAGAGAGGGATGTGCATGATTGGCAGATCACTTGCTTAGGCAATTGAGTCAATCATGAGATGTCAAGTACCACACCAGATGTTGTTCTTGCACTAGATGCAATAAGTTGATATTGATCCAATCCTGGAGAAACAGTCGGAAGCAGTTTTAGAACATAAGTGGATGTTCTAGGGATATGATAACGACAGCCTCATTTCGGAGACAGTTGTCATTCCAAGCTTCCAAGGTGACATGGACGACAAGCAGGTTGTCAGAGTTATAGTTTTCCTTCTGACGAGGGGCAGTATTTTGGACAGGTGGTCCAAGGCAATACTGAGGGTGGCATGGCGCGGGATACTGATTAAGTTCAGTTGACGATACAGTCTAAGAAGTTTGGATTTGGAGTTCATTTATGATCTAGGTCCCATCAGACATCCAGACATTCTAAGACAGGTATTGCTCATTTCGGGAGATGGTTTTCTCCGTGAACTTGAGATATAGAGAGACATAGAAAGAGACACCACAGGCGGATCCACTCACTGAGGCTATTCCTCGAACGCAAGAGTTTCGCAAACGGGCTTTGTGAGACTGACTAGTAGAGGAGTTGGGTGTTCGGTATCACACGGGCTGTGAGTATACGACATCGCAATAATTAGCCTTGAGTGCAAGTGGGAGATTGTTGGAGATAGTGCCCTCAGAGTCAATTATTAGGTCACAGGTACGTGATGGTAATGATTGAGGGAGGACCTATCCTGGTAGGACAGTCTTACTCGAGATGATAGTATGCTATCTGGTTTACCTTTATCATCGTGTACTGTTTTAGGTGACCTGACACGTCGCTATTACACGTTGATAGAGCCCCTAGGATTCTTGCTTGACCACCAGCAGTATGAGGGCGATCATATAAGTGGGAGCTGGCGGTCTATAAGCTTATCCTTAAAAGGTCCCTAGTCGTGGGAGTTTCGAGACTGGGCATCGATACTCTATTAGTAGACTAGTGTATACAGTCGAGACCCCGACGAGGGGCGGTGGCCGGTCTCACAAGCCACTGGTGTCAGTTGGATCACCTAAGATGTATACAGGTGCTCGTTGGGTTATGAGTACACCGGACAGGACTCGCCGGGAACATGCTAGTTGGTCATATACCAGACGTCAGATGGCAGTTCCCTGGTGACATGTGTGCAGGTTAGTTCATCGACCTGGGGATCGTCATTTGTCTCGTGTGAGTTCCCACTGTACTTTGATTACTACCCTACCACGGCTCAAAGGAGTCGTGCAAACAGGTTTTAGTTGGGTACAGTCCCGAGCCACATGGAGGCAGTGAGCGTATCTTCAGGGGTTCGTCTCTCCCGGTATTGGGGGTAAGGTCGTGCTGTGTCTAGGAGAGCCATTACACAAAGTCCTTGGCCAAGGCAAGGAGATTTACTGGTAGGTATTCCAGTAGTATCTCAGGGTGTTCTGGGCTACACTCCGACACGACTTGTACCGCTTTTGGGGGTCTGACTTTTACCAACCCCCTAGGCCCGCCATGCGATACTCATAGACGAACGGACCGGACTGCACGGATATTGTCACTGACAGGCTCAGTAGGGTGTCAGGATGAGTTCGCTCATCGACGTCCCTTTTGGTCAATAGCTGGTGGCCCGTCACGTATTGGCTTATACCTCTGACGTGCTAGTGGTTAAATCCACAGCCATAGTATTGACGAGTCTTTAGAGTCCACCACACTTACAGTTACTCAAGTTTCGGGCGAAACGCTGTAGAGGCCGTATGGAGATATGGCAGGGTCCGATCAGATACGTGCGGTATTGCACGGATCAGGATCGGACGGTTTGTACTAGTGGCCGTATGGTTATATGGCAGGGTTCGATCAGATACGTGCGGTATTGCACGGATCAGGATCGAACGGATATTACTAGCCGGCTTTGATTAAGCCGGTCCTAGTTTAGTACAGTATAGATTTTGTCTCATTGCATTTGTATCCGGACGGAATACAGATGCGGGTGTGTATGCACAGTATGGGGGTTTTCCTGTAATTTATTACGGGACCAGTTTTCTGGAGTTGCCAGTTTGCTTTCCGTTCCGGCCGGTTTTCCTTTGTTCTTTCCCGGCCGGACTATTCTGATGGAGGGGGTTATTTGCAGTTTTGCAAATAACACTTTGGTGGAGGTTTTATTTGTAAGATGATTTATTATGAAAGCATCTTTTCTTTTCAACCATCACTTGATTTGTATTAATGAGATTAGAAAGGATTTGAGGTTGATAAGAAAGATTGTTATGATGATGTTTAGGATATAGTCACCTTTCTACTTTTCCTACACTCACCTTCCTTCTATGGTTATGCTTCATATTCTTTCCTCCACCTTATTCTTATCACTTGATGAAAAAAATGGAAGAAAGAAAGAGAAAAGAAAAAGAGAGAAGAAGGAGAGAGCTTCATCTTGATCTTTGAGAGAGTAGCATTCTTGATCTCTTTTCATACTTAGAAAAATGCAAGCACCATTTTTCTTACCTTGTTTCCTCCATCATCCACAAATGGCAACCAACCCCAAAGTGAGACATACACTCTACACTATCTTCCTACAGCATATCTTGAGCATGTCGAGTTGCCGGCTTCATGCGCGAGTTGCCTCGGTATTGAGGTGGGAGCCCGTAAAAGTACCCGGCTTCGTGGTGCCCTTTCCGACGACGAGGAGATCGGAGTGGAGATGAAGACCGGAGGACTTGGATCGTCGGTATATCTCTAACCCATCCTCTTAGTTGCTTAGACTTGTTAATGGTTAACGATCCGGGGTTTAGTGCGCGGTGGTGCCGTTTTGCCAAGTCCGCAAAAATTTAAGTTTACCACCGTTTCCGCGTTTGGCCGTCGGATTGACGGCCGGGGCGCCGCCGTGCACTTACACTTTACCCTTCTCTTGATCTTGCAACCTCTTGATTGAGCTTGCAAGTTTAAGGGTTGGCTATTGATCCCATGCTTGTCTTGAGTTCTAGTTTCTAGTTTTCTTTCTCGCTTTTTATTACTTGCTTTTTATTACCTTGCTTTACTTACTTGCAACTTAATTCATGCACTTATTTACTTGTAATCTTTTCTTTTCTTTGTTCTTTTCTTTTGCTCTTTTTGGTTCTTTTGTGAATGGTTGTAATTATTGTTGTTGTTAAGAATAAATACGGTATTGTAAGTTAAGATTTTCTTTGCTCTTTTTCTTTTCCCATTATTTTCCATTGAACTCCGTCCAAACGATACGCAAGCACTCCGTTAGGCACCCTACCCTAACAAGGTAACGGTGATTCCTAACCGCGACCGGTTGCGTTCGGTTTGGCCGGAGGCGAAAGCAAGAGACAAGAACGGAAGGACAAGGGTAAATAAGCCGGATTCCACGAATACCGCGCTTAAATCCCCTAATCCACGTTGTTGCCGATTGCTTTAGCTTCAATTGGTCAAGACTCGGCTCAAAGGTTTTGAGTACGGATTTCTTTAGCTTACATTATCGTATCTTTTCTTAACAACTTTATACTTGAAAATAATACACATAGGTAAGATTGAACAAACATATACTCATTCTTTATTGACTCGTCTAAAACAAGAAAGGACATACAACCATCTCCCTGTGGATCGACCCGTGCTCAACCGGCTAGCTGCATAGCGACACCGTCCTGATCGCGGTTATACTTTAGAACTTTGAACATCCGACACGCCAAAAGCGTGCCATCAAATGGCGCCGTTGCCGGGGAGACGGTAGCGTATTTTCTTTCTTGTTATTCGGGTTAACATTCTTTTTGTATATATTTATAAAAAAAAAATTCTTTTTGTTTTTTTTGATCATTTTTTTTGGGCAAGAGTGCAGATTTTTGCAGATTTGCAAACTGCGATTGTGGGGAGCAAAGTGTACATTCAAGGCTAAAGTGATTGCAAAGTACAGTGCCAAACATCCGGGTAGTTTGACCCGCGCAAGCGAACTTTTCAAGCTTACCGGATTTGATTCAACGGGGGTTTCCTAACCCAAAAACTTAACGGTACGTACTTTACTAACATCTTCTTCTCAAATCCGACGCATCCAATATACTATTCTTTGCAGGATTCTTTGCAAGTTCGCTAGCAAACGCTAAAAATTGACTAACCCGTATTTGTTGCAGTGCCGCGCTTAAACTAAAAAACGATTTTTTGATTCTTTATAGAATTTTTATTGAATTGCGCATTGCATCAATTAATACGGACTTAAGGGCAAGCGAACCCCACAATATACGGTAAATGATTTCATCACCTTTTCCGTGGCCCACAAATCACGAACTTGAGTATAACGTTTACCCGCACAAATTTTAAAAGAAATTAGACTTTAATCCTTAAGGACTTCGTGCTCACTAGGAGAAGTCAACTGTGTTTAGAACCTCGCTTAACGGTATATTGTTTACGGGGTGTCTAGGAAAGTGTTAACGGCGAAACCGCCAAAAGAGAAAGGGTTATTTAATTAAGGAACTTCGCGAAAGCGTTGGAAAACCTTCCCTTATCTCTGCACTTACCTGGCCTCGTGATCAGTGTATCTTGAGCCCGTTTCTCGACACAGTTTTCCTTCGACAATCAAGTTCTGGAGCAGGTCTAGTTGACCTAGGTGAACCCTAGAACGATTAGGTGTGTGGTATTTTTGTGTCGTGATTGTTTTTGTCCATATTCTTTTCTTTTTGTGTGTATATTTCATTCTTTTGTTAATATCTTCCTAAAAAAAAAATCACATTTCCCCCCCTCCTTTTCTCTGCCTTTCTTTCCTTCTCTCTTCATATCATGGGTACCCCACCTCGCAAAACTCTTGCCGAACTTTGGTACCTATAACCAGACATTACTTCTTACGGTTCTTGCTTTGGCCGAACATCGAACGACCCCTCCATGCCCAAAATGTCATTGAAAGATCGCATAGACGCATCTAGGACAAACACTTGCCCTCCGCATTCCACTTTGTATCAACCTTTTCAACCTCCAGCACCCGCTTATGTTGATACCCCTTTTGCAAGTCGTCCTTTGTCCATCGCTGAACGTATTGAACAATCTCATAGCCGATCTTTCACTCCTTTCACCACTTCAAATTCTTGGGATCAACAATTCCATTCACCTTCTTATCCAAATGTTGATCCTGCTCCTGTTCATCCATTCAATTCCTACCAGTCCTACTCGACTTTTGCACCTTCCCTAGACATTACTTCTGAACCGTCATTTGGGAGTTTTCAGTATCCAAACAACTTTGAATCTTTTACTGAAACCCCGTCACAACCCATGTCTAGTCTGGAACAGTCGTTGGAAGGCTTTAGGGTAGCGTCATGCCAACAGATGATGGATTTGAATGCGTCCATGGCCACCCTCATACAACCTACTGACCCGGTAGCTAGTTTCCAACTAGCTCCTAATTTTCCAATGTATGAAGAGGCGGTAGGACAGGTGGAGAATTTGAGTAAAGAGAGTGAGCTGTATCCCCTTCCGAATCAAGCCTACCCGTTTCAACTTGCATCCCACAACTCCGGTTTTGAATGTCTATCTAGTGTTCCCAATGATTCATTGATTAAAGATAGAACAGATAATGAGTTGTATGACTTTGTAGTGTTTGATTTGCCCGATTGTGAAGGGTCCCTTTCGAGTGAAACCACACCCAATCCTTTTGACCTCTACATCTCCACTCTAGAACCTGAATTGATTAATATCCATGCTTTTGTTGAGATGTCTGAGAATATTGATTTTCACTTGATTGAGGATATTGACGCTGGGAATATTTCGGATGATGAATCCGCAGTTTTGGATGAGTTTTTCTCTCCAATTCATCATCCCGAGTCTTTAACTGTTTTTCCCGAACTTCATATGCGTCTTGATTTTGATGAAATTTGCATGGATAAGCTGAACTTTGAGGAAAATTTGGAGGATAGTATTGAGGATGAACCAGTTTTGCTTGATGAGTCGGATTTTCCAATTCATCCTGTTCCTTTCATTGACTGTGTACACCCTCCTCAACCTTTAACCGATAACCTTCCTCAATCACCTACCTCCATCCTTTCCATCGTTCCGACCTTGCAAGAAACCGTCTCACTTTCATTTCATATGTCTGGTTTACCAAGTTCGGCGTACCCATGGTTTCTCACGAATCTTGAGGGATTTGACCCAATTTCTCGCCATATTGATAGATTAGTACAATCCATCTTTTCACATCGATCATTACAGATTGTACTAATTTATTCAATCCATTTCCACCCTCAAGTTCGTATTCCACTTCTCTCTCCCTTCCGCCATTCTTCTTCTCATATACCGAGACCGTATCCCGCTTCTATCTCCATACGGTCTCACGTATTCTCCATTTCTTACCTCTCCGCGTTCTTTCACCAACCAGCACATTATAGAGATAAAATCTTTGAATGGTTGGTGCTCTCTTTTGGCCTGTGTAAGGCCTTGTATAGCTTGATACTATTCTCTTTCCCCCCTAATCCTGAACTTCAACGCTTAACAGTGGAAACACTGTTTTACTTAAGTTTGGGGGGGGGACTCTTTTTTGTATATATATATTTTTTGTTTTCCTTTTTGTTTTGTATATAATTTGTTTCTAGGGAGCGCCGACAGTTTTGACCCTCTTGGTGTAGCCTGACAGTGAGGGCACTGTCAAGTTTAAGTTTGGGGGTGTGCTCGGTAAGCTTTCTTCCTTCGCATTCATTTGTATATTTTGCATTTTGCATACCTTATTAAAAACCCACAAAAATTAAAAAAATTTCCAAAAAAATATAAAAACTTTGTCGTCAAGTTAGCTAATAGGGTAACTTAGATCTTTATTCCGAAAGTTTAGTTGATATGATAGAAATAACTAAATTCTAGGCTTAGGGATTGAAAACCCTAAAAATAACCCTCATTCTGTCTAACTTTGGTAAGTATACGTCCTTACAGTTTTTTTTGAGAAATAGGTAATCTTGAGTTCAGTTCTTAAGTTAAGTCGAGATGAAGGGAAAGTATTGATGCTTTACTGAAGGATAAGTCTGAAAAATAGTTTCTTTTCTCGAGTTCAAATTTAGAAAGTATATACCCTACAAACTGCACTTACACGCACCTTGAAACTTGGGATAGTAGAGGATACCTTGAAATACTCTTGCCTGAAAGCCTAGTATGAAAGAAAAAACGGTATTTAAAGCTAAACACCAAAAGAGCATGTTGAAAAATATATCCGGTCTTGAAAAAGAAAAAGAAAAAGAAAAAGAAAAAGAAAAATAGAATAAAGTCAAGACCTGGAAACTGCTATTTACGCTTTATGCTCACACATTCAGTAATCGGCCGTTAGTGCCTCAAGAAGCATTAATAGTCGCATGAAAGGTGTGTGAGCAACACCGTCCATCATTAAATGAAAAGAAGTAGTATTAGGTATTAAGGCAAGGGTATTATAGCTTGAATTGAATTCTTGAGTGTAGGGGTGCAAATATACACACACATAGGGGTATACAATTGATGTTTGGATAAGAGATAGAAATAAAGAATAAGACTTGTGTTTTCTGTAAAGTTGATAAAAATCCCTGATTTGAGGCCTCACTTTAGAAGGAAAACTCAGGAGAACCAACATCTTTCTAAACTTTTTTGGAACGTATAGGATCTAAAGTTAAACAGATAGGAGGTGTGAAACATAAGGGTTGGATATTTCTAACTTAGGATGATAGAATTTCTAACGTAAATATTAAATTGTAGGAGTAGAATCGATGTTAACTTATAACACTAGCTTGACGGGATTTTGTGGGTGTAATCCGCTGAAAACCCTCAGGAGACAACACTCCACCTACTAGGGACACCTAGAGGTTTAACGGCTTGTTGCACGTGCTCAGTACAATCGCGTTGCCTACGAAAGTGCGGTTAGGAATTTTTGAATAATTGGTTTTGCTCGGGACGAGCAAAAGTTAAGTTTGGGGGTATTTGTTCATATCAGAATATTGCATTTTATACCGCCCATTCTTACGCTCGTTGATTTATAGGCAGGTGCTTTTAATCAGTGTTTGCTACATATTTGCAGAATACTGGTTCTCAACTTTAAACAGTGAAATCCATGGAAAAGTACGACAAATTCCGGATTACTGCCAACAACAGATAAAACACGGTCTCCGCTCTCTATCCGTGTGTTGCCACATACCAGTTAAGGGACAAAATGGCAAATCGATTGTCATGTCATGCACAAGGCTCAATGGCAACACAAGATCCAAGAAATCTACGCGGAGCTCGAGGAAATCATGGCAAAAGATCCACATCACATCACCTTTTTGTTCTACTAAAATTCTGGAATAATTGTGAAGAGTTTCTGAGAAAAGTCATATACCACATAGCAGACAACACCAAACCAGGAAAGCACCCAAAACCCGAGGAGCCAACTCATCTAAACCGCCGCGTTTCCGCGGCATAAGCCTGCTTAGGCCGCGGAAACGCGGCCGTACTGGCTCCTCAGGTGATGAATTTTCAGGGGTATTTGGGTCTTTTTATGTAGGTTCTGAATGTTGCCCTAGATTTCCAGATCCCTGCCTATAAATACTCCAGAACTGAGCTAAGCCAAGGGTCCAATTTTCATGTTCATTTCTTTAGCCTCTTTTTGTTAGTTTTAGTTCTTCTTCTTCTTCTTCTTCATTCATCCTCCATGGAAATGTAGTGAGAGCATTGAGTGGATGTGAATAAAGATGAGGGTTTTTGTATCATTCTCTTTTGTTTAACTTCCCCTTGAGATTCTTGCTTTCTCTTGATCTTTCAACCTCTTCGTTGAGCTTGAAAGGTTAAGGGTTTGTTATTGATCTCAAGGGTCGTATTTTTCTTATGGAATTAGTGCTTCAATTCACATGCGTTCTTTACCCTTCTCTTGATCTTGCAACCTCTTGATTGAGCTTGCAAGTTTAAGGGTTGGCTATTGATCCCATGCTTGTCTTGAGTTCTAGTTTCTAGTTTTCTTTCTCGCTTTTTATTACTTGCTTTTTATTACCTTGCTTTACTTACTTGCAACTTAATTCATGCACTTATTTACTTGTAATCTTTTCTTTTCTTTGTTCTTTTCTTTTGCTCTTTTTGGTTCTTTTGTGAATGGTTGTAATTATTGTTGTTGTTAAGAATAAATACGGTATTGTAAGTTAAGATTTTCTTTGCTCTTTTCCTTTTCCCGTTATTTTCCATTGAACTCCGCCCAAACGATACGCAAGCGCTCCGTTAGGCACCCTACCCTAACAAGGTAACGGTGATTCCTAACCGCGACCGGTTGCGTTCGGTTTGGTCGGAGGCGAAAGCAAGAGACAAGAACGGAAGGACAAGGGTAAATAAGCCGGATTCCACGAATACCGCGCTTAAATCCCCTAATCCACGTTGTTGCCGATTGCTTTAGCTTCAATTGGTCAAGACTCGGCTCAAAGGTTTTGAGTACGGATTTCTTTAGCTTACATTATCGTATCTTTTCTTAACAACTTTATACTTGCAAATAATACACATAGGTTAGATTGAACAAACATATACTCATTCTTTATTGACTCGTCTAAAACAAGAAAGGACATACAACCATCTCCCTGTGGATCGACCCGTGCTCAACCGGCTAGCTGCATAGCGACACCGTCCTGATCGCGGTTATACTTTAGAACTTTGAACATCCGACACGCCAAAAGCGTGCGATCAAGCTCCTATTTCTGTTCCTCAAGGAGAAAGACGGCAGTTTGAGGTTTTGTATTGATTGATCGTCAATTGTACCGGCTTACGGTGCGGATAGGTATCCATTACCTCGCATTGACGATTTCTTCGCTGAGCTTCCGAGTGCGAGACATTTTCTAAGTTTGTTTGGGATCAGGTCATCATTGTTGCGGGTTCAGAGTGACGACATTCCGAAGACTGCCTTCTGCGTGCTATGGGCTTTGTGTGTTTTGGTGGTGTCATTGGACTCACCAATGCCCTAGCAGCATTCGTAGATATGATGAACCAGATTTCTTCAGGCCGTTCCTCGACCAGTTATTGTTGTGTTATTGGCGACATTATGGTCTATTCAATGTGTCGTAAGGGACAGGAGTAGCACTTGAGGATTTGTTTTGCAGACATTGGGAGAGCCCCAGCTGTTGCTAGATTCTTGGAGTGTTCCTTCAGGCTTGTTTGTGTTGACTCCTAGGTCGTATGGTTACGGAAGACGGTTTTCGTATGGTTCCGAGGAAGATCGAGGCCATACATCTTTGGCCCAGACTTGTGTACGGACGGAGGTCCGTAGATTTTTGGGCTTAGCGGGTTTTTACCGCCGTTTCGTGCAGGATTGCTAGTGTAGTGCTGCACCGTTGACTGAACTGACCGGAAGGGAGGTTTCTTTTCTTTGGACTGAGGCATGCGTGCGGAGTTTTTCAGCAGTTGAAGACTCGGTTAACAACTGCATCAGTTCTTTCTTTGCTTTCTGGTTCGGGCGACTTTGTTGTTTAACTGTAATGTTTCGCGAGTGTGGCTCGGTTGTGTACTGATGTAGCACTATAGAGTTATCGCTTTTGCTTCCTTACAGTTGGAAGAAGTACTAGCAGGATATCCCACTCATGATCTGGAGATGGCCGCGGTGGTCTTGTGTTGAAGATTTGGTGACACTACTTGTTTGGAGAGTCGTGTCAGATTTTCACGAACCACCAGAGCTTAATGTACATCTTCCTGCAGCGGGTTTTGATTGTTGAGATAGTCTTTCGCAGATTTACAGTTCTTGTGCGATAGTTGAGTACAGCTTAAGTTCGCCTCTACTAAGGGGACAACTTGCTCATGTCCGCGCCCGACCACTTTTCCTTAATCGTTTTCGCGAGGCACTGCCCGCCGATGCTCGTTCATCAGAGATACTTGAGCATACTCGGCTGGGTAATGATTCGGAGTCCTTGAATTGTGACTAGATGTGCTACATTTGGGGACGCGTTTGCGTACCTGATACTATTGGGTAGAGATGCGAAATCCTAGACCAGGCACATCAGTCAACTTTCGGTGTTCATTCAAGTTCCACCAATTTCTAGCATGACTTGTGAGATAGTTACGGGTGGGCAGGGATGAAGAGTGAAGTTTCGGATTTCGTTTCGAGGTGTCTGTCTTGTTGTGTGTTAAGGTTGAGCATCTGAGACCGGTTGGAGAGTTGCAACATTTAACCGTTCCGAAGTGGGAGTGGGAGCAGATCTCCATGAATTTCGTTATGGTGTCTACCCAGGTTTAGTCAGGGTATGACTCCATTCGGATGCTAGTTGTCCGGTTATACTCGGATTGATCAGTTGTCCTTGGTTAAGTTTGTGCATTGCACGGAGTTCCTTCATGGGTCGTATCCAAATAAGGCACCCTGTTCGCTTGCCGTCTTGAGCAGGAACTTCAGGAAACCTTGGGTATTGGTTGAGCTTTAGCTCCGTTTTTCCATCTGCAGGAGGATGGTTTTGTGAGTGCGGGCTATACCGACTCTGGAGGATATGCTTGTGCATACGTACTAATTGTTGTCGACAGTTGGGATCGTCACTTTCTATTGTTAGGACTCTCCTTCGATAGCAGTTATCAGGAGACATTCCAATTGGCAACTTTTAAGTTTTGTTTGTTAGGTGGTGTCGATCTCCAGTATGTTTTTCTGACTCTGCGAGATTAGGATTTTTGGACCCCAGCTAGTCTAGAGACTTCGGAAATGATCCAGTTAGTTTAGGTCAGGATGATGACAGCCCAGTGCAGACAGAGGTCTTATGTTATTATATGTATGCCCTAGAGGCCATTACTGTACATTGGATGTATATTGTAGTGGATGCTGGGACATATATAGGTAGGACTTTCTTGCTCGACATGATAGTATGCTATCTGGTTGCTCTTTATCTTAACATGTATACTTTCTGTCTCTCTGATTACATGTTGATAAAGCCCTTAGGATGTGTACTCGACTTCCAGGACTATGATGCAGATCATACTAGTGGGGCTTGGGTAGTCCATGAGTACATTCTTCAATGTTCCTAGTCGTGGGAATATCGAGACGGGGCATCGATATTCCAGAGTAGACTAGCGTATATCTTCTCGACCCATATGATGGGCGATGGATGATCCCATATCCATTGGTGTTTGACATCAGAGATGGTATGCGGGTGCTCAGTGGAGACTGGGTACACTGAACGGACTCGTCGAGAACTCCCAGATGGTATTATACCTCACGTCAGATGGCAGTTCTCTGGTGACACTGGTACAGCTTAGTCTGTTGACCCAAGATCGTCATAGAGTCTTGTGTGTCTCCCACTGTGCTTTGATTTCCACCCTAACACGGCTCTACTGAGTCATGCAAACAGGTGGTTTTTGGGTACAGTCCCGATTCACATGGAGGCAATGAGCGATAGGAGGGGATTCGTCTCTCTCGGTATTGGGGGTTGATGTTGCGCTATGCTCGACTGGCCATAATAGGAAATCCCTGGCCAGGGTTGCAGTGATATACTGGTAAGAGTTATCAGTAGTTTCACGAATGTTATGGACCCTACGTCGGCATGACTTATCAAGCTACTGGGGTCTGACGTTTACCACCCCTAGGCGAGATATGCGACATATCAGACGAACAGACCGGACTGTACGGTTAAGTGTTACTGGTTGGATTCACAGGAGTGTGAGCAGGCTTGCTCGTCGATCTTCTGATCGCTCAATACCCGGGTGGCCGTTACGTTTAGCAGACCGCTTGCGGCTTGTGGGTGCTTGATATGATCATCATCTGCTGCCGGCGTATTGACGAGTCTTTAGAGTCCTACACAGAGGTTTCCTGGCTTAAGCGAAACGAAATAGGAGCGCATATGAGATATGTGCAGGACCGAGAATAATGCGTGTATGTGATATCGTATTTCATTCTCGCGATGAATGTATCGATTGGTTATATGCGATATAACCTAGTTATCGAATCAAGGATTGATTCGATAAGCCGATACATAGGATACTGGTCGGTTATATGCGATATGACCGGATCGTTAAATCAAGTGTTGATTTAATGATTTAATGTATAATTATATATTTGATATATTACTTTGCATTAACTAGTATTGGTTCACTTTAAGTGGATTTTCTCACTTGATTTGTGCAAGTTGTATATGTGATATACTTTTGTGCACTACATTGTATCATGTTTGATGATACATGCTTATTTGGTTAAGTGTAAAGAATTAAACTATGGTTAAGTTGTTGATTAGGGTTTTACTTATTCATTTGTCTTATTTATTTATTTTGAATAAATTGAAAGATAAATGAATGGTGGCTTGATTTGTTTTTAGTTGAAGCTTCATGAAGCTTGGACTAAATGACCTTTTTGTTCTCATCCTTAACCCTAACCATTTAAACTAACCCTAGTCTATTCTCTACACTTAACTAAGGTTAGAATATGATAACAATCAATTCTTTTTCAATTATTCTTTAACACTTTATCATATTCTTTCTTCTTCTTCTTCTTCACAAGAAAGAAAAGCTTGCCTCATCAATGGCAAGTGATGGAATCAAGTGAGAAATCCAATTCTAAAGTGAACCCACTTCCTATTTCTTCATCCTCTACCTCTTCCCAAGTAGTATAGGGTGTTTTCTTCACAAGTTTCATGACTTGGTGAAGTGGGAGCTTGATCTATTGTTGCCTCGACGTAGATCATCTTCGGCATCGTAGTCGATGACCTAGCCCGCCCATTTCTCCGATGAAGCCGACGCTAGAGCCCGGGATTTGATTTGGACAGCGAGGGGACTTCATCACGGAGCCAAGGAAGTGGATAACCGGATCTACAAAGGTTGTAGCCCCTTTCGTTTTAAGTTAAAGTCGTTAACTTGCATCGCATAGCCTATAAATCTAGTTAACGATCCGTATTAGGGTTTGTAGGCACTTGTAAAATTTCAATTGGGCATGTTTGATCCCTTGTGAGACCTCTAGTGTGTGCCTAGGAACCCTACAGTGGTATCAGAGCCTTGCTAGAGCCTTAGGCGATGCGTAGACGGAATTAGAAGTCCGATCGAACCAAATCCCAAACCCAAAAATGCTCTCTATACATTTTTGTAATTCGTGGTTTTTTGAGAATTAAAAATATGCAGAAAAATCAGCAGGAGAATCTAAGAGTTTCTGTGAATTTCGATGGACTAATTCCATCAAAGCGCCACGGTTCCGCGGCACGAGCATGGCTCGTGCGGCGGTTCCGCGGCCATTTAGTCTTATTTTTTGTTTAATTTTGCACAGTAATTCTTAGTTTGCAGTGCTGGTTTTCCTGGGAATTTTTAATAATTATTCAAGAGTTGAATTTTATAGGTTGTATTGAGGACTTGGTGTTTCGACCGGATTGTCTAATTTTGTCAGTGTGTGTTTTTCCGGGTAATTTTAGAATATGTTAAAAAGTTCGACCGGATTTAAATACCCATTTTTTCCCCTGCCGGAAAATTTCCAAGTGTTGGATTTTTCCGTGGTTTAAGGACGTTCTAAGTAGTGCAAGTAACGCGATGGTCCCCTTAGAAGACAACAAACCTTAACTCGATTATGTGACCGTCTTGAACTGCCCTTTGAACCTTAGGGTTTGGGGCAGTACGGCGTGCCACATGTGAGGCGTTGGCTTGACCCTTCTACGGCTGGACCGTTGGTACTGAGGCATGAAATGAATGTCTTTGAACTTATTTCATTCGGTTGATCGGGAAAACTTGGGTGTTTGATTGTTCGATCGGAAAGTTTAACATTTTCTAATTATCTGGAATGTGATACAATAATTGGAATTCACAAGTAGTTATGAGATAACTGAATGAATGTTATAAATCTAGCGGTTTAGTCTCACTTGATCGGTTGCCACGGAATTTTGATATGATCAAAAGTCCGTCGCAATCATGTAGGGTACGCGGATACTCGCCGGGTAAACTTAATAGACAGCCTCGCCCCATAGCCCCGACCAAGTGACTGTAGGAGAACGCCGTCGCCGAAAGCATCCGTTCGGGTGCTCGCGGTGGCGGTGTTCCGCCTTAGTGCACTTCGTCGACGGTATCGGGGGTGCGGCCGCCTACTAAAGTTTGCGACGAGCATTCGATCTGAATGTCGGGAATCCTGTTGAATTGCCCGACTTTATATTGAAAAGTGTTTTCGATTTTGAGACTAAAATGCGGGGTTTATAATTGTTAGGCATGCGATGTCTATGCAGGTTGCGGATTCCAACTGTTGTAGTTTTACACTTTCTTTTCTGTGACCGTAAGTGTAATACGTGATATCGCCGGTTTCGTTGCTATATGTCAACGACAATTGGGATGTGCATATTTACTTACGTTGATGACATGTGATGTTATGTGTTGCTGGATATGTTATATTGGATCGTCGTGTTTGAATAGCCGGGGGTTTTTATGTGAGATGAGTGGTTTTCATTTTCATTCATGTAAAAACTTGTATGTAATATTCTTTTATTGGGGCACTTCCAGGTTGCGGATGATGTCACCATTTGTATATTATTTACTTTTCTGCACTAGGATAGACCCAAGGAGGAGAGCACAAGTAACCGGGTTCTAGGGTCCAGAAGGAGACCATCTCGAGGAGTCGAGTCCGGGTCTCCTAACTCTAGAATTGGTAGGGTTACTTGCCGCTCTCGTAGGGGTCTAGGGGTGTGGGTTTGGCTATTCATCACGACCGTGGAATCCGTGTTTTATATTGGCTCGTATTGAAAACACGGACGTCCTAGTATATCCAATATTTCATATGATATTTTTCTGCTGCGTTATATGTGATGTGATCATGTGGTTTGTTCAGATAGATATAGTATATAGTATATATGATATATTATATAGACGTTACTTATGTTTTACACCCGCGCTAGCCCTGCCCCGCTCTGTCGTTAGTTACCTAACCTAACGGTGCACGAGGGGACATCGAGGCGAATGCGGATGGCATAAGTGTACGTCGTATTTATCTGTGATGTTTAGGTAGACTTAAATGATGGGGCATTCTTTAATGAGATTAATGAAAGAAAATAAACCTAATTGATGTTGTGGAATCGAATTTCAAAATAAAAACAGGTAGCTACAGTTCTTGCTTTGCATCGCGGTGTTCCTTGTATAACATCCTGCACCTCATTCGATGAGGAAAGGACCGAGATCCCTTCACCGGGAGTGACTCCTTTAGCAATAACTGGCAGATGCTACACACTCGGTTTGTCTTTTGATCGCTTCTATAGTTTCTGCTTTGCACAGTGATATATATGATATATCCCGCACCTCATTTGACGAGGAAAGGGCCGACGATCCCTTCACCGGGAGTAACCCCTTTAGCAAAACTAGAAAAGCCTCAAAAACATTCCATTTAAAAACCATTTAATTCCGCAACGAGATCAAGTTCAAAGCGTTAAAGGTTTTCTTAAAAACCAGCCGCAACCCTCCGTCATTTTAGGAAGTAGAGTACTTAGTATTCGTGCTGTGTTTGTTGACCTTAGTTAAGGCACAGTGTACGGTAGCTAAGTGATGTCTTCCTACACCGCATATGATGCGATTAATTAGGACAGTCGCGTGACTTTGTTGACCTTAGTTAAGGGTCATGTGGGTGGGTCTAATTAATCACGAAATGATGGGTAGAACTTGACTAGTGCTTATGATTTGTTGACCATAGTTAAGGTCATAAGTGCTAGGGGTAAAAATCTTTATCGGGAGTTTCAAGTGTTGAAATTTGCAATGAGATTGCATACCTTCTATGTGATAGTTGGATCCCGATACCCACTGCGAGTAATTGTTACTCCTGGGACAGTTTTACACATTACAATTAGCCGATCAAGTAGGTGTCTAGAAAGGTGTTAACAAGGTTACGCCTCTGGGAAAACGAGGTTTACATTAAGGTTCGTGCGAAAGCACGGGGGACCTCCCTCAAAGTACCGACACTGGCTTGGCTGAAAGATTGGCGAACTTCTAGTGTGTAATTAATCCCGGCTAGTCTTTCCTTTTAGGGTTTGAAGGAAGATTTGATAAAAAGCAGTGGGAGCCATCCTGATTAGATAAAATAATAACCAATCTATTCTTCCAAGAGCGCACGCTGAGTGTTTTCTTCTCTCTCTCTCCAGGTAGCGACCATATCACGCCTTAATCAAGATAATAATACGGATTATAGACCGAACCCACTTGTTATACTGAGCTGGGAAACGTTGGTCCCGCTCCAACTTATAATTGTTATAAGACAGAGCAGGAAATAGGGGATTACCAGAATTCCCGTGCCACCCAAACGAAGAGAGTGCATGCTGATGCATCATCTTCGGGTGTGTTCATTACAAAGAACTGTTTCTCCGTATCCTCTACGTCCTGGGTCTGTGATACCAGATCAGGATCCCAGATATGTAATCTGTTACATAGGGCTACAGAAAGGTAGAGAACTGAGAACGGGTGATAAGTTTCATGAGGCAGAAAACGGGGCAAGTGTTGCAGCCAAGTCTGTTGGTCACTGTCACCCTGTATTACAAATACATTGATTCTGAACGACTGTTATTAGATACCGAACCTGATATACAAAATCATATCAGTCTCTTTATTAGTAAAGAAATGATAAAATTTTGTATTGTTGGATAATGTTTTGAACATTTCCTATATCAAAAGTTGATCGGTTCAGGCACGTTATCTAAAAGCATTGATGTTCTAAATCAAACTACAGTTCTTAGTATACAGAACTCACACAAGAGGATCAGTTCAGAAATGAACGAATTTTTCTTGAGGTATTGTAGACTAGGTCATATCAATGCGACCTGACTAGCTGAAGTTACACGTAGATGCATATTTAAATCAGTTTGAATTTACATCTTATGAAACTTGCGAGTCATGTCACAAAGATATAATGACATCAGCTCTGTTTATTGGAAACAGAGAAAGAGTTAATGAACTCTTGGGATGATACATGTTGATGTATAATGGTCCCCTGTCTACACATGCCAAGATCGGTTTTTTTTACTTCATTATGTTCTCTGATGATCTCTCAAGATTCAAACATATGTTCCTATTGAAACATAGGCCCGAATCTTTTGAGATATTCACAGAATATAAGTTAGAAGTAGAGAACCAATAACCGGGTATGAGTTTTATGTCCTATGATAAGATCAGGGAGGAGAATACTTGTGCATGGAATCCTTGGACTATTCTAAAGGAAAATGAGATTCTCTCTCAGCATCACTCCTCCGAATACACCATAGCACGATGGTATATCGGGGCGGAGCAATTGCACCCTATTCGATAAGGTGCGCTCTATGATGAGTAATACTGAGTTACCTGTTTCCTTTTGGTGTTGTGCACTTGAGAAGCTGCAAACCTATTGAATTAGGTTCGAATCAAATCAGTGCCTACCACTCCATATGAGATATGATGTGGGAAGAGCCTATCTCTTAAGTAAGTTAAGATTTAGGATTGTTCGGCCTATGTCTAAAGCAAAATCCGGACAAGATCGAGGCAAGGACAGTTCTGTAGAACTGGAAAGGTTCCAGCTATACAAAACTGCAGCTGATGATTTGACAGAACCAAAGAATTCAATAGTTCCCGACGAACCTCAGCCTCTCCGCCGATCTGGTAGGGTTCCTCATCCGCCTGAGAGATACCTTGGTTTCTCGATGACAGTGGGAGCGAGGAATGCATCATGAGATGATGACCCAACTAGTTTCGAACAGGCCTTCGAGAGTAGGGACTCTGTAAGAATGGCTGGATGCTTAGCGATCTGAGATGGAATCCATGTACACCAACAAAGTATGGACTTTGGGTGCTATATCTGAAGGGTTAAATCCCCATCAGGAGCAAGTATATCTTGAGAAGATTACTTGGTGTAGATGGAAAAGTTAAGACTTTCAAAGCTAAACTTATTAAAGGTTTTAGTCATCAACCAGGCGTGGATAATGATGATACCTTTTCCAGTGGCTATGCTTAAGTCCATCCGGATCCTACTTGCCACGGCTACATACCATGACTACGATATCTGGAGGTTGGGTGCCATGACTACTTTTCTAAATAATGATTTAGAAGAGAACGTCTATAAGAACACAGCCAGAGGGCTTCGTAAACAGTGGAAGCAGCGGAAACGTATGCAAGATGTTTTATGTGATGAAGCAGGTATCGCGGAGTTGGAACATCTATTTTGATGAGTTAGTTAAACAGTTTGACATCATCAAAATGGTAGATGAACCTTGTATATACAAAACGGTAGTAGAGAGTAAGGTGTTTATCCTCGTATTGTACGTGGACAACATACTCTTGATAGGAAAAGAGTTTCCTATACTACGCTCGGTCAATCTCCGGTTGTCACAAGGATTCTCCAATAGGATAAAAATGATACCTCCTAAATCCTGAGATTTGGATCTATGAAATAGATCTAAAGGGATGATAGGGTTCTCACTAGGTATAGTGAGATTGTATCAATCGATCCTGGGGAGAATCACTGGAAAAGTTCCAGACTGATAAAGACGACTGAATGTCAGTCACAGGCATTGTCTTTACCCTCAGTAAAGGGACGGTATGTTGGAAGAGTTCCAAGCTAAATACCGTGGCAAACTAGACGATAAAGGCTGGTAACATCGCTATTTAAGATACTACCAAAGAGGTAGTTTGGGTGTATATTGGTTCATAAGATGAACTAGGTTCCTACCATTGTGTGACAATGGAAGTATGGCTTTGACCCTGGAACCCTGGTCCCATCAGTGACCCAGACATATTCTGAGGCAGCATCACCTGATCATGGAGATAGTTGATCTCCAGGGTGATCGAGGTTAGGAGAGTAGACTCAGAGGACAACACGGCGCGTCCACTCACGAAGGCCTTTTCCCAAAGAGAGACTTTTAGGGGATGGTTGAGTATTAGATACTACAACTACTGCTACAGATGGCCCTAGTGCAAGTGGGAGATTGTTAGTTATATGTATGCCCTAGTGGCCATTACTATACATTGGATGTATATTGTAGTGGATGCTGGGACATATATAGGTAGGACTTTCTTGCTCGACATGATAGTACGCTATCTGGTTGCTCTTTATCTTAACATGTATACTTTCTGTCTCTGTGATTACATGTTGATAAAGCCCTTAGGATGTGTACTCGACTTCCAGGACTATGATGCAGATCATACTAGTGGGGCTTGGATAGTCCATGAGTACATTCTTCAATGTTCCTAGTCGTGGGAATATCGAGACGGGGCATCGATATTCCAGAGTAGACTAGCGTATATCTTCTCGACCCATATGATAGGCGATGGATGATCCCATATCCATTGGTGTTTGACATCAGAGATGGTATGCGGGTGCTCAGTGGAGACTGGGTACACTGAACGGACTCGCCGAGAACTCCCAGATGGTATTATACCTCACGTCAGATGGCAGTTCTCTGGTGACACTGGTACAGCTTAGTCTGTTGACCCAAGATCGTCATAGAGTCTTGTGTGTCTCCCACTGTGCTTTGATTTCCACCCTACCACGGCTCTACTGAGTCATGCAAACAGGTGGTTTTTGGGTACAGTCCCGATTCACATGGAGGCAATGAGCGATAGGAGGGGATTCGTCTCTCCCGGTATTGGGGGTTGATGTTGCGCTATGCTCGACTGGCCATAACAGGAAATCCCTGGCCAGGGTTGCAGTGATATACTGGTAAGAGTTATCAGTAGTTTCACGAATGTTATGGACCCTACATCGGCATGACTTATCAAGCTACTGGGGTCTGACGTTTACCACCCCTAGGCGAGATATGCGACATATCAGATGAACAGACCGGACTGTACGGTTAAGTGTTACTGGTTGGATTCACAGGAGTGTGAGCAGGCTTGCTCGTCGATCTTCTGATCGCTCAATACCCGGGTGGCCGTTACGTTTAGCAGACCGCTTGCGGCTTGTGGGTGCTTGATATGATCATCATCTGCTGCCGGCGTATTGACGAGTCTTTAGAGTCCTACACAGAGGTTTCCTGGCTTAAGCGAAACGAAATAGGAGCGCATATGAGATATGTGCAGGACCGAGAATAATGCGTGTATGTGATATCGTATTTCATTCTCGCGATGAATGTATCGATTGGTTATATGCGATATAACCTAGTTATCGAATCAAGGATTGATTCGATAAGCCGATACATAGGATACTGGTCGGTTATATGCGATATGACCGGATCGTTAAATCAAGTGTTGATTTAATGATTTAATGTATAATTATATATTTGATATATTACTTTGCATTAACTAGTATTGGTTCACTTTAAGTGGATTTTCTCACTTGATTTGTGCAAGTTGTATATGTGATATACTTTTGTGCACTACATTGTATCATGTTTGATGATACATGCTTATTTGGTTAAGTGTAAAGAATTAAACCATGGTTAAGTTGTTGATTAGGGTTTTACTTATTCATTTATCTTATTTATTTATTCATTTTGAATAAATTGAAAGATAAATGAATGGTGGCTTGATTTGTTTTTAGTTGAAGCTTCATGAAGCTTTGACTAAATGACCTTTTTGTTCTCATCCTTAACCCTAACTATTTAAACTAACCCTAGTCTATTCTCTACACTTAACTAAGGTTAGAATATGATAACAATCAATTCTTTTTCAATTATTCTTTAACACTTTATCATATTCTTTCTTCTTCTTCTTCTTCTTCACAAGAAAGAAAAGCTTGCCTCATCAATGGCAAGTGATGGAATCAAGTGAGAAATCCAATTCTAAAGTGAACCCTCTTCCTATTTCTTCATCCTCTACCTCTTGCCAAGTAGTATAGGGTGTTTTCTTCACAAGTTTCATGACTTGGTGAAGTGGGAGCTTGATCTAGTGTTGCCTCGACGTAGATCATCTTCGGCATCGTAGTCGATGACCTAGCCCGCCCATTTCTCCGATGAAGCCGACGCTAGAGCCCGGGATTTGATTTGGACAGCGAGGGGACTTCATCACGGAGCCAAGGAAGTCGATAACCGGATCTACAAAGGTTGTAGCCCCTTTCCTTTTAAGTTAAAGTCGTTAACTTGCATCGCATAGCCTATAAATCTAGTTAACGATCCGTATTAGGGTTTGTAGGCACTTGTAAAATTTCAATTGGGCATGTTTGATCCCTTGTGAGACCTCTAGTGTGTGCCTAGGAACCCTACATCTTATGCCGACCGTTGTGGTCGCAGACTTTAGTTCGCAGTGGGAGCTCATGTATTCCTACGGATTTTTCCGATGAATGACGTGTTGAGTTTTGGGAAGCTTATCTCAGGAATAAAGGTCCTTTTAAGATCCTCAAGCGAGTTGGTTCCGTTGCCTATAATTTGGCACTTCCGCCCAGATTTTTGAGTATTCACCCCGTATTCCTTGTGTCGATACTTCGCAATTACCTTCATGACCATTTTCACATGATTCAGCATCAGACCAATTAGCTTGGATGCGATCGTTTCGTTCACCGGCAGCCAATTGTGTTAATGGCTCGGCAGGTGGAGGAACTTCAGTCAAGGGTCTTGCCATCTGTGGAGGGTTTTCTTGAACGTAGCCGTATAGTGAGGTGATCGCTTGGGAGGCTGCGAGCGAGATTTGAGAGTTTTGTAATCTTCTCATTGAAGGCACGCTTAGTGAAAATTTTAATTCCGGGACCGAATTTCTTTAAGGAGGGAAGATTGTAACGTTTCAGAAATTGTTTTGCGAATTTTTCCGTTTTAGGGCAAAATTGTCGGTATTTTCCGTTTTAACCCGATTTCGATCAAACGTCCGTAGAAACTTGCCGGCACCTATTTTAGCTAAAATAAAGCTTGTGCATGAACTTTGGGGGTATTTGGGAGGTTTTTGTTCAGATAGAATTTTTCCCAAATAAAATATTATTTTAGTCGGTAAAATATGCACGTAAATCGGGAAATTTCTTTTAAATGAAAATTCTTGGAAATCATCACTACTATTATTTTGGAAGCTTCTTTTCTAAATATCTAGATATTTTTTTGTGCAAAAGGTTTTGTATTAAAAAAGAAAAGAAAATGAAAGAAAGTTGGCAATTTTGCATTTAATGAAACATTTATTGTATTTTTACTAGAACTTTCTTCACTAAAATTCATAAAACACCCCCTCCCCTTGCTTTGGCCGGCCCCTCTCTCCCCCTTGCTGTCCTTGTGCTTCCTCACTCATTTTTCTTCATTTCAAGCCAAAATAAATCATGAAAAATCCAAATAAATCACAAAAATTCAAATATAATCATTTTCCTTCATTTCCTTAACCCTAAACCATGCTTTGTTCTTTATGAAGTCTTGATTTTGGATGCTAATCTTGGTTTTCTTGTTGCAAGTTTTTCAATCATTTGGAGATATAAAATCCTAATCCTAATCCTTATTTGTTAAGTTTAAATCTTATGCTAGCTTAATTAGATGTTAATTTAAGCTTTAATTTCATGTTTCAAAATTCTAGAAATGGTTTTAGAAATTCAAGTTAGGGTTAAAGTTTGATTAAGTGCTTAATGTTCATTAAAGAGTTAATTTGTGATTAGAAAAAGCTAAACCTAGTAGAAAATGATAATTATTGCTAATGAATATTTGGTTTAATTAAGGATTTTTGCTTACTAGGTTTTTTCTAAAACTTAATTAGCAAGTGTTAAAAATATAGAAATGGTTTTGATAGCTTAGTTAAGCTATTATAAGGTGTTTGTAATCGCTAGATATGCGTTAGATTGAAACTAGTGCGAAATATTGCTGTAGGTTGTTTATTAGGTTTCGGGGGTTTTCCGATGTGGATTCTTCTATTCGTTGCGAGGTTATATCTATTATATTCCTCGCATTTTAATTTGTTGTGTTGCGCGATCGGGACGATCGGAGTCTAGACTTGGTGTTTCGTAGTTTAGCGACCCTAGTTAGGGATTTTGACCGACGTCGTGCGCGTTAGATGCGCTAAGTGCGCAGTGCATTTTTCAGGGCGTTATCCTTGCGTTTCTTTGTCTTTTCGTCGTTTCATGATATTTAGCTTATGTAATATGTTTGTGAAATTTTAGGTTCGCAAGCGGGGACTTCGGACGCTACGACAAAGGGAAAACAGATGGTAGGCTTAACTTAGCCAGGAGCGTTGGTGAGTAGATTTAACATCTACAGGGGAATCGCCCGCATGGCGTTATGCGTCTGGGCTAGATTGACTTGACTTTTCGCATATTCTATTTCATATTTAGAATTTACGACTACACTTTATTGCTTAGATATTGTTGTGCTTGGACTAGTACCCTTAGGATACTGCACATAATATTAACGATTCTTATTGCACGAGTATTAATTGTATGCCACACACACCGTCAATAATTGCCATGTCACGCACAACCCACTTATAGATATGATATAGTTTGCTTAGGGACATTGAGACATTGATTCATATTTCTTTACGCATATGACATATAGCATACCTGTATACCTACATGCTTACACATATGCCTTGACATACTTACATGCTAGTTACCTGTATACCCACATGCTTACACATATGCCTTGACATGCTTACATGCTAGTTACCTGTATACCTATAGGGTATTGTACCATTAGTGATAGGTACATACACACATAATGACATAGCTACATGTATACCTTGCATACATACTTCATTTATACCCGGAGGGTATATTACATCATTACTGATAGGTAGATACATATACCTTGCTATACCTTCATATTTACATACATATCTGGTTATAGCTACATGTTTATCTTTACTTGATGTTATTTAGAATTGGAGAAATTAGGAACCGCATATATTTATATTTAACTTGTTGCAGTTAAATAGCGTCTTTTCCTTTATATGCTTACATTACAGTTTTCTGTTGCATATATTATATTCATGGATTTTCGCATTAAGATATGGATTTTTCATGATATTTTCTGGATTTGGGGACCGTGGTAGTTTATTAAATTATGCATTATTTGAAAAACCCGGTTTCCCTTGATGATATGATATTACAGTATCCACCATGAGATTTGTCGGTTCTGATTATATACTCGATTCGAGGAGCGGAAGGTACCGTCTGCAGGTACATGGTGGGGCCGAGAGGTACCCCGGGGCAAGAATCGTGGAGTAGACGATGAGTTAGTGGGGGAACCATACCATCCGGTGACATTACCAATGACTCGGCGGTTATCATGGGAATACCGACGGGAGTCATGTGCGTATAGATACGTCGAGAGGCGAGGGTCAGAGCTAGGCACTCGAGCTTTCGGGATAGCGTTTGATACATACCTATCAAGGGGCCAGTCTTGGTGACAGCACAGCATTTCTGTGTCGATGCTTGACACATTGGTTTCATGATATTTCTTTTTACTCTTAAGTTTATATAACAGTGGAATATGACGCTGTTATATATGCTTTTACACCAATATTAGTGGAATGGGATGCTAATATATGTGTATTGATATCAATTTATATACATCATCATATTTATTCATGCAAATATATTTAGGATGTTAGAGATTTATTTGATATTGGATTTGGGATATAGGTGATTCGTTTGATATTGGATACAGGATATGTATGAGATTTATTCGATATTGTACATTAAGGATTTGTGAGACTTATATTGATATGAGAGTCAATTTGGGGGCTAATTTGGGGAAATTGGGATTTGGATTGTCTTGATGGACTTTGATCCTACCACGATGTCAGGATTCCGTGGAAATGACATATTTCATTCCATACTCCACATTTATTGTTTATGCACTGCTTCATGTATTAGTTGTACCTGATAGAGTACCTTTCATGACTGTTGCATTTACATACCTCTATTTATATGCATTTCTTCATATGTTAGTTGTACCTGTTAGAGTACCTTTCATGACTGTTGCATATATATATTGTCATATCATTACTTCATGTATTAGTAGTACCTGATTTAGTACCTAACATGATTGTTGCATACAGATTGTCATATTATTGCTTCATGTATTAGTTGTACCTGCTAGTGTACCTTTCATGATTATCGCATTCATATGACCTTTTACTGCTTTTAGCTTACATATGTTAGATTCACGTTGTACGTGCATACTTGCGATTACCTGCATATGTTATTTACTATTCACGAGTTGGCAACTCACCCCCGTTGTGCCACAGGGTTTTGCAGGTTGTTTCCCCAGAGTAGTCGAGGCTGGCTATTCATCTATCACATCATCTTTTGCAGCGGATACCGCTTCAGCTCACAGTGTGCAGTTTTGCTTAGGTGGGTTTTGCGGTTATCCAAACTTGTTTATTGTATATTCGTTGTATCCTGTACTCTCCATCTACCATTATCTTGTATGACTTAGAGACTTGATGTGAGGACGATATTGTATATTTGGTGACTTGGATGTCTTTTATGCAGTTTTACTTCTATCGTCTTTTATTTCTTCGCTACGGCGTCGTATATCTGTTGTGGTGGTTGTTTTTCTCTGTTGGGTGTGGATTTGCTCCCGTTGGGGATGCTTTACTTTATATTTATGTTGTACCCATTTTTGGGGTTGGTTTTTACAAAGGAGGTGCTGCCGAAATTTTCAAGAAAGTAAATTGGACTTAAAGAATTTATACTTGAGATTTTCAAAAGTTTAAACAATGTTTCTTATCTTTTCTTGTCTTTTAATGGTTTAGATTTCTGTGTTTTGGCTTTCTTTTACTGCGTTACGCCTGTAGACGTTGCGTAGTATTAGGGCCATCATGTGCCAATTTCGGGGCGTGACATATTCGGAACCTAGGCTTGACCTTACGGAACTTAGACTTGGTCGAGGAGGTATTAGACCCAAAATTTCGTCGCGTAGGTTGACCTTGGTTGATAGAGTAGGTGACTTAAGAAGAGTGACGTACCGTGTATATGTTCCGCGGCATACTTACGATACGCCACTCCGCATAAGAAGCCTTAGGATGTACATTTCTTTGCACAGTATTATATTCATTCCTATTATCCATCCTCATCAATATCAGTTTATGGTTTTGTTACCACGATTGCACGGACATGGAGAGCTGCGACTAGAGTTGCGGTCAGCACGAGCTCGTCATGGACGAGGACTGATCAGGGCGTAATTCCGGCGACACACGATTGCATAGATGTGTCGTTTTATTGTGTTTTCGCGCCATGAGCGTTTCATGGATTGCTTTTACTAAAATTTCTCGAGCGTGCATATCAGCACCAAAGGATCAGGCTACTGCTAGAGGCCAGCCAGAAGGTGATGACCGCCAATGCACTATTATTCTTGATGATTCGGGCACTCTTTAGCGTGCGGACGAATGAGCCAGTTGTTGCGGCGAATGACAAGATATCGCTCCACATGTTTGAAGCTATTGCAGCACGAGTTGCAATTAGAGATATGATAGAAGATCGCTAGTCACCCATGGAGGAACAACTAGGACATGTGATTAGTTGCATACCCCGATGCGAGGTCATCAAATTGATTGATTCCAGCTAGAGAAGACTTCATGCAGGTACGCGGAGAGTTGATAGAAATGAACGAATGTCAGAAACCCATTTTTCCAAGTATAAAGTATTTGGAAAAACATGCAAGTAATTCTGTGGACCCTCAAGAAGAATGAAACCCTAACTCGACATAATGACCATAGGAACGCTTTTGAACCTTAGGGTTGGCGACAGATCCGCGGTGCCATTAGTGAGGCTTGGGTTTGCCCTTCTATAGCTGGTCCATAGGTATTGTGGCATGTACTGGATATTATTAAATTGTGTACGAGTGTTGAGCTCTCGGGAAATTATGGGACTTAAATGAATCAATCAAAAAATTCGACATCATCTGGATATCATATGATGGGATACTTCACGAGAAGACTTGGACCCAGGATCGGACGTATTACGCACACCCAGTAGGCCAGAGTTCGGCATCATTGATGAGATACGTTATTGTCACGACCCAAGTTGGGTACATGACTGACACTTAGACTACATAACGTCAACAGTCGTAACATAAATAAGCAAGCCGAAACCCAGCAATCTAAACCATCGCAAGAAGGAAAAGATAGAAACCCCTTTTTAAATTTCAAGCAAAACTTAAAGCTTAAGTTTGTTTTCATGAAAATTTCGGCAGCACCTCCTTTGTAAAAACTATCACCGAAACGGGTACAAACATAAGATATAAGTATAGTATCCCCAACCGGGAGCAAATCTCGCCCAAAGGCAGAAACAACCGCCACAACAAAAATACAACGCCGTAGCGAAGGAAGACAATAATCAACATAAATAATGGCCGGCTCACACGAGCACGACAACCAGAGTCACAAGAATATACAAAATCGAACCTTACAACTCGTCTCTAAGTCAATACATGAAGGTAGTAGATGGAGTGTACTAAATACAAAAGATATACAACGATATCATCGGATAACCGCAAACCCACCTATAGCAAAAGGCCTTACAGCCAAGCATAGTGGTATCCGCAAAATTAGAGATAAAAAGGCGCCCGGCTGCGACTATCCTGAGGGTCAGACCTGCAAAACACTGTGGCACAATGGGGGTGAATTGCCAACTCATGAATAATAAATAACATCATACAGAAATCGCAATATGCACGAACAGCGATAATCTATCATGAACTCTGATAGCATAAGTATGATAATATGGATATGCAACAATCATGTAAAGGAACATCATCAGGGTACTACAACTACATGAAACAATGCGTATCAAATAAAAGTTGTGTATGGGATAAAACATGTCATCCTCACGGAACCCTCGTCGTGGGAAGACCAGTGTCCATCAACGACACTCCAAATCCCAATACCAAAGGCACCGCATCCTCAGATCGGCCCTCATATCCTGTAAGTCTCATGGAACCTGGGTGTCCAACATCGACACCCGAAAACATCATGAAAACTAGTGTCCAGCATCGACACGTAAATACTCATCTGTCATGCGCCGTCACCATGACCGGCCCTGATGTCAGTACATCTCATGGAACCTGAGTATCCACATCGACACACGCAATCCACGTAGCATGTCTGAACATGACTCCGGTCGGTATCCCCCAGATATCCGACGAGTCCAAATAATATCACCGGTAGATAGTGGTCCCTCTGCCAGGCTCATCGTCTACACCACGAAATCACCTCTCGCCCCGGGGTACCATATCAGGTCCACCATATACCCGCAGACGGTGCCTCCCGCACCTCGAATCGGGTATCACATGCTAATCTCAGAACCGAGAATCACATGGTGGACGCACTGAAATATCATATCAAGAGAAATCGGGTTTTCAATAAAAATGCACATTTCTTGAAATATCCCCGTGGTTCTCAAATCCAGAAATCACATGAAATCTATATCTCAATGCGCAAATCCATGTAAATATGATATATGCAAAAAAAAAATAATATGAGCATGTTAAGGAAAAACCGCTATTTAACTGCAACAGTTATTATAAATATATCATGCGGTTCCTAATTTCTCTGAAATCAAATGCGACATCATATACAGGTGAACATGTAGCTATAGTAAGGTATATGTATAAGCAGGTAGGTATGCAAGTATACTACCTCTTCTGTGCACAATGGAAATAAGGATCTTGTCTCAATGTCCCTAACCAATACAATATCACGTATGTATAGGTGTCAGCTATATCTAATATGCACAATGGAAATAAGGATCATTTCTCAATGTCCTTAACCAATACAATATCACGTATGTATAGGTGTCAGCTATATCTCATATGCATAATGGAAATAAGGATCATGTCTCAATGTCCCTAACCAATACAATATCACGCATGTATAGGTGTTGTGCGTATCATGGAAATTACCGACGTTGTGTGTGTAGCATACAATTAGCGCTCGTGCAACATGAACCGTCAATAATAGTGTAGTATCCAATAAGTACAAGTCCAGGCACAACAAGTGATAATATGTAATGATGCTCATGCACAAGCTCTATATGTGCATATAAACATGCAGCTAACATCATATCATATCCAGCCCTGACGCATAACGCCATATGGGCGATCTCCCCATAGATGTTAAATCTACTAACCGATAATCTCCAGCTAGGTAGATCCAATCACCTGCTTCCTTTTCTTCGCAGCGTTCGAAGTCCCCGCCTACGATCCTATTAACACAAAACATAGCCAGTGCAAAAACTCAGAAATCGACCAATATCACGTACAACTATGTTTGACTGATGCACCAACTCCAAACCAACTCATAAGTGTTCGTCTAGTGGTTAACGTGTGTAGCGACAACCCAAAACCAACCCAATTGCAGCAGCTACACAAGATCACGAACCGTGTCGGATAACGTAACATGCGTATTCGATACACTAGATTATAGCAAAGTGGTCCCAGAATTTGATATACAAATAATTAGTGTAAGTTGCAAGTGCCACGAGACCATACACGACCCCAGAGACCCGACGACCAAGAATCAACACCCAAGCCCCCACTCTGGCCGCAATTTGTGGCCAGAAACATTAAATCTGCGGCCACGAAGAGAGGGACGGGTTTCAGGTTTTTATGGTGGGTTCTAACTCACAACACTAGGTCACTGTGATGGGAACTTTACCAACAAATACCTGGTTCTACAGCAGTCAAGTTGACACTAAAAATATGATATTTGCACAAAACTAAACCTTTAGTGTTCTAAATCATAACTATGAGGCGACACAACAAAATAAATACCTAATTATCAGTTAGAGGTCATTAGCTAGCCACTCTTGCTCAAAAATCCTAGCTTTCCAAGCTCCAAAGCGACCTAGTGGCTAAATCAAGACTTTTGAAGTGTTTTAATGGGATTTTTATGAAGTTAGCAAGATTTTAGTGAAGGGATAGTGAGGTTTCAGTTTAGAGTTGAGGGGATGAACAAAGATTGAGAATGAGAGAAGAATGAGAGACGAATGAGAGAGTGAGGGAAATAATGGTGAGGCGTGAGTGTAGGGTGAACCAAGACCTTATTCTTACTCTCTCCCTCTCCTCATTAAAGCTTGCATTAAATGCCTCATGACTCACTAGCCACCTCTCTCTCTCACAATCCAAACAAGGAAATATCTCTCACGAAATATCTAGGCAAGGTTAAAGCAAGGTTAAATCAAAGCATGGATTGCTTAAGGTGTCATGGTCACTAAACAAGATTAACACTACTAACTCTCACATTAACATGCACATATGTGTGCAAGCCATAACACTTTATAATAAAATATTAATTAATTGTTATAAAATGTGAGCAAACCGATTTGATAAACTTTTCCCTAAAACCCGCATTATCGCTTAATTAACACTAATCGCATTCTAAGGTGTTACAATCTCCCCCCTAAAAGAAATTCATCCCTGAAGTAAAAATTCATACTAAGCGTACTTTCAAAGAGATGAGGGAATTTCTTCCGCATCTCGCTCTCGGCCTCCCAAGTGATCTCCTCACTTGTCGGGCTATGC
This sequence comes from Agapanthus africanus, assembly GCA_030015575.1. NCBI lineage: Eukaryota > Viridiplantae > Streptophyta > Magnoliopsida > Asparagales > Amaryllidaceae > Agapanthus > Agapanthus africanus. The sequence goes on along the minus strand of CM057346.1, from coordinate 341,857,012 downwards.
CAAAGAACCTTCACAGATAGCAAGACCTTTGATCGAAGTTTCTTCACCTGCCGATCCAATATAACTACCGGCCGCTCGGTGAACGAAAGATCGCGCTCAAGATGAACGGTCTGATGCTGAATCATGTGAGAAGGATTATGAAGGTATCTACGAAGTATCGACATATGAAACACGGGGTGAACATCCGGAAAAATGGGCGAGAGTGCCAAACGATAAGCAACGAAACAAACTCGCTCAAGGATATCGAAAGTACCTACAAATCTGGGACTGAGCTTCCCCTTTTCCCATATCTCATAATGCCCTTCATCGGAGAAATCCGCAGGAATACATGATCCCCCACTGCGAACTCAAGTCTGCGACGACGACGGTCGGCATAAGACTTATGTCTGCACTGGGCTGCTCTCATCCTTTCCTGAATCAACTGGATTTTCTCCGTAGTCTCCTGAACTAGCTGGGGTCCCAAAACCCTACTCTCACTGAGTTCGGTCCAACAGACTGGTGATCGACACTTCCTACCATACAAGGCCTCAAAAGGTGCAATCCGAATAGTCTCTTGAAAACTGTTATTATAGGAGAACTCAATCAACAGCAAGTGATGATCCTAACTGCCATCAAAATCACGCATACACGCATGAAGCATATCCTCCAGAGTCTGTATAGTCCGCTCTGACTGACCATCGGTCTGCGGATGGAAAGTGGTGCTAAAGCTCAACCGGGTACCCAAAGCTTCCTGAAGCTTCTACCAAAGACGGCTAGTAAACTGGGTGCCTCTGTCGGATACGATGCATGTGGGAACTCCGTGCAAATGCACAATCTCATCTATATACAATTGAGCATACTGAGCATATCCGAAAGTGGTCTTCACTGGAGGGAAGTGAGCCGCTTTCATCAACCGGACAACAATCTGTTAGTGTGTATGCCCTAGAGGCCATTACTGTATCATACTAGTATGTATATTACTTAATGGAAGCTTGGGATATTCACAGTTGTATAGACAATCTTGCTCAAAATGGTAGTATGCTACTTGGTTTTTTCTACTTTAAAATGTGCATGTGTTTCTTTTAGCATATCGCTTATACATATTAGTGGAGCCCTCAGGATCTTTGCTTAATTACCAGCGTTGTGATGGCAGTCACACATGTGGGGGCTGGGTAATCTACAAGCACATCCTTATATAGGTCCCTAGTCGAAGGATTATCGAGGCGAGGCATCAATACTCCGGAGTAGATTAGCGTATGCGCTTCTCATCCCAGCAGTGGAGATGGTCTGTCCCACAGCCATCAGTACGTTATACTGGAGATTGTATGCGGGTGCTCGTTAGGTTACGAGTACACTGGACAGGACTTGTCGCGAACTGTTGGTTGGTACTATAGCTATCGTCAGATAACAATTCCCAGGTGACAGGAGTACAGCTTAGTCCGTCGACTTGACACTGCTACTTCGCCTCGAGTGTGTTCCCACTATACTTTGATTACTACCCTACCACGGCTCAAAGGAGTCGTGCAAACAGGTAGTAGTTGGGTGCAATCCCGAAGCACTTGGAGGCAGTAGCAGTTAGATAGGATTCGTCTCTCCCGGTATTGGGCGTTAATATCGCGCTGTGTCTAGGAGAGCCATTACACAAAGTCCCTGGCCAGGGCAAGCGAGAATTATTGGTAGTGTTTCTAGTAGTTTCTCAGGGTGTTCTGGGCTACACTCCGACACGACTTGTACCGCTATTAGAGGACTGACGTTTACCGCTCCTCTAGGCCCGCCATGCGATACTCGTAGACGAACAGACCGGACTGTACGGAGATTGTCACATTCAGGCTCAGTAGGAGTTCGGATGGGTTTACCTCATCGGCCTTCTTGTCGGCATCTACCCGGGGACCGTTACGTACAGCTAGTGCCGCTTACGGTCTGTGGTTAAACCCATTGCCAGCATAGTGTCGAGTCTTTAGAATCCCACACAGAGAGTTTCCCTGCACTGGGCGAAAGGTGTAGAGGCCGTATGGTTTTACGGCAGGGCTACGATCACTCACGTGCACTTGTGCGCGTATGCTGTTCGGGCAGACAATGCTAGTAGGCTTTGGTTTAAGCCGGATCCTAGTATTGTATGGATGGATTAGTTTTGTCTTCTGGGCATTCGCATTCTAAGGAATGCAGATGCGGGTGTGTATGCACGGTTGTGAGGAGCGAAGAAGAAGGAGGTGCCCTATTGGGGTTTTGACCGTTGATTCGGTCAGAACCATTATGAGGTGAGGAAAATATTTACTAATCTTTTTAATGATAATTGTGTTATGGCTAATTGCTTTGACCATTTGACCATGCTTGACATTTTGACCTTGTTGACCATTGTTGACTTGGATCTTTCTCTTGAGCTCTAGACTCTTCTTTTGCTTTATCAAGACATGATAGTGGTCAAATCAATCTTAGTCGTCATAATTATCATAAAAGATTGGTTTTTATTTTTTCCATGGTTCATTAATCTTTTGGGATTCTCTCTCTTCACTTGAGCTCTCAAGTTTTGTTCTTCTTCTTCCTCTTCAATAAGAAATCTTTTAGTTCTCATGTGTTGAGATAATTAGGGTTTAAAATTGACAAATAAATCCACCATCATATTCTACATCATCTAGGACATCAAGAGTAGCATACTTGTTGCCCTAGTTACCTCAGCTTGAGGTGGAGCTCGAATTACAAACTCTCGGGTAGATCGTCTTCGACTCAAGGAGGCCGCGGAGGTGACCAAGATCCGGATCGATCCTCAGAGCTTGCATAGACGAGGAGGAAAGCGTAGAGAAGACCCGAAGGACTTGGTTCATGAGGTATAATCTCTTGAGCATAGTAGATAGAACCTCATGTAGTTTGTTAGCAATGGTTTAGCAAAGATCCTCAAGTTTTAGTCCATGTTACCTTGTGTTAAAATTTTGATTTTTACCTATTCCGCCTCCCCGTAAGCACCGGTGTGGGTAACGTGGACTTACATTGGTATTAGAGCCTCGCTAAACCATTACTAACTTGTTAGCAAAGTGTTAGAAATTCGATCGCCGAAAAAAAATGCAAAACACGTCGAAAAATGCACTTTTCTGTCGTTTTTAAAAACTGGTCCAAAAATTTTTCAGGGGGCCTTAAAAATACGTGCAGGCTTTTTTGGGAAAACTGTAGAAATTTGGGCGCCTGAGTCACTCAGAAGACCGCCGATCCGCGGCCAATCCAAGCTATCCGCCGCGGATCCGCGGCCGAGTTAACTCGGCCGCGCACCAAATTTCTTCTGGGCTTCTCTGTGATGCTTTTGTGATTTTTTACATAGTTTGTTTCTGCCCAGATTTTGCTGAGTACTGTGTTGTGCTTGGGGTAGCTTCAAATCATATTATCGATCGGAATTCTAAGTACTTTTGCTAATCGGATATTCTGTAATGTGATATCTGTATTGAACGTCTACTAATCGCTATACGTCGATTAGTGGGGGTTATACATATCTGTGATCTGTGATGTTGGTTTGTGTATATAAACTTATTGGATTATCGCAGATGAATAGCCGGGGTTTGTGAGATGAGAGTTTATTTATCTTTCATTCAATGTAAAATTTGTAATTTGATGTAATATTATTTTATGGCCGCACATCCAGGCTCAGGTTGTAGCCGCCATTGTATATTATTTCTTTTACTGTTTTTGCTCGTAGGATAGACCCAAGGTAGGTTGCACAAACTACCGGGTATTTTGAAGTGCCGAGTGGCCTACTCACGTTGTTGAGGGAGGTTGCTCCACTTCGGGTACTTGGCGGGTAGTTTGCCGCACCCGTAGGGGTCTAGGATGGGGTTTGGTTATTCATCGCGACTGTGTAATCCGTCTTTCATTGCAGGCTCACATGAAGTGCAGATTCCTAGTATATCCAATATGTTCATTTATTATCTGGTATGGCTATCATTGCATCTAACGAATGTATATATCTATTTATGATATCTAGTAGGCGTTGCTTATGTTTTGCATCCGCGCTAGTCCAGCCCCCGCTCTGTCGTTAGTTAAGTAACTTAACGGGTGATGACGAGACCCCATGGCGAATGTGGATGGTATAAGCGTACGTCATATTTTCGTTGTTTTCTACAATGGTAGGATTAATTGATGGGAGGCATTAAATTAATGCAAAGAAAACAAACCAAAGCTGAATCGTCGGAACAATTTCAAAAACCACTCGGTTTCTTTTCAAAAACAGAAAACATTTAAAAATGTGGAGCTTAAACCACTCCTTTTAAACGCTATCAGGTTCCTTCGATTATATCAAGTTCACTACGTTCACGGTTTTGCCAAAACCATTCGTAGCCCTCCGTCATTTCAGTTAAATGTTCAGTAGTATTCAAGCTATGTATTTTGACCTTCGCCAAGGCATAGTGATTGGTAGCTGCTGAATATTTATCTGTAGCATAGATAGATGCATTGGTTTGGGACAGTCGTACTACTATTTTGGCTTTCGTCAAGGGTATGTACGGGTGGGTTCAAATTAACCTGGATAATGACGGGTAGAACTTGACATGTGACTTATAATATGTTGGCCTTCGTCAAGGTCATAAGAGCATGGGGCAAAAATCCACATCGGGAGTTTCTAAAGAAACTGAAACTTGCTAGTGCTGCATGCCATTTAGAGTTTGATAATGTTGGTAGGATTCCTTCAGCATTATCTCATAATGACATTTGGATCCCGATCCTACTGTGAGTATCCGCTACTCCTCGGGAAACTTTTCACTTAATGATCAATGCTATAAACTAAGTAGGTGTCTAGAAAGGTGTTAGCGGGGCTATGCCCACAGGGAAAAGAGGTTATTTAATTAAGGAACTTCGCGAAAGCGTCGTAAAACCTCCCTCAAAGCACCGACACTGGCCTGGCTGAACGGTTAAGCAAGTATTGTATGGTGAGATTGATCCTGACCAATTCTTCTTTTATGGTTTGAAGAAGGATTCGAGAAACAGTGGGAGCCATCCTATTTAGATAAACTAAAAACTAATCTAAACTTGCAAGAGCATCATGCTGAGTGTTTTCTTCTCTCTCTCTTAATTGTAGCGACCAAGTGACTTGACATAGGTTACATCTAGATAATAAAATGACTGAATCTGACTGGCAAAGGTCTGTCCAGATGTCCATTACCCATGACAAGATGGAACACCCCCTAACTAATCAAACCCCTGCCGTCTCAGGACAAGTTTCCCCTGTCACGGATATTGATATCCGTAAGATATCGGACAAAGACTGTGCGAATGCCAAGTGCCTCTTGTTGGCCTCAGTTGATGGTGCATACCAGAGGCAGCACGAGAAGATGGACTCAGTTTCTATCTTCCTCCATAATAAAGATTTATATGGAGAGCAATCTCTTATCGCAAGATATGAGACCTCGAACGAATTGCTTCAAGCGAGGTTGGCTTTCGGGTCATCTGTAAGGGACAACGTCCTTACAGAGACTAGCTATTTTGATGAGCTCACGGGCCAGAAGACCACATTGAAGAATGGGTCAAATACTGACTTGATTCTACAGTCTCTGCCCTCTACTTATACCCTGAAGGAAACCAGGGAAGTAGAAGGAAAGGGAAGGGCAAAAGTTTCGGGACTGGATGTAGTAAAGGAGGGACGTTCCTATTGTTACGGGAATGAACATTGGCAGAAGGATTGCAGGGCTAGCAAAGCTAGTAGCCAGGATTCGAAGCATGTTGTGGTTTCGGCTTCGAGTGTGTTTGTAGTAGAAAACTGTATGTCAATTAACCCTACTTCCTGGGTATTAGATACCGGATTAGGGTCTCACATCTGTAATTCATTACAGGCTCTGAGAAACCATAGAGTTATCAGGATAGATGACATGACTCTCAGGGTTGCCAACGGAATGAGCGTGGAGCTGAATCTGTAGGGGAATATCACCTTGGATTGACAAGTGGGCAGATATTGATTCTGCGTAACTGTTTGTATGTACCTAGTATGACTAATAATATCATATCTGTATCCTTACTTTCTAAGGATGGATATGATTTTAATTTTGTAAGCGATGTGGTCCACATCCACCTAAATCAAGTTCTGATTGGGTCAGGTACATTAGAAAACGGAATATACGTACTGAATCAAGCTCAGGTTTTCAATGTCCAGAACACACTTAAAAGAAAGTCTCCGGAATTAAATCAGGCTTTCTTATGGCATTGTAGATTGGGTCACATTAATGAGACACGGTTAACAAAGTTACATAAAGAGGGATACTTGAATCCGTTCGAGTATCAGTCTTATGCTACTTGTGAATCTTGTCTCATGGGAAAGATGACAAAGACTCCGTTTACTGGACACGGAGTAAGAGCGAGCTCTTAGGACTCATACACAGTGACGTGTGTGGTCCAATGTCTACACATGCACGAAGTGGTTATTCATACTTCATTACTTTTACGGATGATTTCTCTAGGTATGGACATGTTTTCCTGATCAAGAATAAATCCGAGGCCTTTGAGAAATTTCGGGAATACAAGAATGAAGTTGAAAAACAAACAGGCAAGAGTATCAAGAAACTGAGATCTGATCGAGGTGGTGAATACTTGAGTGCCGAGTTTCTGAACTACTTAAAAGAGAATGGAATTCTCTCTCAGCTTACTCCTCCATTCACACCACAACACAACGGTGTATCTGAAAGGCGGATCGAACCCTATTGGATATGGTTCGTTCCATGATGAGTAAGGCTGAGTTATCGCGATCCTTCTGGGGTCATGCACTAGAATCAGCTGCATATCTGTTGAACAAGGTTCCCTCCAAGACTGTGCCTACCATACCATATCAGATGTGGTGTGGTAAGAAACCCCATCTTCAATATCTAAAGATATGGGGATGTCCAGCTTTTGTTAAAAAGCACCATGCGGACAAACTCAAGGCACGCTCAGTACTGTGTAAGATTGTGGGATACCCAAAGAACTCCAAGGGGGTATCTTTTCTATTACACAGAGGAACAAATGGTTTTTGTTTCTCATCATGCCCACTTTCTGGAACATCAGTTTTTAGAAAAAGAAACAAGTGGGAGCGCAGTAGAACTGGAAGAAATTCAAAAACCACAAGCTATTACTGAAAGCTTGGTAGAACCAGAAGCATCGGGAGAACCGGACATCCCAGCGCCACTCCGCAGGAGTAGTAGGCAGTCTCATCCGTCCGAGAGATACTACAGTTTTCTCATAGACGGGGATCGAGAGGATTGCGTCATTGAAAGTGATGAACCTACTAGCTTCCAGCAAGCCATCCAGAGCGGTGACTCAGTAAAATGGCTGGATGCAATGCGGACCGAGATGGAATCCATGTGTAAGTGCACGGCGGCGCCCCGGCCGTCGGAACGAGGCCAAAATGCGGAAGCGATGCTTAACTTTAACTTTTGAACCGGCACCACCGCGCACTAAAATCCCGGATCGGGCCATTAATCTAATCCTAGCTAACTAAAGAATGGGTAGAGAGATATACCGAGCGATCCGTGTCCTTCGGTTTTCTCGTCGTCGTCTCGATCTCCCCGCGGAATCTCCGGCCTTCACCTCCTCGCCGGAAGGGCACCACGTCGCCGGGTTCTTTTACGAGCTCCCACCTCTGGACCGAGGCAACTCGGGCACGAAGTTGGCGAGTCGACGTGCCCAAGGTTTGCTGTAGAATAAGTGTAGTGCTATGTCTCATTGGGGTTTCAAGATGTTGCCATATGGTGGAGGAAATGAACCATGAATCTTTTGCAATGAACTAGAGAATTTTTGTAGCAAGAAGTGAACAAAAATTCCTCTCTCAAATTTTGGACAGCCCTCACCTTAGAATGGCCGGCCTCATGTGTAGAAGGAAGTTGAAAAAAATGCCGGGGGGTGGAGCCATCACAAGAGAGAGAGAAAGGTGATCATGAAAAGTAATGATCACAATCAAAATCCTCACTCAAACAACCAATCATAACTCCAAAAAGGTCAAGCCATCATGAACTATCATGAACAAGAAGTCAATGTGATGGTGGAACTATCATGACACAACAATTTGCAAAGACCACCCTCCAAAATGCTTATTTGCACAAATGCAAATAAGCCCTCCTCCACCAATCTTCAGCCAATGTAAGATACAAAGAAATATGGCCGAAACGGAAAACAAACTGGCAACTCCAAAAAACTGATCCCGTAATAAATTACAGGAAAACCCCGCTACTGTATATACATACCCGCATTTGTATTCTGACAGAATACAAATGCAATGAGAAAAAATCTACACTGTAAAATACTAGAATCCGGCTTAAACCAAAACCCACTAGTATTATCCGTCCGATCATGATCCGTGCAATACCGCACCTATCTGATCGAACCCTGCCATATCTCCATACTGCCTCTACAGCGTTTCGCCCGAAACTTGAGTAACTGTCTGTGGGGGACTCTAAAGACGCGTCAATACTATGGATGTGGATTTAACCACTAGCACGTCAGAGGTATTAGCCATACGTAACGGGCTACCAGCTATTGACCAAAAGGGACGTCGATGAGCGAACTCATCCTGACACCCTACTGAGCCTGTCAGTGACAATATCCGTATAGTCCGGTCCGTTCGTCTATGAGCATCGCATGGCAGGCCTAGGGGGTTGGTAAAAGTCAGACCCCCAAAAGAGGTACAAGTTGTGTCGGAGTGTAGCCCAGAACACCTTGAGATACTACCGGAATACCTACCAGTAAATCTCCTGCCTCGGCCGAGGGCTTTGTGTAATGGCTCTCCAAGACACAGCGCGACCTCACCCCCAATACCGGGAGAGACGAACCCCTGAAGATCTGCTCACTGCCTCCATGTGGCTCGGGACTGTACCCAACTAAAACCTGTTTGCACGTCTCCTTTTAGCGTGGTAGGGTAGTAATCAAAGTACAGTGGGAACTCACACGAGACAAATGACGATCCTCAGGTCGATGAACTAACCTGTACACATGTCACCAGGGAACTGCTATCTGACGTCTGGTATAATCCCAACTAGCAGGTTCCCGGCGAGTCCTGTCCGGTGTACTCATAACCCAATGAGCACCTGTATACATCTTAGGTGAACCAACTGACACCAGTGGCTTGTGAGACCGGCCACCGCACCTCGTCGGGGTCTCGACTGTATACACTAGTCTACTCTGGAGAATCGATGCCCTGTCTCGAAACTCCCACGACTAGGGACCTTTAAAGGATGTGCTTATAGACCCCAGCTCCCACGTTTATGATCACCCTCATATTGCTGGTAGTCAAGCAAGAATCCTAGGGGCTCTATCAACGTGCAATAGCGACCTGTAAGGTCACCTAAAGCAATACACGATGATAAAGATAAACCAGATAGTATACTATCATCTTGAGTAAGACTGTCCTACCGGGATAGATCCTCCCTCAATCATTGCAATCACGTGCCTATGATCCAATAATTGACTTTGAGGGCACTATCTCCAACAATCTCCCACTTGCACTCAAGGCTAATTATGTAAGTCCATGCTACCTCTCCCGGTACTTTCGGGCATGCGGAATTTGATGAAAAACGATTTTCTTAGATGTGGTAACATGGACTTAAAACCCGGATCTTTGTTAAACATCTAACTAACAACCTAACTAGGAGTCATTAACTACTCGGTTAGGGGGTTTATACCTTGCTTGTCTTGAACTCCTTCGTCTTCAAGCTTCGAAGGTGGTCCGGATCGGCTTCTTCCCGTCGTATCCCTACGCTGAAGATAGATCCACCTGAAAGCTCCAACCTTTGGCTCCTTCTTCGAACTTTGAAGAAACTAGTTCACTCGGTTTGCTAAACCTTGTGAACTAGAGTAAGTAGAGAAGAGTTTGTATGGGATTTTATCTATGGTTCTTGGTTCTCAACTCATGAGACAAGTGAACCATAGAATCAAGAGAGGGAGCAAGAGGAAGTGGGTGAGAGAAAGAGTATGAGAGCTCAAGAACAAGAGAGAGAATGAGCAAGTAAGAATAATCCTCTCTTTTGTCTTTCACCTTCTCATAATCCAAAACAATGATAACATATGATATCAATCAAGTGTTATGTGATGGTTTAAGCAACCATAGCCATATCATTTCATGCACTCATTTTGCACAAAAGAGCAAGCAAGCAAAAGTCTTTGCCATGAAATGATATCTATGGTTATCATGATGGTCAACTAGTCAAGCCTAGTCAACCGGTCAACAAAGTCAACAAGTCAACAAAAGTCAACAAGTCAACAAAGTCAACAAGTCAACAACCATGTCACCATAATACTTAATTAATATAATTGTTAATCACATATCATATTCTCATTAGGGTTGAGTAAAAAGTCAATAGTCAACGGTCAACTGTCAACAACCCTAATGAGAATCCTCTGCCTCTGTCTCCCCGTCAACTGTGCATATACACCCGTATCCGCGTTCCGAGGAACATGAATACATACTGGATAAATCCAATCCCAAAAGGTACACTAGGATCTGGCTTAAACCAAAGCCCGCTAGTGTAAACTGTCCGGACACTGTACGTGCACAAGTGCACGGATGTGACCGAACCCTGTCGCAAAACCATGCGACCTGTCGCAAAACCATGCGACCTCTACTCTTTTGCCTAAAGGCGAAAAGCTTTCTGTGTGGGACTCTAATGACTCGACACTACGCTGGCAGTGGGTTTAACCAAAGACCGCAAGCGGCACTAGCTGTGCGTAACGGTCCCCAGGTAGTGCCGACAAGAAGACCGACGAGGCGAAACCCATCTGAACACCTACTGAGCCTGAATGTGACATTCTCCGTACAGTCCGGTCTGTTCGTCTGATACATAGCTTGGCGGGCCTAGGGGGCGGTAAACGTCAGTCCCCCAATAGCGGTACAAGTCGTGTCGGAGTGAAGCCCAAAACACCCTGAGATAACACTGGAAGCCTACCAGTATATCTCGTTTGCCCTGGCCAGGGACTACTCGTGTAATGGCTCTCCTAGACACAGCGCGATGTCAACCCCCAATACTGGGAGAGACGAATCCTGTCTAACCGTCACTGCCTCCAAGTGCTTCGGGACTGCACCCAACTACCACCTGTTTGCACGACTCCTTTGAGCCGTGGTAGGGTAGTAATCAAAGTACAGTGGGAACACACTCGAGGCGAAGTGACAGTGTCAAGTCAGCGGACTAAGCTGTACTCATGTCACCTGGGAACTGATAACTGACGATAGGCATAATACCAACTAGTCAGTTCCCGACGAGTCCTGTCCAGTGTACTCGTAACCCAACGAGCACCCGCATACTATCTCAAGTACGACGTACCGACGGCTGTGGGACAGACCGTCTCCCACAGTGGGATGAGAAGCACATGCGCTAGTCTACTCCGGAGTATCGATGCCCTGTCTCGATAGTCCTGCGACCAGGGACCTGCATAAGGATGTGCTTATAGATTACCCAGCCCCACTAGTGTGACTGCCATCACAACGCTGGTAATCAAGCAAAGATCCTAAGGGCTCCACTAATGTGTATAGGCGATATACTAAAATAAACACATGTACACATTGAAGTAGAAACAAACCAAGTAGCATACTACTATTTTGAGCAAGATTGTATATACAAGGTGAATATCCCAAGCTTCCATTAAGTAATATACAAACTAGTATGATACAGTAATGGCCTCTAGGGCATATACACTAACAATCTCCCACTTGCACTAAGGCCATGTACTGGCGTATCGAAGACCTATCATCTCGATCAGCCGCTCGAACTGAGTCTGGGGCAAGGCCTTGGTGAATGGATCTGCAGTGTTATCATCTGAAGTGACTCTCCGAACCTCGATCTCCTGGCGATCCACGATCTCCCTGATCAGGTGATACCGCCTCAAGATGTGTCTGGATCTCTGATGGGACCTGGGTTCCTTCGCTAAAGCTATAGCCCCGTTGTTGTCGCAATACAGAGGTATTGGATCAACAATGGATGGAACCACCTGAAGCTCTTTCAAGAACTTCCTCATCCAGACAGCTTCTTTTGCGGCATCAGATGCAGTGATGTATTCCGCTTCCATCGTCGAGTCTGCAACGGTTTCCTGTTTGGAACTCTTCCAACACACCGCCCCTCCATTGAGGGTAAAGACAAAACCCGACATGGACTTGGAATCATCCTTGTCACTCTGGAAGCTGGAGTCAGCAAAGGCCTCGATCTGGAGGTCTTTTCCGCCATACACCAAGAACATCTCCTTAGTCCTTCTCAGGTACTTGAGAATGTTCTTTACTGCTATCCAGTGTTTCTCCCCAGGGTTAGACTGATACCGGCTTACCACACTCAGTGCATAAGCTACATCCGGTCTGGTACACAACATCGCATACATTATAGAGCCTACCGCAGAAGCGTAGGGTATAATAGACATGCGATCCCTCTCCAAATCAGTCTTGGGAGACATCTCTTTAGAGAGGGTGATCCCGTGACAAGCCGGTAGGTTACCGCGCTTGGAATCTTCCATACTGAACCTCTTCAGTATGGTGTCGATGTACCTGGACTGTGAAAGTCCTAATATCCTCTTGGATCTATCACGATGGATCCGGATCCCCAGGATGTATGAGGCATCACCCAGGTCTTTCATGGAGAACCTGTGTGACAAGAACCCCTTGACAGATTGTAGCATAGGAATGTCATTTCCTATTAAGAGAATGTCATCCACGTACAAAACGAGGAATACTACAGTTCTCGCTACAAATCTACAATAGATGCATGGTTCATCTGGATTTTTGATAAAGCCAAATTCCTTGACCGTCTCATCAAAACAGATGTTCCAACTCCGCGATGCCTGCTTTAGTCCATAGATGGACTTAAGCAACTTGCACACCTTTCCGCTGCTCCCACTCTGAATGAAACCCTCTGGTTGGTCCATATAGACACACTCCTCTAAATTTCCATTTAGAAAAGCGGTCTTTACGTCCATTTTCCAGATCTCATAATCGTGGAAGGCAGCAATGGCAAGAAGGATCCGAATGGATTTCAGCATAGCCACTGGAGAAAAGGTTTCGTCATAGTCCAAACCAGGTCTTTGACGAAAACCCTTTGCAACAAGTCTAGCTTTATAGGTTTCAACCTGTCCATCTACACCAATCTTCCTTTTGAAGATCCACTTGCATATTACGGGTTTTACCCCATCTGGAGCAATGTCCAACGTCCATACTTTGTTGGTGTACATGGACTCCATTTCGGTCCGCATTGCATCCAGCCATTTTACTGAGTCAACGCTCTGAACGGCCTGCTGGAAGCTGGTAGGCTCATCATAATCTATGATGCAATCTTCTCTATCCCCGTCTATGAGAAAACCGTAGTATCTCTCGGGCGGATGAGACTGCCTGCTACTCCTGCGGAGCGGCGTAGAAATGTCCTGTTCTTTTGAACCCTCTGGTTCCACTAAACTTTCAGTAATAGTCTGTGGTTCTGGAATTTCTTCCAGTTCTACTGCGCTCCCACTAATTTCCTTTTCTAAGAACTGGTGTTCTAGAAAGTGGGCATTACGAGAAACAAGGACTTTTTGTTCCTCTGCGTGGTAGAAAAGATACCCCCTGGTGTTCTTTGGGTATCCTACAAACTTGCACAGTACTGAGCGTGCCTCGAGTTTGTCCGCATGCTGCTTTTTGACAAAAGCTGGACATCCCCAGATCTTCAGATATTGAAGATAGGGTTTCTTCCCACTCCATAACTCATAAGGTGTGGTAGGCACAGTCTTAGTGGGAACTCAGTTCAAAAGATATGCAGCTGATTCTAGCGCATACCCCCAGAATGATCGCGGTAACTCAGCGTTACTCATCATGGACTGTACCATATCCAATAGGGTTCGGTTCCGTCTCTCCGATACACCGTTATGTTGCGGAGTGTATGGAGGAGTAAGCTGAGAGAGAATTCCATTCTCTTTTAAGTAATTCAGGAATTCGGTACTTAAGTATTCTCCACCTCGATCCGATCTTAGAATCTTGATACTTTTGCCGGTTTGTTTTTCTACTTCATTCTTATAATCCTGGAATTTTCCAAAGGCTTCGGACTTATGTTTCATTAAGAAGACATAACCATACCTTGAAAAGTCATCCGTAAAAGTGATGAAGTAAGAATAACCGCTTCGCGCATGTGTAGACATTGGACCGCACACATCGCTGTGTACGAGTCCCAAGAGCTCGCTCGCCCTTACTCCGTGTCCAGTAAACGGAGTCTTTGTCATCTTTCCTTTGAGACAGGATTGACAAGTGGCATACGATTGATATTCGAACGGATTCAAATATCCTTCTGTATGTAACTTCATCAACCTTCTCTCATTGATGTGACCCAGTCTACAATGCCACAAGAAAGTCTGATTTATTTCCGGAGACTTTCTTTTGTGTGTATTCTGGACATTGAAAATCTGTGGTTGGTTTAATACGTATATACCATTACTCAATGTACCTGACCCAATCAAAACTTGATTAAGGTGAATGTTTACAACATTACTTACAAACGCAAATTCATAACCTTCTTTAGAAACTAAAGATACAGAAATGATATTACAAGTTGCGTTGGGTACAAAAAAGCAATTACGCAAAACCAAAACATGTCCATCTGACATTCCCAGGTGATAGTCCCCCACGGCTTTAGCATCCATGCTAGCTCCGTTCGCAACTCTGAGGGTCATGTCACCTGCCTTCAAAACCCTACGGTTTCTCAACGCCTGCAATGAATTACAGATATGAGATCCTGATCCGGTATCCAGTACCCAGGAAGTAGAGTTTATTGAAAGACAGTTTTCAATAACATGCACACCTGAAGCTGAAGCTGCAACCTGCTTCAATTCCTGTGTCCTGGCTTTCTAAGCCCTGCAATCATTCTTCCAGTGTCCTTTCTTATGACAATAGAAGCATTCTTCCTTATCCACAAGCTTCCCCGCTTTCTTTGTTGCTTTTGCTTTTCCCTTCGTATCCACTTTACTAACACCGCCTCTTGGTTTTGCGGGGGCTTTCTTCTTCTTTCCCTTGGCTTTCGCCTTGGACCTAGAAGAAGATGATCCTCCTACAAACAAAGTGGATGTTTCCCTACCTTTCTGTAGGGTGCCCTCTGTGCTCCTCAGCATGTTGAGGAGCTCTGAAAGTTCAACTTCCTTTTCTTGTAAGTTGAAGTTCAGTATAAACTGGGCGTAAGTGGAAGGAAGGGACTGGAGAACTAAGTCCGTATAGAGCTCACTCTCCAATGTGGTCCCTAGGTCCGCGAACTCCTCAGTGTAGCTGATCATCTTTAGCATGTGCTCTGCTATTGATGATCCGACGGCCATCCTTGCCGAAAATAACTTTTTCGGCGCTTCGTATCTTGCGATACGAGATTGCTCTCCATACAGTTCTTTTGTATGAAGAAATATGGATTCCAAGTCCATATTCTCATGCCTCCTCTGATGTTCATTGTCCATAGAGGCAAGTACGAGGCATTTGGCCTTCGCGCTATCAATCTCCCAAGTCTTACAGATTACCTTATCCGCGACACTGGAAGTGGGACCAGGGACAGGGGGAGCTTTGGTGGTAAGAAGATACCCCAGCTTGTCGTAAGTGATTGCCATCTTGACATTCCTGAGCCAATCTTTGTAGTTTGGCCCTGTCAGTATGTTTTTATCTAGAAGTAACTTAAGTCCAGTCATGTTGATTGGTCGCTGCAATTAGGAGAGAGAAGAAACAGTCAGCTTGATGCTCGTGCAAGTTTAGAATGGTTTTTAGTTTGTCTAAACAGGATGGCTCCCACTGTTTCTCGAATCCCTCCTCAAACCAAAAAGGAAGAATTAGTCGGGATCAATCCCACCGCACAATACTTGCTTAACCGTTCAGCCAGGCCAGTGTCGGTACTTCGAGGGAGGTTTTCCAACGCTTTCGTGAAGTTCCTTAATTCAAGAACCTCTTTTCCCTGGGGGCGTAGCCCCGCTAACACCTTTCTAGGCACCTACTAGGTTTATAGCATTGATCGTTTAGTGAGAAATTTCCCGATGAGTAGAATATACTCACAGTAGGATCGGGATCCAAATATCATCGCGTGACGAAACTGAAGGAATCCTACCAGAATCATCACACTCCAAGTGGTATGCAAATCTAGCAAGTTTCAGTTCTTTTGAAACTCCCGATGTGGATTTTTGCCCCATGCTCTTATGACCTTGGCGTGAGGTCAAAATGTCATAAGTCACATGTCAAGTTCTTCCCATCATTATCCAGGTTAATTTGAATCCACCCGTACCTACCCTTAACGTAGGCCAAAATGGTAGTGCGGCTGTCCCAAACCAACGCATTCTATCTATGCAACAGATAAATATCCGGCAGCTACCAATCACTATGCCTTGGCGTGAGGTCAAAATACATAGCTTGAATACTACCGAATATTTAACTGAAATGATGGAGGGCTACGAATGGTTTTGGCAAAACCGTGAACGTAGTGAACTTGATATAATCGATGGAACGAGATAGCTTTTAAAAGGAGTGGCTCAAGCTCCGCATTTAAAAGTTAGTTTTGAAAAGAACCGAGTGGTTTTCCGAAAGTGTTCCAACGATTTTAACTTGGTTTATTTTCTTGCATTAGTTCTTTTAATGCGTGATATTCTTGCATTAGTTCTTTTAATGCGTCCCATCATTTAATCCTACCATTACAGAAAACAACCAAAATATGACGTACGCTTATGCCATTCGCATTCGCCACGGGGCCCCGTCATTACCCGTTAGGTTACTTAACTAACGACAGAGCGGGGGCTGGGCTAGCGCGGCTGTAAAACATAAGCGACGCCTAAATAATATCATATATAGATATATTGCAATGATAGACATTTCAGATCACAGATGAATACATTGGATATACTAGGAATCTGTAATTCGTACGAGCCTGTAACGAAAAGCAGATTACACGGTCGCGGTGAATAGCCAAGACCCCACCCAAGACCCCTACGGGTGCGGCAAACTACCCGCCAAGTACCCGAAGCGAAGCAACCTCCCTCATCCCCGTGAGTAGGCCACTCGGCACTTCGGCATACCCGGTAGTTTGTGCACCCCCTCCATGGGTCTATCCTAGAAGCAAAAACAGTAAAAAGAAATTATACAATGACGGCTACAACCCCGACCCGGTTGTGCGGCCATACAAATAATTATTAAATCAATTTACAAATTTACATGAATTGAAAGAAAAGAAAAACTCTTGTCTCACAACCCCCCGGCTATTCACCCGCGACAATCCAACATATTCATATACACATTCCAGCAACATTATAGATCACAGATTTGTATAACCCCCACTAATCGACATATAGCAATTAGTAGACGTTCAATACAAATATCACATCACAGAAAAACCCGTCAGCTTAAGTCTTTTAGAAGTTCGATCAAAAATACGGATTTTCGGGACCCCAAAAATAAAATTTTCGTTCTGGAAAATCTGGGCAGAAAACACATATTCCAAAAATCTCAAAACAACCCCAGAAACACACTGCACCAAAGATGGACCTCGGCCGAGTCAACTCGGCCGCGGAACCGCGGCGGGAGCGTGCTCCCGTCGCGTTTCCGCGGCTCTTTGACTCGATCGTTGGACCAAATTTGGTGGTTATTCTAACAAAAGCCTGAGCCGATTTTTAAGATGAAAATTATCAAATTTTGAACAGAATAAAAATCGACAGAAACTTGAAATTCTCGGGTTCGTTTTCGCGACTTTTTCTTTGATCGATCTTCTAGTTACTTGCTAACATGTTAGATAGAGTTTAACTAGGCTCTGATACCACTGTAACTCTATGCTACCTCTCCCGGTACTTTCGGGCAAGCGGAATTTGATGAAAAACGATTTTCTTAGAGGTGGTAACATGGACTTAAAATCCGGATCTTTGTTAAATATCTAACTAACAACCTAACTAGGAGTCATTAACTACTCGGTTAGGGGGTTTATACCTTGCTTGTCTTGAACTCCTTCGTCTTCAAGCTCCGATGGTGGTCCGGATCGGCTTCTTCCTGTCGTATCCTTACGCCGAAGATAGATCCACCTGAAAGCTCCAACCTTTGGCTCCTTCTTCGAACTTTGAAGAAACTAGTTCACTCGGTTTGCTAAACCTTGTGAACTAGAGTGAGTAGAAAAGAGTTTATATGGGATTTTATCTATGGTTCTTGGTTCTCAACTCATGAGACAAGTGAACCATAGAATCAAGAGAGGGAGCAAGAGGAAGAGGGTGAGAGCAAGAGTATGAGAGCTCAAGAACAAGAGAGAGAATGAGCAAGTAAGAATAAGCCTCTCTTTTGTCTTTCACCCTCTCATAATCCAAAACAATGATAACATATCATATCAATCAAGTGTTATGTGATGGTTTAAGCAACCATAGCCATATCATTTCATGCACTCATTTTACACAAAAGAGCAAGCAAGCAAAAGTCTTTGCCATGAAATGATATCTATGGTTATCATGATGGTCAACTAGTCAAGCCTAGTCAACTGGTCAACAAAGTCAACAAGTCAACAAAAGTCAACAAGTCAACAAGTCAACAAGCATGTCACCATAATACTTAATTAATATAATTGTTAATCACATATCATATTCTCATTAGGGTTGAGCAAAAAGTCAATAGTCAACGGTCAACTGTCAACAACCCTAATGAGAATCCTCTGCCTCTGTCTTCCCGTCAACTGTGCATACACACCCGCATCCGCGTTCCGAGGAACACGAATACATACTGGATAAATCCAATCCCAAAAGGTACACTAGGATCTGGCTTAAACCAAAGCCCGCTAGTGTAAACTGTCCGGACACTGTACGTGCACAAGTGCACGGATGTGACCGAACCCTGTCGCAAAACCATGCGACCTGTCGCAAAACCATGCGACCTCTACTCTTTTGCCTAAAGGCGAAAAGCTTTCTGTGTGGGACTCTAAAGACTCGACACTACGCTGGCAGTGGGTTTAACCACAGACCGCAAGCGGCACTAGCTGTGTGTAACGGTCCCCAGGTAGTGCCGACAAGAAGACCGACGAGGCGAAACCCATCTGAACTCCTACTGAGCCTGAATGTGACATTCTCCGTACAGTCCGGTCTGTTCGTCTGATACATCGCATGGCGGGCCTAGGGGGCGGTAAACGTCAGTCCCCCAATAGCGGTACAAGTCGTGTCGGAGTGAAGCCCAAAACACCCTGAGATAACACTGGAAGCCTACCAGAATATCTCGTTTTCCCTGGCCAGGGACTACTCGTGTAATGGCTCTCCTAGACACAGCGCGATGTCAACCCCCAATACCGGGAGAGACGAATCCTGTCTAACCGTCACTGCCTCCAAGTGCTTCGGGACTGCACCCAACTACCACCTGTTTGCACGACTCCTTTGAGCCGTGGTAGGGTAGTAATCAAAGTACAGTGGGAACACACTCGAGGCGTAGTGACAGTGTCAAGTCAGCGGACTAAGCTGTACTCATGTCACCTGGGAACTGATAACTGACGATAGGCATAATACCAACTAGTCAGTTCCCGACGAGTCCTGTCCAGTGTACTCGTAACCCAACGAGCACCCGCATACTATCTCAAGTACGACGTACCGACGGCTGTGGGACAGACCGTCTCCCACACTGGGATGAGAAGCGCATGCGCTAGTCTACTCCGGAGTATCGATGCCCTGTTTCGATAGTCCTGCGACCAGGGACCTGCATAAGGATGTGCTTATAGATTACCCAGCCCCACTAGTGTGACTGCCATCACAACGCTGGTAATCAAGCAAAGATCCTAAGGGCTCCATTAATGTGTATAGGCGATATACTAAAAGAAACACATGTACACATTGAAGTAGAAACAAACCAAGTAGCATACTACTATTTTGAGCAAGATTGTATATACAAGGTGAATATCCCAAGCTTCCATTAAGTAATATACAAACTAGTATAATACAGTAATGGCCTCTAGGGCATATACACTAACAAATTATTGCGATGTCGCATACTCACAGCCCGTGTGATACCGAACACCCAACTCCTCTACTAGTTAGTCTCACAAAACCCGTTTGCGAAACTATTGCGTTCGAGGAATAGCCTCAGTGAGTGGATCCACTTTGATGTTTCTTTCTATGTCTCTCTATATCTCAAGTTCGCGGAGAAAGCCATCTCCCGAAATGAGCAATACCTGTCTCAGAATATGTCTGGATATCTGATGGGACCTAGCTCATAAATGAACTCCAAATCTAAAATTCTTAGACTGTATCGACGACTGAACTTAATCAGTACCCTGCGTAATGCCTCCCTCATTATCTGCTTAGATCACCTGTCCAAAATACTGCCCCTCGTCAGAGGGAAAACAATAACTCTGACGGCCACCCTGTCGTCCAGGTCACCTTGGAAGCCTGGAATGATAACGGTCTCCTGAATGAGGCTGTCGTTATCATATCCCTAGAACATTCACTTATGTTCTAAAACTGCTTCCGATTGTTTCTCCAGGATAGGATCAATTTCAACTTATTGTATCTACCGTAAAAATGACATCTGGTGTGGTACTTGACATCTCATGATTGACTCAATTACCTAAGCAAGTGATCTGCCAATCATGCACATCTCTCTCCCCTTTAGTCTGTAAGACACCTTTAGAGAGGGTGACTCCACCACCTGCAGGTACACTACCGTGCCTGGTGTCGTCCATTCTAAAACACCTTTAGAATGCTGTCTAAGTACTCTGATTGGGACACTTCCTAAATCTAGATATAAAACCATAGATCTAGTTACCAGAATGCCTGATATAATATCCATATCCTTTGTGGAGAAACCACTGTATGACAACCAAAGTATAACCGACCGTAGTATAGGAATTTTACTTCCTACTCTGTGTATGTCATCCAAATATCAGGACATCACACGCTACTACCTTCTTAACAGATCCATCCCCTATTCTGATGAAGTCAAACCTATGACTGTCACATCAGAAATAGATGATCTATCTCCGCTACATCTGCTTTAGTCTATAAATAGACATAAGCCACCTGTCCATCAATGCTTCCGCTGCTCCCACTGACTATGACAACCCTCTGGCAGAATCATATACACGTACATTTCTAAAGCTAGTTTAGAACGACGCTATACTCATCCTCTTGCCGGGTCTCACAGTCTGGAACAACAGCAATGGCAAGTCTGGGTAAACAAGAACCTCCCTGTCACCGTCCTTGAGGCTACCAGAGTACCTCTCGGGTGCCTGAGGTTACCCACCATATCTGCGGAGTGGCCAATGGAATGTCAAACCAGATTAATTCTATAGGTTCGTATCAAATCTTCAGTAATCGTTTGCGGTTCTGGAATCACTTCCAGTTCTACCATACTCCCACTACCGTTTTCTGAAAAAATCCATTTTTGTTAAAACTGTGGCGAGTCAAGAACAATATCACTATTGATCTTCCAGATGGTAGAAAGTCAACCCTCGTCATAGCCTGGGTTAACCCACAAACAACAATTACAGAAACGTGCCTTGAGTCATCCAGAGTCTGGTTTTAAGCATAAGCCAGACAACTCCCCGTACCTTAACATCGTTAAGATACAAACTGTTCTATATCCAATACAGAAACAGAGGCACTAATTTAATTGAACCAGAATCAAATCATGCAGCTGTCTCCAGTGCATGTCAACTAAATGGAAGGAGGCCGACCAGCATTACTCAACTTAGGAATGGTTCCAATTATGAGTAACCTGAAAGAGAAGCAAGTTCTCTAAATCATTACTATTAACTGAATACCGCACACAAGTATCTACATCTTCGATCACCTTGAAGAATCCTGATACTTGCAACACATGGTTCTCTACTTTATTCATACACCTATAACTTCTCAAAACTCAGAACATGCATTTCTACGAAACACATGTCTAAGAACTAGAGAAGTCACAAGTAAACAGAATATAGTACGAGTACCAACCCTTCTGTCCTAATGGACACTGGACAATATACAATACTTTGTATAAGTCCCCTAAGTCTAATAACTCATTCCCTGTGAGTTGTAGGTTGAAAACTGTACTTATGGTTAAGAAGAATTACACCGCTGTTCAATGCTCCTTACCTAACCATCCACTGATATAGGTAAATGTCATAGACATAATTTCAAAAAGGTATATCTCACTCTATAAAAATAGACGTACAGATATATCAATTTGAAATTAGTGCATAATAACGGATATTCAAAACCAAATATTTGCCGTCCGGCAAACAACCCAGGTGACTTCCTCAAATATCACCAATTACAACGAATTCCGATATAATGAGGATGATCACCTAATTACCAATAACTTACTCCCACTCATCATCTGTAAAAGCATACAGATGTGAGAATCATACCTGGTAAATACATACCCTAGAGCAAGTGTCTAATTGGGAAATCAGTTTTCTTTTAACAGTACACATTGAAACTGAAACATTAAAATGTTTCAATGGGGTATCCAGGTATTTCTAGTAATGCCTCTTCCATTATCCAGATTCACAACTATAACCGTATAAAATCTTTGCCACCTCTCCAAATCCCTTTATATGTCTTTAGTCATTACCTTCTGTACACCCCTTTAGGCCAAATGGTTTTCTTCCTTCCCTACCGTTCGGCACCAGCCTATGGTTTGGAAGAAGACTATCCAATAAGCATAAATGGGTGTACTGTCCTAATCCTAGGAACACTCGCAATATGTGAGAAGGTGAGGATAAAAGACAACCGAATAAACCTTATTCCTATTTCTCCTGAACCAGAATCCATCCCCGAACTGGAGCAAGTTCCTTTCGAGTTCGTATATAACCATACGATGGAGTATCCAATAAACTGTGGATCTTCGTAGTGATACGGAGTGTCCTGGAGAAATACAAAGGTGAAATGGGAGTGGTAATGAAATACTTGGTTTGGTCGTGAATAGCAGTCGCAATTTACTTTGCCCTCCTTCTAATCCCTTTCTTTGTCTTTACATAATACCTTCTGTACACCATCGTTAGGCTAATTGGTTTTCTTCATTCCCTACCGGTCGGTACCAGCCTAAGGTTTGGAAGAAGACTATCCAATTTGCGTAATATGTGTACTATCTCCTAAACCAAGGAGTACTAACATCCTGAGAGAAGGTAAAAGGAAAAGACAACCGAATAGTCCTATTCGTTTTCTCCAGAACCGGAAACCATTCTCGAATAAATTCCTTCGAGTTCGTATATAACCATACGATGGTTTTGTCCAATGGAAGTGGACATTTGTAGTAATACGGGGTGTCCTGGAGAAAAGGATAAAAGTGGGAGTGGCAATGAGGTTTGCAACTCTGACAATCCAAAAGCCAGTGTATAAGAAGGTTCGGTTAACTTGGTCTCTGAGTCATAGTCTAGGGGCGGGTCATGGTCGCTGCCAAAGAGAGAGTGAAAAGAAACACTCAGCGTGCACTCTAACCTAGATCAGAATGGTTACCAATTTATCTAATCAGGAAACCTCCCACTGTACCGTCAAATTCTCCTCCAAACCTCAAAGAAGAATTAGTCGGGATCGCCCGAGGAGAAAACCAACTCATCAGTGGGAATCGGGATCCAACTATCACCGTATGATAATGTGACGGAATCCGCTCACGCTATCATACTCCAGAAGGTATGCGCATATCTGGCAAGTTTCAGTTTTTTTAGAAACTCCCGATGTGATTTTTGCCCCATGCTCTTATGACCTTGACGAAGGCCAACATATCATAAGTCACATGCCAAGTTCTACCCGTCATTGTCCAGGTTAATTTGAACCCACCCGTACATACCCTTGACGAAGGCCAAAATAGTAGTACGACTATCCCAAACCAACGCATCTATCTATGCTGCAGAAAAGCAACAAATAGCTACCATACACTATGCCTTGACGAAGGCCAACATACATAGCATGAATACTAAGTGCTACTTTCCTGAAATGACGGAGGGATACGAATGGTTTCTGGCGAAAAACCTTTAACGTAATGAACTTGATATCGTTGAAGGAACCAGATAGCTTTATAAAAATATAGTAACGAAAACCCTTGCTAAAGAGGTCACTCCCGGTGAAGGGATCTCGGCTCTTTTCCCGTAGAATGAGGTGCAGGATATTCCAACTGAATACCACGATGCAAAGCAAAAGTAAACGACTATAGTGAAGTTATTGCCCTGACGCAAACTTCTGTCCAAGGGGTCCCTCCCGGTGAAGGGATCTCGGCCCTTGCCTCGTCGACTGAGGTGCTGGATATTCATAACCGAATACCACTATGCAAAACAAAAGAGAACGCCCTTGCAATAACAGCTTTTTGAAAAATGTTCCAACAACATCAGAATAGGTTTGTTTTTAACTTGCACTGATCCGAATCAACGCAGTCCCATCAATTGATCACACCAATAAAGAACGAAAATATTGACGTACGTATATGCCATCCGCATTCGCCACTGGGTCCCGTCATTACCCGTTAGGTTAGTTAACTAACGACAGAGAGGGGACTGGACTAGCGCGAATGCAAAACATATACAGCATCCACTAGTATATATATCAATATATATTATTTCGCTCAAGGCGTGATAAAATGCAACATCACAGAAATGTAATAAGCATTACAGAACAATACAGATATCTGGGATCCCCGGGTTTCACAGAGCCGCTACTGAAACCCGACGTTCCCCTGGTCGTGTGGATAGCCTGTGCAATGAAATCCTAGACCCCTACGGGCGCGACAAGTTACCTGCCAAAACCTGAAGCGAGGCAGCCCCCTCCAGCACCGTGAATGGACAACCCAGCACTTCACGAAATTTGGTAACTTGGGCACCCCTCCTGGGTCAAGCTGTACCCCCTATGAGTGCGGCGAATAGCCCGCCAATTCTAGAGTGAGGCCCCCTCCGTCTCAATGCCATGAGATGCGGGCCCGTTGCCCTCTAGAACCCGGCTACCCGTGCACCCCTCCGTGGGGTAATCCTAGTACATAAAGTAAAATATACATACAACGGGTACATCGACCTCAACCTGGTCGTGCCCCAAAAGAATAATATACAAACCGGCAGTGACGGCAGTCCACATGTCGGACGCTCACCCCGCAATGTCAAATGTACATATAAAACGAAACTGTACTACCATTGCATCCAGGCTATCCCCCACGACCAATCCACAACATCACAGCACAACACAGAACATCAACGTGAATGTCACATCCGCAAATCCGTCTAAAAGGGCTATAGCAGTTAGACAGGATTTACCGATCAAGTGACATTCACGGTCGCAGATGTAATGTAAATACTGTGAACTAATGTGTTTAAAATTTTCGATCGATCAAATTTATCGAAGTGGGTCCCAAGCACTACTGTAGCACTCACAGAAATTCTGGGCCCAAAAAGAATATCCCAAGAACCCTATTTTCAACCCAGAAGCCCACTGGAAAAAATTGGTGAACTGAAGCTTAATTCCTGCGGCGGAACCGCGGCCAAAGTGGGGTTATGGCCGCGGTTCCGCGGCCCTATTGAAGGATCGGGTCAACAAATTTTACAGTGATCTTAAAAAACCCTGCACATCATTCTGCAACACTTTAAAAAAAATTCTGAGCCAAAACAAAATCGACAGAGAACAGATGTACATGAAAATGCGGTTTTGGGATTTTTGTTCGATCGGAAATGTAAACACGTTAGACCAAGCTAGACTAGGTTAATGGCGTGGCTCTGATACTAGTGTAACTGCACGGCGGCGCCCCGGCCGTCGGAACGAGGCCAAAATGCGGAAGCGATGCTTAACTTTAACTTTTGAACCGGCACCACCGCGCACTAAAATCCTGAATCGGGCCATTAATCTAATCCTAGCTAACTAAAGAACAGGTAGAGAGATATACCGAGAGATCCGTGTCCTTCGGTCTTCTAGTCGTCGTCCCGATCTCCCCGCGGAATCTCCGGTCTTCACCTCCTCGCAGGAAGGGCACCACGTCGCCGGGTTCTTTTACGGGCTCCCACCTCTGGACCGAGGCAACTCGGGCACGAAGTTGGCGAGTCGACATGCCCAAGGTTTGTTGTAGAATAAGTGTTGTGCTATGTCTCATTGGGGTTTCAAGATGTTGCCATATGGTGGAGGAAATGAACAATGAATCTTTTGCAATGAACTAGAGAATTTTTGTAGCAAGAAGTGAACAAAAATTCCTTTCTTAAATTTTGGACAGACCTCACCTTAGAATGGCTGGCCTCATGTGTAGAAGGAAGTGGAAAAAAATGCCAAGGGGGGTGGAGCCATCACAAGAGAGAGAGAAAGGTGATCATGAAAAGTAATGATCACAATCAAAAACCTCACTCAAACAACCAATCATAACTCCAAAAAGGTCAAGCTATCATGAACCATCATGAACAAGACGTCAATGTGATGGTGGAACTATCATGACACAACAATATGCAAAGACCACCCTCCAAAATGCTTATTTGCACAAATGCAAATAAGCCCTCCTCCACCAATCTTCAGCCATTGAAAGATACAAAGAAATATGGCCGAAACGGAAAACAAACTAGCAACTCCAAAAATTTGATCCCGTAATAAATTACAGGAAAACCCCGCTACTGTATATATATACCCGCATTTGTATTCCGACCGAATACAAATGCAATGAGACAAAATCTACACTATAAAATACTAGGATCCGGCTTAAACCAAAGCCCGCTAGTATTATCCGTCCGATCATGATCCGTGCAATACCGCACCTATCTGATCGAACCCTGCCATATCTCCATACGGCCTCTACAGTGTTTCGCCTGAAACTTGAGTAACTGTCTGTGGGGGACTCTAAAGACTCGTCAATACTATGGCTGTGGATTTAACCACTAGCACGTCAGAGGTATTAGCCATACGTAACGGGCTACAAGCTATTGACCAAAAAGGACGTCGATGAACGAACTCATCCTGACACCCTACTGAGCCTGTCAGTGACAATATCCGTACAGTCCGGTCCGTTCATCCATGAGCATCGCATGGCGGGCCTAAGGGGTTGGTAAAAGTCAGACCCCCAAAAGCGGTACAAGTCATGTCGGAGTGTAGCCCAGAACACCTTGAGATACTACTGGAATACCTACCAGTAAATCTCCTACCTCGGCCGAGGGCTTTGTGTAATGGCTCTCCTAGACACAGCGCGACCTCACCCCCTAGGCCGATGAACTAACCTGTACACTTGTCACCAGGGAACTGCTATCTGACGTCTGGTATAATCCCAACTAGCAGGTTCCCGGCGAGTCCTGTCCGGTGTACTCATAACCCAATGAGCACCTGTATACATCTTAGGTGAACCAACTGACACCAGTGGCTTGTGAGACCGGCCACCGCCCCTTGTCGGGGTCTCGACTGTATACACTAGTCTACTCTGGAAAATCGATGCCCTGTCTTGAAACTCCCACGACTAGGGACCTTTTAAGGATGTGCTTATAGACCCCAGCTCCCACGTATATGATCGCCCTCATACTGCTGGAAGTCAAGCAAGAATTCTAGGGGCTCTATCAATGTGCAATAGCGACCTGTAAGGTCACCTAAAGCAGTACACGATGATAAAGATAAACCAGATAGCATACTATCATCATGAGTAAGACTGTCCTACCGGGATAGGTCCTCCCTCAATCATTGCAATCACGTGCCTGTGATCCAATAATTGACTCTGAGGGCACTATCTCCAACACCATGTACACCAACAATGTTTGGACTTTGGACATTGCTCCAGAAGGGGTAAAACCTGTAGGCTGCAAATGGATCTTCAGAAAGAAGATTGGTGTAGATGGGCAGGTTGAAACCTATAAAGCTAGACTTGTTGCTAAGGGTTTTCGTCAAAGACCTGGTTTGGACTATGACGAAACCTTTTCTCCAGTGGCTATGCTCAAATCCATTCGGATCCTTCTTGCCATTGCTGCCTTCCACGATTATGAGATCTGGCAGATGGACGTAAAGACGGCCTTTTTAAATGGAAATTTGGAAGAGTGCATCTATATGGATCAGCCGGAGGGTTTCATTCAGAGTGGGAGCAGCGGTAAAGTGTGCAAGTTGCTTAAGTCCATTTATGGACTGAAGCAGGCATCACGGAGTTGGAACATCTGCTTTGATCATACTATCAAAGAATTTGGCTTTATCAAGAAACCAGATGAACCATGCATTTACAGTAAGATTGTAGGGAGAACTGTGGTATTCCTCGTCTTGTACGTGGATGACATTCTCCTAATAGGAAATGATATTCCTATGCTACAGTCAGTCAAAGGATTTTTATCACAGAGGTTCTCCATGAAGGACCTGGGCGATGCTAACTACATTCTGGGGATCCAGATCTATCGTAATAGATCTAAAAGGATGTTGGGACTTTACATCGACACCATACTGAAACGATTCAGTATGGAAGATTCAAAGCGCGGTAATCTACCGGCTTGTCACGGAATCACCCTCTCCAAAGAGATGTCTTCCAAGACTGATTTGGAAAGGGCTCGCATGTCATCTATACCCTACGCATCAGGGGTAGGCTCTATAATGTATGTGATGTTGTGTACCAGACCAGATGTAGCATACGCATTAAGCGTTGTAAGCCGGTATCAGTCAGACCCGGGGGAGAAACACTGGATAGCAGTAAAGAACATTCTCAAGTACCTGAGAAGGACTAAGGAGATGTTCTTGGTGTATGGCAGAAAAGACCTCCAGATCGAGGCCTTTGCTGACTCCAGCTTCCAGAGTGACAAGGATGACTCCAAGTCCATGTCGGGTTATGTGTTTACCCTCAATGGAGGGGCGGTTTGCTGGAAGAGCTCCGAGCAGGAAACCGTTGCTGACTCAACTATGGAAGCGGAGTACATAGCTGCTTGCGATGCCGCAAAGGAAGCTGTCTGGATGAAGAAGTTCCTCACGGAGCTTCAGGTGGTTCCTACCATTGTTGATCCAATACCGTTGTATTTTGACAACAACGGCGCTATAGCTTTAGCGAAGCAACCCAGGTCCCATCAGAAGTCCAGGCACATTTTGAGGCGGTACCACCCGATCAGGGAGATCGTAGATCGCCGGGAGATCGAGGTGAAGAGAGTAGATTCGGAGAATAATACTACAGATCCATTCACAAAGGCCATACCCCAGACTCAGTTCGAGCGGCTGATCGAGATGATAGGTCTTCGATATGCCAGTACATGGCCCTAGTGCAAGTGGGAGATTATTAGTGTGTATGCCCTAGAGGCCATTACTGTATCATACTAGTATGTATATTACTTAATAGAAGCTTGGGATATTCACAGTTGTATAGACAATCTTGCTCAAAATGGTAGTATGCTACTTGGTTTGTTTCTACTTTAATATGTGCATGTGTTTCTTTTAGCATATCGCTTATACATATTAGTGGAGCCCTTAGGATATTTTCTTGATTACCAGTGTTGTGATGGCAGTCACACTTGTGGGGGCTGGGTAATCTACAAGCACATCCTTATATAGGTCCCTAGTCATAGGATTATCGAGACGGGGCATCGATACTCCGGAGTAGACTAGCGTATGCGCTTCTCATCCCAGCATTGGATATGGTCTATCCCACAGCCATCAGTACGTCGTACTGGAGATAGTATGTAGGTGCTCGTTAGGTTACAAGCACACTGGACAGGACTCGTCGGGAACTGCTGGTTGGTACTATACCTATCGTCAGATAACAGTTTCCAGGTGACAGGAGTACAGCTTAGTCCGTCGACTTGACACTGCTACTTTGCCTCGAGTGTGTTCCCACTGTACTTTGATTATTACCCTACCACGGCTCAAAGGAGTCGTGCAAATAGGTAGTAGTTGGGTGCAGTCCCGAAGCACTTGGAGGCAGTAGCGGTTAGATAGGATTCTTCTCTCCCGGTATTGGGGGTTGATATCGCGCTATGTCTAGGAGAGCCATTACACAAAGTTCCTGGCCAGGGCAAGCGAGAATTACTGGTAGTGTTTCCAGTAGTTTCTCAGGGTGTTCTGGGCTACACTCCGACACGACTTGTACCGTTATTAGGGGACTAACGTTTACCGCCCCCCTAGGCCCGCCATCCGATACTCGTAGACGAACAGACCGAACTGTACGGAGATTGTCACATTCAGGCTCAGTAGGAGTTCGGATGGGTTTACCTCATCGGCCTTCTTGTCGGCATCTACCTTACGTATAGCTAGTGCCGCTTGCGGTCTGTGGTTAAACCCACTACCAACGTAGTGTCGCGTCTTTAAAGTCCCACACAGAGAGTTTCCCGGCACTGGGCGAAAGGTGTAGAGGCCGTATGGTTTTACGGCAGGGCTACGATCACTCACGTGCACTTGTGTGCGTATGCTGTTCGGGCAGACAATGCTAGTGGGCTTTTGTTTAAGCCGGATCCTAGTATTGTATGGATGGATTAGTTTTGTCTTCTGAGCATTCGCATTCTACGGAATGCGGATGCGGGTGTGTATGCACGGTTGTGAGGAGCGAAGAAGATGGAGGTGCCTCACTGGGGTTTTGACCGTTGATTCGGTCAGAACCATTATGAGATGTGGAAAATATTTACTAATCTTTTTAATGATAATTGTGTTATGGCTAATTGCTTTGACCATTTGACCATGCTTGACATTTTGACCTTGTTGACCATTGTTGACTTGGATCTTTCTCTTGAGCTCTAGACTCTTCTTTTGCTTTATCAAGACATGATAGTGGTCAAATCAATCTTAGCCATCATAATTATCATAAAAGAATGGTTTTTATTTTTTCCATGGTTCATTATTCTTTTGGGATTCTCTCTCTTCACTTGAGCTCTCAAGTTTTGTTCTTCTTCTTCCTCCTCACTAAGAAATCCTTTAGTTCTCATGTGTTGAGATAATTAGGATTTAAATTGACAAATATATCCACCATCATATTCTACATCACCTAGGACATCAAGAGTAGCATACTTGTTGCCCTAGTTACCTCGGCTTGAGGTGGACCTCGTATTAAAAACTCTCGGGTGGATCGTCTTCGACTCAGGGAGGCCGTGGAGGTGACCAAGATCTGAATCGATCCTTGGAGCTTGCATGGACGAGGAGGAAAGCGGAGAGAAGACCCGAAGGACTTGGTTCGTGAGGTATAATCTCTTGAGCATAGTAGATAGAACCTCATGTAGTTTGTTAGCAATGGTTTGGCAAAGATCCTCAAGTTTTAGTCCATGTTACCTTGTATTCAAAATTTGATTTTTACCTATTCCGCCTCCCCGTAAGCACCGGGGTGGGTAACGTGGACTTACACAATCACCCAAATGGAGTCATACCCCTGAATGGTCCTGGGTAGACCCACAACAAAGTCCATGGAACTCTGCTCCCATTTCCACTCAGGAACGGGTAAATGCTGCAGCTCTCCAGCCGGTCTTTGATTCTCAGCCTTGACTTGCTGACAAGTCAGGCACCTCGAAACGAAGTCCGAAACATCGCGCTTCATCCCTCCCCACCAGTAAATGTCTCTCAAGTCACGGTACATCTTGGTGGAATCTGGATGAACGCTAAAGGTTGACTAATGTGCCTGCTCTAGGATCTTGCGCCTCAACCCATCGATATCTGGTACACACAAGTGAGACCTGTAACGTAGCATACCCAGGTCATCAGTCAAGAACTCCAAATCTGTACCCTGTCGAACAAGCTCAAGAAACTTAAACAAACGGGCATCACTGGGCTGCGCCTCACGGATACGATCAAGTAGAAGCAGACGGGCGTGGACATGAGCAAGCTGTCCCCCAGTAGAAGTGAACTCAAACTGTACTCTACCATCGCATAAGATCTGCCAATCTATATACAACTGCCTCTGAACGGCGCTCAACTGGGACAAGCTACCCTAGGCCTACGACTCAAAGCATTAGCTACCACATTCGCCTTGCCCGAGTGATAAAGGATCTCACAATCATAATCCTTCACAAGCTCCATCCACCGGCGCTGTCTCAGATTCATATCCCGCTGCTGGAAGATGTACTTCAAGCTCTTGTGGTCCGTGAAAATCTGACATGACTCCCCGTACAAGTAGTGTCTCTAAATCTTCAACGCAAAGACCACCGCGGCCATCTCAAGATCGTGGGTGGGGTAATTCTGCTTGTGCTTCTTCAGCTTCCTAGAAGCATAAGCAATTACGCTATCATGCTGCATCAGTACACAACCGAGCCCCACTCGAGAAGCATCACAGTAAACAACAAAACCACCCGATCCAGAAGGCAAAGATAGAACTGGTGCCGTCGTCAACGGAGTCTTCAACAGCTGAAAACTCTACTCGCACGCATCAGTCCAAAGAAAAGGGACCCCCTTCCGGGTCAGTCCGGTCAGCGGTGCAGCGATACTTGAAAAATCCTGCACGAAACAGCGGTAATAACTAGCTAAGCCAAAAAAGCTGCGGACCTCTGTCACGGATACAGGTCTGGGCCAAAGCTGCATAGCCTCGCTCTTCCTTGGGTCCACAAGAATACCGTCTCCTGTCACCACATGACCCAAGAAGTCAACACTATCAAGCCAAAATGCGCACTTTGAGAATTTAGCATACAGCTAGTGCTCTCTTAATGCCTGCAAAGCAATCCTCAAGTGCTGCTCATGCTCCTCACGACTCCTAGAGTAGACCAAAATGTCATCAATAAACACAATAATAAACTGGTCGATGAACGGCCTAAAAATCCGGTTCATCAGATCCATGAACTATAGGGGGTTGATGTTGCGCTGTGTTCGATTGGCTATAACAGGAAATCCCTGGCCAGGGTTGCTGAGATTTACTGGTAAGTGTTACCAGTAGTTTCTCGGATTGTTATAGACCTCATATCGACACGAATTATTGAGCTATTGGGGTCTGACGTTTACCATCCCTAGGCGAGATATGCGACATATCAGACGATCAGACCGGACTGTACGGTAGTGTTACGGGTCGGATTCACTGGAGTGTGAGCGGGCTTGCTCGTCGATCTTCAGATCGCTCAATATCCGGGTGGCCGTTATGTTTAGCAGACCGCTTGCGGCTTGTGGATGTTTGATATGATCATCATCTGCTGCCGGCGTATTGACGAGTCTTTAGAGTCCTACACAGAGGTTTCCTGGCTCAAGCGAAACGAAATAGGAGCGCATATGAGATATGTGCGGGACCGAGAATAATACCAGTATGTGATGTTGTATTCGATTCTCGCGATGTGACATTGATCGGTTATATGCGATATAGCCGGGTTATCGGATCAAGTGTTGATTCGATAAGTTGTTACTAATGATACCAGTCGGTTATGTGCGACATGACCGGATCGTTAAATCAAGTGTTGATTTAATGATTTAATGCATAATTATATATTTGATATATTACTTTGCATTAACTAGTATCGGTTCACTTTAAATGGATTTTCTCACTCGGGAGTGCGCATTGCATATGCGATATGATTTTGTGCACTTTATTGTATCATGTTTGATGATGCATGATTGCTAGGTTATGTGTAAAGAATTTAACCAAAGTTATTTAAATGGTTAAGGTTTTACTTATTCATTAATTAGTCTTTTTATTTTTGGAAAATAAGGAAAAGAATTGAGAGAAAAATGGTGGCTTATTTTGTTTGCACTTGAAGCTTCATGAAGCTTTTATGATGCAACCATTTTTGTCTCATCTCCTTAACCCTAACCATTCTTTAACCTTGGTCAATTCTCTACACTTAACTTGGGTTATGTTATGATAAGAATGGATTTATTCTTTTCTTTTTAATATTCTTATCATATCATTTCTTCTTCTTCTTCCTTCAACTCAAGAAGAAAAACCTAGACTACATCAATGGTGGATTGATGATACGAGTGAGAAATCCAAATCTAAAGTCTACCCACTTCCTATTTCTTCATCCTCTACCTCTTGCCAAGTAGTAGAGTGTGTTTCCTTCACAAGTTTTCACGACTTGATGAAGGTGGAGCTTGATTTAGCGATGCCTCGACGTAGATCATCTTCGGCATGGACATCGACGACCTAGCTTGCCCATTCTCCGACGAAGCTGACGCTAGAGCCCGGATTTGATTTGGACAGCGGAGACGACTTTGTTGCGGAGCTATGGAGGTGGAGCACCGGATCTACAAAGGTTGTATTTCCGATTTACCATTAGTTAATTGTTAACTAGTTTACTTTTCGCCTAGATTTCTAGCAAACGATCCGTAGTCGGGTCTCTCGGCACCTTAAAATTTTAATTTGGCATGATTGATGCCTTGTGAGACCTCTAGAGAGTGCCTAGGAACCCTACAGTGGTATCAGAGCCTAGCTAGAGCCTTAGGCGAAGTCTAGACGGAATTTGAAGTCCGAACGAACCCGAAACCCCGAATCAAACTTGCTCTCTGTCCAGATTTTAAAAATGTGGATTTTTCAAGATTAAAAATATCCAGAAAATCAAGCAGGGTTTATTATGAAATACTGTGCAAAACGGAGCCGTAACTCCGTCATGACGGCGCGGAACCATGGCCAAAGCCCACGTGGCGCGGCGGTTCCGCGGCGAGATTATAGATTTTTTGACTTTTCTTTGCACAGTAATTCCTATTTTCTGGAGTTGGATTTTCTGGGAATTTTTAATATTTATTCAAGAGTTGAATTTTCTGGGGCTGCTTTAGGGATTCGGTGTTTCGATCGGGGTATCAAATTTTGTCTGTGTGGCTTTCCGGATAATTTTTTAGAATATGTTAAAAAGTTCGACCGGATATAAATACCCAATTTTTTCCCTGTCGGGAAATTTCCAAGTGTTGGATTTTTCCGTAGTTTAACGACGTTCTAAGTAGTGCAAGTAACGCGATGGTCCCTCTAGAAGACAACAAACCTTAACTCGATTATATGACCGTCTTGAACTGCCCTTTGAACCTTCGGGTTTGGGGCAGTACGGCGTGCCACATGTGAGGCGTTGGCTTGACCCTTCTACGGCTGGACCGTTGGTACTGAGGCACGAACAGAATGTTGTTAGACTTATTTCATGTGTTGAGCTGTATCGGGAAAACTTGGGTGTTAGATTGTTCGATCGAAAAGTTTAACATTTTCTGTTTATCTGGAATGGGATACAATAATTGGAATTCACAATAGTTATGAGATAACTAAATGAATGTTATAAACATAGCAGTTTAGTCTCACTTGATCGGTTGCCACGGAATTTTGATGCGATCAAAAGTCCGTCGCAATCACGTAGCGTACGCGGATACTCGCCGGGTAAACTTAATAGACAGCCTCGCTCCATAGCCCCGACCAAGTGACTGTAGGAGAACCCCGTCGCCGAAAGCATCCGTTCGGGTGCTCGCGGTGGCGGTGTTCCGCCTTGGTGCACTTCGTTGACGGTATCGGGGGTGCGGCCGTCTACTGAAGTTTGCGACGGGCATTCGATCAGACTGTCGGGAATCCTGTTGAATTGCCCGACTCGATATTGAAAAGTGTTTTCGATAATGAGACTAAAATGCGGAGTTTATAATTGTTAGGCATGCGATGTCTATGCAGGTTGCGGATTCCAACTGTTGTAGTTTTACACTTTCTTTTCTGTGACCGTAAGTGTAATATGTGATATCGCCGGTTTCGTTGCTATATGTCAACGACAATTAGGATGCGCATATTTACTTACGTTGATGACATGTGATGTTATGTGTTGCTGGATATGTTATATTGGATCGTCGTGTTTGAATAGCCGGGTTTTTTTTATGTGAGATGAGTGTTTTTTATTTTCTTTCATGTAAAAACTTGTATTTAATATTCTTTTTTTTCGGGCGCTTCCAGGTTGCGAAAGTTGTCACCGTTTGTATATTATTTACTTTTCTGCACTAGGATAGACCCAAGGAGGGGAGCACAAGTAACCGGGTTCTGGGGTCCAGTGGGAGACCAACTCGAGGAGTTGAGTCCGGGTCTCCTAACTCCAGAATTGGTAGGGTTGCTTGCCGCTCTCGTAGGGGTCTAGGGGTGTGGGTTTGGCTATTCATCACGACCGTGGAATCTGTTGGAGATAGTGCCCTCAGAGTCAATTATTGGATCACAGGCACGTGATTGCAATGATTGTGGGAGGACCTGTCCCGGTAGGACAGTCTTACTCGAGATGATAGTATGCTATCTGGTTTACCTTTATCATCGTGTACTGCTTTAGGTGACATGACATGTCGCTATTGCACGTTGATAGAGCCCCTAGGATTCTTGCTTGACTACCGGCAGTATGAGGGCGATCATATACGTGGGAGCTGGTAGTCTATAAGCACATCCTTAAAAGGTCCCTAGTCGTGGGAGTTTCGAGATAGGGCATCGATACTCCAGAGTAGACTAGTGTATACAGTCGAGACCCCGACGAGGGGCGGTGGCCGGTCTCACAGGCCACTGGTGTCAGTTGGTTCACCTAAGATGTATACAGGTGCTCATTGGGTTATGAGTACACCGGACAGGACTCGCCGGGAACATGCTAGTTGGTCTTATACCTGACGTCAGATAGCAGTTCCCAGGTGACATGTGTACAGGTTAGTTCATCGACCTGGGGATCGTCATTTGTCTCGTGTGAGTTCCCACTGTACTTTGATTACTACCCTACCACGGCTCAAAGGAGTCGTGCAAACAGGTTTTAGTTGGGTACAGTCCCGAGCCACATGGAGGCAGTGAGCGGATCTTCGGGGGTTCGTCTCTCCCGGTATTGGGGGTGAGGTCGCGCTGTGTCTAGGAGAGCCATTACACGAAGTCCTTGGCCAAGGCAGGAGATTTACTGGTAGGTATTCCAGTAGTGTCTCAGGGTGTTCTGGGCTACACTCCGACACGACTTGTACCGCTTTTGGGGGTCTGACTTTTACCCACCCCCTAGGCCCGACATGCGATGCTCATAGACGAACGGACCGGACTGTACGGATATTGTCACTGACAGGCTCAGTAGGGTGTCAGGATGAGTTCACTCATCGACGTCCCTTTTAGTCAATAGCTGGTGGCCCGTTACGTATTGGCTTATACCTCTGACGTGCTAGTGGTTAAATCCACAGCCATAGTATTGACGAGTCTTTAGAGTCCACCACACTTTCAGTTACTCAAGCTTTCGGACGAAACGCTGTAGAGGTCGTATGGAGATATGGCAGGGTTCGACCAGATACGTGCGGTATTGCACGGATCGTGATCGGACGGTTTTTACTAGCCGGCTTTGGCTTAAGCCGGATCTTAGTATTTGATAGTGTAGATTTTGTCTCATTGCATTTGTATCCGGTCGGAATACAGATGCGGGTGTGTATGCACAGTATGGGGGTTTTCCTGTAATTTATTACGGGACCAGTTTTCTGGAGTTGCCAGTTTGCATTCCGTTCCGGCCGGTTTTCCTTTGTTCTTTCCCGGCCGGACTTTTCCGATGGAGGTGGTTATTTGCAAATTTGCAAATAACATTTGTGGAGGGATTTTCTTGCAAAAGGATTTATTATGAGAGCATCTTGTCTTTTGCACCATTCTTACATTTATTTTGACATGATAGAGTATGGGTTTTGATATGTTTTGTGTTGGGAATTGTTTTAGTGGTGGGGCCGGCCACTGTTTGGGTGGTGTGATGGGCCGGCCACTGTGGGAATGGAGTGGGTTATGGATTGTATAGTGGAATGAATAAAGATAAGGGAATGAAGGATTAATTTATTTTGTGAGTGTGCTGGAAGTTTCATGAGGGATTAATTTATATATATATAAATTCATTTGGTTGCATTGAGGGAATCAGTGAGTGCTTGATTCTTATTAATTTTCCAGTGGGCACAATTCATTCTGGGGCCGAGCTCATTGCTTGATGGATGCTCCATTTCATTTCCTTAGCAAGCTCCATTTTTCATCAAGTGTTCATGAAAAATCCTTGTGCAAAATTCCCTCCATCATGGCAACTATACTTAACCCCAAAGAGACAACTCTACACTACTTTCTACAGCAAATCTTGGACGCGTCGATTCGCCAGCTTCGCGCCCGAGTTGCCTCGGTATTGAGGTGGGAGCCCGTAAAAGCTACAGGCGATGTGGTGCCCTTTCCGACGAGGAGGAGACGGACGGAGATCCCGCGAGGAGATCGGAGTGGAGATGAAGACCGGAGGACTCGGATCAGTCGGTACATCTCTTCCCTATCTTGTTAGTTGCTTAGACTTGTTAATGGTTACGATCCGGAGTTTAGTGCGCGGTGGTGCCGGTTTGCAAAGTCCGCAAAAATTAAAGTTTATCACCGCTTCCGCATTCCGGCGTCGGATTGACGGCCGGGGCGCCGCCGTATACTTACAGTGGTATCAGAGCCTTGCCATTAACATAGTCTAGCTTTGTGTAATGTGTTTTTCAGTTCCGATCGATCGAAATGTTCAAAAACCCGTATTTTGTCACAACAGTTTTCTGTTGAAATTTTTTAGTCTCTAAAAATTTTTCAGGGTGTATAAAAGTACTGTACAGGGTGACATAAGGCTACTGGGAAAATACGAGACATTGATCTCTCAGGTCTACCGCGGAACCGCGGCCAAACCCCACTTGGGGCCGCGGTTCCGCCGCCGAAGAAGAGGATCAATGCTTTATCTTTTTACAGTCGGCTTCTGGGGTTATTTTATGGGTTTTAGAATGTTAATATTGGGCCCAGAATTTCTTTAACTGCTGCAGTGTTGTTTTGGGGCCCACTTGTTATAATTTGATCGGTCGGATATTTTAAACACATTTTTCACAGTATTTACATTATATCTGCGACCGTGAATGTCACTCGATCGGTAAATCCGGTCTAACTGCTATAGCCCGGTTAGACGGATTTGCGAACGTGATTTTCACGTTGATGTTCTATGTATTTGCTGTGTTGTTGCGGATCGGTCGTGGGGATAGCCTGGATGCAATGCTAGTACAGTGTTGTTGTATTATGTACATTTGATATTGCGGGGCGAGCGTCCGACATGTGGACTGCCGTCACTGCCTGTTTGTATTATTCTTTTGGGGCACGACCTGGATGCGGTCGATGTACCCGGTGTATGTATATTTTACTTTCTGTACTAGGGTTACCCCGCGGAGGGGTGCACGGATAGCCGGGTTCTAGAGGGCAACGGGCCCGCATCTCAGGGCTTTGAGACGGAGGGGGCTTCACTCCAGGATTGGCAGGCTATTCGCCGCACTCGTAGGGGGTATAGGATTTCATTGCACAGGCTATCCACACGACCAGGAGAACGTCGGGTTTCAGTAGTGGCTCTGTGAAACCCGGGGATCCCAGATATCTGTATTGTTCTGTGATGCTGTACATTTCTGTGATGTTACATTTTATTCACGCCTTGAGCGAAATACTATATATTGGTATATATATTAGTAGATGTTGTATATGTTTTTCATCCGCGCTAGTCCAGTCCCCGCTCTGCCGTTAGTTAGCTAACCTAACGGGTGATGACGGGACCCAGTGGCGAATGCGAATGGCATATACGTACGTCAGTATATTTTCGTTCTTTGTGGTGTGATCAATTGATGTGACTGCATTGATTCGGATCAATGCAAGTTAAACAAACCTAATCTGATGTTGTTGGAACATTTTTCAAAAAGCTGTTATTGCAAGGACGTTCACTTTTGTTTTGCATCGTGGTATTCATTTGGAATATCCTGCTCCTCAGTCGACGAGGCAAGGGCCGAGATCCCTTCACCGGGAGTGACCCCTTGGACAGAAGTTTGCGTCAGGGCATTAACTTCACTATAGCCGATTACTTTTGCTTTGCACAGTGATATTCGGTCATGAATATCCAGCACCCCATTCTACGGGGAAAGAGCCGAGATCCCTTCACCGGGAGTGACCTCTTTAGTAAAGGTTTTCGTCACTATATTTTCTAAAAAGCTATCCGTTCCTTCAACGATATCAAGTTCATTACGTTAAAGGTTTTCGCCAGAAACCATTCGTAGCCCTCCGTCGTTTCATATGGGTAGTCAATAGTATTCAAGCTGTGTTTGTTGGCCTTAGTCAAGGCACAGTGTTTGGTAGCTATTGGGTATTCATATGCTGCATAGATAGATGCGTTGGTTTGGGACAGTCGTATAGCCTTGTTGGCCTTAGTCAAGGGCTTGTACGGGTGGGTTCAAATCAACCTGGACAATGACGGGTAGAACTTGACATGTGACTTATGATTTGTTGGCCTTAGTCAAGGTCATAAGAGCATGGGGCAGAAATCACATCGGGAGTTTCAAAAGAACTGAAACTTGCCAGATATGCGCATACCTTCTGGAGTGTGATACCGTGAGCGGATTCCGTCACGTTATCATGCGATGAGAGTTGGATCCCGATTCCCACTGATGAGTTGGTTTACTCCTCGGGTGACCCCGACTAATTCTTCTTTCAGGTTTGGAGGAGAATTTGAGGTACAGTGGGAGGTTTCCAGATTAGATAAATCGGTAACCATTCTGATCTTGGTTAGAGTGCACGCTGAGTGTTTCTTTTCTCTCTCTCTCTGGTAGCGACCATTGACCCGACCCTAAGACTTTGACTCAGTGACCAAGTTGACCGAACCTTCTTAAACACTGGTTTTTGGATTGTCAGAGTTGCAGACCTCATTGCCACTCCTACTTTTACCCTTTTCTCCAGGACACCCCGTATTACTGCGAACGTCCACTTCCATTGGACAAAGCCATCGTATGGTTAGATATGAACTCGAAGGAATTCGAGGATGGTTTCCGGTTCTGGAGAAAACGAATAGGACTATTCAGTTGTCTTTTCCTTCTACCTTCTCTCAGCTTCCGAGTACTCCTTGGTTTAGGGGTAGTACACCTATTATGCAAATTGGATAGTCTTCTTTCAAACCATAGGCAGGTGCCGACTGGTAGGGAATGAAGAAAACTAATTAGCATAACGATGGTGTGCAGAAGGTATTAAGATTAAGACAAAGCAAGGGATTAGTAAAAGGGCAAAGTAAATTGCGACTGATATTCACGACCAAACCAAGTATTTCATTACCACTCCCACATCACCTTTGTATTTCTCCAGGACACTCCGTATCACTACGAAGATCCACAGTTATTTGGATATTCCATCGTATGGTTATATACGAACTCGAAAGGAACTTGTTCCACTTCGGGGATGGATTCTGGTCCAGGAGAAATAGGAATAAGGTTTATTCGGTTGTCTTTTATCCTCACCTTCTCTCGCATTGCGAGTGCTCCTAGGACTAGGACAGTACACCCATTATGCTTATTGGATAGTCTTCTTCCAAACCATAGGCTGGTGCCGAACGGTAGGGAAGGAAGAAAACCAATTGGCCTAAATGGGTGTGCAGAAGGTAATGACTAAAGACATATAAAGGGATTTGGAGAGGTGGCAAAGAAATATACGGTTACAATTGTGAATCTGGATAATGGAAGAGGCATTACTAGGAATACCAGGATACCCCATCGAAACATTTCAATGTTTCAGTTTCACTGTGTACTGTTAAGAGAAAACTGATTTCCCGATTAGATACTTACTCCAGGGTATGTATTTACCAGGTATGATTCTCACATCTGTATGGTTTTACAGATGATGAGTGGGAGTAAGTTATTGGGAATTGGGTGATCATCCTCATTATATCGGGATTCGTTGTAATCGGTGATATTTGAGGAGATCACCTGGGCTGTTTGCCAGTCGGCAAATATTTGGTTTT
Source organism: Agapanthus africanus (assembly GCA_030015575.1). Taxonomy (NCBI): domain Eukaryota; kingdom Viridiplantae; phylum Streptophyta; class Magnoliopsida; order Asparagales; family Amaryllidaceae; genus Agapanthus; species Agapanthus africanus. The sequence goes on along the minus strand of CM057346.1, from coordinate 341,815,619 downwards.
GAATATCCGCTGTTGTGCACCAATTTCAAATTGATATATCTGTACGTCTATTTTCATAGAGTGAGATATACCTTTTGATATTATGTCGATGACATTTACCTATATCAGTGGATGGTTAGGTAAGGAGCATTAAACAACGGTGTAATTCTTCTTAACCATAAGTACAGTTTTCAACCTACGACACACAGTGAAAGAATTGTTAGACTCGGCGGACTTATACAGAGTATTGTATATTGTCCAGTGTCCATTAGGACAGCGGGGTTGGTCCTCATACTATGTTCTGTTTACTTTTAACTTCTCTAATTCTTAGACATGTGTTTCGTAGAAACACAGGGTCTAAGTTTTGAGGAGTTATAGGTATTTGAATAGAGTAGAGAACCAGGTGTAGCAAGTATCGGGATTCTTCAAGGTGATCGAAGATGTAGATACTTGTGTATGGTATTCAGTTGATAGTAATGATTAAGAGAAATTGCTTCTCTTTCAGGTCACTCATAATTGGAAGCATTCCTAAGTTGAGTAACGCTGATCGGCCTTCTTCCATTTAGTTGACATGCACTGGAGATAGCTGCATGATTTGAATCTGGTTCAATTAAATCAGTGCCTCTGGTTCTATATTGGATATAGTACAGTTCATATCTTAACATTGTTAAGGTACGGGGAGTTGTCCGGCTTATGATTAAAACCAGACTCTGGATAACTCAAGGCACGTTTCTGTAATGGCTGTTTGTGGGTTGACCCAGGCTATGACGAGGGTTGATTTTCTACCATCTGGATGAACAATAGCGATATTGTTCTAGACTCGCCACAGTTTTATTAAAAATGGATTTTTTTCAGAAAACAGTATTGGGAGTATGGTAGAACTGGAAGCGATTCCAGAACCGCAAACGATTACTGAAGATTTGATAAGGAACCTAAAGATTCAATCTGTTTTGACATTCCATTGGCCACTCCGCAGATAAAGTGGGTAACTTCAGGCACCCGAGAGGTACTCCGGTAGCCTCAAGGACGGTGACAGGGAAGTTCTTGTTTACCCACACTTGCCATTGTTGTTGTTCCAGGCTGCGAGACCCGGCAGGAGGATGAGTATAGCGTCGTTCTAAACTTGCTTTAGAAGTGCACGTCTGTATGACTCTGCCAGAGGGTTGTCGTAGTCAGTGGGAGCAGCGGAAGCATTGGTGGACATCAGGCTTATGTCTATTTATAGACTAAAGTAGATATAGCGGAGTTAGATCATCTGTTTCTGATGTGACAGTCATAGTTTTGACGTCATCAGAATAGGGGATGGATCTGTTGAGAAGGTAATAGGAAGTGATATTCCTATACTACGATCGGTTATATTTTGGTCGTCACACAGTGGTTTCTCCACATGGGACTTGGACATTATATCAGACATACTGGTTACTAGATCTATGGTTTTAGATCTAGATTTGGGTGGTTTCCCAATCAGGGTACTTTGACAGCATTCTAAGAGTATTTAGAATGGACGACTCCTGGCATGGTAGTGTACCTGCAGGTAATGGAGTCACCCTCTCTAAAGGTGTCTTATAGACTAAAGTAGAGAGGGATGTGCATGATTGGCAGATCACTTGCTTAGGCAATTGAGTCAATCATGAGATGCCAAGTACCACACCAGATGTTGTTCTTGCACTAGATGCAATAAGTTGATATTGATCCAATCCTGGAGAAACAGACGGAAGCAGTTTTAGAACATAAGTAAATGTTCTAGGGATATGATAACGGCTGCCTCCTTTAGGAGACTGTCATCACTCCAGGCTTCCAAGGTGACATGGACGACAGGAGGTTGTCAGAGTTATAGTTTTCCCTCTGACAAGGGGCAGTACTTTGGACAGGTGATCCAAGGCAATACTGAGGGAGGCATGGCGCAGGATACTGATTAAGTTCAGTTGTCGATACAGTCTAAGAAGTTTGGATTTGGAGTTCATTTATGAGCTCGGTCCCATCAGACATCCAGACATTCTAAGACAGGTATTGCTCATTTCGGGAGATAGCTTTCTACGCGAACTTGAGATATAGAAAGACATAGAAAGAAACATCAGAGCGGATCCACTCGCTGAGGCTATTCCTCGAATGCAATAGTCTCGCAAACGAGCTTTGTGAGACTGACTAGTAGAGGAGTTTGGTGTTCGGTATCACACGGGCTGTGAGTATGCGACATCGCAATAATTAGCCTTGAGTGCAAGTGGGAGATTGTTGGAGATAGTGCCCTCAGAGTCAATTATTGGATCACAGGCACGTGATTGCAATGATTGTGGGAGGACCTGTCCCGGTAGGACAGTCTTACTCGAGATGATAGTATGCTATCTGGTTTACCTTTATCATCGTGTACTGCTTTAGGTGACATGACATGTCGCTATTGCACGTTGATAGAGCCCCTAGGATTCTTGCTTGACTACCGGCAGTATGAGGGCGATCATATACGTGGGAGCTGGTAGTCTATAAGCACATCCTTAAAAGGTCCCTAGTCGTGGGAGTTTCGAGATAGGGCATCGATACTCCAGAGTAGACTAGTGTATACAGTCGAGACCCCGACGAGGGGCGGTGGCCGGTCTCACAGGCCACTGGTGTCAGTTGGTTCACCTAAGATGTATACAGGTGCTCATTGGGTTATGAGTACACCGGACAGGACTCGCCGGGAACATGCTAGTTGGTCTTATACCTGACGTCAGATAGCAGTTCCCAGGTGACATGTGTACAGGTTAGTTCATCGACCTGGGGATCGTCATTTGTCTCGTGTGAGTTCCCACTGTACTTTGATTACTACCCTACCACGGCTCAAAGGAGTCGTGCAAACAGGTTTTAGTTGGGTACAGTCCCGATCCACATGGAGGCAGTGAGCGGATCTTCGGGGGTTCGTCTCTCCCGGTATTGGGGGTGAGGTCGCGCTGTGTCTAGGAGAGCCATTACACGAAGTCCTTGGCCAAGGCAGGAGATTTACTGGTAGGTATTCCAGTAGTGTCTCAGGGTGTTCTGGGCTACACTCCGACACGACTTGTACCGCTTTTGGGGGTCTGACTTTTACCCACCCCCTAGGCCCGACATGCGATGCTCATAGACGAACGGACCGGACTGTATGGATATTGTCACTGACAGGCTCAGTAGGGTGTCAGGATGAGTTCACTCATCGACGTCCCTTTTAGTCAATAGCTGGTGGCCCGTTACGTATTGGCTTATACCTCTGACGTGCTAGTGGTTAAATCCACAGCCATAGTATTGACGAGTCTTTAGAGTCCACCACACTTTCAGTTACTCAAGGTTTCGGGCGAAACGCTGTAGAGGCCGTATGGAGATATGGCAGGGTTCGATCAGATACGTGCGGTATTGCACGGATCGTGATCGGACGGTTTTTACTAGCCGGCTTTGGCTTAAGCCGGATCTTAGTATTTGATAGTGTAGATTTTGTCTCATTGCATTTGTATCCGGTCGGAATACAGATGCGGGTGTGTATGCACAGTATGGGGGTTTTCCTATAATTTATTACGGGACCAGTTTTCTGGAGTTGCCAGTTTTCATTCCGTTCCGGCCGGTTTTCCTTTGTTCTTTCCCGGCTGGACTTTTCCGATGGAGGTGGTTATTTGCAAATTTGCAAATAACATTTGTGGAGGGATTTTCTTGCAAAAGGATTTATTATGAGAGCATCTTGTCTTTTGCACCATTCTTACATTTATTTTGACATGATAGAGTATGGGTTTTGATATGTTTTGTGTTGGGAATTGTTTTAGTGGTGGGGCCGGCCACTGTTTGGGTGGTGTGATGGGCCGGCCACTGTGGGAATGGAGTGGGTTATGGATTGTATAGTGGAATGAATAAAGATAAGGGAATGAAGGATTAATTTATTTTGTGAGTGTGCTGGAAGTTTCATGAGGGATTAATTTATATATATATAAATTCATTTGGTTGCATTGAGGGAATCAGTGAGTGCTTGATTCTTATTAATTTTCCAGTGGGCACAATTCATTCTGGGGCCGAGCTCATTGCTTGATGGATGCTCCATTTCATTTCCTTAGCAAGCTCCATTTTTCATCAAGTATTCATGAAAAATCCTTGTGCAAAATTCCCTCCATCATGGCAACTATACTTAACCCCAAAGAGACAACTCTACACTACTTTCTACAGCAAATCTTGGACGCGTCGATTCGCCAGCTTCGCGCCCGAGTTGCCTCGGTATTGAGGTGGGAGCCCGTAAAAGCTACAGGCGATGTGGTGCCCTTTCCGACGAGGAGGAGACGGACGGAGATCCCGCGAGGAGATCGGAGTGGAGATGAAGACCGGAGGACTCGGATCAGTCGGTACATCTCTTCCCTATCTTGTTAGTTGCTTAGACTTGTTAATGGTTACGATCCGGAGTTTAGTGCGCGGTGGTGCCGGTTTGCAAAGTCCGCAAAAATTAAAGTTTATCACCGCTTCCGCATTCCGGCGTCGGATTGACGGCCGGGGCGCCGTCGTACACTTACAGAATCCGTGTTTTATACTGGCTCGTATTGAAAACACGGACGTCCTAGTATATCCAATATTTCATATGATTCTTCTGCTGCGATATCTGTGATGTGATCATGTGATGTTCTGTGATAGATACAGTATATAGTATATATGATATATTATATAGACGTTACTTATGTTTTACACCCGCGCTAGCCCTGCCCTGCTCTGCCGTTAGTTACCTAACCTAACGGTGCACGAGGGGACATCGAGGCGAATTAGGATGGCATAAGTGTACGTCGTATTTATCTGTGATGTTTAGGTACTTAAATGATGGGACTTCATTAATGAGATTAATGAAATAAAAGAAACCTAAGATGTTGTAGAATCGAATTTCAAAATAAAACAGGTAGCTACAGTTTTTGCTTTGCACAGAGGTATATGTGATATATCCTGCACCTTATTCGATAAGGAAAGGACCGAGATCCCTTCACCGGGAGTGACTCCTTTAGCAATAACTGGCTGATGCTACACACTCGGTTTGTCTTTTGATTGCTTTTAAGAGTTTTTGCTTTGCACAGTGATATATATGATATATCCCGCACCTCATTCGACGAGGAAAGGACCGACGATCCCTTCACCGGGAGTGACTCCTTTAGCAAAACTAGAAAAGCCTCAAAAGCACTCCATTTTTAAAATCATTTGATTCTACAACGATATCAAGTTCATTACGCAATAGGTATTCAGAAAAACCTGTCGTAGCCCTCCGTCATTTCAGATAAGTACTAGTTAGTATTCGTGCTGCGGTTGTTTGGCATGCGTCAAGGCGTATTATACGGTAGCTAACTAGTGCTTATCTGCTAGCATATGATGCGATTGGATTAGGGTATTCGTACGGCGTTGTTTGGCATGCGTCAAGGGTCGTGCGGGTGGGTTTAATTCAATCAAGAAATGTACGGGTTGAACTTGACTAGCAGACTATGGGTTGTTTGGCATGCGTCAAGGTCATAGCGAGCTAGGGGCAAAATATTATCGGGAATTTCAAGTGTTGAGATTTGCATTGAGATTGCATACCTTCTATGAGATAGTTGGATCCCGATACCCGCTGCGAGTAAGTGTTACTCCTGGGAGAGTTTTATACATTACAATTAGCCGATCAAGTAGGTGTCTAGAAAGGTGTTAACGAGGTTACGCCTCTGGGAAAACGAGGTTTACATTAATTAGGTTCGTGCGAAAGCACGGGGGACCTCCCTCAAAGTACCGACACTGGCCTGGCTGAAAGATTGGCGAACTTGTAGTGTGTAATTAATCCCGGCTAGTCTTTCCTTTTAGGGTTTGAAGGAAGATTTGATAAAAAGCAGTGGGAGCCATCCTGATTAGATAAAATAATAACCAATCTATTCTTGCAAGAGCGCACGCTGAGTGTTTTCTTCTCTCTCTCTCCTGGTAGCGACCATATCACGCCTTAATCAAGATAATAATACGGAATATTGACCGAACCCGCTTGTTATACTGAGCTGGGGAACGTTGGTCCCGCTCCAACTTATAATTGTTATAAGACAGAGCAGGAAATTGGGGAATACCAGATTTCCCGTGCCGCCCAAACGAAGAGAGTGCATGTTGATGCATCATCTTCGGGTGTGTTCATTACAAAGAACTGTTTCTCAGTATCCTTTACGTCCTGGGTATGTGATACCAGATCAGGATCTCAGATATGTAATCTGTTACATAGGGCTACAGATAGGTAGAGAACTGAGAACGGGTGATAAGTTTCATGAGACAGAAAACGGGGCAAGTGTTGCATCCAAGTCTGTCGGTCACTGTCACCCTGTATTACCAATACATTGATTCTGAACGAATGTTATTAGATACCGAACCTGGTATACCAAATCATATCACTCTCTTTGTTAGAAAAGAAAGGATATAATTTTGTATTGATGGATAATGTTTTGAACATTTCCTATATCAAAAGTTGATCGGTTCAGGCACGTTATCTAAAAGCGTTGATGTTCTAAATCAAACTACAGTTCTTAGTATACAGAACACACACAAGAGGAAGAGTTCAGAAATGAATGAATTCTTCTTGAGGTATTGTAGACTAGGTCATATCAATGCGACCCGACTGGCTAGAGTTACATATAGATGCATATTTAAATCAGTTTGAATTTACATCTTATGAAACTCGCCAGTCATGTCACAAAGATAAGATGACCATAGCTCCGTTTACTGGAAACAGAGAAAGAGTTAATGAACTCTTGGGATGATACATGTTGATGTATGTAGGTCTCCTGTCTACACATGCCAGGACTGGTTCTTTATACTTCATTACGTTCTCTGATGATCTCTTTAGATTCGGACATATGTTCTCGTTGAAACACAAGTCCGAACCTTTTGAGATATTCACAGAATATAAGTTAGAAGTAGAGAACCGATAAGGGTATAAGTATTATGTCCTTTGATGAGATCAAGGAGGAGAATACTTGAGCACGGAATTCCTGGACTGTTCTAAAGGAGAATGAGATTCTCTCTCAGCATTACTCCTCCGTATACACCATAGCACGATGGTATATCGGGGCGGAGCAGATACACCCTATTTGATATGGTGTGCTCTATGATGAGTACTGCTGAGTTACCTATTTTCTTTTGGAAGTTATGCACTTATGAAGCTGCATACCTATTGAATTGGGTTCCAATCAAATCAGTTGCCTACCATTTCATATGTGATATGGAAAGGGAAGAGCCCATGTCCTAAGCTAGTTAAGATTTGGGGTTGTCCGGCCTATGTTTAAAAGCAAAATCCGGACAAGCTCGAGGCAAGGTCTGTAATGTAGAACTGGAAATGTTCCAGCCATACAAACTGCAACTGATGATTTGATAGAACCAAAGGATTCAGTAGATTCCAACGAACCTCAGCCTCTCCGCCGATCTAGTAGGGTTCCTCACCCACCTGAGAGATACTTCTGTTTCTCTATGACAGTGGGAGCGAGGATTGCATCATGAGATGATGACCCAACTAGCTTCGAGCTGGCCATCAGGAGTGGGACTCTATAAGATGGCTGGATGCTTAGTGATCTGAGATGGAATCCTTATACACCAACAAAGTATGGACTTTGGTTGCTATATCTGAAGGGTTAAATCCCCATCAGGAGCAAGTATATCTTGAGAAGATTACTTGGTGTACATGGAAAAGTTGAGACTTTCAAAGCTAGACTTGTTAAAGGTTTTCGTCATCGACCAGGCGTGGATAATGATGAAACCTTTTCAGTACCTATGCTTTAAAGTCCATCCAGATCCTACTTGCCACGGCAACATACCATGACTACGATATCTGGTGGTTGGGTGTCTTGACTGCTTTTCTAAATGATGTTTTAGAAGAGTGCGTCTATAAGTACACAGCCAGAGGGCTTCGTAGACAGTGGGAGCAGCGGAAACGTGTGCAAGATACTTTATAGGATTAAAGCAGGCATCGCGGAGTTGGAACGTCTGTTTTGATGTATTAGTCAAAGAGTTTGACATCATCAAAATGGTGGATGAACCTTGTATAAACAAAAAGGTAGTAGGGAGTATGGTGGTGATCCTCGTAGAGTACGTGGATGACATACTCTTGATAGGGAAAGAGTTTCCTATGCTACGCTCGATCAATCTCCGCTTATCACAATGATTCTCCATATAGGATCAAAATGATACCTCCTAAATCCTGGGTTTTGGATCTATGAGATAGATCTAATTGGATATTAGGACTCTCACTAGTTGTAGTGAGACAGTATCAACCGATCCTGGGGAGAATCACTGGAAGGGTTCCAGGGTGATAAAGACGACTGAGTGTCGGTCACAGGCATTGTCTTTACCCTCAGTAAAGGGACGGTATGTTGGAAGAGTTCCAAGCTAGATACCGTGACATACTAGAAGATAAAGGCTGGATACATCGCTACTTAAGATGCTACCAAAGAGGCTGTTTGGGTGTATAATGGTTCATGAGATGAACTATGTTCCTTCCATTGTGTGACAATGGAGTTGTGTCTTTTGCCAAGGAACGCCGGTCCCATCAGTGATCCAGACATATTCTAAGGCAGTATCACTTGATCATGGAGATGGTTGATCTCCAGGGAGATCGAGGTTAGGAGAGTAGATTCAGAGGACGACACAGCGGATCCACTCACAAAGGCCTGTTCCCAGAGAGAGACTTTTATGGGATGGTTGAGTATGAGATACTACAACCACTGCTATCAGATGGCCCTAGTGCAAGTGGGAGATTGTTAGTTATATGTATACCCTCGAGGCCATTACTATACATAGGATGTATATTGTAGTGGATGCTGGGACATATATAGTGAGGACTTTCTTGCTCGACATGATAGTATGCTATCTGGTTGAACTTTACCTTAACGTGTACACTGATTGTCTCTCTATTACATGTTGGTAAAGCCCTTAGGATGTGTGCTTGACTACCTAGACTATGATGCGGATCATACTAGTGGGGACATGGTAGTCCATAAGTACATCCTTCAAAGTCCCTAGTCGTGGGTGTATCGAGACGGGGCATCGATATACCAGAGTAGACTAGCGTATACCTTCTCGACCCATACAGATGGGCGATGGATGATCCCATATCCATTGGTGTTTGACATCAGAGATGATATACGGGTGCTCAGTAGAGACTGGGTACACTGGACGGACTCGCCGAGAACTCCCAGATGGTATTATACCTCACGTCAGATGGCAGTTCTCTGGTGACACTGGTACAGAGTAGTCTGTTGACCCGAGATCGTCATAGAGTCTTGTGTGGTTCCCACTGTGCTTTGATTTCCATCTTACCACGTCCAAGAGGGCGTGCAAAACGGTGGTTTTTGGGTACAGTCCCGAGTCACATGGAGGCAATGAGCGATAGGAGGGGATTCGTCTCTCCCGGTATAGGGGGTTGATGTTGCGCTGTGTTCGATTGGCTATAACAGGAAATCCCTGGCCAGGGTTGCTGAGATTTACTGGTAAGTGTTACCATTAGTTTCTTGGATTGTTATAGACCTCATATCGACACGAATTATTGAGCTATTGGGGTCTGACGTTTAGCACCCCTAGGCGAGATATGCGACATATCAGACGATCAGACCGGACTGTACGGTAGTGTTACTGGTCGGATTCACTGGAGTGTGAGCGGGCTTGCTCGTCGATCTTCAGATCGCTCAATACCCGGGTGGCCGTTATGTTTAGCAGACCGCTTGCGGCTTGTGGATGTTTGATATGATCAACATCTGCTGCCGGCGTATTGACGAGTCTTTAGAGTCCTACACAGAGGTTTCCTGGCTCAAGCGAAACGAAATAGGAGCGCATATGAGATATGTGCGGGACCGAGAATAATACCAGTATGTGATACTGTATTCGATTCTCGCGATGTGACATTGATCGGTTATATGCGATATAGCCGGGTTATCGGATCAAGTGTTGATTCGATAAGTTGTTACTAATGATACCAGTCGGTTATGTGCGACATGACCGGATCGTTAAATCAAGTGTTGATTTAATGATTTAATGCATAATTATATATTTGATATATTACTTTGCATTAACTAGTATCGGTTCACTTTAAATGGATTTTCTCACTCGGGAGTGCGCATTGCATATGCGATATGATTTTGTGCACTTTATTGTATCATGTTTGATGATGCATGATTGCTAGGTTATGTGTAAAGAATTTAACCAAAGTTATTTAAATGGTTAAGGGTTTTACTTATTCATTAATTGGTCTTTTTATTTTTGGAAAATAAGGAAAAGAATTGAGAGAAAAATGGTGGCTTATTTTGTTTGCACTTGAAGCTTCATGAAGCTTTTATGATGCAACCATTTTTGTCTCATCTCCTTAACCCTAACCATTCTTTAACCTTGGTCAATTCTCTACACTTAACTTGGGTTATGTTATGATAAGAATGGATTTATTCTTTTCTTTTTAATATTCTTATCATATCATTTCTTCTTCTTCTTCCTTCAACTCAAGAAGAAAAACCTAGACTACATCAATGGTGGATTGATGATATGAGTGAGAAATCCAAATCTAAAGTCTACCCACTTCCTATTTCTTCATCCTCTACCTCTTGCCAAGTAGTAGAGTGTGTTTCCTTCACAAGTTTTCACGACTTGATGAAGGTGGAGCTTGATTTAGCGATGCCTCGACGTAGATCATCTTCGGCATGGACATCGACGACTTAGCTTGCCCATTCTCCGACGAAGCTGACGCTAGAGCCCGGATTTGATTTGGACAGCGGAGACGACTTCGTTGCGGAGCAATGGAGGTGGAGCACCAGATCTACAAAGGTTGTATTTCCGATTTACCATTAGTTAATTGTTAACTAGTTTACTTTTCGCCTAGATTTCTAGCAAACGATCCGTAATCGGGTCTCTCGGCACCTTAAAATTTTAATTTGGCATGGTTGATGCCTTGTGAGACCTCTAGAGAGTGCCTAGGAACCCTACATGAACACTGCTGGGGCATTGGTGAGTCCGAACGACATTACCAGAAACTCATAATGCCCGTAGCGTGTACGAAAAGCAGTCTTCGGAATGTCATCATTCCGAACCCGCAACTGATGATAACCCGAACGCAAATCAATCTTAGAAAAATGTTTCGCACCCTGGAGCTGATCAAACAAATCGATAATGCGAGGTAAAGGATACCTATTCCGCACCGTAACTCGGTTCAATTAACGATAATCAATGCACAGCCTTAAAGTTCCGTCCTTCTTCTTGACGAACAGAACAGGAGCTCCCCAAGGCGAAACACTCGGACGCACAAGTCCCCTATCAAGCAACTCTTGCAATTGACCCTAAAGCTCTCTAAGCTCCGCCAGAGCCATCTGATAAGGCGGTATAGATATAGGCCCCGTGCCGGGAATCAGACCAATGCAAAACTCAATATCGCGCTCTGGTGGCAAACCAGGTAACGCATCGGGAAAAACGTCGGGAAACTCTCGCACGATAGGAACCCGGTCCAAAGACTCCACTGTGGCCCCAGTATCATGAATGAAAGCCAAGAATCCCCGACATCCTCTCCTCAAAAGCCGAATAGCGCAAAGGGCGGAAATCAAAGTGTGAGGAGCGGCACCACGGTCCCCCTGCACAACAAGAACAGACCCACCGGGAAAACAAAACCTGACTGTCTTCTCACAGCAGTCCATAGACGCGTAGCACGTAGCTAATCAGTCCATGCCCAAGAGAACATCGAAGTCCAACATCTCAAGAAGGATCAAATCGACGGACAACTTTCTATCTCCTATCCGAACGGCACACGACCGAAACACGTGTCGCGCAATAAACGACTCGCCAACATGAGTTTGTTAGTGTATATGCCCTAGAGGCCATTATTTTATCATACTAGGTTGTATATTACTTAATGGAAGCTTGGGATATTCATAGATATATATACAGTCTTGCTAAAAATGGTAGTATGCTACTTGGTTTGTGTCTACTTTAATATGTGCAAAATGTTTCTTGTAACGTATCACTTATACATATTAGTAGAGCCCATAGGATCTTTGCTTGATTACCAGCGTTGTGATGGCAGTCACACTAGTGGGGGCTGGGTAGTCTATAAGCAACATCCTATACTTGTCCCTAGTCGTAGGATTATCGAGACAGGGCATCGATACTCCGGAGTAGACTAGTGTGTACGCTTCTCATCCCAGTTGGGGAGATGGTCTGTCCCACAGCCATCAGTACATCGTACTGGAGATAGTATACAGGTGCTCGTTGGGTTATGGGTACACCGGACAGGACTCGCAGGAGAACTGACTGGATGGTATTATACCTAACGTCAGATAGCAGTTCTCAGGTGACATGTGTGCAGGTAGTCTGTTGACTTAAGGTCGTCATTTGTCTCATGTGAGTTTCCACTGTGCTTTGATTACTACCCTACCACGGCTCAAAGCAGTCGTGCAAACAGGTTTTAGTTGGGTACAGTCCTGAGCCACATGGAGGCAGTGAGCGACTGTTAGGGATTCGTCTCTCCCGGTATAGGGAGTTGATATCGCACTGTGATTGGTTGGTCATTACCATAAGTCCCTGGCCAGGGCAGATGGAGAATTACTGGTGGACTGATCAGTAGATTCTCGAATGGTCTTTTGCAATACCAGCACGACTTGTACGGTTATTAGGGGTCTGATGTTCTCCACCTCCCTAGACCATACATGTGATAGTCTTAGACGAACAGACCGGACTGCACGGATATTGTCACGGACAGGCTCAGTAGGAGTTCGGATGGGTTTCCTCATCGGCCTTCTTATCGACATCTACCTGGGGACCTTTACGTACAGCTAGTGCCGCTTGCGGTCTTTGGTTAAACCCACTGCCAGCATAGTGTCGAGTCTTTAGAGTCCCACACAGAGAGTTTCCCTGCTCCAGGAGAAACGATATAGAGGTCGTATGGTTTTACGACAAGGGTTTGGACGCATTCGCGTTTAAATACACGTACGACGTTCGGACAGTTTTTACTAGCCGGATTTGGTTTAAGCCAGATTCTAGTATCGGGTTATTGGATTTATACAGTCTAAAAGTTTTTCCGTGTTTTCACGGATTGGAGGGGAGTTCTCGTAATTTTCCGGGAAGCTTCTAGAAGCATGGTGACTTGGGGGTTAAGGTGGCATAAGTATTTATTGTTTTAATGACTCATTTGTGTGATTCATCCTTAGAGTTAATGCTTTATTTATTGAACTAATGACTCACAAGATGAATCACTCATATGAATAAATGAAGCATGGTTGTTAAATTATTTATATTATTTATTTGATAAAAGATAATGCTTCATATATTCAAATGAGTTCATTATTTCTTCTCATTCTCATGCTCACCTTCTCTCTCCTCAAGCTCTCTTCTTGAAACCCTAATCCTACCACTCATGAGTTGAGATCAAGGATTAGATAGACTTATTAATCCACAACCATACTCTATATCACTTAGGTCACTTTGATTAGCAACTAAAGAAACCTAGTTATCTCAAGTTAGAGATCAAGCTTGGAGTAGGAGCTCTCGGGTGGATCGTCTTTGACTCGAGGAGGACGTTGAGGTGCCGACGTTCCAAGGAGCCTACAAGGAGTGGAGGACATCGATGAAGACCCGAAGGACAAGTAACGTGAGGTATAACTTCGATTCTGACTAGTTAAACCTCTCGTAGTATGCTAGTAACGGTTTAGATACGATTCATGCGCTCAAGTCCGTGTTACGAAGCTTTGATAATCACTTTTCATATATTCTTCCTCCCCGCAAGTTCGTGGGGTGCGTGACATGGACTTACAGTGGTATCAGAGCCAACTAAACCATTACTAGCTTGTTAGCAACTATTTAGAACTTCGATCGACGGAAAAGCACGAAAACGAAACCCTGGAACCCTGTCAGTTTCTGCTAATTTTAAACGTGTCGAAAAAAATATTTGATATGCCTTAAAATTCACAGCAGGGAAATATAAGAAAACTGGGAAAATACGAGCTCTCAACTCGGTTAGATGGCCGCGGATCCGCGGCAAAATAGTGCTTTTGGCCGCGGATCCGCCGCCGAGTCAACTCCGAGTTGACTCGGATTTGCGCAGTAATTCATATATTTTTGTGTTTTGTTTTCCAGTATATTCTGTTTCTACCCAGGTTACTTCTGTGCTGATTTGCTTTTGGGGTAGACACGGAAAAAAGTAGTCGATCGATGTTCTAAGTTATATGCTAATTGGGTTTTTATCTGTAATGTTTAATGTGTTCGTAAACCTCCCCTAACTGCTAGTATGTTGGTTGGCAGGGGGTTGCACATTTCTATAATGTTTACTGTTTGTGTATATAGACTTGATTGGAATGTTGTGATGATTAGCCGGGGTTTGAGATGTGTTTTATATTCATTCATTCGACGTAATATTCTTTTGCGGGGCACATCCAGGTTGCGGTTGTAGCCACCGTTGTATTATTTCTTTTTACTGTTTATTCTCCTAGGATAGACCCAAGGTAGGGTGCAAAAACTACCGGGTACTTCGAAGTGTTTAGTGGCCTACTCACGTTGTTGAGGGAGACCGCTTCACTTCGGGCACTTGGCAGGTAGTTTGTCGTACCCGTAGGGGTCTAGGGTGGGGTAATGGCTGTTCATCACAATTGTGTAATCCGTCTTTTATTGCAGGCTCAAAGCAAATGCGGATTGCTTGTATATCCAATAAAGTTCATCTGTGATCTGGAATGCCTATTATTGCATCTGACGAATGTACAATATCTATATATGATAGCTATTAGACGTCACTTATGTCACCTGCACTAACCCACCCCCCGCTCTGTCGTTAGTTAAGTAACCTAACGGGTGATGACGGGACCCCGTGGCGAATGCAGATGGCATAAGAGGACGTGGTATTCTCATTGTTTTCTGCAATGATAGGATAAATGATGGGACGCATTATTATAATGCAAAGAAAATAAACCAAAGTTCAATCGTTGGAACAAATTTAAAAGAAGCCACTCGGTTATTTTAAAAGAGCAGAATTTTTAATTGCGGAGCTTTAACCACTCCTTTTAAAAAGCTATCAGGTTCCTTCGATTATATCAAGTTCACTATGTTCACGGTTTCGCCAAAACCATTCGTAGCCTTCCGTCATTTCATTTGGGTATTCAGTAGTATTCAAGCTATGTATTTTGGCCAAAGTCAAGGCATAGTGTTTGGAAGCTGCTGGGTATTCATTTGTTGCATAGATAGATGAGTTGGTTTGGGACAGTCGTATTATCATTTGACCAAAGTCAGGGGTATATACGGATGGGTTCAAATTAACCTGGATAATGACGGGTAGAACTTGACATGTGACTTATGACATTTTGACCAAAGCCAAGGTCATAAGAGCATGGGGCAGAAATTTATATCGGGAATTTCTAAAGAAACTAAAATTTGCAGAGAGATGCATACCATTTTGGAGTTTGATGAATGTTGGTAGGATTCCTTCAACATTATCATACGATGATATTTTGGATCCCGGTCCTATTGTGAGTATATACTACTTATCAGGAGATTCGTCACTTAACGATCAATGCTATAAACCAAGTAGGTACCTAGAAAGGTGTCAGCGGGGCTACGCCCCCATAGAAAAGAGGTTCTTTAATTAAGGAACTTCGCGAAAGCGTTGGAAAACCTCCCTCGAAGTATCGACACTGGCCTTGCTGAACGGTTAAGCAAGTATTGTACGGTGAGAATAGTCCTGGCTAGTTCTTCCTTTTTGGTTTGAGGAGGGATTCGAGAAACAGTAGGAGCCATCCTGTTTAGATAAATTAAAAATCACTCTAAACTTGCAAGAGCATCATACTAAAAGTGTTTTCTTCTCTCTCTCTTAATTGCAGCGACCTTGTGACCACGACTAGGTTACATCTAGATAACAAATTGACTGAATCTGACTTATATGACTGGCAAAGGTCTGTCCAGATGTCCATTGCCTATGACAAGCTGGACCACCCTATTACTACTCAAGATCCCGCCGTACCAGGTCCAGTTTCCACTGTCGCGGATATGGATATCCGTCAGACAAGGCAAAAGGATAAAACGAAAGCCAAGTGCGTCGTGTTAGCTTCAGTTGATGGTATATACCAGAAGCAGCACGAGAAGATGGACTCAGTTTCCATCTTTCTCCATGACAAAGATTTATATGGAGAGCAATCTCATATCGCAAGATATGAGATCTCGACCGAATTAATTCAAGCGAGGTTGGCCGTCGGGTCATCTGTAGGGGACAACGTCCTTACAATGACTAGTTATATTGATGAGCTCCAGGACCTAGAGACCACGCTGGGAAACGGGTCAGCTACTGACTTGATTCTACAGTCTCTACCTTCTACCCTGACGGAAACCAGGGAAGTAGAAGGAAAGAGAAGGGCAAATGTTTCGGGACTGAATGTAGTAAAAGAGGGACATTCCTATTGTTATGGGATTGAACATTGGCAGAAGGATTGCAGGGCTTTGGAAGCCAGTAGCCAGGATACGAAACATGTTGTGGCTTCGGCCTCAAGTGTGTTTGTAATTGAGAACTGTTTGTCAATTAACTCTACCTCCTGGGTACTAGATACCGGAGCAGGATCTCATATCTATAATTCATTACATGCTTTGAGAAACCGTAGAGTTATAAAGGTAGGTGATTTGTCTCTCAGAGTTGCAAACGGAATGAGCGTGGACACTGAATCCGTGAAAGAATATCGCCTAGGTTTGACAAGTGGGCAGATATTGATTCTACGTAACTGTCTGTATGTACCTAGTATGACTTGTAATATCATATCAGTGTCCTCACTTTCGAGAGAGGGATATGATTTTACATTCGTAAGCGATGTAGTTAACATCCACCTAAATCAAGTTTTGATTGGGTCCGGTACATTAGATAACGGCATATACGTATTGAGTCAAGCTCAGGTTTTCAATGTCCAAAACACACTTAAAAGAAAGTCTCCGGAATTAAATCAGGCTTTCTTATGGCATTGTAGACTAGGTCACATCAATGAGAGAAGGTTGACTAAGTTACATAGAGAAGGATATTTGAATCCGTTCGAATATCAATCTTATGCTACTTGTGAATCTTGTCTCATAGGAAAGATGACAAAGACTCCGTTTACTGGACACGGAGTAAGAACAAGCGAGCTCTTGGGACTCATACACAGTGACGTGTGCGGTCCAATTTCTATACATGCGAGAGGTGGTTATTCATACTTCATTACTTTTACGGATGGTTTCTCTACGTATGGATATGTCTTCTTAATGAAGCATAAATCCAAGGCTTTTGAGAAATTCCAAGAATATAAGAATGAAGTGGAAAAACAAACAGGCAAGAGTATAAAGACACTGAGATCTGGTCGAGGTGGTGAATACTTGAGTGCCGAGTTCCTGGATTACCTAAAAGAGAATGAAATTCTCTCTCAGCTTACTCCTCCATACACCCCACAACATAACGGTGTATCGGAGAGACGGAACCGAACCCTATTGGATATGGTACGTTCCATGATGAGTAACGTTGAGTTGCCGTGATCATTCTGGGGATATGCACTAGAATCAGCTGCATACCTTTTGAACCGAGTTCCAACTAAGACTGTGCCTACCTCACCATATCAGATGTGGTGTGGGAAGAAACCCCATCTTCAGCATCTGAAGATATGGGGATGTCCAGCTTTTGTTAAAAAGCAGCATGCGGACAAGCTCGAGCCACGATCAGTACAGTGTAAGTTTGTGGGATATCCAAAGAACTCCAAGGGATATTATTTCTATTACGCAGAGGAACAAAAGCTTTTTGTTTCTCGTAATGCCTATTTTCTAGAACATCAGTTTTTAGAAAAGGAAATAAGTGGGAGCGAAATAGAACTGGAAGAAATTCCAGAACCACAAACTACAACTGAAAGTTTGGTAGAAACAGAAGTTTCAGAAGAAAGGGACATACCAGCGCCTATCCGCAGAAGTAGTAGATAGTCTCATCCGTCCGAGAGATACTACGGTTTTCTCATAGATGGGGATCGAGAAGATTGCATCATTGATAATGATGACCCTACTAGCTTCCAGCAAGCCATTCAGAGCGGTGACTCAGTAAAATGGCTGGATGCAATGCGGACCGAAATGGAGTCCATGTATACTAACAAAGTATGGACTTTGGACATTGCTCCAGATGGGGTAAAACCCGTAGGATGCAAATGGATCTTTAGAAAGAAGATTGGTGTAGATGGACAGGTTGAAACCTATAAAGCTAGACTTGTTGCAAAGGGTTTCCGTCAAAGACCTGGTTTGGACTATGACGAAACCTTTTCTCCAGTGGCTATGCTCAAATCCATTCGGATCCTTCTTGCTATTGCTGCATTCCACGATTATGAGATCTGGCAGATGGACGTAAAGACGGCCTTTCTAAATGGTAATTTGGAGGAGTGCGTCTATATGGATCAGCCAGAGGGATTCATTCAGAGTGGGAGCAGCGGTAAAGTATGCAAGCTGCTTAAGTCCATTTATGGACTAAAGCAGGCATCGCGGAGTTGGAACATCTGTTTTGATGATGCTGTCAAAGAATTTGACTTTATCAAAAATCCAGATGAACCATGCATATACAGAAAGATTGTAGGGAGAGCTGTAGTATTTCTCGTATTATACGTGGATGACATTCTCTTAATAGGAAATGATATTCCTATGTTACAGTCAGTCAAAAGATTCTTGTCACAAAAATTCTCCATGAAGGACCTGGGTGATGCCACCTACATTCTGGGGATCCAGATCTATCGTGATAGATCAAAAAGGATGTTGGGACTTTCGCAGTCCAGGTACATAGATACCATATTGAAAAGATTCAGTATGGAAGATTCTAAGTACGGTAACCTACCGGCTTGTCACGAAATCACCCTCTCCAAAGAGATGTCTCCCAAGACTGATTTGGAAACGGATTGTATGTCGATTATACCCTACGCTTCTGCGGTAGGCTCTATAATGTATGCGATGTTATGTACCAGACCAAATGTAGCATATGCATTAAGCGTAGTAAGCCGGTATCAAGCAAACCCAGGGGAGAAGCACTGGATAGCAGTAAAGAACATTCTCAAGTACCTGAGGAGGACTAAGGAGATGTTCTTGGTGTATGGCGGAAAAGACGTCCAGATAGAGGCCTTTGCCGACTCCGGCTTCCAGAGTGACAAGGATGACTCCAAATCCATATCGGGTTATGACTTTACCCTCAATGGAGGGGCGGTCTGTTGGAAGAGTTCCAAGCAGGAGACCGTTGCTGACTCAACAATGGAAGCGGAGTACATAGCTACTTGCGATGCCGCAAAAGAAGCTGTCTGGATGAAGAAGTTCGTCACAGAACTTCATGTGGTTCCTACCATTGTTGATCCAATACCTCTGTATTGTGACAATAACGGCGCTATAACTTTAGCGAAGGAACCCAGGTCCCATCAGAAGTCCAGACACATCTTAAGGCGGTATCACCTGATCAGGGAGATCGTCGATCGCCGGGAGATCGAGGTGAAAAGAGTAGAGACAGAGAATAACATTGGTGATCCATTCACAAAGGCCATTCCTCAGACGCAGTTCGAGAGGCTATTCGAGATGATAGGTCTGTGATATGCCAGCTCATGGCCCTAGTGCAAGTGGGAGATTGTTAGTGTATATGCCCTAGAGGCCATTATTGTATCATATTAGGTTGTATATTACTTAATGGAAGCTTGGGATATTCACAGATATATATACAGTCTTGCTAAAAATGGTAGTATGCTACTTGGTTTGTGTCTACTTTAATATGTGCATATGTTTCTTGTAACGTATCACTTATACATATTAGTAGAGCCCATAGGATCTTTGCTTGATTACCAGCGTTGTGATGGGAGTCACACTAGTGGGGGCTGGGTAGTCTATAAGCAACATCCTATACTTGTCCCTAGTCGTAGGATTATCGAGACAGGGCATCGATACTCCGGAGTAGACTAGTGTGTACACTTCTCATCCCGGTTGGGGAGATGGTCTGTCCCACAGCCATCAGTACATCGTACTGAAGATAGTATACAGGTGCTCGTTGGGTTACGGGTACACCGGACCGGACTCGCAGGAGAACTGACTGGATGGTATTATACCTAACGTCAGATAGCAGTTCTCAGGTAACATGTGTGCAGGTAGTCTGTTAACTTAAGGTCGTCATTTGTCTTATGTGGGTTCCCACTGTGCTTTGATTACTACCCTAACACGGCTCAAAGGAGTCGTGCAAACAGGTTTTAGTTGGGTACAGTCCCGAGCCACATGGAGGCAGTGAGCGACTGTTAGGGATTCGTCTCTCCCGGTATAGGGAGTTGATATCGCACTGTGATTGGTTGGTCATTACCATAAGTTCCTGGCCAGGGCTGATGGAGAATTACCGGTGGACTGATCAGTAGATTCTCGAATGGTCTTGAGCCATACCTGCACGACTTGTACGGCTATTAGGGGTCTGACGTTCTCTACCTCCCTAGACCATACATGCGATAGTCTTAGACGAACAGACCGGACTACACGGATATTGTCACGGACAGGCTCAGTAGGAGTTCGGATGGGTTTCCTCATCGGCCTTCTTATCGACATCTACCAAGGGACCGTTACGTATAGCTAGTGCCGCTTGCGGTCTGTGGTTAAACCCACTGCCAGCATAGTGTCGAGTCTTTAGAGTCCCACACAGAGAGTTTCCCTTCTCCAGGAGAAACGATATAGAGGTCGTATGGTTTTACAACAAGGGTTCGGACGCATACGCGTTTAAACGCACGTACGACGTTCGGACAGTTTTTACTAGCCGGCTTTGGTTTAAGCCAGATTCTAGTATCGGGTTATTGGATTTATACAGTCTAAAAGTTTTTCCGTGTTTTTATGGATTGGAGGGGCGTTCTCGTAATTTTCCGGGAAGGTTCGAGAAGCATGGTGACTTGGGGGTTAAGGTGGCATAAGTATTTATTGTTTTAATGACTCATTTGTGTGATTCATCCTTAAAGTTAATGCTTCATTTATTGAACTAATGACTCACAAGATGAATCACTCATATGAATAAATGAAGCATGGTTGTTAAATTATTTATATTATTTATTTGATAAAAGATAATGCTTCATATATTCAAATGAGTTCATTATTTCTTCTCATTCTCATGCTCACCTTCTCTCTCCTCAAGCTCTCTTCTTGAAACCCTAATCCTACCACTCATGAGTTGAGATCAAGGATTAGATAGACTTATTAATCCACAACCATACTCTATATCACCAAGGTCACTTTGATTAGCAACTAAAGAAACCTAGTTATCTCACGTTAGAGATCAAGCTTGGAGTAGGAGCTCTTGGGTGGATCGTCTTTGACTCGGGGAGGACGTTGAGGTGCCGACGTTCCAAGGAGCCTACAAGGAGTGGTGATTGAAAGATTTTTGTGATGTGTCGGTTTGAGAAAATAGAATATAGAAATCACAACCAAAAATTATTTGACCGCAATCAATAACGGTGTCGGATGTAGCGCGTTAGTAAGTGCGGATCATCCACAGGGAAAGTGTAATCGTTCGTGCTTTGAATTAGATGAGTCGAAACTTTAAGGAAAGAAAAGAAAACAATTCATGATTTGTAATTGCTATTCAAGAAAGAGAAAATATCTAGATCTAAGAAAGCATTAAAATCAAGAAGTGGTAATTTGGGATGATTTCCAATCCAAATATCAAGAATCGAAATGAGGCTCGTAGGAATCGATCGGATCTATAGATGTGATGAGATCTAAAGATTTCATATTCTTATCCTTTAACGAATTGATACTAGATCGATGATGATTCATCGAGTTTAAGGATCTTGCGAAGAAGCTAGGGTTTCCTCGTCTTATCCTTTATCCTTTCGATAAATCTCATTCACAAACTAGCTTCGAGTAAATCTAATGATCGATCGTTGATCTCTAGTTTCGAGCGAACACAATCAAGAAAGTATCGTCTCGAAACTAGGTCATCGATCATTCGATTTACAAACGTTATAAGATTTAAGAATTATAAAAAGATCTAAATCATCATCATTCTATTGATCGTCTCGACTCCTTTACGAGCGGAGTTTTACTTAAACATCACAACAAGAATCACAATCACAAACAGAGATCGAATCATGGTGCAAGAATTTAAAGAAAGCAAGATTAAAGAATTTCACCTTTTATTTATATCAACAATTTTGTTACAATCGCTCAAGAACTACAAGAGGAAGAACTCGATCGTCGATTTGGCTTCGCTCGTCTCCGTGAGTCGCGGATCGGCTTGGATCACTTGCCCGATTGAAGATCGGCTCGGATCATAAAAGGTTGAAAGCTTCTCACTTGATTTGGTACTCGGGATCTTGAATTTGGAGTGGAATTAGGGTTAGGGTTTTGCACAAGTCTTGTCACTAGACTTGTGGAAGAAGATGAAGAAAGTGGTAAAGATTAAGGAACTAATGAAGAACTAAAGAGCTAATCAAGATTGAACCACTCAAGATTCGCCCTTAACCCTAGGTCTAGGCTTCTATTTATAGACTTCCCTAAACCCTAGATCTAGGATTAGAATTTGAATTTCCCTCCAAAAGTTAGTTAGAAGAGATTTGAATTTCCCTCCAAAAGTTTGTTGAGGAGAAGCTTCTAGATGTGATTAGTTAGGAGCTTAATTAGGATTAGCTTAATGATCTTTCCTGATCTGGCAGAAGACTCTGGAGAATTTTGGAATTTGACGTGTCAAAATGAGGTGTACCCACAGAGATAGGAATTATGCCCTGAAAATGGAATGATGATCTGATCAAACCGCCGCGGAACCGCGGCTCAAGCCGGCTCCCGCCGCGGTTCCGCGGCGCTTTTGGGGCCTTATGGCTTGTAACTTCTTCTGGTGCTTTGGGATGACAATTGGGCCTTCTTTTGATATGTTGAGTGTAATTCCTTCTGGATTGCTACCAGATCTCAGGTCTTTGAGTTGGCGTAATGTTTGATCAACAAAATGACAATTTTGGCTTGTCTCCTGGATTTTCCTGCACAAATCTCGAAACAAGTGTTGCGCAATATAGGGATGATGCGATGCCATAAAATACAGTCAATTTCCCTTAAAGTGCCGGTTTTAAAGTATAACACATGCAATCTGATATTTTACGACTGATTTTCTAACATGTGAAATATGAATACTGAACACTTCTAAATGAGTGCAAATGATAGGGAAATTGCCGGTTAAACGATGCAGTATTTTCGACTGATCAAATTCCCCCAAACTTATTTTCGATCGTCTCGAGCGAATTGTTTTATTTAAAAGAGAAGGAGAAAATAAAGAAAGAGAAAAACTAACTAGCACACTTTCGTAGGCAACACGATTGCATTGAGCACGTGCAACAAGCCTTTAAACCTCTAGGTGTCCCTAGTAGGAGGAGTGTTGTCTCCTGAGGGTTTTCAGCGGATTGCACCCACAAAATCCAATAATAAAAGGAAGATCATGAATATTACATTTAAAGAAAAGAATCGTAAAAGAAAAGCCTTGAAAATTAGGATTTCCCACTAAGCTAGCTTTTCGGTTGTCATTAGCCCTATCTTAATGGTCATGAAAAGATGTCAGAAATCACGTCCTCCCTCAATAAAACATCGTCTTATTCTTCATTCCTATCTTTCTTCCAAATATCGATCATATCACCCTCTGTGTGTGTAAAGGACATCCCTACACCCGGAGAATTCAATTCAAGCTATCATACTCTTGCCCATCAGCCTCAGTACTTTTTAATTAATGAATATATAGATGAATTTGCTCACACACTTTCATGCGACCGTTAATACTTCTTGAGGTACTAACCGACCGATTACTCATGTGCTTGCTTATTTAGTGTATTTTCCTCGTCTTGCACCACCTCAGGCATAGCAGTGACTCCCAGACCAGTTGGCCTTAGAGCACTAGGTGAAGAGGCACCCTCGCTATAAATTTTTTTATTGCCCTCGGCGATAACAAAACCAGTGTCCATTTTTCTCACCACTTTATATAATTTTTTTATTCACTTTTTTTTTCTTCATACATCGGCTTTAAGACAAGAGCATTTCAAGGTATCCTCTACTATCCCGGGCTTCAAGACGTGTGTAAGTGCGAATAGCAGGGTATCAACGTTCAAAATGTTTGGCTTCCAGAATAGGAACTATTTTTCAGACTTATTTTTATCCTAAGATTAGTGACTTCCTTCATCTTACTAACCCTTGGGACAACGGCTCATAACTACTTATTACTAGTTCATATAAGAAAACTTCTAATTTTCTTGGTTTTCTTAAATTTTTTCTAATCTCATGGATGTAATTTTTCACTATCTAAACTTTTATTATTTTATTTATGTACAAAAAATGTTTTTATATTTTTGAATTTTTTTAAAAATTTGTATAAGTTTTTGAAAATGTTTTGTGCTTATGCAAATGATATGCTAATGATGCGAAAATAAGCACAAACCTCCCTCAAACTTGTTTTCAACAGTGTCCTCACTGCGGCCTTCAGCTAAATCTCGAAAAAACCTGTAAGCTTGGGAGGAATTTATTAGTGGGGGTAAAATATTTAAGTGAAGAACCTCCCCCAAACATATTTTTGGCTCAAAAGTTCGTAAAAATTTTCTTTTCAAGAGCCAGAAAATACCCCCCCCCCAAACTTAAGCAATATTAATCTTTGAAAATCACATGAGGGGGTCAAAAAATCATTGGTCGATGCCAAGCTTTGCAAATACCGAATGTCAACACCAACCATTCAAAATTTTTATCAATGCAGTGCTCTGGTTGGTGGAAGAAAAAGTGGGGAAAGGTTAAGTGGTGGAATAGAAAGTGTGTGCGTCTCATTTTAGAGAGACGATGCAGTGATTGTGATGGATTACTCGCATTCTTTTTACAATTCAGAAGAAGGGGTGGAGGTTCAATTTCAGTGATTGGATGTGGATTCATCTCAACACCCGTGTCATTCAAAAATGCGAGTTCATCGGCGAAGATTTCCTCAAAAGTTCCATCAATACCATGATGAATAATGTCATCACAATGTGCGGGGTGATCTTCAGACTCTAAAAGCAGTTCATAATCCGTGTTAATTGTTGACCCGGACATCTCGGTGGAAGAGTCCATATGTGTATGATACATAGTTGGATCAAACAATAACATATGAAAAGAGTCTAGATCGGTATCAGGAGGATCATCAAATTCGCTGCTGTCGACATCCATTAAGTCGACAGAACAGACCTGAACAGTAGGTTCGGAGGGTACACTTCCCAACTTGTAAATGTTCAGTTCTATTGACCTACTCCCAAAAGATAGGGTCATAGAACCATTACGACAATTGATGATAGCGTTGGAAGTGGCCAAAAAGGGGCGACCTAAAATCACCGGAATTTGATTCCGTGGGTTCGCTACAGGCTGTGTATCAATTACAATAAAGTCCACAGGGAATATAAATTCCCCGATTTTTATTAACACATCCTCCAATTCACCCCTAGGTTTGGTGATTGATCGGTCAACCATCTGGAGAGTGCAATGGGTTGGCTTCAACTCTCCGATCCCTAACTGCTCATAGACTGAGAATGGAAGCAAGTTAACACTAGCGCCAAGGTCTAGTAGAGCACGGTTGATGTGTTTTTCCCCAATAGAAATAGAAATCGTAGGATATCCAGGATCCTTATGTTTCGTCGGTAATTGCTGGGGGAAAGCTGTGTCTACCGTCTTTGCCATGAATATCTTCTTGGGCACTTGAGTCTTCCTCTTCCTAGTGCACAAGTTCTTAAGAGTTTTCGCATAGGACGGAACTTGTTGTATGGCATCTAGGAGAGAGATGTTGGTGTTAACTTGCTTAAAAATGTTCATAATCTTCTCCATATGTGAACTCGATGTGTTAGCCCTTAACCGATTAGGATAAGGTGCTTTAGCAATAAGCTCAGCGTCCAACACTGGAGAAGGAAGAGGGGGTATACGAGATCCCAAAAGAGGAGTGGGGATCGTCTGTGGAGAGCTAGAAGAGATGGGCTGAGGTGGCGAGCCTTATGGGAAACGAAGAAAAGGCTCGCGAGAAGGTGGTGGGGTAGAAGAACTGGGGTCAGAATTAGAAGTGTGTGTGTGAGGAAAGGTCTCAGCCGGGGTGTTATTGATTGATTTATCAGTATCATCAAACTCTTCCTCAACGTGAGTGTGAGGCATTCTTCCAGATCTCAACGTGGTTGCATTCACAAGATGTGAATAGCCAGGATTGGGTAAAGATTGAGCTGGAAGTTTCTCTTTCTCTCTTTCACTCATTTCGGCTTTTAGTTGTGCAATTTGTGCTTCCATCGATTTGATATTCTCATTTTGAGAGACAATGATCTTCATCACATTCTCGATGGAAGATTGCAAACTTGCCGTCCCTTCGATGGATTGTTTCATGAAAGTGTCCAAGGTTTGTGCTAATGCAGAGGTATTATCAGTACTGGTCAATTACAAAGAGTTTTCATATGGTGCAAAAGTGTTGGCCGGATTTTGGAAGTTTTGTGATTGGAAGGGGTGCTGACTCAATTGAAGTGGTGGCTGCTATTGTGGTGGAGGGACCCTTTGGAAATGATACATGTTTGGAACCGTGTTTTGAGATTGGGATTGGTTCCAAGCAAAGTTAGGGTGATTCCTCCAACCCTGATCATATGTGGAGGAAGATGAATCGTTTCTAGGTCTTTGAAATGCGGCATTGGTATGCTCATGACCTTGAAACGGACATTCTTCCGTCAAGTGAGACGGATCAGAACAACAGCCACATACAGTTTTGGAGAGTGACATTTGATTTAGGGTGGCGGCTAAAAATTTGTTTTCCATAGTCTCGAGTTTCTTGTGTATAGCTGCAATGTCAGCTCTAACTCCTATGGAAATATCATTGCCATCCCTAGACGATTGACTCATACCCTCCCACTGTAAAGATTTTTCAGCGAAATCTTCTAGGAATTCCCAGGCTTCCCCATCATTCTTAGTCATAAAGTTGCCTTGACATATGGATTCAATGGTCTGTCTTGTGTAAGGAGTAATGCCCTCATAAATGATTCGGCACAATTCCCATCTCTGGATGCCGTGATGAGGACATTGGACTAACAGATCCTTGAAACGTTCAAGACATTTTGAAAATGTTTCATTTGGAAGCTGGGTGAATTGATAGATTTCGCTACGGACTCGAGCTGTCTTTTGGTTTGGGTAGAATTTCTTAAGAAATGCTTTGACGAATTCGTCCCAATTTGAAATGGAATGTGCGGTAGTGTTATATAGCCACTTCTCGGCTATATCACACAAAGTGAATGGGAGAAGACGAAGACGTAAAGCATCCACAGAAAGCTGTGAAGTACCCATCATTGCGCATGCATTTTCAAATTTCGTGATAAACACGTATGCGTCTTCAGACTCGAGACCGTGAAACTTTGGTAGAAGGTTGATGTATTGGGGTTTAATCTGAAAATTCTCCCCGTTGGCTGGTGGAATGGAGAGACAGGTGGAAAGGGGAGCTCGTGTGGGATAACACCTCTCTTGGAGAGAGATGCGAGGTGGATTCTGTGCACCAACGTACGACGGTAGGGTAGTGGAAAAGAAGTTCGATGGAGACGGATCCATCGATGTGGGTGTGGTGGTGGATAAAGAAAGGTAAGTGTAGAAATACCGACTTTTGGGTCGATCGGGGAACGCGGACTAAACAGGCACTAGAATCCTGTTGTCCAGCCTATCTTGCACTAAAAGGGTTAGTACAAGTGGCATCATGAATTTATAATTAGGGGAATGAATGAATGCCGTGTTTGCTTTGAAAATTGGACGGATTTTTGAAAAAAATGATGCAACACAACAAATGCACACACAAAGCCCTAGAATCTAGTGGTCACCTAGGTCAGGCTCTAGACCGCTCCTAACTGCCAAAAGACAAGTCGCAGGATAGAATCCTCCACTGCCTCTTTGTCCCCCTGTGGCCAGGTAAGTGCCAGGTAAGTGGGAAGGTAATCCATTACGTAAGTAGTGGGCCTAATTAATAACCAATAGCCTTCGACACACTTGCCTTAGACACCACAAGAAAACGCGGATAAGCAATGAATTACCCACGGCCTTCTTCTGTCCTAAGTGAGCGTGACGGTCCTTAGAGTCATCTCTAGATTTTTTTTAATTAATGAGGGTAAATGCGGATGCAAGTTTATGATTTTTGGGGCTTAGGAAGGGTAATGAACTCCCTACCTAATCTGGATTTGGTCGTGCCCCTTAATGTCCGTATTAATTATGCAAACAACCACAAAAAATCAAAACAAGCACAATTTAATTTTGCTTTTTGCACGGCGCTGCGATTATTTGCAAAGAAACCTGCACAAAATGTTAGTTGGAGCTAAAAAGAGGAGAGAGGAGAAGGTAAGAAACTTACAGAGGAAAATTGGCACAGAGAGGGCTTCAAAAAGCCGCAGAACCGCCGCAGGAGAGGGTGTTTTTCCGCGGAATCGCGGTCTCTTGAAGGGATCTTTGTAAAAAAATTTTAGGATAATGCTTCTGTTGCTCCCCTTAGCTCTCTGGAATATTCACAAAATTTTTTTCCAAGCTCCAATGATTCCAGATTTTCTCGCAATCAAATCACAACACACGTATTAGGGTTTGTGCGAGTTTAGATCTAAAAAAATTGTAATGGAATAAATCTTTCAACTCAAATTTCAAAATGCGAACAATTAGCGCACTATCCCCGGCAACGGCGCCATTTGATTGAAAGATTTTTGTGATGTGTCGGTTTGAGAAAATAGAATATAGAAATCACAACCAAATTTGACCTTAATCAATAACGGTGCCGGATGTAGCGCGTTAGTAAGTGCGGATCGTCCACATGGAAAGTGTAATCGTTCGTGCTTTGAATTAGATGAGTCGAAACTTTAAGGAAAGAAAAGAAAACAATTCATGATTTGTAATTGCAATTCAAGAAAGAGAAAATATCTAGATCTAAGAAAGCATTAAAATCAAGAAGTGGTAATTTGGGATGATTTCCAATCCAAATATCAAGAATCGAAATGAGGCTCGTAGGAATCGATCGGATCTATAGATGTGATGAGATCTAATGATTTCATATTCTTATCCTTTAACGAATTGATGCTAGATCGATGATGATTCATCGAGGTTAAGGATCTTGCGAAGAAGCTAGGGTTTCCTCTTCTTATCCTTTATCTTTTCGAAAAATCTCATTCACAAACTAGCTTCGAGTAAATCTAATGATCGATCGTTGATCTCTAGTTTCGAGCGAACAGAATCAAGAAAGCATCGTCTCGAAACTAGGTCATCGATCATTCGATTTACAAAAATTTACAAACGTTATAAGATTTAAGAATTGTAAAAATATCTAAATCATCATCATTCTATTGATCGTCTCGACTCCTTTACGAGCGGAGTTTTACTTAAACATCACAACAAGAATCACAATCACAAATTGAGATCGAATCATGATGCAAGAATTTAAAGAAAGCAAGATTAAAGAATTTCACCTTTTATTTATATCAACAATTTTGTTACAATCGCTCAAGAACTACAAGAGGAAGAACTCGATCTTCGATTTGGCTTCGCTCGTCTCCGTGAGTCGCGGATCGGCTTGGATCACTTGCCCGATTGAAGATCGGCTCGGCTCATAAAAGGTTGAAGGCTTCTCACTTGATTTGGTACTCGGGATCTTGAATTTGGAGTGGAATTAGGGTTAGGGTTTCGCACAAGTCTTGTCACTAGACTTGTGGAAGAAGATGAAGAAAGAGGTAAAGATTAAGGAACTAATGAAGAACTAAAGAACTAATCAAGATTGAACCACTCAAGATTCGCCCTTAACCCTAGGTCTAGGCTTCTATTTATAGACTTCCCTAAACCCTAGATCTAGGATTAGAATTTGAATTTCCCTCCAAAAGTTAGTTAGAAGAGATTTGAATTTCCCTCCAAAAGTTTGTTGAGGAGAAGCTTCTAGATGTGATTAGTTAGGAGCTTAATTAGGATTAGCTTAATGATCTTTGCTGATCTGGCAGAAGACTCTGGAGAATTTTGGAATTTGACGTGTCAAAATGAGGTGTACCCACTGAGATAGGAATTATGCCCTAAAAATGGAATGATGATCTGACCAAACCGCCGCGGAACCGCTGCTCAAGCAGGCTCCCGCCGCGGTTCAGCGGCGCTTTTGAGGCCTTATGGCTTGTAACTTCTTCTGGTGCTTTGGGATGACAATTGGGCCTTCTTTTGATATGTTGAATTATGTAATTCCTTCTGGATTGCTACCAGATCTCAGGTCTTTGAGTTGGCGTAATGTTTGATCAGCAAAATGACAATTTTGGCTTGTCTCCTGGATTTTCCTGCACAAATCTCGAAACAAGTGTTGCGCAATATAGGGATGATGCGATGCCATAAAATACAGTCAATTTCCCTTAAAGTGCCGGTTTTAAAGTATAACACATGCAATCTGATATTTTACGACTGATTTGCTAATATGTGAAATATGAATACCGAACACTTCTAAATGAGTGCAAATGATAGGGAAATTGCCGGTTAAAAGATGCAGTGTTTTCGACTGATCAAGTGGAAGATAGTGATGAAGACCCGAAGGACAAGTAACGTGAGGTATAACTTCGAATCCGAGTAGTTAAGCCTCTCGTAGTATGCTAGTAACGGTTTAGATACGATTCATGCGCTCAAGTCCGTGTTACGAAGCTTTGATAATCGTTTTTCATATATTCCGCCTCCCCGCAAGTTCATGGGGTGCGTGCCATGGACTGTAACATTTCAGAAAAATATAATATTATTTTTGGGAATTTTTATAATTTAATATTATTTTGTTGAATATTTTAATATTTCGGTATAATTAAATACCGATAAATGGGGAAAAGTCTGAAGAAAAATTATGGAAATTCTAAAATGTGTTTAATGTAGGGTTTTTGATAAAAAGTTTACCAAAATTGGTTTCTGATGATTTATCTGGTTTTATGAATATTTTATCGGAATTTTATCTGGGCTGCACCCATATGTGCATGGTAGCTAGGGTTGAGCATAGGGTTGAACCATGTTTAGGTGACCATGGTGGCTTAAAACTTTTGCTTAAGTTAAGTGGGTTAATTAAGGGTTTTAGCTTGTTAAGGGTGATTAGGATGGGAGTTGACTTGTGGCTAGAGAGAGAGAAAGGTGGCTATAGGTTATGTCACCCTATCTCATTTCAAACTTTTACTTGTCTTTCAAACTCCCTCTCATACATCAGCCACCCAAACACCTTAGCCCAACACCTACACCCTCATATCAGCACTTCAACCTCCATAAGAACACATCAGCCCCCATTTTCCTCACATCAGCAGCTACTTCAGCCACTTTCAGCTGCCACTATTGCATCAGCACTGCTGTGAAAAGCAGTCACAGTAGCAACAACTCCACACCCTCATCAACCCCCAAACACAGCAACTTCAGCCCAACACAACACCCCAACCTCATAAGCCACAACAGTAGCTGCTGCTCTGCAACAATGAAAGAAAATTTCAAGCAACAGCAACAGCCAGAAAACAACAGCAGCATTTGCTGAAACTACAGCAAACATGAGCAGATCCTAAGCAAACTCAACCTCAGCTCAGCCAATAGCAACAGCAGCCCACTTCAGCAGCACCACCCCACTTCCTCCTTCTCTTCTCCTTCACCCTAGGACTTCTCTTAAGGTATAATCTTGCAACCCAACTCCTAAGTTGCCAAGTTCTGATGTTATCTGAAGTTTAGTGTTAGTTTTGTGATATAGTGCTAGTTTTAGTGAAATTGAGTGAGACTTGACCAAGTGTTGGTTTTGATAGTTGGTATAACCCTATTAGGTGTATTCGAGACTAGTTTAACCCAGAATTTCCCCAGATTCCAGCAAAATACCAGATTGTGCGATTTAATGTCGGTTGGTGTTTTGTAGACACTTTAAGCCTTTCTGGAATCTGCTACAACCCGGGACCTCCTAAAATAAAATTGACATGGCAGTGAGATGTGCAGGTAGATAGAAGCCAACACACAAAACCTAGCCCAAACCACCTTACCCAGGCCGCAGATATATCCCTTCTGGCCACAATTTGCGGCCAGAGCAGTGGGGAACTGCCTCGTTTTGCGTGCACGACTCTTTTACCTGTAAACTTGACCCGTGGAATATCTAGTTCTGTCTGGTTCCAACCAGGGTAGAATCTGGGTTGATTTTCTTAACTTGGCGCATAATTTACGACTTGTTTCCGTATGGATTTTGGTGTTTGATGATTCATTTCTGTCGGGTGGCGTTTGAACGCCAACGGCAGAGGGTTATAGACTGTGTTTGCACGCAAGGCCACAGGTTTTTACCTAAGGGCGTAGCATGCACCATTTTGGCTTCCGACAAGGTTTTTATGTGTTTTGGCGTGTGATATCCTTGTAGGTACCCCACGTGGCGTCGAAACGTTGGAGATGCAAATGGCGACATTGGCGCCGACACACATAAGAAAAGGTGAGTAGATTTATATCTACGGGGAGAAGTCGGGTGGATGGCGTATAGCACCCCCGCAGTCCGATGTCTAGTATACCATATATACTGTACTTATATATGATAGCTTATGTGTGACTTGATTGCTTAGGATGTGTTAGGTGTACTATGCTTAGACTAGGGTTAGAAGTAACTAGTGTGGTCCCTAGTCGCGAACCCTAGAATAGATTTACACCCACACGCACACACGTGCTTATTTGCTATGTTCATACTGTGATGACGAGGATATTGGAGGACTTTGGACGTGAGTCGATGAGTTTGGGCATGGTGCCATGATATCGGTGATGTGATGTGATTCGTATTTGGGGTACGATATATGATCTTTTGCGGCCTTTGGGCGTGTCTTTCGCACACACATTCATACTTATGTAGATGGTATCGATTCGTACTAGACTTAGATCAGTACCCCAGGTTATGTGATATGGTGATAAGGATACCAGATAGTTGATATGATGATTGTGATATTGACCCGCACCCAGCTATTGGGATGCCATACGACGATTCACCGTACGAGCTTTATATTGATGATTGATCCGCACTCATGACTTGAGGATGTCAGATGATTTACGGTATCGTATGCGATACTATTGATGCGAGATTACCGACTACTATCTTTTTTTATATATATCGACTCAGACTTAGGTGGTTTTCTTACCCCTCCCGATTGACTTGATGGTTAGATCAGTAGCTAGTATAGTAGATGTTAGACTTGACCCGAGTCATACCTATTTCAAAACTAACGAATCGGAAGTATTTTTAAGACAGGCAAAAAGGGACTCTACGGATAATTTCAAAAGGGGCATCCTTTTTTAAAAACACCGTAGCCCTTATTTTACAAAAACCCCGATTCGTCTTATTTCAAAAGGCAAAACTGCAAAACACTTACATATTGATGTAGACTCTTCACTATTGCGTTGATTATTTGATTCCGCATATTCATTTTATTTGCATTGCATTACTTGTGTTTATTGAGATATTACCATCATGCTGTTAGGACACCAGCACCATTATCGATGATGCGTATGTTCCACGTACACTGGTTGCCAGCTCACACACTTCATCATCGATAATTGCCATTCCACTACACTGTAGTACCGTTTCATTCATGATATGACTCTTGCATGGCATATTGTACACTTATACCTGTACCCATACATAGATGATTCCGGCTTGATTATAGATTTGGGAACCGCAAGATATTCTTTAAAACTGATGTATTTTAAACATAGCGGTTTCCCTCAACATGCGCACATTACTATTCCATGTTGCATGACTTACTGATATGCTTACTTGTTTTACATGTCGCATACATCATGTTTGATTATACGCATTGAGATATGTTGTTTCCATGATATTTCTGGATTTGGGGACCGTGGATATTTCAAAAGAAAATATGTAATTGTTTTAAAAATCCGGTCACCCTTGATATTATATTACAGTGCGTCCACCATGTGTTTTCTCGGTTCCAGAGAGCTTGTGTGAGTATACCCGATTCGAGGAGCGGTAGGCACCGATTGTGGGTACATGGTGGACCCGGTGAGGTACCCCGGGGCAAGAAGACTCGTAGATGCTAGACGGTGAGCCCGGCAGGGGAGTATTACCTACCGGTGAAAGTACTTGGGACCCATCGGTTATCAGGGGGATACCGACTGGAGTCATGAGATGGATATGAGGGCCGACCAGGGTGTGCGGAGCCTGAGATACATCATGATTTACGTGTCGATGCTAGGCACAGGTGTTCATGATGTTTTCGAGTGTCGATGCTAGGCACTCAGGTTCCATGATTTGATTATATCTTCATATTTCCATGCATATGCTTTACGATATTTACATGCATGATGCTTGATGTCATTGGGTGACACGTGGAAGGGATCCACCATTTTACAGATATTGATTACCTAGTAGTAGGATATCCACATCTACTAGATTCATGATATAGCTGGCATTGATTCATATTGATTATATCGATCATACCTCATTTGTATATATAACAGTGGATGAGGACGCTGTTATATATACCCTTACACCAATATTAGTGGAATGGGACGCTAATATATGTGTATTGATATCATTTTAGATACTTTATCATATTACTCTATGCAGACATACCTCTTATATATGACATGTTATTACCTGAGGCACTGACACGAGCACTTGGTACTACATGCATGTATAGATGTTTCATTGCTACCTTAGCATACTTCAGACTTATTCATTTGAGGTTTATATATTGATCGTATGACCTAGGACTGAGTCATACATGCGATTTTTCTGTTCGTAGATCTTTTTCTATTCACGAGTTGGCAACTCACCCCCGTTGTGCCCCAGCTTCTTACAGGTTTGCCGTACAGGTTTTATTACGGCTTTGCGGGCACTGTTCCTTTCGGGTGACTTGCTAGTAGGTGGGTTTATTGTATCGCACCCATCATTATACATTGTATCTTATATTTCAGTTGTATCTAGAATTTTCATCAACCAAACATGTACTTATTTGGGATAGAGACCAGTGTTGATTATTCTTTCGACCTTAGAGTCCCACGTTATATTTCTCTGGGATTCATGCTGTTGAGATTCCTTTCTGTGGTGATCCTCGCCTTTAGGCGTTGTATATTATGTTGCTTACAGGTTGATTGTTATGGTTCTTCCTACTCTCTACTACTTTTCTTGGTTTGGATTTCTGGGCTCGGCTTACTTAGAGCACGTACACCTTGAGACGTCCGTAGCCTAAGTGCCGGTCATGTTCCGTACTTTCGGGTCGTGACAAAGTTGGTATCAGAGCGTTAGGTTTTACCTTCGGAGCGTAGGATGTCCCTTGGTTGATGGAATAGGTGACTAAAGTAGAGTGACGTACCGTGGGTATGTCCGCGGCATATTTACGACACGCCACTTCACTTAAGATGCCTTAGGATGTACATTTCTTTGTTCAGTATCATATTCATTTCTGATCTTGCCTCATCGGTACCCGTTATGTTTTACTGCCACGATTACGGGCAGGGAGAGCTACGGCTAGAGTTGCGGTCAGCATGAGCTCGTTACGAACGAGGACTGACCGGGGCATTTTCCGACGACACACGATGGTAGAGATGTGTCATTTTTCTTGTGTTCCCTGGTGTCATGAGAATGTCTCGAGTTAGTATTGATGATTGTGCCCTCTTGTGGAGGAGAGCTCTTAGTTTTATACCGGATGAACGGGCCATTGTTAGAGCTACCAGTTGAGAGAGGACTGTCGATGTACAGCATACCTCAGAGATTATGATGCCGCCTACCGTGCAGGCAGATGAACCAGCTATTGCTGAGATCGATAGGATGTCGCTTCCGGAGCTTACGAGCTGAGATCGCTGGAGCTTCCAGGCAGATATGAGACAGATGATAGCTAGTCTACCTGATTGAGAGACGAAGGTGTTTCGTCCAATTTAGGCGCCGGAGCAGGCCCAGTTGAGCTGAAGATTTCCAGTGTGGGGAGTCTTACTCAAGTCTAGAGCAGTCCGATTTGGAGATGACCGCCAATGTATCGCCTTTCCTGGAGGATTGAGGCACTGATCAGCGTACAGACGAAGGAGCCAGTTGTTGCTGCGAACGACGAGATATTGCCCCAGATGTTAGAGCTATTGCAGTACAGGTTGTACTAAGAGATGATAGAAGGCCGCTAGTCACCGAGGATGAATGACTAGGACATGTGGATCATTCGCTACCCCGTTGCGAGGTCATCAGATAGATTGATTCCAGCTGAGACGACTTCACGTGGAGACGTTGAGAGTCGACAGTGACGATCGAATGTCAGAAACCTACTATTCCAAGTTTAAAGTATTCGGCAGGACGTACAGGAAATTCTATGGACCCTCTAGAAGAATGAAACCCTAACTCGACTTAATGACCGTGTGAAAGCCTTGGAACCTTAGGGTTTACGGCAGTTCTGCGGCGCCATTAGTGAGGCTTAGGTTTGCCCTTCTACGGCTGGACCACCAATGCTGTGGTGTGTACTCTGTACAGTTAAACTGTACCCAAGATGTTGAGCTCTTGGGGGATTATGAGGTGTTGACAAATCGATCGGATGGCTCGACTTAATTCGGATGCTAGATGGTGAAATGCATTTCTTGGGAGACTCCAGATACGAGGATAGCCATCGGAGCTCAGTCCATGCAGCCACGACGAGACGAGTCCGAAACAGTTGACATTAGAGAAAAGTGGAGTAAAAGATTCGTACGAGGTCTTGATGAGACAACGTTCCACTTCGCCGACACCAGAGATGCGATGCGCATGCCGAGGCAGAGTATTGGATATACCTTCCAGACGG
This sequence comes from Agapanthus africanus, assembly GCA_030015575.1. Taxonomy (NCBI): domain Eukaryota; kingdom Viridiplantae; phylum Streptophyta; class Magnoliopsida; order Asparagales; family Amaryllidaceae; genus Agapanthus; species Agapanthus africanus. The sequence goes on along the minus strand of CM057346.1, from coordinate 341,778,960 downwards.
AGTCGCGATGAGTAAGCAGCCGTTTCGAAGCAAGAAGCAGATATGGTAAAGGATGATGACTTCTGGACAGTTCGGCAGAGATGTGACTTGGAAGAGACCTTGAGCAGGATTCCTTCCAGGACACTGCTGCTATGATAATTGCACCCAGGATCAGATGCGTCACATGCATTCAGAGAGCCGGAGGCCGACGCCAGTGACATGTTGCTTTACGAGTGGTCGCGATGATTGACCGAGAGGTGACCAGAGAAGTGCCAGAACGGAATCGTCCCCGTTAGCACATCTGACAGGGCCGATGAGCCGATGGATCGTGAGATTGATAATCCACAGAGAAGAATTAGACCCAGGAGTGGTCAGGTTACGCACACCAGCAGGCCAGAGTTCAGGATCGTCGACGAGATATGCTATGAGTAATCACGACAGTTGGCCAGAGATTCTTGGAGGATGCGCTTGAGCGGGACTATTCCGCCATACTTGTTTTCGATATTTTGGGCGACCTATTCGCATGACTGATTTGATGATTGGGCTTCATGATATTTGTTTTCATGCACCATGGTTGCATTTACTGAGTATTTACGATTTTCGCCCAGTTGTTGCACCTGATATCGTTTTTGTGCCTTGGTTTCACATGTTTGTGATTTTATGGGGTTTAGACATTGAGTTGATTTTGTCCGTATGCACGCACGCGATTGGTTTTTGCACTCGGTATAGTTCATATATGCTTGCAGTGCAGTGACATATATTTTGTGCACTTGGATGCACTAGACTTTGATTTCGATGGGGATGCTCGATGTTGTCTTGTGCACTTTATGCACCTGATTTAGATTTTTAACGCATGTTGGGCGCATGTTATGAGATGAGATTTGATGCACACCAAATGCACAAAATCGAGATTTTTCGTGCATGTCAGATGCACCTGATTTTGCTGTCAGGCACACACGTTGCCTATGACCGATGTTGTGTGCACACCCGTTGCACCTTGGTGTCGTTTTGTGCACTTGCTTGGCACATGTATGGATTCTGATTTCCGTGCGCACCAGACAAACGTAGTTTTCATGTGCACTTTTTGGGATTTATTTCTTTATGGAGCAGTACATTTTTATGATATTGCGATTTGTTTTCGCACTGACCAGGACTAGTCGGAGGACAGTGCCTGGATATATATATTTTGCATGCATATATAGATTTTAAGGGATTTCCAAAGCGAGCTATAGTCTCATTATTTACATACGTGTCCGGTACGACACGAAACGTTTAAAAACAGGGAACCCTTCTAAATTGTTTTTCAAACGGCGGATCGTGCATACTAAACAAAAGATATATACGTATATGGCTATTTTCTTATAAAGACGTCCGCCACTGTGCAGTGTTATGCACACTGCACATCGGTTTTAAGGAATTTCTGGCATGCATTTCCTTCATATATTTACTTGTATAGTTCCGATTTATGGCATATCGGTTTTGCTTTGGATTTAGCATTCGTGCTTTCGTCGTGACTCCGATGATTGCAGGGTGCTTGGCGGAGTTTTGATTTTGAGTTATCTGTTCGTTGCTCTTGCGCTTGTTTTGCGCTACGATGTGTTTAAAGGATTGATGATTTCGGAGCCCCGTGGACTTGGACATTTTATTGAAAGGTTTTAGAATTTGGGGTTTTAACTTTAAATTCGAGGACCGAATTTCCTTAAGGGGGGAAGACTGTAGCATTTCAGAAAAATATAATATTATTTTTGGGAATTTTTATAATTTAATATTATTCTGTTGAATATTTTAATATTTCGGTATAATTAAATACCGATAAATGGGGAAAAGTCTGAAGAAAAATTATGGAAATTCTAAAATGTGTTTAATGTAGGGTTTTTGATAAAAAGTTTACCAAAATTGGTTTCTGATGATTTATCTAGTTTTATGAATATTTTATCGGAATTTTATCTGGGCTGCACCCATATGTGCATGGTAGCTAGGGTTGAGCATAGGGTTGAACCATGTTTAGGTGACCATGGTGGCTTAAAACTTTTTCTTAAGTTAAGTGGGTTAATTAAGGGTTTTAGCTTGTTAAGGGTGATTAGGATGGGAGTTGACTTGTGGCTAGAGAGAAAGAAAGGTGGCTATAGGTTATGTCACCCCATCTCATTTCAAACTTTTACTTGTCTTTCAAACTCCCTCTCATACATCAGCCACCCTAACACCTTAGCCCAACACCTAGACCCTCATATCAGCACTTCAACCCCCTTAAGAACACATCAGCCCCCATTTTCCTCACATCAGCAGCTACTTCAGCCACTTTCAGCTGCCACTATTGCATCAGCACTGCTGTGAAAAGCAGTCACAGCAGCAACAACTCCACACCCTCATCAACCCCCAAACACAGCAACTTCAGCCCAACACAACACCCCAACCTCATAAGCCACAACAGTAGCTGCTGCTCTGCAACAATGAAAGAAAATTTCAAGCAACAGCAACAGCCAGAAACAACAGCAGCATTTGCTGAAACTACAGCAAACATGAGCAGATCCCAAGCAAACTCAACCTCGGCTCAGCCAATAGCAACAGCAGCCCACTTCAGCAGCACCACCCCACTTCCTCCTTCTCTTCTCCTTCACCCTAGGACTTCTCTTGAGGTATAATCTTGCAACCCAACTCTTAAGTTGCCAAGTTCTGATGTTATCTGAAGTTTAGTGTTAGTTTTGTGATATAGTGCTAGTTTTAGTGAAATTGAGTGAGACTTGACCAAGTGTTGGTTTTGATAGTTGGTATAACCCTATTAGGTGTATTTGAAACTAGTTTAACCCAGAATTTCCCCAGATTCCAGCAAAATACCAGATTGTGCGATTTAATGTCGGTTGGTGTTTTGTAGACACTTTAAGCCTTTCTGGAATCTGCTACAACCCTGGACCTCCTAAAATAAAATTGACTTGGCAGTGAGATGTGCAGGTAGATAGAAGCCAACACACAAAACCCTAGCCCAAACCACCTTATCCAGGCCGCAGATATATCCCTTCTGGCCGCAATTTGCGGCCAGAGCAGTGGGGAACTGCCTCGTTTTGCGTGCACGACTCTTTTACCTGTAAACTTGAACCGTGGAATGTCTAGTTCTGTCTGGTTCCAACCAGGGTAGAATCTGGGTTGATTTTCTTAACTTGGCGCATAATTTACGACTTGTTTCCGTATGGATTTTGGTATTTGATGATTCATTTCTGTCGGGTGGCGTTTGAACGCCAACGGCAGAGGGTTATAGACTGTGTTTGCACGCAAGGCCACAGGTTTTTACCTAAGGGCGTAGCATGCACCATTTTGGCTTCCGACATGGTTTTTATGTGTTTTGGCGTGTGATATCCTTATAGGTACCCCATGTGGCGTCGAAGCGTTGGAGATGCAAATGGCGACATTGGCGCCGGCACACATAAGAAAAGGTGAGTAGATTTATATCTACGGGGAGAAGTCGGGTGGATGGCATATAGCACCCCCGCAGTCCGATGTCTAGTATACCATATATACTGTACTTATATATGATAGCTTATGTGTGACTTGATTGCTTAGGATGTGTTAGGTGTACTATGCTTAGACTAGGGTTAGAAGTAACTAGTGTGGACCCTAGTCACGAACCCTAGGATAGATTTACACCCACACGCACACACGTGCTTATTTGCTATGTTCATACTGTGATGACGAGGATATTGGAGGACTTTGGACGTGAGTCGATGAGTTTGGGCATGGTGCCATGATATCGGTGATGTGATGTGATTCGTATTTGGGATACGATATATGATCTTTAGCGGCCTTTGGGCGTGTCTTTCGCACACGCATTCATACTTATGTAGATGGTATCGATTCGTACTAGACTTAGATCAGTACCCCAGGTTATGTGATATGGTGATAAGGATACCGGATAGTTGATGTGATGATTGTGATATTGACCCGCACCCAGCTATTGGGATGCCGTACGACGATTCACCGTACGAGCTTTATATTGATGATTGATCCGCACTCATGACTTGAGGATGTCAGATGATTTACGGTATCGTATGCGATACTATTGATGCGAGATCACCGACTACTATCTTTATTTGTATGTATCGACTCAGACTTAGGTGGTTTTCTTACCCCTCCCGATTGACTTGATGGTTAGATCAGTAGCTAGTATAGTAGATGTTAGACTTGACCCGAGTCATACCTATTTCAAAACTAACGAATCGGAAGTATTTTAAAGATAGGCAAAAAGGGACTCTACGGATAATTTCAAAAGGGGCATCTTTTTTTAAAAACACCGTAGCCCTTATTTTACAAAAAGCCCGATTCGTCTTATTTCAAAAGGCAAAACTGCAAAACACTTACATATTGATGTAGACTCTTCACTATTGTGTTGATTATTTGATTCCGCATATTCATATTATTTGCATCGCATTACTTGTGTTTATTGAGATATTACCATCATGCTGTTAGGACACCAGCACCATTATCGATGATGCGTATGTTCCACGTACACTGGTTGCCGGCTCACACACTTCATCATCGATAATTGCCATGCCACTACACTGTAGTACCGTTTCATTCATGATATGACTCTTGCATGGCATATTGTACACTTATACCTGTACACATACATAGATGATTCCGGCTTGATTAGAAATTTGGGAACCGCAAGATATTCTTTAAAACTGATGTATTTTAAACATAGCGGTTTCCCTCAACATGCGCACCTTACTATTCCATGTTGCATGACTTACTGATATGCTTACTTGTTTTACATGTCGCATACATCATGTTTGATTATACGCATTGAGATATGTTGTTTCCATGATATTTCTGGATTTGGGGACCGTGGATATTTCAAAAGAAAATATGTAATTGTTTTAAAAATCCGGTCACCCCTGATATTATATTTCAGTGCGTCCACCATGAGTTTTCTCGGTTCCAGAGAGCTTGTGTGAGTATACCCGATTCGAGGAGCGGTAGGCACCGATTGTGGGTACATGGTGGACCCGGTGAGGTACCCCGGGGCAAGAAGACTCGTAGATGCTAGACGGTGAGCCCGGCAGGAGAGTATTACCTACCGGTGATAGTACTTGGGACCCATCGGTTATCAGGGGGATACCGACTGGAGTCATGAGATGGATATGAGGGCCGACCAGGGTGTGCGGCGCCTGAGATACATGAGGATTTACGTGTCGATGCTAGGCACAGGTGTTCATGATGTTTTCGAGTGTCGATGCTAGGCACTCAGGTTCCATGATTTGATTATATCTTCATATTTCCATGCATATGCTTTACGATATTTACATGCATGATGCTTGATGTCATTGGGTGACACGTGGAGGGGATCCACCATTTTACAGATATTGATTACCTAGTAGTAGGATATCCACATACTACTAGATTCATGATATAGCTGGCATTGATTCATATTGATTATATCGATCATACCTCATTTGTATATATAACAGTGGATGAGGACGCTGTTATATATACCCTTACACCAATATTAGTGGAATGGGACGCTAATATATGTGTATTGATATCATTTTAGATACTTTATCATATTACTCTATGCAGACATACCTCTTATATATGACATGTTATTACCTGAGGCACTGACACGAGCACTTGGTACTACATGCATGTATTGATGTTTCATTGCCACCTTAGCATACTTCAGACTTATTCATTTGAGGTTTATATATTGATCGTATAACCTAGGACTGAGTAATACATGCGATTTTTCTGTTCGTAGATCTTTTTCTATTCACGAGTTGGCAACTCACCCCCGTTGTGCCCCAGCTTCTTGCAGGTTTGCCGTACAGGTTTTATTACGGCTTTGCGGGTACTGTTCCTTTCGGGTGACTTGCTAGTAGGTGGGTTTATTGTATCGCACCCATCATTATACATTGTATCTTATATTTCAGTTGTATGTAGAATTTCCATCAACCAAACATGTACTTATTTGGGATAGAGACCCGTGTTGATTATTCTTTCGACCTTAGAGTCGCACGTTATATTTCTCTGGGATTCATGCTGTTGAGTTTCCTTTCTGTGGTGATCCTCGCCTTTAGGCGTTGTATATTATGTTGCTTACAGGTTGATTGTTATGGTTCTTCCTACTCTCTACTACTTTTCTTGGTTTGGATTTCTGGGCTCGACTTACTTAGAGCACGTACGCCTTGAGACGTCCGTAGCCTAAGTGCCGGTCATGTTCCGTACTTTCGGGTCGTGACATGGACTTACAGAGTGGTCACAACAAGCGGTTGATCTAGAAAACACGACTTTCGGCCCAACCTCGGCACGAAGTGTGTAGAAACATACGAGTGCGTAGATCCTGGATTAAACAAAACATGTGCATCAAAAGAACATACAGAAAGGGTACCTAAAACCATTGCATTGGATGCCTGCATGTCCTGGTGAGTCAAGGAAAACACCCGAGCCTACCCTCTACCTACGACTGGCTGTCCTCTGCCTCCGCCATATCGTCCTCTCTGAACAAAACCACCGCGACCGCGACCTCTCTGAGCATGAGTCTGACGCGGGGCAACAACAGGCATAAGAGGCAACGCTCTCTGAGGTGGAGAAGGTGATAAGGTAACCTAGGGTACGGCTGCCTCTCTCTGGCGCATCACGGTACAATCCCTAACAAGATGATGTAAACTGCCACACCCATAGCTCACATAAGACGATCGCTGACCCTCCTAGGGATAAGAGCTGAATAACTGGCCCCGTCTCATGTCTCTGCTACTACCCGAGTCTGAAGCAACTCTGTTGCGGCGTCCAAACCTCTGTCTCCATGCTGATACATCAGTACGAACCCTCTTCGGTTCTGGAACAACCGACGTCTCAGAAAGACGCTCCTCAACCAAAAGGGTTGTGTCTACCGCCGCTGCATAGTGTCACAATGCTGTACGCTGATAGCGAGGAACAACTAGGTAAGCAGGCCTCGAACAAACCTCTTCACCCTCATCTCCTCAGTAGCTACCAAATACGGAGCATACACAGAAAGCTCGGTAAATAGCACATCGTATTCGGCCACCGTCATACCCGGAGTCTGGCGTAACGACTCGAAACTGCACGCTCGAGCATCCCTGACACTCTGCGGAAGAAAAAATGCAAGAAACACCGTCACGAACTCAGCCCAGGTCATAGGGGAAAGACCTGCGGCTCTGCCCTTCTCTAAGGACTCACACCACTTCTGGGCCAGACCCTCCAGATGAAAACTCACGAACTCTACCCATCTCGTGTCGGAGCATCTAAGCGAACGACATATCCTCGCCATCCGGTCGATAAATGACTGCGGATCCTCAGCTGCATCGGTGCCAGTGAAAAATGGAGGCCTCAGTCTCATAAACTCTGATAACGATACGGTGATCACCTCTGCAGCTGCAGGTATAATTGTCTAAACAGTAGGAACCAACACAGTCCCCGTAATGGGTGGAACAACCACCTGCCTCTGCGCTCGAATGGCCTCAACTAACGACCCTATCATCTGGCGCAAATCCTGCATACCAGCACCTAGCATAGCCATATGGTCTGCCGAAGGTGGATCAATCTGCTCCAGTACAATGGGTGTACCGCCCGGGTCAATCCTCATCTCAGATGAGTCAACTCTGACCTCGGCCCTCGCGGCCGCTCTCTGCGCCCTCGTAGTCTTCGGCGGCATAAAGGTTGGAAAAGGAAACATGATTCGATAAGAATACAGAAATCGAATCACAAGGATGCATATAATCACGGAAGGAATTTCAAGCAATAAGTCCTAAGGTCACTTAGGCGGAGTACTGTGTCGTAAGTATGCTGCGGAACATACACACGCTACGTCACTCTGCTTAAGCTATCTACTCCATCATACCAAGGTCATACTACATTCCGAAAGGTAAAACCTAGTGCTCTGATACCAACTTTGTCACCACCCAAGTTGGGTACATGACCGGCACTTAGACTATGTAACGTCAACATGCGTAACGTAAATAAGTAAGCCGAAACCCAGCAATCTAAACCATCACAAGAAGGAAAAGATAGAAACCCCTTTTTAAATTTCAAGCAAAACTTAAACCTTAAGTTTGTTTTCATGAAAATTTCGGCAGCACCTCCTTTATAAAAACTAGCTCCGAAACAGGTACAAACAAAAGATATAAGTAAAGCATCCCCAACCGGGAGAAAATCTTGCCCAAATGCGGAAACAACCACCACAACAAATATACAACGCCGTAGCGAAGGAAGACAATAATAAACAAAAATAAAGGCCGGCTCACACGAGCACGACAACCAGAGTCACAAGAATATACAACATCGATCCTCACAACTCGTCTCTAAGTCAATACATGAAGTTAGTAGATGGAGTGTACTAGATACAAAAGATATACAACGATATCATCATATAACCGCAAACCCACCTAAAGCAAAAGGCCTCATAGCCAACCGTAGAGGTATCCGCAAAAGTAGAGATAAAAAGGTGCCCTGCCGCGACAATCCTGAGGATCAGACCTGCAAAACACTGTGGCACAACGGGGGTGAGTTGCCAACTCGTAAATAGTAAATAACATCATACAGAAATCGCAATATGCACGAACAACGATAATCTATCATGAACTATGATAGCATAAGTATGACAATATGGATATGCAACAATCATGTAAAGGTACATCATCAGGGTACTAAAACTACATGAAGCAATGCGTATCAAAAAAAAGCTGTGAATGGGATAAAACATGTCATCCTCACGGAACCCTCGTCGTGGGAAGACCAGTGTCCATCAATGACACTCCAAATCCCAATACCAAAGGCACCGCATCCTCAGATCGGCCCTCATATCCTGTAACTCTCATGGAACCTGGGTCTCCAACATCGAAACCCGCAATCCACGTAGCATGTCTGAACATGACTCCGGTCGGTATCCCCTAGATATCCGCCGAGTCCAAATAATATCACCGGTAGGTAGTGGTCCCTCTGCCAGGCTCATCGTCTACACCACGAATTCACCTCTCGCCCCGGGTTACCATACTGGGTCCACCATGTACCCGCAGACGGTGCCTCCCGCTCCTCAAATCCGGTATCGCATGCCAATCTCAGAACCGAGAATCACATGGTGGATGCACTGAAATATCATATCAAGAGAAACTGGGTTTTCAATACAAATGCACATTTCTTGAAATATCCCCGCGGTTCTCAAATCCAGAAATCACATGAAATCCATATCTCAATGCGTAAATCCAAGTAAATATGATATATTCAACATAAAACAATAATATGAGCATGTTAAGGAAAAACCGCTATTTAACTGCAACAGTTATTATATATATATATATATATATATATATATCCTAATTTCTCCGAAATCAAATGCGACATCATATACAGGTGAACATGTAGCTATAGCAAGGTATATGTGTAAGCAGGTAAGTATGCAAGTATACTACCTCTCATGTGCACAATGGAAATAAGGATCATGTCTCAATGTCCCTAACCAATACAATATCACGTATGTATAGGTGTCAGCTATATCTCATATGCACAATGGAAATAAGGATCATGTCTCGATGTCCCTAACCAATACAATATCACGTAGGTATAGGTGTCAGCTATATCTCATATGCACAATGGAAATAAGGATCATGTCTCAATGTCCCTAGCCAATACAATATCACGTATGTATAGGTGTCAGCTATATCTCATATGCACAATGAAAATAAGGATCATGTCTCAATGTCCCTAACCAATACAATATCACGTATGTATAGGTGTTGTGCGTATCATGGCAATTACTGATGGTGTGTGTGTAGCATACAATTAGTGCTCGTGCAACATGAACCGACAATAATAGTGTAGTGTTCAATGAGTACAAGTCTAGGCACAACAAGTGATAATATGTAATGATGCTCATGCACAAGCACTATATGTGCATATAAACATGCAGCTAACATCATATCATATCCAGCCCTGATGCATAACGCCATATGGGCGATCTTTCCGTAGATGTTAAATATACTCACCAATAATCTCCAGCTAGGTAGATCCAATCACCTGCTTCCCTTTCTTCGCAGCGTTCGAAGTCTATGCCTGCGATCCTATTAACACAAAACATAGCCAGTGCAAAAACTCAGAAATCGACCAATATCACGTACAACTATGTTTGACCGACCCATCAACTCCAAACCAACTCACAAGTGTTCGTCTAGTGGTTAACGTGTGTAGCGACAACCCAAAACCAACCCAAGTGCAGCAGCTACACAAGATCACGAACCGTGTCGGATAACGTAACACACGTATTCGATACACTAGATTATAGCAAAGTGGTCCCAGATTTTGATATACAAATAATTAGTGAAAGTTGCAAGTGCCACGAGACCATACATAACCCAAAGACCCCACAATCAAGAATCAACACCCCAACCCCCACTCTGGCCACAATTTGCGGCCAGAACCTTTAAATCTGCGGCCACGAAGAGAGGGACGGGTCTCAGGTTTTTATGGTGGGTTCTAACTCACAACACTAGGTCACTATGATGGGAACTTTACCAACAAACACCTGGTTCTACAGAAGCTCACAGAGACATCAAGCTGACACTAAAAATACGATATTTGAACAAAACCAAACCTTTAGTGTTCTAAACCATAACTATAAGGCAACACAACAAAATAAATACCTAATTATCAGTTAGAGGTCATTACCTAACCACTCTTGCTCAAAAATCCTAGCTTTCCAAGCTCCAAGGCAATCTAGTGGCTAAATCAAGACTTTTGAAGTGTTTTAATGGGATTTTTATGAAGTTTAGCAAGATTTTAGTGAAGGGATAGTGAGGTTTCAGTTTAGAGTTGAGGGGATGAACAAAGATTGAGAATGAGAGAACAATGAGAGAGTGAGGGAAATAATGGTGAGGGGTGAGTGTAGGGTGAACCAAGACCTTATTCTTACTCTCTCCCTCTCCTCATTAAAGCTTGCATTAAATGCCTCATGACTTACTAGCCACATCTCTCTCTCAATCCAAACAAGGAAATATCTCTCACAAAATATCTAGGCAAGGTTAAAGCAAGGTTAAATCAAAGTATGGATTGCTTAAGGTGTCATGGCCAGTAAACAAGATTAACACTACTAACTCTCACATTAACATGCACATGTGTGTGCAAGCCATAACACTTTATAGTAAAGTATTAATTAATTGTTATAAAATAAGAGGAAACCGATTTGGTAAACTTTTCCCTAAAAACCCGTATTATCGCTTAATTAACACTAATCGCATTCTAAGGTGTTACAGTTATGAGCGACCATGATAGTTGGCCATAGATTTTTAGAGAATATGCCATAGCGGAACTGTTTCCGTCATCATTTCAATATTAAGCTGTTGAACCGAAGAGTTATGTAACTTGCAATTCACAGTGAGAGACGAGAGCCTAAGGGCACCAGGCTCCAGATCATGAACATGAGGCAAGTAGATATCTTGCTCTGCTAGCTTTGGATGCACCGACACCTTCTCGACTTTGAAGGAAAGACATATCGATGACAGTGTTTACGATTTGTGATTTGTTGATTCGAATATCACGTGTCGGTTATTTAGGATTTCGGTAATTTAGGCGATTCATTTGCATGGTTGAGATTTTGTGCACCACAGTTGCACTCGTCTTCGATTTGATGTCATTCAAGATGTTGATTTTTATTTCATGCCTATTGTATGTATGTGATTTGACTTGTACTTTCGGTGTAGTTTTCATGCACTTTTAGTATTTTGATTCGATTTTTGTGCACGCTGATACACATGGTTGTGAGATTATATACCACGGTATACCTGATTTGGATTAAGATGTGCTGTATACCGTCGATTTCGATTGTGATACTCGATATTTATTTTCATGCACCTTGTGCACTTATTTCGGATTCTTGTGCATACTTGACGCGCTTGATGCGATTTTGGTGCACGCCAGATGCACTAAATCTGGATTCTTCGTGTAAATCAGATGCACCTGATATTGCTCTAAGGCACACCCGTTGCCTTTGACAGGTGTTTCGTGCACACCCGTTGCACTTAGATTTTGTTTATGTGCACATGTATGGCACATTAATGGATTTCTATTTCCGTGCGCACCAGACGCACGTGGCATTCTTATACACATTTTGAGTACGATTTCTCTTAAGTAGTATGTTTTATGATATTTACTATTTGGTATAGTGGCTGAGCAGGACTAATCCGAGGATAGTACCTGAATATATTTTTGCATGCATTGATAGTTATCGAATGGATTTCCAAAAAAAAGAGCTTTAGTCTCAGTATTTACCTACGTGTCCCAGATGACACGAAACATTTTATAAAGGAAACCCTTCTAAATTATATTCAAAACGACGTGACGTATGTTGAACGAAAGACATATATACGTATATAGAATTATTTCTTACAATAAACGTCCGCTATTTGTGCTGTGATACACGCATCGCGCAGCAATTTAAAAAAAAAAGGGTTTGGCATGCATTTCTTTCAGTTGTTTTGACGAGTTTACAACGATGCGTACCGTGTACATGTATAGTTTTGATATATATCATGTTGGTTTTCGTATTGGACTTTGACATTGGTGTCTTCACCATAACTCCGATGATTGCGGGATGCTTGACGGAGTCTTGATTTTTAGTTATACACTCATTTTCATGCGCATGCATTGCGCTACGATATGTTTTATGTATGTATGATTTTGGAGCTCCGACGACTTGAGCATTTTATTGAAATGTTTTAGTATTGAGGGGTTTAAATTTAAATTCGGGGACGAATTTATTTAAGGGGGATGATTGTAACATTTCAGAAAGATAAAATATTATTTTTGGGAATTTATATAATTAAATAATAAATATTATGAATATTTTAATGTTACGGTATAATTAAATACCGATAATTTGGGAAATATTGGGAAGTTAAATTGAATGGCGATTTTTGGAAGAATTTATATGATTTAAGCAAATTTTAAATTCTTTGTGATTAATTATATTCTATCTTAATGCTAATCTCGATTAAATATCACTAATCATGCATTAAGCTTGATTTGTGCACATGACATGCACCATGTCATATTACACATTGTTACATTTTTCTACCTTGGCTTCTTTCTTTATTTTCAAGCATGGTTTGGTTTTAAATGAAAAGAAAAGAAAAGAAAAGAAAAGAAAAGGAATAAACAATAGAGTATGGGCAAGATAGAGAAGAGAGAGAGAGGTGAAGGGTCAAATTGACCATGGCATTTTCCCTCCTTCATTTTTCCTTCACCATTTCTCCCCTCTTCCTCCTTCATGGTTGCCCTCTTCTCCACCTCCTCTACACCCTCACAAACACCCTCAATCCCACATCAAAACAACATCTCCCTCTCATTAAAAATGTGTACAAGCTCACTACAAGCATTTTGGACCAAGAAAGTTTGGATTTTAAGCACATGGGGCAACTTAAGAAAATTCTTGAGTTACCAAATGAGGTAATTTCTTCACCATTAGTGTAGTAATCCTTTCCCTTTAGCACTTATACATGTTTAGAGGTGGTTAAGTGTAGTTTAGTGAGGTTTGAAAGTTCCAAGATGAGGTTAGGGTTTGATTTGAATCCAAAGGTGCAATTGAGATTTAATAGTGACCTTAAACCCCTGTGGTGTTAGTTTTATGGACTGAAACCATAGACTTAAACCCAAACCCCAAACCTAGAAACCCTGATATCGGAAGATTGTGGGAATTGCGATGATATTTAGGGATCTGCTACGACCCGGGGCACCTGAAAATTTTATAGCGATTACTGTGAGTCGTGCAGGAGACCTAGGAGCTACCCTGATGACCCGAGACCCCAACTCCATGCAGTGGCCGCAAATAAATCCTTTCTGGCCGCAAGTTGCGGCCAGGGTAGAGGTGATTGGGTTCGTGTTTGGTCCAGGGATTTATCTTTAGTAAACTAGACCCTCTAGATGTGCGAAATTGGCTGATTCGACCTAGGGTAAGATCTGGAGGTGTTTTCTTGAGTTGCTGCTTTGTTTTGCGACTTGGTTTTAACTTGAGTTTTGGTATTTGGGTTTTAACTCGATGGTTTAACGTTTGTAGATTGACATCGAGGATTGTTGGTTATTCTTGCATGCGTAGACCATAAGTTTTAACCTATGTGTGATACGCGTGCCGTTTTGGTTTTCGTGTGCGATTTCTGTTTACAATACTTTGTGTGTATATATGTGGTACCCTCGAGTGGACTTGAACAACAAGGACGAGCGTGGCGTCATCGACTTCGGCAAGCAAGGATCAATGTGAGTAGATATATATCTACAGGGGAAGTCGGGTGGATGGCGTATAGCACTCCTGCAGTTTCGTAGTGTAGTATACGAATACGTATATATTTATATATATAAATATGTATATTGTGAGACTAATAATTATCAAGATAGGTTTTAGGTGTTCATGAGTTAGTTTTAGTGTAATTATAAGTAACTTAGTTTAGCTTCTTAGTCGCGAAACCCTAGAGTAAAAATTTGCACACACGCACACACGCATGCATACATTTTGATTTACTTGTGCGTATATGAGTATATATATATATATGTATGTATATATATATATATATGTATGTATATATATATATGTATGTATGTATATATATATATATATGTATGTATATATATATATGTATGTATGTATGTATGTATGTATGTGAGTGTGTGTGTGTGTATACATATACATGGATGATGAGGATAGTAAATGGTACTTAGAGATGAGTCAATGAGGATTGGGCATGATGCCACGAGATCGGTGATGTGACTTGATTCGTATTATGAGATACGACATGATATTATAGCGGATCATTAGGCGATGTGTTTTCATACACACACACACACATATATATATATATATGTTGATGGTATCGGAATGTACTAGACTTTAGATCAGTACCCCTAATTCAGGATATGATGATAAAGCTACCAGATGAATAATGAGATAAATGTGATATTCGACCCGTACCCAGATTTGGGATGCCGTACAATGGATTTACCGTACGAGAGATAATTATGATGATAGATCCACACTCTTGACTCGAGAATATCATATTATATATTGTATCGTATGTAATACTATTGAGGCGGGATCACCGACTACTAGATATGGACATCGACTCAGACTTAGGTGGTTTTCCTTACCCTTTCGATTAGTCTGTTAGTTTAGTCCTGTAGTTTACTTAGTAGATGTTAGACTGGGCTCGAGTCATACTTTTTCCAAAACTAACGAATCGTGAGCATTTTAAAGACAGGCCAAGGGATACTATGGATATTTCAAAGGACATACATTTTCGTAAAAACACCGTAGCCCCTATTTTCTAAACACCACAATTCGTGCTATTTCAAATGCCAAAACTGTATGACTCGTATACATAATGTTTATTCTTATATGTTGCGTTTACTATTCATTTTCCGTACATTCTTGATGTTCGCATCGCATTGCATGATTAAATGTGTTTTCATTAGTTATTATGAACCCATGCTGTCAGGACACCAGTACCATTACCGATGATGCGTATGCTCCACGTACACTTGCTTGCCGGCTCACACGCATCATCATTGGTAATTTCCATGTCACGTACACTTTAGAGAATATTATTTCATTGACATAGCTTACTAGCTGATAGTTCCAATATGTTATTGCTTTCAATGTTAGTTTAATTATTGCATTCCTTGCTTGATATCCGATGCATTCATATATTCATTTGTCATGCAATATTATGGAGTTTTATTCTCGTAAATTACTGTTATTTACTATTGAGATTGGGATTTCGGATTTCCATGAGATTTCTGGATTTGGAGAAATCGCAAGGATTTTAAAACTTATTATCATTTTCAAAAGATACAAAATTGCGGTTTTCTCATGATATGAATTGAGATATGTCCACCATGAGTTTTCTCGGATCTTGAGCGATATCATACAACCGATTCGAGGAGGAGGAGGAACCGTCTGTGGGTGCATGGTGGACCCGGTATGGTACCCTGGGGAAAGATGGTCACAGGAGATGACGTTGAGCCCGGCAGGGGAGCACTACCGACCGGTTATTGTGACGCGCCGGATATCCGAGGATACCGACGTGGTCTTGAGATTTGATGATACAGGCCAGTCCGGATAGCCGGAGCCTGAGATATTGAGATTTGATGATACAGGCCAGTCCGGATAGCCAGTGCCTGAGATATTGAGATATTGAGATATATATTTTGTGTCTATGCTACACACTGATTCTTTGTTGATTTCATTGATGATTCTTCGATTTTTATACAGAAATCTCACTGAGATAAGAAAACAGTTTTCTCATTAAATGTATTCTGTTTTCATGCATTCATACATTATATATATGATATGTTGCTACCTGAGGCATTTACACGAGCACTTGGTATTACACTTGTGTATAGATGTTTACCTTTGCCATTATTATATGCTTCACGCTTTATTATTTGAGGATATTATTATCGTATGACCTAGGATAGAGTCATACATGCGATTTCTGCTCGGTGATGTTTTCTACTCACGAGTTGGCAACTCACCCCCGTTGTGCCACAGTTTCTTGCAGGTTTTGCCGTACAGGTTTTCCTTGGCGGCTTTGCTGGCACACTGAGTCTTTCCGGGTGATTGCTTTGGTAGGTGGGTTCACTCGTATCGTGACCACCATTGTACATTTATTTATTTCAGTTTTATCTAGTAACTCCATCAACCGGACTTGTATTATTATTAGACTTAGAAGACCAGTGTATATTCTTTCGACCTCAGAGCCGCGCTTGTATTATTATAGTTTTCTTGATGATATTGGTTTTCCTTTTGAGTTTTGATCCTCGCTCTTCGGCGTTGTATATTATATTGCTTGCGTGGTTGTGACCGTCAATTGGTGAAGAGCTAGCTCCTGCTTGGGGATGCCTTTATTCATTATGTGTACTATTCATGTTTGTACCCGTTTAGGGCCAGTTTTTACAAAAATGACTCTGCCAAAATTTTTGGAAAAGACTTGATGTTTTAAAAATGTTTAATGCCACTTTTTATTAAAACCACTTACTTAGAAACAAGTTTTCCCTCACTTTCTTCTTCTAAATGGTTTAGATTTCTGGGATTTTGGCTTACTTGAATTAGATGGAGTCCTATAAACTTCATATGATTCAAGTGCCAGTCACGTGCCATTTCGGGTCGTGACAGCCTTGACTTGCTGACAAGTTAGGCATCTCGAAACAAAATCTATGACATCTCTCTTCATCCCTTCCCACGAGTAGACATCTCTCAAGCAATGGTAAATCTTGGTGGAACCCAGATGAGCACTATATGCTGACTGATGCGCCTCCTCTAAAATCTCACGTCTTAGCCCCTCGGAATCTGTCATACATAGTCGAGTCCCAAATCGTGGCACTCCCTGATCATCGATCATGAACTCTGAATCTCCGCCACATCAAACCTTCCCCATGATCTCTGACAAACGGGCATCGCTGGGCTGTGCCTTGCGGATATGGTCAAGTAACTGTGGACGTGCACGGACATGGGCAAGTTGTCCCCTAGTCAACGTAAACTCGAACTGTTAGTTATATGTATGCCATAGAGGCCATTATTGTACATAAAATGTATATTGTAGTGGATGCTTGGACATATATAGGGAGGACTTTCTTGCTCAACATGATAGTATGCTAATTGGTTACTCATTATCTTAACATGTACACTGATTGTCTCTCTGTTACTTGTTGGTAAAGACCTTAGGATGCGTACTTGACTACCTAGATTATGATGCAAATCATATAAATGGGACAAAGGTAGTCTGTGAGTACATCCTTTAATATCCCTAGTCGTGGGTGTATCGAGACGGGGCATCGATATACCAAAGTAGACTAGCGTATACCTTCTCGACCCATGTAGATGGGCGATGGATGATCCCATATCTATTGGTGTTTGACATCAGAGATGATATACGGGTGCTCAGTGGAGACTGGGTACACTGGACGGACTCACCGAGAACTCCCAGATGGTATTATACCTCATGTCAGATGGCAGTTCTCTGGTGACACTAGTACAGGTTAGTCTGTCGACCTGAGATTGTCATAGAGTCTTGTGTGATTCCCACTGTGCTTTGATTTCCACCTTACCACGTTCATGAGAATGTGCAAAACGGTGGTTTTTGGGTACAGTCCCGAGTCACATGGAGGCAATGAGCGATAGGAGGGGATTCGTCTTTCCCGGTATTGGGGGTTGATGTTGCGCTGTGCTCGATTGGTTATAACAAGAAGTCCCTGGCTAGGGCCGTTTCAGAGATTTACTGGTAAGTGTTACCAGTACTTTCTCGACCCGTTATGAGCCTCATATCGGCATGACTTATCGAGTTACTGGGGTCTAATGTTTACCACCCCTAAACGAGATATGCGACATATCAGACGAAGAGACCGGACTGTACGGTAGTGTTACTGATTGGATTCGCAGGAGTATGAGCAGGCTTGCTTGTTGATCTTATGATCGTTCAATACCCGGATAGCCGTTATGTTTAGCAGACCGCTTGCGGCTTGTGGGTGTTTAATATGATCATCACCTACTGCCGACATATTGACGAGTCTTTAGAGTCCTACACAGAGGTTTTCTGGTTCATGCGAAACGGAGTAGGAGCACATATGTGATATGTGCGGGACCGAGATTAATGCGCGTATGTGATACCGCATTCTATTCTCGCGATGTGTGACATCGGTCGGTTATATGAGATATAGCCGGGTTATCGGATCAAGTGTTGATTCGATAAGTTGTTGCATTTGATATTAGTCGGTTATATGAGATATAGCCGGATTATTAAATCAAGTGTTGATTTAATAATTTAATGTATGATTGTATATTTAATATACTAAATTACATTAACTAATATTAGCTCACTTATGATTTCTTTTTCTCACTTTGTGCTTTAGTATATATGTGATATATTAATGTACAACTATTGTGTCATGCTGAATGCCACATGTGACATGGGTGTATGAGACTTGCACCATGCTTAATAATGTGATGGGTTTATATTTATCTAAGTTAATCAAAATTAGTGGGATTAAGTCACATGGTTGAAGCTTGTAGAAGATTGTGGAACCATTGACCAAGTCCACTAAGTTTGTTTTACTTGTAGATATTTATTAACCTAACCATTATTAACTAACAATGGTTTATTCTCTACATGGGTTAGTGTATGACACTAACTCACCCATAGTTGCTATTCTCACCTCATTAGTTCATTCTCTCCTCTCTTCACTTGAGCTTCTTCTTCCTCATGAGAAAAGCTCACTAGCTTTTCTCAAGGTGAGAAAATATTGTGAGAAAAATAAATCTAAAGAGAGCCTACTTCCTACTTCATCATCCTCTACTACTTGCCATTTAGTTTAGGGTGTTTGCTTCACTAATTTCACAATTAGTGAAGAGATAGCATGAGCTTGAGTCTCCTCGACGTAGATCATCTTCGGCCTCGAAGACTTCAAGCAAGCTTGTTTATTTCTCCGGGAGAACCCATACTACAGTTCGGGAGATCGATACTCGCAGTGAAGGGACTACTACACGGAGCTTTAGAAATGAAGTAGCGGTCTAAAAAGGTTGTATTCCTCATTTACTTTCTATGTAAAGTTGTTTACATTTTTAATTTAGCTCCTAAAACTCTAGTTAGATCCTAGGTTAGGTTTTTTGGCACACTAGAAATTTTAAATACGACATGTTTTATGCCTTGTGAAACCTTATGGTCGTGCCAAATAACCCTACAGGAACTGTACTCGTTTGTCACATAGAATCTGCTAATCTGCCGTCGACAGTCTCTGAACTGCGCTCAAACAAGACAAGCTACCTCTAGGCCTCCGACTCAAAGCATCTATCACAACATTCTCCTTACCCTGATGATTAAGAATCTCGCAGTCATAGTCTTTCACTAGCTCCATCCAACGGCGCTATCTCAAATTCAGATCTCGCTGCTGAAAAATGTACTTTAAGCTCTTGTGGTCCGTGAATATCTGGCACGACTCGCCGTATAAGTAGTGTCCCCAGATCTTGAATGCAAAAACCACCGCAGCCATCTCTAATTCATGAGTGGGATAGTTCTGCTCGTGCTTCTTCAACTGCCGAGAGGCGTAAGCGACAACCCTACCGTGCTGCATCAACACACAGCCTAAACCTACTTGAGAAGTATCGCAATAAACAACAAACCGCCTGAACCTGAAGGCAAAGATAATATTGGTGTAGTAGTCAGACGATTCTTCAACTGCTGAAAGCTCTGCTCGCATGCCTCGGTCCAAAGAAAAGGAACTCCCTTCCGGGTCAACCCGATCAACGGTGCAGCTATACGAGAAAAATCCTGTACAAAGCGTCGGTAGTAACCGACTAAACCCAAAAAGCTATGAAACTCCATCACTGACACCGGTCTGGGCCAGTGCTGAACGACCTCGATCTTCTTCAGGTGTAACATTTCAGAAAATATAAAATATTATTTTTGGAATTTAATATTAAAATATTATATTTCGCGAAAACTATCCGATGTGCGAAATTGGGGTTTCGTAAAGATGTATAAGTATAGACCAATATTTGAAAATTTATCGGAGATTAAAGTGATTTATTTATTTTTATGATATTTTATCGGATTTTGGATAAAATACGCGTTTTTACAATTTTCATGATTTTGCACCATGTCATATGCATGTGTGCATGTTGGATTTATGACTTGTGAGTTTTGAGAGTTAGAGAAAGGAAAGAGAAAGGAAAAGAAAGAAAAGAAAAGGAAATAAAGAGTTGAGTGTGAATGGAATAAGAATTGATGCCATTGGGATTTTTATGAATGAAACAAAAGAGATTAGATATTTTGAGAGAGAGGTGAGTGTAGGGAGATATTTTGAGAGTGAGAGAGTGAGCCTAAGGTATATTTGGCTGCCCATTTCCCTTATCTCCTCTATTGTTCTCCATGTTTCTTCATCTCCTTCATTCCCTCACTACCCCCATGCATCCTCTTCATTTCCTTGCCAAAATCTCGATATCTCAATACCTCGGGCTCCGTCAGTCCGGATCGGCCCAAATCATCAATCACATGACCACGAATGGTATCCTCCGGATATCCGCCATGCCAAACAATCACCGGTAGACAGTCTGCCCCTGCCGGGATCATCGTCTACAACTCGAGCTTCTTGCCCCGGGGTACCATACCGGGTCCATCATATACCCGCAAACGGTTCATCCAACTCCTCGAATCGGGTCTCGAAAACCATCTCAGAACCGAGAAAACATCATGGTAGACAATACTCAATATATCAAGGAAAACCACATCTAGCTCTTTAAAACAAATCATCAGTTTATAAAACTTTCACATGCGGTTTTCCAAATCCAGAAATCTCAAGAAGGATCCGAAGTCATAAAATCATGATATCAATAAACAGTGAATACTGGAATAAATCTCCATAATACTGCATGACCAATGAATATATGAATGCATCTGATATCATGCAATAAATGCAATAGTTAAACTAGCATATGAAAGCTATAACATATTGAAACTATCAACTAGCAAGCTATGTCAATGAACAGTATTCTCTAAAGTGTACGTGACATGGCAATTACCGATGATGATGTGTGTGAGCCGGCAAGCAGGTGTACGTGGAACATACGCATCATCAGTAATGGTGCTGGTGTTCTGACTGCAGGGTTTCATAATAATTACAGATAACATATGTACAAGCATGCAATGCGATGAAACATCATGAATATACAGAAAGTGATGTAGTAACAGCAACACTGAAAATATACCTACCCAATATACGAGTCATACAGTTTGGTACTTAAATAACTCACAATTCTCCACTTTAGGAAATGGGTATGACTCGAGCCCAGTCAAAAGGGTAAGGGAATCCACCTAAATCTGAGTCGATCTATATATATGTCTAGTAGTCGGTGATCTCGACTCGATAGTGTCACGTACGATACAATAAATAATATGACATTCTCGAGTCAAGAGTGCGGATCTATCCTCATAACTATATCGTGTACGGTAAATCTATCGTACGACATCCCAAATCTGGGTACGGGTCAGTTATCATATTTATCATTACTCATCTGGTAACCTTATCATCATATATCATGAACTGGGGTACAGATCTAAGTCTAGTACAAACTGATACCATCAACAAATATATGTGCTTGTGTTTGAAACACCTCGCCTAAAGATTCGCTTATAATATCATGTCGTATCTCCTAATACGAACCAAATCATATCACCGATCTCACGGCATCAAGCCTAATCAAATCAACTCATCTCCAAGTACCATATACTATCCTCTATCATCCGTGTACCCGTATGTATATATATAAACCCACGCATCCACATCTATCCACATACATATAACATGTACACCCAAAACCATATCCCGTGCGTGCATGTGTATGGGTAACAACATCACTCTAGGGTTTGCGATTAAGAAACCAACTAAACCACTTTCCTCAATTCTCGCTAACATTAAACCATAATCTCCTAAAGATTTTCTTGCTAAGTGTTTATATCCCTCAATAACACATTTAAGTATATCTATATCACATCATATCATTTCTTACGACATTGCGGGGGTGCTATACGCCATCCACCCGACTTCCCCCGTAAATATAAATCTACTCACCTTGATCTTCGGTTGCCGATGCCGATGTCACCACGCGTTTGCTTGTCGTCTCGAAGTACTCGTGAGGTAGCTACATATCACATATAGCATCTTAAACGAAATCACACACGAAAACCAAAAGGTCGCACGAAACACCGATAGATTAAAACCTATAGTCTCGCATGTAAAACATAACCAATAACCCTAGTCGTTGGTGTTCAAACGCCACACGACGGAATACAATGACAAATACCAAAACTTAAATTCAAAACATCATGAAATACAAGGTAACAACTCAAGAAAATGGTCCCAGATTTTACCCTAGGTCAAATTAGCCAATTTTGCATATATGGAGGGTCTAATTTACTGATATAGGAGCAACAGAACAAGCACGAGTCAATTTGGAAGTACCAAGGCCGCAATTTGCGGCCCAAAAGATTAAATCTGCGGCCTGGATAGGTGGTTTGGGGCTCTGGTCTTCAGGATAGCTTCCTGGGTGCCTGCATGAGTCACTGTGTTCGCTAAATAATTTTCCAGGTCTCCGAGTGTTAGCAGATTCCAAAATATCCTCACAATTCACACAATTATCCGATATCGGGGTTTCTAAGTTTTCTAAATAGGGTTTTAGTCTATGGTTTAGCCCAAAATACAATCATTACAGGGGTTTAAGGTCACTATAAAATCTTAATTGCACATTTGGGGTTCAATCAAACCCTAATTCTTTTCTAGAAATATTCTAACATCACCATTTCTCACTCAAACCACCTCTAAACTAAACTAGAATATATAGAACCAACAAACTTAACTACAAGGAAGAAGATATACCTCATTTGCATCTCAAGAAAAAACCTAGTTTGCCAATGTCGTCAAAATCCCACTTTCTTGGTCCAATGTATAGAGGAGAATGAGAGGATCAACTTTTGTGAAGGGAGTGTAGGGTTTTGGCAAGATTTTTGAGATGGATCTTAGGGTTTAAGATGGAGGGAAGTGAGGAAGAAGGAGAAGAAAAAAATGAAGGAGGGATAATGTGGCTGCTCCCCCCCCCCTCTCTCTTAATATCACCCACTCTTACTAATTTACCCTTTTGCCCTTTGTCTTTTTCTTTTCTTTCCTCTTTTAAAACCAAATCATATAATACCCATAAAACAACACAAATGCGACAACATGTAACCAAATGCAACATGACATGGTGCACTAGCCACGGAAAACTGTAAAAAGACGTATTTGGCTTAATCGCGATTAACAGTGCACTAATCGGGTTTTCATTTAAACTGCATATAATAAATCTTAAAAATGCCAAATCCTTTAAATATATTTTTAAATGAATAAATAATTTTAATTCCCAATTATTTCACAATTATTAGTATATATTTATACCCTTTTTCGAAAACCCCAATTTCGCAAATCGGACAGTTTTCGGGAAATATATTATTTTAATATTAAATTCCAAAAATAATATTTTATATTTTCTGAAATGTTACAATCTTCCCCCCTTAAGGAAATTCCATTCCCGAATTTAAATTTAAACCCCTCAAATACTAAAACATTTCAGTGAAAAGATCAAGTCGTCGGGGCTCCGAAATCATAAATACATAAAACACATCGTAGCACAAAACATGCGCATGAACAATGAGCATATAAACCAAAAATCAAAACTCCGTCAAGCATCCCACAATCATCGGAGTTATGGTGAAAACACCAATGTCTAAGTCCAATATGAAAACCAACATGATAATCATCAAACTATACATGTAAATATCATCAAAACAACTGAAAGAAATGCATGCCAAACCTTTTCATGTTGCTGTGCGATACGCGTAGCACTGCACAGTGGCGGACATCTATAGAAAGAAACTAACTATATATATATATACCCCTTGTTTAATATACACGCCCCACCGTTTTGAAAACAATGCTAGAAGGGTTTCCTTTATAAAATGTTTCGTGTCATCTCGGACACGTAGGTAAATACTGAGTCTATAGCTCCTCTTTGGAAATCCTTTCAATAACTATCAATGCATGCAAAATATAATCAGGTACTGTCCTCGGTCTAATCCTGCTCAGCTACTATATCAAACAGTAAATATCATAAAACATACTGCTCAAAGGAAATCAATCCAAAAAGGCATATAAGACTGCTACGTGCGTCTGGTGCGCACGGAAATCGAAATCAATGAATGTGCCATACATGTGCACAGAAACAAAATCTAAGTGCAACGGGTGTGCACGAAAGCCCCTGTCAAGGGCAACAATGTGCCTGACAGCAATATCAGGTGCATTTCATGTGTACGAAGAATCTCGATTTAGTGCATCTGGCGTGCACCAAAATCGCATCAAGTGCCAAAGTATGTGCAAGAATCCAAATTAAGTGCAAAGAGTGCACGAAATCAACATCAATATCATAATCGAAATCGACGGTATACTATAAAGCTCAATCCAAATCAGGTATACCGCGGTATATAATCTCACAACAATGTGCATCAGCGTGCACAAATCAAATCAAAACACTAAAAGTGCATGAAAACCATACCGAAAGCACAAGTCAAATCATATGCATATCATAGGCATGAAATCAAAATCAACCTCCCGAATGACATCAAATCGAAGTCAAATGCAACCGTAGTGTACAAAAATCTCAATCATGCAAACAAATCACCCAAAATACCGAAATCCAAAAATGACGGATGCGTAATATTCGAATCACCAAATCCCAGACCGTAAACACGGTCGTTGATAGGTCCTTTCTTCGCAGTCGAGAAGGTGTCTACATCTAAAGCTAGCAAAGCAAGATATCTACTTGTCTCCTATTCAAGGCCTGGCGCCTGGTGCCTTTAGGCTCTTGTCTCTCACTGTGAATTGCTAGATATATAGTTCCTCGTCTCAACGGCCCAATATGGAATGACGAAGAAAACAATCCCGCTCGGGCACATCCTTTAAAGATCTCTGGCCATCTATATACAACGCCTCTGCATGCGTATCACATCTCTGATGTCAGCGGAGTGGAATGTCATCTCATCAAAATCTCGTACGAACCTCTTACTCCCCTTTTCTCTAATGTCGACTGATCCGGACTTGTCCCTTCATGGCTGCATGGACTGCGCTCCAACGGCTATACTCGTATTTGGAGTCTCCCAAGCAATGTATCCTATCACATGATATCCGAATGATGTCGAACTTTTCGATCGATTCGTCAAGGTTCCATAATCCCCTAAGTGCTCAACATCTTGAATACAGTTTAGTAGTATCGAATATATGCCACAGCACCTATGGACCAACCGTAGAAGGGCAAACCCAAGCCTCATTAACGGTACCGCTGAACTGCTGTAAACCCTAAGGTTTTGAAGCGTTCTCATGGTCATTGTATCGAGTTAGGGTTTCATTCTTCTAGAGGGTCCGTAAAATTACTTGCATTGCTTTCCAAATACTTTAAACATGGAAAATGGGTTCCTAATATTCGATCGTCTCTATCGACTCTCAAAATACCTGCGTGAAGTCGTCTCTAGCTAGAATCAATCAATCTGATGACCTCGCATCGGGTTAGGCAATGAATCACAAGTCCTAGTCTTCCAACTTTGGTGACTAGCGATCTTCTATCATATCTCGAAGTATAACTCGTGCGGAATTAGCTTCAAATATCTGGGGCGATATCTCATCATTCGCAGCAACAATTGGCTCATTCGTCCGCACGCTGAACAGTGCCTCAATCATCAAGATAATCGGTCCATTGACGGTCATCACATCCTGGCTGGCCTCTAGCGGTAGCCCAAATCCTCTGGTGCTGATATGCACATCCGAGAAATCTTGTAAAAGCGATCCATCAAACTCTCATGGAGCGAAAACACAATAAAACGATGCATCTACGCAAATCATATGTCCCTGGAATCACGCCCTGGTCAGTCCTCGTCCGTGACGAGCTCGTGCTGATGCAACTCTAGCCGTAGCTCTCTCTGCCCTTGAAATCGTGGTAACAAAACCATAACTGGTACCGATGAGGATAGATCATAGGAATGAATATAATGCTGTGCAAGGAAATGTACATCCTAAGGCTTCTTAAGCGGAGTAGTGTATCATAATATGCCGTGGAACATACACACGGTACGTCACTCTACTTGAGTCACCTACTCCATCAACCAAAGATCATCCTACACTCAGAAGGTAAAACCTAACGCTCTGATACCAACTTTGTCACGACCCGAAAAATACGGAGCATGACCGACACTTAAATTACGAAACGTCTCGAGGCGTACGTAATCTAAGGAAGCCAAAACCCAGAAATCAAAACCAATTAAAGCAGTAGAGTGAAAGAAAAACCACTTTTAAAACAAGAAGTTTAACAACATAAGCCGAATTATGCATTTTTAAAATCTCAAGTCTTTTCTGAAAATTTCGGCAGAGTCTCCTTTGTAAATACTGACCCCAAATGGGTACAAACCTGATAAAGCATATATAATGAATAAAGGCATCCCCATGCGGGAGCTAGCTCTTCGCCAACCGGAGGACAAAACCACACAATGCAATATAATATACAACGCTGAAGGGCGAGGATCAAAACACGAAATGGAAACCATCATCATCAAGAAAACCAGAGGAAAAACATAATAATACAGCGCGCGACTCTAAGGTCGAAAGAATATACACTAGTCATCTATGTCTATCAAATATACAAGTCTGGTTGATGGAGTTTACTAGATACAACTGAAATAATAAATGTACAATGGTCGTCACGATGCAAGTGAACCCACCTACCAAAGCAATCACCCAAAATGAAAGCAGTGAGCCAGCAAAGCCGTCAAGGAACCTGTACGGCAAAACCTGCAAGAAACTGTGGCACAACGGGGGTGAGTTGCCAACTCGTGAGTAGAAAATATCACAGAGAAGAAATCGCATGTATGACGCTATCCTAGGTCATATCAAGTAATATCCTCAAATAAATATCCTGATCCATTTACACATAAGTGCAATACCACGTGCTCGTTTCAGTGCCTCCGATAGCAACATATCAGATATATGATGTATGAATGCATTACTAATGGAAACAGAATACATCATGAATGAGACAACTATTTTCTTTATTTAATGAGATTTCTGTATGTATATAAATCGAGTATCATCAATGAAATCAACAGAGAAATCAATGTCAAGTATCGACACAAAACATAAATCTTAATATCTCAATATCTCAGGCTCTGGCTATCCGGACTGGCCTGTATCATCAAAATCTCAATGTCTCAGTGTCTCAAATCTCAATATCTCAATATCTCAATACCTCGGGCTCCGTCAGTCCGGATCGGCCCATATCATCAATCGCATGACCACGAACGGTGTCCTCCGGATATCCGCCGCGCCTAACAATCACCGGTGGGCAGTCTGCCCCTTACGGGCTCATCGTCTACAACTCGAACTTCTTGCCATGGGGCACCATACCGGGTCCACCATGTACCCACAGACGGTTCGTCCAACTCCTCGAATCGGATCTCGAAAACCATCTCAGAACCATGATAACATCATGGTGGACAATACTCATCATATCAAAGAAAACCGCATCTATCTCTTTAAAACAAATCATCAGATTATAAAACTTTCACATGCGGTTTTCCAAATCCAGAAATCTAAAGAAGGATCCGAAGTCATAAAATCATGATATCAATAAACAGTGAATACCGGCATAAATCTCCATAATACTGCATGACCAATGAAAATATGAATGCATCTGATATCATGCAATAAATGCAATAGTTAAACTAGCATATGAAAGCTATAACATATTGCAACTATCAACTAGCAAGCTATGTCAATGAATAGTATTCTCTAAAGTGTACGTGACATGGCAATTACCGATGATGATGTGTGTGAGCCGACAAGCAGGTGTACGTGGAACATACGCATCATCAGTAATGGTGCTGGTTTCCTGACAGCAGGATTTCATAATAATTACAGATAACATATGTACGAGCATGCAATGCGATGAAACATCATGAATATACAGAAAGTGATGTAGTAACAGCAACACTGAAAATATACCTATCCAATATATGTGTAATACAGTTTGGTATTTAAATTACTCACAATTCTCCACTTTTGAAAATAAGTATGACTCGAGCCCAGTCAAAAGGGTAAGGGAATCCACCTAAGTCTGAGTCGATCTACATATATGTCTAGTAGTCGGTGATCTCCCCTCGATAGTATCACGTACGATACAATAAAAAATATGACATTCTCGAGTCAAGAGTGTAGATCTATCCTCATAACTATATCTTGTACGGTAAATCCATCGTACGGCATCCCAAATCAGGGTACGGGTCAATTATCTTATTTATCTCATTACTCATCTGGTATCCTTATCATCTTATGTCATGAACTGGGGTACAGATCTAGGTCTAGTACAAACTGATACCATCAACAAATATATGTGCGTGTGTCTGAAACTCCTCGCCTAAAGATCGGCTTATAATATCATGTCGTATCTCCTAATACGAACCAAATCATATCACCGATCTCACGACATCAAACCCAATCACATCGACTCATCTCCAAGTACCATATACTATCCTCTATCATCCGTGTACCCGTATGTATATATATAAACCCATGCATCCACATCTATCCACATACATATAACATGTACACCCAAAATCATATCCCGTGCATGCTCGTGTATGGGTAACAACCTCACTCTAGGGTTCGCGACTAAGAAACCAACTAAACCACTTTCCTCAATTCTCACAAACATTAACCCATGATCTCCTAAAGCTTTTCTTGCTAAGTTTTTATATCCCTCAATAACATATCTAAGTATATCTACATCGCATCATATCATTTCTTACGACATTGCGGGGGTGCTATACGCCATCCACCCGACTTCCCCCGTAGATATAAATCAACTCACCTTGATCTTCGCTTGCGATGCTGATGTCGCCACGCGCTTGCTTGTCATCTCGAAGTCCTCATGAGGTATCTACATATCACATATAGCATCGTAAACGAAATCACGCATGAAAACCAAAAGGTCGTACGAAACACCGATAGGTTAAAACCTATAGTCTCGCGTGCAAAACACAACCAATAACCCTAGTCGTTGGCGTTCAAACGCCACACGACAGAATACAATGACAAATACCAAAACTTAAATTCAAAACATCGCGAAATACAAGGCAGCAACTCAAGAAAATGGTCCTAGATTTTACCCTAGGTCAAATTAGCCAATTTTGCACATATGGAGGGTCTAATGTACTGATATAGGAGCTACAGAACAAGCACAAGTCAATTTGGAAGTACCAAGACCGCAATTTAAGGACCAAAGATTAAATCTGCGTCCTGGGTAGGGGGTTTGGGTCTCTGGTCTTCAGGGTAGCCCTGGGTGCCTGCATGTGTCACTATGTTCGCTAAATAATTTTCCAGGTCCCCGAGTGTTAGCAGATTCCAAAATATCCTCACAATTCACACTATTATCCGATATCGGGGTTTCTAAGTTTTCTAAATGGGGTTTTAGTCCATGGTTTAGCCCAAAATACCATCATTACAGGGGTTTAGGGTCACTATAAAGCCTTAATTGCACATTTGGGGTTCAATCAAACCCTAATCCTTTTCTAGAAATATTCTAACATCACCATTTCTCACTCAAACCACCTCTAAACTAGAATATAAAGAACCAAAAAACTAAACTATAAGGAAGAAGATATACCTCATTTTCATCTCAAGTAAAACCCTAATTTGCCAATGTCGTCAAAATCCCACTTTTCTTGGTCCAATATGTAGAGGAGAAGGAGGGGATCAACTTTTGTGAAGGGAGTATAGGGTTTTGGCAAGGTTTTTGAGATGGATCCTAGGGTTTAAGATGGAGGGAAGTGAGGAAGAAGAAGGAGAAGAAAAAAATGGGGGAGGGATATTGTGGCTGCCCCCCCCCCTCTCTCTTTTAATCTCACCCACTCTCACTAATTTACCCTTTTGCCCTTTGTCTTTTTCTTTTTTTTCCTCTTTTAAAACCAAATCACATAATACCTATAAAACAACATAAATACGACAACATGTAACCAAATGCAATATGACATGGTGCACTAGCCCCGGAAAACTGTAAAAACACGGATTTGGCCTAATCGCGATTAGCAGTGCACTAATCGGGTTTTCATTTAAACTGCATATAATAAATCTTAAAAATACCAAATCCTTTAAATATATTTTTAAATGAATAAATCATTTTAATTCCCAATTATTTCACAATTATTAGTATATATTTATACCCATTTTCGAAAACCCCAATTTCGCAAATTAGGCAGTTTTCGGGAAATTTATTATTTTAATATTAAATACCAAAAATAATATTTTATATTTTCTGAAATGTTACACTCATATATTCAATTATTCATTTCTTTTTTGGCATAAGAATTATCTTGAGCTTGCTTAGCCTTCTCCTTCTTCTTCCTCCTCAAAAAGCTTACTACCTCCATTAAAGTGAGTTAAGGAGATAAAAAAAAGGATTTTTAAGTGAGATCCAAACCCACATCATCAATCTACACTAGTTTAGCCCACTAGTTTAGGTTGTTTTGCATCACTTCAACTTGTTCTAGTGAAGTAAGGAGTTTGAGCCAAGGTACTCCAAAGTGGATCATCGTGGACAATGAAGGACTCAAGCGGACCCGTCCAAACACCGAGTTGAACCAAGGAGTCTAGCAAGGAGATCTACAAAGGTTGTATTTACTTTCACTTAGTGTTTGATTCTAGTTATAGTATGAGATACTATTTTTGTTACTCTAAACATCTAGTTTGATCCTATGTTAGTATGCTTAGCACCCTAAAAAAATTAATTGTAGCATGTTTGATGCAAGACAAACCCTTGTGTGGTGATATGCAAACCCAACAGTGGTATCAGAGCCCCGCTAGAGCTTTAGGCTAACCTAGACGACGTTAATAACTTCGAACGGACATCGATTACCCGGAAAAATCCTTCTTTGGAAAATTTTCAAAATGTTGGAATTTTTCACATTAAAAATATTCAGAAAATCATGTAGGTAATTGTATGGACCCTCTAGAAGAACGATACCCTAACTTGATTAAATGACCGCGGAACAGCGGCAGAAACGTGCTTTGGCGGCGGTTCCGCAGCGCCATTTGTGAGGCTAGGGTCGGCCCTTCTACGGTTGGTCCATAGGTACTGTGGCATGCTTCTGGGTAATTTTAATTCTGCTCAGGTATTGAGCTTCTCTGTGAATTTGCTGGGTCATTGATCGATCGATCAAATGGTTTAACATCGCCTAGATTTGTATGATACTTAATTCTGTGACCGTAAGTGTAGTATATAGTGTATCGCCGGTTTCGTTGTTATATGTCAACGACAATTGGGGTACGCATACTTTCTTACATTGATGACATGTGATGTTATGTGTTGCTGTGATCTGATGTATAGGATCGTCGTGATTGAATGGCCGGGTGTTCTATGTGAGATGAGAGTTTTTCTTTTCATTCATGTAAAATTCATTTGTATGTAATATTCTTTTATTGGGGCACATTCGGGTTTAGGGTGATGTTACCGTTGATTTATATTACTTACTTTTCTGCATTAGGATAGACACAAGGTGGGGAGCACAAGTGACCGGGTTCTAGAGTCCAGTGGGAGACCATCTCGAGGAGTCGGGACCGGGTCGCCTAACTCTAGAATTGGTAAGGTCGCTTGTCGCTCTCGTAGGGGTCTAAGGTGTGGGATTGGCTATTCATCACGACCGTGGAACCCGTATTTTCTATCGTTGGCTAAATACAAAATACGGAATTCCTAGTATATCCTATATTTTCATATATGTGCTTTTGCTATTGATATTCTATGATGAGATCGCTTTATATGATGAGACGAATGGTATTATTATATATATGATATATAATAAGTGTTACTTATGTTTTACATCCACGCTAGGCCCGTCTTGCTATGTCGTTAGTTAAGTAACCTAACGGTGCATAACGGGACACCGTGGCGAATGCGGATGGCATAAGTATACGTTTTATTTTCGTTACTTTTCTGTGATGGCTTAAGGACTTAAATGATGGGACTACATTAATATGATTAATGTAAGGAAAAATAAACCTAAAAGATGTTGTAGAATCGAATTTGAAAACCACTCGTCTTTTTACGAAAAAGCTACATTTCAAAATTGTGGAGCTTAAGCCACTCCTTTTGAAAACTGTTTGATTCTACAACGATATCAAGTTCAAAGCGTTAAAGGTTTTCTTAAAAACCAACCGCAACCCTCCGTCATTTTAGGAAGTAGAGTACTTAGTATTCGTGCTACGTTTGTTGACTATAATTAAGGTGTAGTGTACGGTAGGTAATTGATGTCTTCCTACACTGCATATGATGCAGATTAATTAGGACATTCATATGACTTTGTTGACTATAGTTAAGGGTCATGTGGGTGGGTCTAATTAATCTTGAAATGACGGGTAGAACTTGACTAGTGCTTGTGATTTGTTGACCATAGTTAAGGTCATAAGTGCTAGGGGTAAAAACCATATCGGGAGTTTCGAGAGTTGAAATTTGCAATGAGATTGCATACCTTCCATATGATGGTTGGATCCCGATCCCACTGTGAGCAAGAGTTGATCCCATGAGAGTTTTGCACTTTACAATTAGTTAACCCATTTGGTGTCTAGAAAGGTGTCAACGGGGCTACGCCTCTGGAAAATTGAGGTTTACTTTAATTAGGTCCGTACGAAAGCATGAGGAACCTCCCTCAAGTACCAACACTGGCCTGGCTGAATGGTTAGCGAAGTTGTAGAATATAATTAATCCTGGCTAGTTTTCCTTTTAAGGTTTGATGGAAAATTTGATAAAAGCAGTGGGAGATATCGATTAGATAAGATAATAACCAATCTGATCTTTGCAAGAGCTTTCGCTGAGTGTATTCTTTTCTCTCTCTTAATGACAGATACCAATGACAAGACTTAAGCATCTACTAGAGAAAAATAAACTAAATGGGACCAATTATAAAGACCGGCTGAGAAACATTAACATTGCCTTGACTTATGATAAGGTATCATATATCCTTACGGCCCCAGCCCCGCTCGTCCCAAGTCCTAAATCTTCAGTTGCAGATAAGGAAATCCGCAAGACATGGGATGCCGACTATGCTACGGACAAATGCCTCACGCTTGCATCGATGGATAACACACATCAAAAGCAGCACGAGCAGATGGATGTCCAATCCATCTTTTTCCATACAAAAGAGTTGCATGGGGAGAAATCTCGTGTCCTACGATATGAAGCATCTAGAAAGCTGTTTCAGATGCGGATGGCTCCTGGCACACCAATAGGTGACCATGTTCCGAAGATAATAGCTCTTATAGAAGAACTTGAGGACCTCGGATGGACAATGGAGAACGAACAATATACTGATATTGTTTTACTGTCTCCCCCCTACCTTTGTTCAATTTGTAGTCAACTTCAACATGCACAACATGGAGAAGTCACTACCTGAACTTCTCAATATGTTGAGAAGTACAGAGAGTACGCTCAAAGCAGTGAAGACTCCCGCTTTGATTGCTGGGCCATCTTCCTCCTCTCGTCCAAAGGCCAAGGCCAAGGGAAAGATGAAGAAGAAACCCACCAAACCTAGAGGTGGAGTTAAAAAGGCTAAGGGGAAAGACAAGTCCACGGCTGGGGAATCGGGGAAAGGGGAATGTGTTTACTGCCACAAAGCAGGACACTGGAAGCGCAACTATACTGGGTACTTAGATCTCATGAAGAAGAAGTATGGTGATGCTTCCGCTTTAGGTGTGTTTGTGACAGAAAACTGTTTTTCTATAAACTCTGCTTCTTGAGTATTAGATACCGGTTCAGGTTCTCACATTTGCAATTCCATGCAGGGGCTGAGAAATAGCAAAGTTTTGAAGACAGATGACCATACTCTCCGGGTTGGAAAGGGTTCCAATGTACATGCGGTTTCAATGGGAGAGTATCACCTGGGGTTGCCGTCGGGTGTATATTGATTTTAAACCCATGTTATTATGTACCTAGTATGCTTTGTAATATGATATCCGTTTCTTTGTTAGACAATGAAGGATATAATTTTGTATTGCAGAATAATGTTATGAACATTAACCTGAATCAAATGTTGGTTGGGTATGGTACACTTAATAACGGAATATACGTCATAAATCAACACACAGTTTTCAGCATACAACACACTAATAAAAGAAATCTTTCAGAAATAAATGAAGCTTTTCTTTGGCATTGTAGACTTGGTCATATTAACAAAACAAGACTAAACAAGTTACATAAAGATGGATATTTAAACCCTTTTGAATATAAATCTTATGCGACATGCCAGTCTTGTATCAAGGGTAAAATGACCAAAACTCCGTTTACAGGACACGGAGAAAGAGCTTCTGAGCTCTTAGGCCTCGTACATAGTGATATATGCCGGCCAATGTCTACGCAGGCTAGAGGCGGTTTTTCTTACTTCATTACTTTTACTGATGATTTCTCAAGATTCGGTCATGTGTTTCTATTGAAGCATAAGTCTGAAGCTTTCGAGAAATTCACTGAGTACAAACTTGAAGTAGAAAAACAAACCGGATTGAGTATCAAGATACTTCGATCAGATCGAGGTGGTGAGTACCTCAGTATAGAGTTTGCAGACTTTCTAAAAGAGAATGGGTTTCTCTCTCAGCTCACTCCTCCTTACACACCACAGCACAACGGTGTGTCAGAACGTCGGAATCGGACCCTATTAGATATGGTTCATTCCATGATGAGTGATGCTGAGTTACCTGTCTCATTTTGGGGGCATGCATTAGAGACTGCAGCATTTCTATTGAACAGGATTCCAACCAAAATTGTGTCTACCACACCATATGAGATGTGGTATGGGAAGAGACCATCTCTTAAACGATTTAAGCTTTGGGGTTGTCCGGCCTATGTCAAAAAGCAGAATCCGGACAAACTCGAGACACGGTCAGTCATGTGTAAGTTTGTGGGATATCCGAAGAACTCATATGTATATCTATTCTACCACAAGGAGGAACAAAAGGTGTTTGTTTCTCAGTATGCCACATTTTTAGAAAAAGAATTTTTTATAAATGATACAGATGACAATGTGGTAGATCTAGAAGAGGTTCTAGAAACACAAGTTACGAATGACGACTTGGTTGAACCGGCTGTTGCAACAGAAACTAATGAATCTCAACCACTCCGTAGATCTGGTAGGACTTCTCGCCCACCGAAGAGATACTACGGTTTTCTCATTGATGTTGATAGAGAAGATTGCATCATGGAGGATGATGATCCTACCAGGTTTCAGCAAGCTACCACGAGTGGAGACTCTGTGAAGTGGCTGGATGCCATGAGATCTGAAATGGAGTCTATATACACCAACAAAGTATGGACTTTGGACGTTGTACCCCCTGGGGTAAAACCCGTGGGGTGCAAATGGATTTTTAAAAGAAAGATTGGTGTAGATGGGCAGGTGGAGACCTATAAGGCAAGACTTGTAGCGAAAGGATTTCGTCAATGACCAGGTCTGGACTATGACGAAACTTTTTCTCCCGTAGCCATGCTTAAATCCATTCGGATCCTACTTGCTATTGCTGCTCACTACGACTATGAAATCTGGTAGATGGACGTTAAAACTGCATTTCTAAATGGTGATTTAGAAGAATGTGTTTATATGGATCAGCCATAGGGTTTCGTTGACAGTGGGAGCAACGGGAAAGCATGTAGATTGCTCAAATCCATTTATGGATTAAAGCAGGCATCATGGAGTTGGAACATCTGTTTTGATGATATTATCAAAGAGTTTGATTTCATTAAAAATCCAGATGAACCTTGTGTTTATAAGAGGGTTGTAGGGAGAGCTGTCACATTCCTCGTATTGTACGTGGATGACATTCTTCTGATAGGAAATGATATTCCTATGCTACAGTCGGTCAAATCATTCTTATCACAAAGGTTCTCCATGAAGGACCTGGGTGATGTCACGTACATATTGGACATTCGGATCTATAGGGATAGATCCAAAAGGTTATTGGGATTGTCCCAAACCAGGTACATCAACACCATCCTTAAGAGGTTTAGTATGGAAGACTCCAAGAGGGGTGCCTTACCCGCTTGCCATGGAGTTACCCTCTCCAAGGACTTTTGCCCAAAGACTAATGAAGAGAGAGCTAGCATGAGCATTATACCCTATGCTTCAGCCGTAGGATCTATAATGTATGCGATGTTGTGTACACGCCTTGATGTAGCTTATGCACTAGGTGTAGTAAGAAGGTATCAGTCCAACCCAGGGGAGAATCAATGGATAGCTGTGAAGAACATTCTTAAGTACTAGCAAAGGACTAAAGAATTGTTCTTCGTGTATGGTAACGGGGATCTCCAAATGGAGGCCTTTAACAATTCGAGCTTCCAGAGTGATAAGGACGACAACAAATCTATCTCTGGGTTTGTATTTAACCTTAATGAAGGGGCGGTGAGTTGGAAAAGTTTCAAATAGGACACTGTTGCAGACTCTACGATGGAAGCTGAGTACATTGCTGCAAATGATGCCGCAAAGGAAGCAGTCTGGATGAGGAAGTTCGTCTCGGAGCTAGGAGTAGTTCTAACCATTATTGATCCAATACCATTGTATTGTGATTATAATGGGGATATGGCGTTAGCCAAGGAGCCCAGGTCCCATCAGCGGTCCAGCAACATCCTGAGGCGATATCATCTGATCTGGGAGATAGTTGATCATCGCGAGATCGAGATTCAGAGAGTAGATACAAAGAATAACACCGCAGATCCACTCACCAAGGCCCTCCCTCAGCCACAGCATGAGCGACTTTTTGAGATGTTGGGTATGAGATACGCTAATAACTAGCCTTAGTGAAAGTAGGAGATTGTTGGATATATGTAAGCCCTAGAGGCCATTATTTGATAGTGGATGTATATATATATATATATATATATATATATATATATATATATATATTCAGAGGACTTTCATGCTCGACATGATAGTATGCTATCTGGTTACTCTTTACCTGACATGTTCACTTGATCATGCTTTTATTCATTTGTACATGTTGATAATGCCCTGAGGATATTTGCTTGACTACTGTGACTGCGATGCAGATCATACTAGTGGGACATATGTAGTTTATAAGCATATCCTGAAATGTCCCTAGTCGTTAGTGTATCGAGACGGGGCATCAATATTCCAGAGTAGAGTAGCATATATGATACTAGACACATGTGATGGGCGATGGATGATCTCACATCCATTGGTGTTTGACACCAAGATTGTATATGGGTGCTCAGTGGAGACTGGGTACACTGGACGGACTCGCCGAGAACTCCTATATGGTATTATATCTATCGTCGGATAGCAGTTCTCAGGTGACACTGGTACATGTTAGTCTGTAGACCCGTGATCGTCATAGAGTCTCATGTGTTCTCCCACTGTGCTTTGATTTCCACCCTACCACGGCTCTACTGAGTCGTGCAAACAAGTGGCTTTTGGGTTCAGTCCCGAGACATGTGGAGCCAATGAGCAATAGGAGGGGTTTCGTCTCTCCCGGTATTGGGGGTTGATGTTGCGCTGTCCTCAATTGGCTATATCAGCAAGTCTTTTCGTATAGTATTCCCTAAAGATCTCTGGCCAACTATCTCGTCGACGAATGCCGAACTCTAGCCTGCTGGGTGTGCACAATATGACCTCTCCTGGGTCCAAGCCTTCTCGTATAGTATTCCAGAAAGATCTTATCGAGGACTCTCCCGAATCTCGTTTCTGCCGAACTGCCCGAAAGTTATCATCCTTTACTAAATTTGTTTCTTGTTCCAGAACGGCTGCATACTCATCACGACTCCTTCTAGAAGATATATCCATATACAACGCCTCTGCATGCGTATCACATCTCTGATGTCAGCGGAGTAGAATGTCATCTCATCAAAATCTCGTACGAACCTCTTACTCCCTTGTTCTCTAATGTCGACTGATTCGGACTTGTTTCTTCATGGCTGCATGGACTGTGCTCCAACGGCTATACTCGTATCTGGAGTCTCCCAAGCAATGTATCACATCACATGATATCCGAATGATGCCGAACTTTTCAATCGATTCGTCAAGGTTCCATAATCCCCCAAGAGCTCAACATCTTGAATACAGTTTAGTAGTATCGAATATATGCCACGGCATTTATGGACCAACCATAGAAGG
This sequence comes from Agapanthus africanus, assembly GCA_030015575.1. Taxonomy (NCBI): domain Eukaryota; kingdom Viridiplantae; phylum Streptophyta; class Magnoliopsida; order Asparagales; family Amaryllidaceae; genus Agapanthus; species Agapanthus africanus. The sequence continues at coordinate 341,740,225 of CM057346.1, read as the reverse complement.
GCAAACCCAAGCCTCATTAATGGTACTGCTGAACTGCTGTAAACCCTAAGGTTTTGAAGCGTTCTCATGGTCATTATATCGAGTTAGGGTTTCATTCTTCTAGAGGGTCCGTAAAATTACTTGCATTGCTTTTCCAATACTTTAAACTTGGAAAATGGGTTCCTGACATTCGATCGTCTCTATCAACTCTTAACATACCTGCGTGAAGTCGTCTCTAGCTAGAATCAATCAATATGATGACCTCGCATCGGGGTAGGCAATGAATCATATGTCCTAGTCTTCCAACTTTGGTGACTAGCGATCTTCTATCATATCTCGAAGTATAACTCGTGCGGCATTAGCTTCAAACATCTGGGGCGATATCTCATCATTCGCAACAACAACTGGCTCATTCGTCCGCACGCTGAACAGTGCCTCAATCATCAAAATAATCGGTGCATTGACGGTCATCACATCCTGGCTGGCCTCTAGCGGTAGCCTAAATCCTCTGGTGCTGATCAGCACGTCCGAGAAATCTTGTAAAAGCGATCCATCAAACGCTCATGGCACGAAAACATAATGAAACGACGCATCTACGCAAATCGTATATCCCTGGAATCACGCACTGGTCAGTCCTCGTCTGTGACGAGCTCGTGCTGACACAACTCTAGTCATAGCTCTCTCTGCCCGGGAAATCGTGGTAACAAAACCATAACTAGTACCGATGAGGATAGATCATAGGAATGAATATAATGCTGTGCATGGAAATGTACATCCTAAGACTTCTTAAGCGGAGTAGCGTATCGTAAGTATGCTGCGGAACATACACACGGTACGTCACTCTACTTGAGTCACCTACTCCATCAACCAAAGGTCATCCTACACTCAGAAGGTAAAACCAAACGCTCTGATACCAAATTTATCACAACCCGAAAAATACGAAACATGACCGACACTTAAATTACGAAACGTCTCGAGGCGTACGTAATCTAAGTAAGACAAAACCCAGAAATCAAAACAAATTAAAGCAGTAGAGTGAAGGAAAAACCACTTTTAAAACAAGAAGTTTAATAACATAAGCCGAAGCATGCATTTTTAAAATCTCAAGTCTTTTCTGAAAATTTCGGCAGAGTTTCCTTTGTAAATACTGACCCCAAACGGGTACAAACCTGATAAAGCATATATAACGAATAAAGGCATCTCCAAGCGGGAGCTAGCTCTTCGCCAACCGGTGGACAAAACCACACAATGTAATATAAAATACAACGCCGAAGGGCGAGGATCAAAACACGGAATGGAAACCATCATCATCAAGAAAATCAGAGGAAAAACATAATAATACAGCACGCGACTCTAAGGTCGAAAGAATATCCACTGGTCATCTATGTCTATCAAATATACAAGTCTGGTTGATGGAGTTTACTAGATACAACTGAAATAATAAATGTACAATGGTTGTCACGATGCAAGTGAACCCACCTACCAAAGCAATCACCCGAAATGAAAGCAGTGAGCCAGCAAAACCGTCAAGGAACCTGTACAGCAAAACCTGCAAGAAACTGTGGCACAACGGGGGTGAGTTGCCAACTCGTTAGTAGAAAATATCACATAGCAGAAATCGCATGTATGACGCTATCCTAGGTCATATCAAGTAATATCCTCAAATAAATATCCCGATCCATCTACACATAAGTGCAATACCACGTGCTTGTGTCAGTGCCTCAGATAGCAACATATCAGATATATGATGTATGAATTCATTACTAATAGAAACAGAATACATCTTGAATGAGACAACTGTTTTCTTTATTTAATGAGATTTCTGTATATATATAAATCGAGTATCATCAATGAAATCAATAGAGAAATCAGTGTCAAGTATCGACACAAAACATAAATCTCAATATCTCAATATCTCAGGCTCCGGCTATCCGGACTGGCCTGTATCATCAAAATCTCAATGTCTCAGTGTCAAAAAATCTCAATATCTCAATATCTCAATATCTCAATACCTCGGGCTCCGTCAGTCCGGATCGGCCATATCATCAATCGCACGACCACGAACGGTATCCTCCGGATATCCGCCGCGCCAAACAAGTTCACTGGTAGGCAGTCTGCCCCAGCCGGGCTCATAGTCTACAACTCGAGCTTCTTGCCCCGGGGTACTATACCGGGTCCACCATGTACCCGCAGACGGTTCATCCAACTCCTCAAATCGGGTCACGAAAACCATCTCAGAACCGAGAAAACATCATGGTGGACAATAGTCATCACATCAAGGAAAACCGCATCTATCTCTTTAAAACAAATCATCGGTTTATAAAACTTTCACATGCGGTTTTCCAAATTCAGAAATCTCAAAAAGGATCCAAAGTCATAAAATCTTGATATCAATAAACAGTGAATACAGGCATAAATCTTCATAATACTGCATGACCAATGAATATATGAATGCATCTGATATCATGCAATAAATGCAATAGTTAAACTAGCATATGAAAGCTATAACATATTGCAACTATCAACTAGCAAGTTATGTCAATGAATAGTATTCTCTAAAGTGTACATGACATGGCAATTACCGATGATGATGTGTGTGAGCCGGCAAGCAGGTGTACGTGGAACATACGCATCATCAGTAATGGTGCTGGTGTCCTGACAGCAGGGTTTCATAATAATTACAGATAACATATGTACAAGCATGCAATGCGATGAAACATCATGAATATACAGAAAGTGATGTAGTAACAGCAACGCTGAAAATATACCTACCCAATTTACGAGTCATACAGTTTGGTATTTAAATTACTCACAATTCTCCACTTTTGAAAATGAGTATGACTCGAGCCCAGTCAAAAGGGTAAGGGAATCCACCTAAGTCTGAGTCAATCTATATATATCTCTAGTAGTCGATGATCTCGCCTCGATAGTATCACGTACGATTCAATAAATAATATGACATCCTCGAGTCAAGAGTGCGGATCTATCCTCATAACTATATCTTGTACGGTAAATCTATCGTACGGCATCCCAAATCTGGGTACGGGTCAATTATCATATTATCTCATTACTCATTTGGTATCCTTATCATCATATGTCATGAACTGGGGTACAGATCTAAGTATAGTACAAACTGATACCATCAACAAATATATGTGTGTGTCTGAAACACCTCGCCTAAAGATCGGCTTATAATATCATGTCGTATCTCCTAATACGAAGCAAATCATATCACCGATCTCACGGCATCAAACCCAATCACATCGACTCATCTCCAAGTACCATATACTACTCTCTATCATCCGTGTACCCGTATGTATATATATAAACCCATGCATCCACATCTATCCACATACATATAACATGTACACCCAAAACCATATCCCGTGCATGCATGTGTATGGGTAACAACCTCACTCTAGAGTTCGCGACTAAGAAACCAACTAAACAACTTTTCTCAATTCTCGCAAACATTAACCCATGATCTCCTAAAGCTTTTCTTGCTAAGTGTTTATATCCCTCAATAACACATCCAAATATATCTATATCAAATCATATCATTTCTTACGACATTGCGGGGGAGCTATACGCCATCCATCCGACTTCCCCCGTAGATATAAATCTACTCACCTTAATCTTCGCTTGCCGATGCCGATGTCGCCACGCGCTTGCTTGTCGTCTTGAAGACCTCGTGAGGTACCTACATATCACATATAGCATCGTAAACGAAATCACGCATGAAAACCAAAAGGTCGCAAGAAACACCGATAGGTTAAACCCTATAGTCTCGCATGCAAAACACAACCAATAACCCTAGTCATTGGCATTCAAACGCCACACGACGGAATACAATGACAAATACCAAAACTTAAATTGAAAACATCGCGAAATACAAGGCAGCAACTCAAGAAAATGGTCCCAGATTTTGCCCTAGGTCAAATTAGCCAATTTTGCACATATGGAGGGTCTAATTTACTGATATAGGAGCTACAGAACAAGCATTAGTAAATTTGGAAGTACCAAGGCCGCAATTTGCAGCCCAAAAGATTAAATCTATGGCCTGGGTAGGGGGTTTGGGGCTCTAGTCTTCAGGGTAGCTTCCTGGGTGCCTGCATGTGTCACTGTGTTCGCTAAATAATTTTCCAGGTCCCCGAGTGTTAGCAGATTCCAAAATATCCTCATAATTCACATTATTATCCGCTATCGGGGTTTCTAAGTTTTCTAAATAGGGTTTTAGTCTATGGTTTAGCCCAAAATACAATCATTACAGGGATTTAAGGTCACTATAAAGCCATAATTGCACATTTGGTGTTCAATCAAACCCTAATCCTTTTTTAGAAATATTCTAACATCACCATTTCTCACTCAAACCACCTCTAAACTAAACTAGAATATAAAAAACCAACAAACTAAACTACAAGGAAGAAGATATACCTCATTTTCATCTCAAGAAAAACCCTAGTTTGCCAATGTCGTCAAAATCCCACTTTTCTTGGTCCAATGTATAGAGGAGAAGGAGGGGATCAACTTTTGTGAAGGGAGTATAGGGTTTTGGCAAGGTTTTTGAGATGGATCCTAGGGTTTAAGATGGAGGGAAGTGAGGAAGAAGAAGGAGAAGAAAAAAATGGTGGAGGGATATTGTGGCTGCCTCCCCCCTCTCTCTCCTTTAATCTCACCCACTCTCACTAATTTACCCTTTTGCCCTTTGTCTTTTTCTTTTCTTTCCTCTTTTAAAACCAAATCACATAATACCCATAAAACAACACAAATGCGACAACATGTAACCAAATGCAATATGACATGGTGCACTAGCCACGGAAAACTGTAAAAATACGGATTTTTCCTGATCGCGATTAACAGTGCACTAATCGGGTTTTCATTTAAACTGCATATAATAAATCTTAAAAATACCAAATTCTTTAAATATATTTTTAAATGAATAAATCATTTTAATTCCTAATTATTTCACAATTATTAGTATATATTTATACCCTTTTTCGAAAACCCCAATTTCGCAAATCGGGCAGTTTTCGGGAAATTTATTATTTTAATATTAAATTCCAAAATAATATTTTATTTTTTCTGAAATGTTACACTCATATATTCAATTATTCATTTCTTTTTTGGCATAAAAATTATCTTGAGCTTGCATAGCCTTCTCCTTCTTCTTCCTCCTCAAAAAGCTTACTACCTCCATTGAAGTGAGTTAAGGAGATAAAAAGAAAAGATTTTTAAGTGAGATCCAAACCTACATCATCAATCTACACTAGTTTAGCCCACTAGTTTAGGTTGTTTTGTATCACTTCTACTTGTTCTAGTGAAACAAGGAGCTTGAGCCAAGGTACTCCGCGGTGGATCATCGTGGACAACGGAGGACTCAAGCGGACCCGTCCAAACACCGAGTTGAACCAAGGAGTCTAGCAAGGTGGTCTACAAAGGTTGTATTTACTTTCACTTAGTGTTAGATTCTTGTTATAGTATGAGATACTATTTTTGTTACTCTAAACATCTAGTTTGATCCTAAGTTAGTTTGCTTAGCACCCTAAAATATTTAATTGTAGCATGTTTGATGCAAGAAAAACCCTTGTGTGGTGCTATGCAAACCCGACAGGGCGTACTGCCTTGGTCGGTCCTCGCCTCAAACGAGCCCGCTCTAATCTCATCTCTGACGGCAGCACTCAAGGACCTCGTAGTCAACGGCAATATAGTGGCTGGAACGAGAAACGGGATTTGATGAGAATATCGTAATCGAATCAAAGGATATCTGGAATCAAGGAAGGAAGTACAAGCAAACATATAACCTAAGGCCAATTAGGTGGATTATCGTATCGTAATTATGCCGCGAAACATACACACGCTACGTCACTCTGCTTAAGTCACCTGCTCCATCTACCAAGGGTCATCCTACACTCAGAAAGGTAAAACTTATCGCTCTGATACCAACTTTGTGACGACCTGAATATGTGGAACATGACTGGCAGTTAAATTACACAACGTCTAGAGGCGTAACGTAATCTAAGTAAGCCAAACCCAGAAATCTAAACCATTTAAAGAAATTAGAGTGAAGGAAAACTTGTTTAAAAGTTAAGTTAACATAGAAGATCACTTTGAATGTCTTTATAATAAGCTCATGTTCTTATAAAAATTTCGGCCAAGTTTCTTTTGTAAATACTGGCCCCAAACAGGTACAAACATGAATATATACAAGTAATGAACAAGGGCATCCCCAAGTGGGAGTTAGCTCTTCGCCGAACGGTAGAATCACAACCGCATGTAAGATATATCATCGAAGAATGAAACCAACATTTAAAAGCAAGAAAACGGAAACCAAATATAAGTCGGCTCACATGAGCTTGACACCAGATACCAAAAATATGAGTCTCGCTGTCTTACTGTCTAGTCAAATATACAAGCAGTAGATGGAGTATACTAGATACAAAATAAATATACATGGTGGAATCAAAGAATATCCTCACAACCCACCTACAAGCAAGTTGATGCAAAGAAAGCAGAAGAAGAAATATGCCCGCCGCTACTATGCTGACGGGTCGGACCTATAAGATACTGTGGCATAACGGGGGTGAGTTGCCAACTCGTGAGTAGTAAGTAATATTTAATAAGGCTATCGTAAGCATGCACGCAAATGCGTCACAACCCACATATAAAATTATGATGCGATGCACTAGTATAAATGCGACATGAATGAATAATCAAACACAAAATCCGGATATATCTGGTATGAGAAAATCTATATCCATATATTAGTAAAACCTTTGTATAATAAAGCTGGAGTATCATCAATGAAATCGACAGAAAATCCGTGTTAAGCATCGACACAATATATGTATCTCTATATCTCAATATTTCAATAGCCGTCTCTCAGATCGGCTCTCAAATCTGTCACATCCCACGACTCCGGTCGGTATCCTTCGGATAACCGCCGAGCTAAAAAATCATAACAGGAAGGTCATGCTCCCTTGCCAGGCTCATCGTCTACAACTCGAGCTTCTCGCCCCGGGGAACCTCACCGGGTCTACCATGTACCCGAGACGGTTCATCCTACTCCTTGAATCGGGTCTCGAAAACCAACTCAAATCAGGAAAACTCATGGTGGAGTCCACATACATCATATCATGAGAAAACCGCAACATGCATTTTTAAATGATAGCAGGTTTATTAAATACTTGCGGTTTTCTCCAAAATCCATAAATCTCATAAACACTGAAATCTCCAAGAAGAATCACAATATATGAATATGTCATTAATCATGAATGTCTATGGTATCAATAATATGAAATACGATGTATGACTAGAAAGATATGCATGAATGATGATGCAATGAGGTATATACAAAAGACTAGCAATCCTACGTATCCATCCTGATGAAATGAATATACAACTACAAGTTACATATCATATATAATACAAATGCTCAGATACTGATTTAAGCAAGTTCTATAATGTTCGTGACATAGCAATTACCAATGGCGTGTGTGTTCGCATAAATAGTGCACGTGCGGCATGAATCAATGGTAATGGTGTAATTGTCCTATGTAACAATATCATATGTAAGAGGATGCAATGCCATGATATGAATGCTTTGAGACCCCGCATATAGATGCGTGAACTACTTAAAATCCTAACTATCGGGCGCCTTGCTCCATCCAGACGATCCCTCCATAGATGAGTACATCTACTCACAGGGATGCCTCGACTAATCTGATCCAATCACAACCTTTCTTTTTCTTTCGTTGCCGCGTCCGACGTCACGTCAACTGATCCTAGAATCGCATAAATAGTATATATAAGGTTAAACATTTAAATAGACGTGATATCAAGACAATACAAGGAAATTAACGCGTACTAACTAGACGCGCATGCACTTGGTGCACAAAACGCGCGCGCGATATCGCCACAAACCACAATTAGGGGTTGCTATGCGTAGCAAACACCACAACTAGAATTTAATCACGATAATTGCGCAATCACATTGCACTAGAATTTAGGAAAATAGGTCGTAGATCATCACAACCTCAAACTTAATTAAAACCTTTTTCTTTTAAAAATCTAGTAAGCAACCTTAAGCCATTTAGTGCAAAACTAGATGGATTAGCAAGTCTAGTAGCCACAAATCACACACGAATATTCTAATCAAGCCATGCAACACTTAATTAAATATAATCTCACATAAATACACACTAATAATTAATTTAATTACATGAACTCCTAATTAAAATAATTAAAAGCCACTTTAGCAAAGTAATCAACTAAATTAGATTTGTAAAACCACTAGATAATAATTTACACTTAGCTAACTTAATTAAATGGTAAAAACCCTAACTTTAACCAAAACCCTTCTCTTTAAAACTCAAATCTTGCAAATAAACTATTTTAACACCTAATTAAAATTAGATTAAAGCAATTAATTAACAAAGTAACAATTGGGTTAAGTTTTATACCTCAAGAATTTAGAGATCTAACTTGCTAACTTGGCCACCCAAAATGCTATCTTGCTTCAAGATCCAAGCTAGATTTGATCAAGGAATGCTTGTGAAAATTTTAATAGGAATTAGAGTTAATTTTGGTGGATTTTCAGATGAGGAAATGGGGTAATTTGTAAGTGAGGTAGAAGGAAAATGAGGGGGCGGAATGGAACTGCCGAACTTGAGAGGGGCAGAGAGAGTGGGGGTGAGTGAGAGAGAGGTGACCATACCCCCCCCCATACACACACCATACTTCTTTATCTTTATTTAGTTTCTTTTAATTTTTATTTTCCTCTTTATCTTAGAATTATCTAGAACCATTTAGAAAAATTTAGAAGAAAGAACATGTTACCAAATAAGTGTTAAGTTGTCATGGTGCACTAATATGTAATTAACCCATTTTAATTTGTAATTAATACTAATTAAGTGTGTAAGTGCATGATTAAAATAATATTTAAAATAAATACTTAAGGAAAATAATTAAATAAACCAGCAATTAAATAAGTAACTAACAAAACACCATACATAAACCAGTACATAATTAAACTAGGTATAATTGTGTTTATGTGGAAAAATTAAAAAAATAATAATAATTATAACTTGGTTTTACTGAAAAAACGTGTTGTATTACTAATTATCGGACAATTAACCTAAACGATTTTTAAAATGTTACATCAAGTTTTTATTTAATGCATAAATAATGATATATAAAAATGCAAGTGAATTATATACTAGTTAAAAACATTTTTAGTCCTTTAAAAATTTGGCAGCACCTTCCTTGTATATTTTGATCCAAAACCACATACATATAAATAAAAGGCATTCCCAAGCGGGAGCTAGCACTTCGCCAATTGGCGGAATCACAACCATGCAATAAAGCAGTAAATATATGACGCACTACAGTGAAGATCAAACATAGAAAGAACAATAAATAAAGCAAGACATCAAAAACCTCAAATAGTGAACATCTCTAAGTCTCGCAACACAAGTCTGACTAAATCTACCAATATACAAAATCTAGTCTCTGTTTTGATGGAGTTTATCTACATACAATAGAATATAAAGGTACAAGAGTGGTCACGATCCAATATGTGTCCCACCTACCAAAGCAAACACCATGAAGGAACTGTGTGCCAGCGATACCGCTATTGATCCTTGCGGTCGAACCTGCAAGAAAACTGTGGTACAACGGAGGTGAGTTGCCAACTCGTGAGTAAAAAACATCGACAGGTGGAAATCGAATAAACAGCGATTCCTAGGTCATACTATATCATGAAGGTAATATTATGATATCTACGATGACCATGTATGCATATATGTCAACAATAGAGTCAATGCCAATGACATGTAAAAACAAACATCTGAAATCATATGCCTGTATGCATGTAGATATCATCCACGTGTGTCCATCAACGACACATCAACATCATGGAAACTGAGTGTCTAACATCGACACTCGAAAACATCATCAAACCCGTGTCCAGCATTGACATGTAAATCCTCATATTTCCGGGCGCCGCATCCTCAGATCGGCCCTCATATCCATCTCACGATTCCGGTCGGTATCATCCGGATAACCGCCGAGTCCAAACTATCACTGGTAGGTAGTGCTCCCACCTGTCAGGCTCATCGTCTACATCTCGAGCTTCTTTCCCTAGTGTCACGACCCGAAGGTACGAAACGTGACTGTCATTTAAACTATGAAACGTCTCAAGGCGCAATAGAATCTAAATCAGCCAAAGCACAGAAAAGTAAACCATTTAATAAATAGAGTGAAGGAAAACTTGTTTTAAAGCAAGTGGTCTTATCAAAATAAATGTCATTAAACATTTAAAATCAACATCATATTTTCCCGAAAATTTTGGCAGAGTCACCTTTGTAAATACTGGCCCCAAATGGGTACAACACATGAAAATACATATGAATAATGAATAAAGGCATCCCCAAGCAGGAGCTAGCTCTTTGCCGATGGTGGAAACACAACCACATGCAACATGTATATCAAAAGTGCACAATAAGCATTATAAAGCAGAAATAAGAAATTACCATGTCGGCTCAAGTGAGCATCGACACCGAACACCACAAATGCAAGTCTCATGAGTCTCACTGTCTAGTCAAATAAACAAGGGTAGATGGAGTATACTAGTTACAATATGGAATAAAAATATCCTCACAACCCACCTACGAGCAAGCTGGAAATCAAGTAAATGAAGCCAAAGAGGAAGAATGCCCGCCGCTACTGTGCTGACGAGTCAAACATGCAAGACACTGTGGCACAACGGGGGTGAGTTACCAACTCATGAGTAGCAAGTAACATCTAATAAGGCTATCGTAAGCATGCACGCAATTTCGTCACAGCCTACATATACTAATGTGATGCGATGCACTGGTATGTATGCAACATGAATGCATAAACAACACGAGATCTGAATATGTTTAGTACGAGAAAATCTGTATTCTTATCTTAGTAAAACTTCTGTAATTTAACTGTAGTATCATCAAGGCAATCAATAGAAATCCGTGTCAAATATCAACAACAAATATGAATATCTCAATGTCTCGACATCTTAAGTCTCAATATCTCGTTATCTCAATATCTCGGGCTCCGGCAATCCGGACTGGCCCATAATCTCAATATCTCGGCCTCCGGAAATCCGGACTGGCTCATAATCTCAATATCTCCAGACTACGTCGGTATCCTCCGGATATCCGCCGCGTCACGAATAACCAGTCGGTAGTGCTCCCATGCCGGGCTCAACGCCATCCTCTGCGACCATCTTGCCCCGGGGTACCGCACCAGGTCCAACATGCACCCACAGACGGTTCCTCCTCCTCCTCGAATCAGGTGTATGATACCGCTCAAGAACCGAGAAATCTCATGGTGGATAACACATACATCATATCATGAGAAAACCGCAACTTGCATTATTAAAAAGATAACGGTTTATAAAATTCTTGCGGTTTTCCCAAAAATCCAGAAATCTCAAAATAATGAAATCCTCAAGAAAAATCACCATATGTACACATGTAGGTGATGATGAATGCCTATGGTATCAACAATATGAAATACGATGCGTGACATGAAAACTATGCATGAATGATGATGCAATGAGGTATATGCATATGACTAAAAATCCTACATATCCATCCTGATGAATTGAATATACAAATACAGGTTTACAAATCATATATGGTGCAATGGTTTTATATTCTTATTTAAACAAGTTATATAGTGTTCGTGGCATAGCAATTACCAAGGTGTGTGTGTCCATATGAATAGTGCCCATGCCGCATAAACCAATGGTAATGGTGCAAGTGTCCTATGAGATGATATCACACACACACACACACACACACACACAAACACACACACACACATATAAAAGATGATGCGATGCAACGAGATGAATAATTTGGAACCACGCATATAAATGCAAGTGCTAAAAGAAATTCTAACTATCGGGCGCCTTGCGCCATCCAGACGATTCCCCCGTAGATGTGTACATCTACTCACCGGGACGCCTCAGCTAGTCTGATCCAAGCACCGCTTTTCCTTTCCGTGCCACGTCCGATGTCTCCGAAACCGATCCTAGAATCATACAATGCAACACATAAGGCTAATTATCTATAAAACGCGATATAAAGACCATACGAGAAAACTAGCGTCCACAAGCTAAACGGGTGCACTCAGATCACCAAAGCATGAGTGATAACGTCTGAAACCACCCCTATTGTCTATGATACACAGCAAACACCCAAACTAGATTCGAATCGTACATATCGCATATTGACAAAACGTCGGTTTTTAAGGTAAAACGGTTCCAGATTTTTGATACGAATGAAATTAGAAAAGGTTGCATATACCAAAGACCTATACTATGAAGCAGACACCTACACTTAAAAGCCTGTCAAGCAAGTCACATATCCGGCCGCAAATTACGGCCAGAAACACAAAATTTGCGGCCACAAATAGGATTGGAGGGTTCGTGCTTTGGGGGTGTGATCCTAGTCTAGTAACTATCTCACAATAATTGCAACTTATCACTGCAACTTCTAGTTTGATAGAAGATTACAAAAATTCACAAAACTTATCTAAAAATAGTATTTAAACACTAATTTAAAACGTTAAGGTATTTTAGTGCAAGTTAGTGTTTAAACAAGGCTATTAGACACTAATCTACTCCTAATTACCCTAATGAGTCATTAAGACCTTAAACTTGGACTAACCGTCACTTAAATTCCAACTTGCATAAAAAAACTACTTAGACACCTAATTAAGATTGATTAGAGGTAAAAATTAGTAAAACAAGTTAAGATTTAGTTTCATACCTCTAAAAGATTAGGGAAAAGACCCTCTTGACCAGAATTTTGCCACCAAAAGAAAACTTGTTTCAAGGCTCTTAAAGAAGTTCAGAAAAATAGGATTTTAGAGATGATTAGAAAGGATTTTGTCTTGAATTTGTATGGTTTTAGATGAGGTTGCAAGAATTTTGGTAAGAAGAAGGAAATAAGAAGAAGGGGAAGAAAATGTCAGATATTTTTGAGAGAGGGAGAGAGAGAAAACCCCATGCCATGGCTAAAGCCATGCCATGCATTTAAAGCACCATACCTCTATTTCTTTTATTTATTTTTATTTAAACCCTTGGAAAACTCTAAACCATCAAGAGAAGACATGCCACAAAATGTGATTAACTTGCCATGGTTGCACTTAACTTGTATTAACCAACATTAATATATGATTTACACTAGATTAGTGTGTGTGTGTGTGTTTAATTAATAATTTTAATGATTAATAATTAAGGAAAATAGTTAAGTAACAAAAGATTAAATAATAGAAATTAAATACTAATAAAATACGCGATTACATAATTAGAATAGTTATATTCCTGTTTATGTGGAAAAAATTTATTAACTTGGTTTTTACGAAAAACACGTATTTTCGCTAATTAACACGAAATTAACCTATACGAATTTTCAAAGCGTTACAATCTTCCCCCTTAAAGAAATTCGGTCTCCGAATTTTAAATTTAACTACGCGTACCCGTGAAGAGATGGGAATATTTCTTCCACATCTTGTCCTCGGTTTTCAACGTGACACTTTTTCGCCGTTCGGACACTTCAAAGAACCTACACGGACGGTATGACTTCAGACCTTAGTTCCTTCACCTGCCGATCTAGAATGACTATTGGCTGCTGGGTGAAAAAAAGATCGTGCCCCTGCTAGATCATCTGATGCTGTATCATGCGAGAGGGGTCATGAAGGTACCTGCGGAGCATTGATGCATGAGCACGGGGTAAATATCTGGGAAACTAGGTGGAAGAGCCAAACGATAAGCAACTGCACTGACCCGCTCGAGAATCACAAAGAACCCACAAATCTGGAACTAAGCCTTTCTTCTCTTCCCGAATCTTGACACGCTTTTCATCAGAGAAACCTTCAGGAAAAACATGATCGCCTACTACAATGAACTCAAGTCTGCGGCGAAGTCGGTCTGAATAAGATTTCTGCTGCTCTGTGCCGCTCTCATCCTATTCCGAATCAACTGATTTTTTTTTCGGTCGTCTCTTGCATAATCTGTGGTCCCAAAATACTGCTCTCACAGAGCTTTGTCCAACAAGCTGGTGATCGACATATCCTCTCATAAAATGACTCGAAGGGTGCTATCTGAATCTCCTCTTGGAAGCTGTTATTATAGGAAAACTCTATCAAGGGCAAGTGGCGATCCCAACTGGCACCGAAATCTAGAACGCAAGCTCAGAGCGTATCCTCAAGAATCTGAATGGCCCGATCTAATTGACCGTCGATCTGCGGATAGAAAGCTGTACTGAAACTCAATCGGGTGTCCAAAGTCCCTTAATGTTTCTATAATAGTCGGCTGGTGAACTGGGTGCCTCTGTCGGACACAATACAAGTCGGAACTCCATACAATCGTACAATCTCATCACATATATCTGAGCATACTGAACAAATCCGAAAATGGTCTTGACTAACAGAAAATGAGTTGCTTCCGTCAATCGGTCTACGATCACTAAAATAGAGCCATTCACTCGACTGGTCCTAGGTAGACTAACAATAAAATCCATTGAAATATGTTCCTATTTCCACTGTGGAATGGGAAAAGGTTGTAATTCTCCCGCTGGCCTTTGATGCTCATCCTTGACTTGTTAACAAGGCAGCATCCCGATACAAACTCTGTGACCTCTATTCATTTCATCACATCAGTAGACTTCTCCCAAATCATAATACATCGTGGTGGAAACCAGATGAACACTATATGCTGACCGATGCACCTCCTCGGAATCTCGCGTATCAATACCTCGGAATCTAGAACACATAGTCGAATCCCAAATCGTAGTAGTCCCTGATCATCAATCATGCACTCGGAATCTCTGCCCTGTCGAACCTGCTCCAAGATTTCTAATAAATGAACGTCATCGGACTATGCCTCATGGATATGATCAAATAACTATGGATGTTCATAGACACGGACAACTTATCCCCCGGCCGACGTAAACTCGAACTGTACTTGGCTGTCACAAAGAATCTGCTATTCTGCCGTCGACTGTCTCTGAACCGTGCTCAAACAATAAAAGCTATCTTCGGGCCTCCGACTCAAGCATCTGCCACAACTATCGCCTTACTTGGATGATAAAGAATCTCGCAGTCATAGTCTTTCACTAGCTCTATCCATCTGTGCTGTCCCAAATTTAGATCTTGTTGCTGAAAGATGTACTTTAAGCTTTTGTGGTCCGTAAATATCTAGCACGACTCGTCGTATAAGTAGTGTTTCCAAATCTTAAGTGTAAAAACCATCGCATCCATATCTAAGTCATGCGTGGAATAGTTCTGCTCGTGCTTCTTCGACTGCCGAGAAGCATAGCGATAACCAACAAAACCGCCTGATCCTAAAGGCAAAGATAATACTGACGCCGTAATCAAACGAGTCTTCAACTGTTGAAAGCTCTGCTCGCATACCTTAGCCCAACGAAAAGAAACGCCCTTCCAGGTCACCCGGTCAACGTTGCAGCTATATGTGAAAAATCTTGTACGAAATATCAATAGTATCAGCCCAAAATCCAAAATGTTGCGAACCTCCATCGCTAATACAGGTCTGGGCCAGTGCTGAACGGCCTCGATCTTTTTCGGTTCCATACTTACCATCTCTTGTAACTACGTGTCCCAAGAAGTCCATACTATCCAACCGGAAAACACACGTAGATAATTTAGTAAATAGTTGGTGCTCCCTCAAGGTCTGCAACAAAATCCTCAATTACTGCCCAGGCTTCACTTAGCTCCAAAGTGTATTAAAATGACATCAACGAACACGATAATAACTGATCAAGAAACGGCCTGAATATGCAGTTCATCAAGTACATAAACGTTGCTGGGACATTGGTGAGCTTGAACGACATCACCAAAACTCATAATGCCCGTAACGTATGAAAAGCAGTCTTCGGAATATCATCCTATCGAACCTGCAACTAATGGTAACCCGATCAAAAGTCAATCTTCGAAAAATTTCCCGCACCCTGGAGCTAATCGAACAAATCTTCAGTACGAGGTAAGGGATATCTGTTCCGCACAGTTACCCGATTCAATTGACAAAAATCGAAGACAAACACAACTATCATCTTTCTTCTTGATGAACAGAACAGGAGCTCCTCAAAATGATGCACTCGGACGAACAATCCCCTTAACCAACAAATCTTGCAACTGATCCTTCAGTTCTTTAAGCTCCGTCAGATCCATCCGATATTGCGGTATAGAAAAAGGCTTCGTGCTGGGAATCAATTGAAAGCAGAACTCGACTTCGCGCTCTGGCGACAAACCAATCAACTTGTAGGGAAAGACATCTTGAAATTACCCCATAATTGGAACCTGGTCCAATAGGACCTCTGTGACTCTAACATCACAAACATACGCCAAGAATTCCTGACATCCTCTTCTCAAAAGCAGACTAGCATGACAAGAAGAAATAAAACTGGGAAAGGCGATGCTACGGTCTCCCTGAAAAGAAACAAGAACCGGCCTATCCGGAAAACCAAATCTGACTGCCTCCTCACGGCAGTCCACGGATGCATAACACGCGGCTAACCAATCCATGCTCAGAATAACGTCAAGGTCTAACATATTGAGAAAAATAATCACATTGACAGAAGAAATCCTATCTCCGATATGAACAAAACAAACACGAACGGAAAACACATAGAGCTATAAAAGACTAGCTTATGGAAGAAATCACAACAAGCGGCTGATTTAGCAAGGACTACTATCGGCTAGACTTCGATACAAAATATGCGGATACTATTTCAAACAACAGCAAAAAGAGATACTCATCGGAAGAAACACCGAAAGAATAACTGTCACAACGGCGTCTATCTAACCGCCTTGAGCTGGCATACCGGTACAAATCCGCTTCGATCCCAAAAATGACCGAAGTCTCTAAAATGCGCTCCTCTAGCAGTAAGGCTGCATCCATAGTGGCTGCCTAAGTGTCAAAATGCTGGGCACCAATAGCAAGGAATCACTGTATGTCCAATCTCCACAGGAACCTCTTTATCCGTTTCTCTTTAGTGTCCACCAGGTAAGGAGCATATTGGACCGCTAAGTAACTGAATGTCGTACTCTGACACTGTCATCCTTGAAGTCTTGTGCAAAGGCTTGAAACTACGAGCTCGGGCATGTCGAACGCTCTCCGGAAGGAAACGAGCAAGAAATACATCTATGAACTCATCCCAAGTCATAGGAAGTAGATCTGCAGCTCGGCCTCTCTCAATTGAATCGCACCATATCTGAGCAAGACCTCTCTAAACGAAAACTCATAAGCTCAATCCATATCTTGTCAAAATATCTCTGTGAATGACAAATCCTAGCCATCCTGTCGAGGATTGTCTACGGATCCTCCGCTACATCTATGCCTGTAAAAATTAGAGGCTTCATCCTCAAAAATTCCTATAAGGATACGAAAATAATCTTAGTAACAATAGAAACAGCTGCCTGAGCAGCAGGTACAAACACAGTTCCTGCAGTAGGAGGGACATCATCGGCTCTCGGAGCTTGGCTAGCCTCAACCAACAACCCAACCATCTGTCGCAAGTCCAAAATACTCGACTCCAGCCTAGCTATTCGTCCTGGAGAAGGCGGATCACTTTGTCCCTGAAGGGTAGGCATACCGTCCCGATCGGTCCTCGTCTTAAACGAGTCTACTCTAATCTGATCCCCGGCGGCATAGTGGCTGGAACAAGAAACGGGATCGATAGAAACATTGTGATCGAATCAAATGGTTTCCGGAATCCAGGAAGGAAATACAAGCAAGTATATATCCTAAGGTCACATAGGCGGAGTACCATATCGTAAGTATGTCGTGGAACATACACTTGCTACGTCACTCTGCTTATGTCACCTACTCCATCTACCAAAGGCCATCCTACACTTAGAAAGGTAAAACCTATCGCTCTGATACCAACTTTGTCATGACCCGAAGGTACGGAACGTTACTGACACTTAAACTATGAAATGTCTCAAGGTGCAACGTAATCTAAGTAAGCCAAAGCCTAGAAAACTAAAGCATTTAACAAATAGAGTGAAGGAAAACTTGTTTTAAAGATAGTGGTTTTATCAAAATAAGTGGCATTAAACATTTAAAATCAACATCATATTTTCCCGAAAATTTCGGCATAGTCTCCTTTGTAAATACTGGCCCCAAACGGGTACAACACATGAAAATACATATGAATAATAAATAAAGGCATCCCCAAGCGGGAGCTAGCTCTTCGCCGATGGCGGAAACACAACCACATGCACATGTATATCAAAAGTGCACCATAAGCTTTATAAAGCAGAAATAAGAAATGACCACATCGGCTCAAGTGAGCATCGACACCAAACACCATAAATACAAGTCTCACGAGTCTCACTGTCTAGTCAAATATACAAGGGTAGATGGAGTATACTAGATAAAATATAATGTACACTATGGAATAAAAATATCCTCGCAACCCACCTACGAGCAAGCTGCAAATCATGCAAATGAAGCCAAAGAGGAAGAACGCCCGCCGCTACTGCGCTGACGAGTCAAACCTGCAAGACACTGTAGCACAACGGGGGTGAGTTGCCAACTCGTGAGTAGCAAGTAACATCTAATAAGGCTATCGTAAGTACGCACGCAATTTTGTTACAGCCGACATATACTAATGTGATGCAATGCACTGGTATGTATGCAAAATGAATGCATAAACAACACAAGATCTGAATATGCTTAGTACGAGAAAATCTGTATTCTTATCTTAGTAAAACTTCTGTAATTTAACTGTAGTATCATCAATGCAATCAATAGAAATCCGTGTCAAACAACGACACCAAATATGAATATCTCAATGTCTCGACATCTTAGGTCTCTATAACTCGATATCTCAATATCTCGGACTCCGGCAATCCGGACTGGCTCATTATCTCAATATCTCGGGCTCCGGCAATCCGGAATGGCCTATAATCTCAATATCTCAAGACTACGTCGGTATCCTCCGGATATCCGCCGTGTCACAAATAACCATTCGGTAGTACTCCCCTGCCGGGCTCAACGCCATCCTCTGCGGCCATCATGCCCCGGGGTACCGCACCAGGTCCACCATGCACCCACAGACGGTTCCTCCTCCTCCTCGAATCGGGTGTATGATACCACTCAAGAACCAAGAAATCTCATGGTGGACGACACATACATCATATCACGAGAAAACCGCAACTTGCTTTATTAAAATGATAACGGTTTATAAAATTCATGCGGTTTTCCCAAAAATCCAGAAACCTCAAAATACTGAAATCCTCAAGAAAAATCTCCATATGTACACATGTCGGTGATGATGAATTACTATGGTATCAACAATATGAAATACTATGCGTGATTAGAAAACTATGCATGAACGATGATGCAATGAGGTATATGCATATGACTAACAATCCTACGTATCCATATTGATGAATTGAATATACAAATACAGGTTTACAAATCATATATTTTGCAATGGTTTTATATTCTGATTTAAATAAGTTATATAGTGTTCGTGGCGTAGCAATTACCAAGGTGTGTGTCCACATGAATAATGTCCGTGCCGCATAAACCAATGGTAATGGTGCAAGTGTCCTATGAGATGATATCATACACACACACACACACACATACATACATATATATATATATATATAAACGATGATACGATGCAACGAGACGAATAATTAGGAGCTACGCATATAAATGCAAGTGCTAAAAGAAATTCTAACTATCGGGCGCTTTGCGCCATCCAGACGATTCCCCCATAGATGTGTACATCTACTCACCGGGATGCCTCAGCTAGTCTGATCCAATCACCGCTTTTCCTTTCCGTGCCGCGTCCGATGTCTTCGCAACCGATCCTAGAATCATACAATGTAACACATAAGACTAATATTCTATAAAACGCGATATCAAGACCATACGAGAAAACTAGCGTCCACAAGCTAAACGCGTGCACTCGGATCACCAAAGCGTGAGTGATAACGTCTGAAACTACCCCGATTGTCTGTGATACACAGAAAACACCCAAACTAGATTCGAATCGTACATATCGCACATTGACAAAACTTTGGTTTTTAAGGTAAAACGATTCCAGATTTTGATACGAATGAAATTAGAAAAAGTTGCATATACCAAAGACCTATATTATGAAGCAGACACCTACACTTAAAAGCCCGTCAAGCAAGTCACATATTTGGCCGCAAATTGGGGCCAGAAACACAAAATTTGCGGCCACAAATAGGATTGGAGGGTTCATGCTTTGGGGGTGTGATCCTAGTCTAGTAACTATCTCACAATAATTGCAACTTATCTCTGCAACTTCTGGTTTGATAGCAGATTACGAAAAGTCACAAAACTTATCTAAAATCCATATTTAAACACTAATTTAAAACGTTAAGGTATTTTAGTGCAAGTTGGTGTTTAAACAAGGCTATTAGACACTAATCTACTCATAATTACCCTAATGTGTCATTAAGACCTTAAACTTGGACTAACCCTCACTTAAATTCCAACTTGGATAAAAAACTACTTAGACACCTAATTAAGATTGATTGGTGGTAAAAATTAGTAAAACAAGTTAAGATTTAGTTTCATACCTCTAAAAGATTAGGGAAAAGACCCACTTAACCAAAATTTTGCTACCAAAAGAAGACTTGTTTCAAGACTCTTAAAGAAGTTTTGAAAAATAGGATTTTAGAGATGATTAGAAAGGATTTTGTGTTGAATTTGTATGCTTTTAGATGAGGTAGCAAGGATTTTGGTAAGAAGAAGGAAATAAGAAGAAGGGGAAGAAAATGTCAGATATTTTTGAGAGAGGGAGAGAGAGAAAACCCTAGACCATCAAGAGAAGACATGCCACAAAATGTGACTAACTTGCCATGGTTGCACTTAACTTGCATTAACCAACATTAATCTATGATTTATACTAGATTAGCGTGTGTGTATATGTTTAATTAATAATTTTAGTGATTAATAATTAAGGAAATAGTTAAGTAACAAAAGTTTAAATAATAGAAATTAAATACTAATAAAATATGCGATTAAATAATTAGAATAGTTATATCATGTTTATATGGAAAAAATTTATTAACTTGGTTTTTACGAAAAACACGTATTTTCGCTAATTAACACGAAATTAACCTATACGAATTTTCAAAGCGTTACACCTGGGATACCTTACCGGTTCCACCATGTACCCGCAGACGGCTCGTCCACCTCCTCGAATCGGGTACTCGAATAGCTCATAACCGAGAAAAATCATAGTGGACACAATTATCATATTAAGAGAAACCGCGTTTTTAAAATAATACACAATTCCTTTTGAAATATAACTATGGTTCTCAAATTCAGAGATCTCATAAAAATAGCATCTCAATGCATGTAACAATAATGTATGATGTATGAAAATATAGAACAATAATATGAGCATGCCAAGTATATCATGCAAGCATGTCCTATGATAGTCCTGAATAATAAATGTACCTTACAGTTGAGAATAATTGTTAGTGTATATGCCCTAGAGGCCATTACTGTATCATACTAGTTTGTATATTACTTAATGGATGCTTGGGATATTCACCTTGTATATACAATCTTGCTCAAAATAGTAGTATGCTACTTGGTTTGTTTCTACTTCAATGTGTACTTGTGTTTATTTCAGTATATCACTTATACGCATTAGTGGAGCCCTTAGGATCTTTGCTTGATTACCAGCGTTGTGATGGCAGTCACACTAGTGGGGGCTGGGTAATCTATAAGCACATCCTTATTCAGGTCCCTGGTCGCAGGACTATCGAGACAGGGCATCGATACTCCGGAGTAGACCAGCGCATGCGCTTCTCATCCCAGTGTGGGAGACGGTCTGTCCCACAGCCGTCAGTACGTCGTACTTGAGATAGTATGCGGGTGCTCGTTAGGTTACGGGTACACTGGACAGGACTCGTCGGGAACTGACTAGTTGGTATTATACCTATCGTCAGTTATCAGTTCCCAGGTGACATGAGTACAGCTTAGTCCGCTGACTTGACACTGTCACTCCGCCTCGAGTGTGTTCCCACTGTACTTTGATCACTACCCTACCACGGCTCAAAGGAGTCGTGCAAACAGGTGGTGGTTGGGTGCAGTCCCGAAGCACTTGGAGGCAGTGACGGTTAGACAGGATTCGTCTCTCCCGGTATTGGGGGTTGACATCGCGCTGTGTCTAGGAGAGCCATTACACGAGTAGTCCCTGGCCAGGGCAAACGAGATATACTGGTAGGTTTCCAGTGTTATCTCAGGGTGTATTGGGCTTCACTCCGGCACGACTTGTACCGCTATTGGGGGACTGACGTTTACCGCCCCCTAGGCCCGCCATGCGATGTATCAGACGAACAGACCGGACTGTATGGAGAATGTCACACTCAGGCTCAGTAGGAGTTCAGATGGGTTTCGCCTCGTCGGTCTTCTTGTCGGCATTACCTGGGGACCGTTACGCACAGCTAGTGCCGCTTGCGGTCTGTGGTTAAACCCACTGCCAGCGTAGTGTCGAGTCTTTAGAGTCCCACACAGAAAGCTTTTCGCCTTTAGGCAAAAGAGTAGAGGTCGCATGGTATTGCGACAGGTCGCATGGTTTTGCGACAGGGTTCGGTCACATCCGTGCACTTGTGCACGTACAGTGTCCGGACAGTTTACACTAGCGGGCTTTGGTTTAAGCCAGATCCTAGTGTACCTTATGGGATTGGATTTATCCAGTTTGCATTCGTGTTCCTCGGAACGCGGATGCGGGTGTGTATGCACAGTTGACAGGGAGGCAGAGGCAGTGGATTCTCATTAGGGTTGTTGACAGTTGACCGTTGACTTTTGACTTTTTGCTCAACCCTAATGAGAATATGATATGTGATTAACTATTATATTAATTAAGTATTATGGTGATATGGTTGTTGACTTGTTGACTTTTGTTGACTTGTTGACTTTGGTGACTTGTTGACTTTTGTTGACTTGTTGACCGGTTGACTAGGCTTGACTAGTTGACCATCATGATAACCATGGTTATCATTTCATGCCAAAGACTTTTTTCTTGCTTGCTTTTTGAGTAAAATGAGTGCATGATATGATAACCTTATGGTTGCTTCTAACCATCACCAAAAGACTTTTTTGATATGATGAGTTATGATCACTTTGGATTATGAGAGGGTGAGAGAGAAAAGAGAGCCTCATTCTTTCTTGCTCATTCTCTCTCTTGTTCTTGAGCTCTCCCCTTGCTCTCACCCTCAACCTCTTGCTCCCTCTCTTGATCTATGGTTCTCTTGTCTCATGAGTTGAGAATCATGAACCATAGATAAAATCCCATTCTACTTCCTCTCTACTCATTCTAGTTCACTAGGTTTGGCAAACCAAGTGAACTAGTTTCTTCAAAGACCGAAGAAGGAGCTAAAGGTTGGAGCTTTCAAGTGGATCTATCTTCGGCGTACGGAGACGACGAGAAGGAGCCATCGGACCACCACCGGAGCTTGAAGAGAAGGAGTTCAAGTTAAGGTATAACCATCTTCATCCGAGTAGCTAAATATCTTTAGCTTAGTTTGCTAGTTTTAGTTTAGGTAACGATCCCGACCATAAGTTAGTCCATGTTGCCTCTTGCGATAAAAATTTTGATTTTATACCGTTTCCGCCTCCCCGTAAGAACCGGGGGTCGCAATATGGACTTACAGTGGTATCAGAGCCTAACTAAACTTAAACTAGCTAGGTAGTAAAGTGTAACGAAGTTCGGAACCGAAAAAAAATCACAAAACCGGAAAACTACAAAAACTGAGTTTCTGTTGAAATTTTTTCTGGTCAAAATGAAAAACTTCATACTCCTAAATTCGTCTCAGGGTTTTGTTAGAACACCCATGAAAAACGATTCACCAATTCGTCTAAACCGCCGCGCTTCCGCCGCGTGACCCTTCTTGGCCGCCGCGGAAGCGCCGCGGTTTGTTGTCTTTAGTGCATCGTTTTTCGTGCAGTGTGTGTCTGTGTTGGTTTTGGGATTTTTGAGATATATTATATGTGCCCAGATTTTACAGAAAAGAAATTTCCTTTTGGGGTCCTATAATTCCGTATTTTTTTTCCGAACTTCATTGCACTTTGACTATGATGGTTATATCTGTGATGTTTGCATGTATTGAACGTCGGCTAATCGCTATAAGTCGATTAGTCGGGGTTATACATGATCTGTAATGTGCTGGAATGTGTATATAAATATGTTGGATTGTCGCGGGTGAATAGCCGGGGGTTGTGAGACGAGAGTTTACTTTTCTTGCAATTCATGTAAATTTGTAAATTGATGTAATAATTATTTGTTTGGCCGCACAACCGGGTCGGGGTTGTAGCCGTCATTGTATAATTTCTTTTTACTGTTTTTGCTCCTAGGATAGACCCGTGGAGGGGTGCACAAACTACCGGGTATGCCGAAGTGTCGAGTGGCCTACTCATGGAGATGAGGGAGGTTGCTACGCTTCGGGTACTTGGCGGGTAGTTTGCCGTACCCGTAGGGGTCTTGGGTGGGGTTTTGGCTATTCACCGCGACCGTGTTATCTGTTTTTGTTACAGGCTCGTACAAATTACAGATTACTAGTATATCCAATGTATTTATCTGTGATCTGAAATGTTTATCATTGCTTACTATTTAGGCGTTGCTTATGTTTTACAGACGCGCTAGCCCAGCCCCCGCTCTGTCGTTAGTTAAGTAACCTAACGGGTAATGACGGGGCCCAGTGGCGAATGCGAATGGCATAAGCGTACGTCATATTTTGGTTGTTTTCTGCAATGGTAGGGTTAAATGATGGGACGCATTAAAAGTACTAATGCAAGAATATCACGCATTAAAAGAACTAATGCAAGATAATAAACCAAGTTAAAGTCGTTGGAACACTTTCGAAAAACCACTCGGTTCTTTTCAAAAATAACTTTTAAATGCGGAGCTTGAGCCACTCCTTCTAAAAGCTATCTCGTTCCATCGATTAAATCAAGTTCACTACGTTCACGGTTTCGCCAAAACCATTCGTAGCCCTCCGTCGCTTCGCATGAATAGGCAATAGTATTCAAGCTATGTATTTTGGCCAAAGTCAAGGCATAGTGATTGGTAGCTATTGGGTGTTCATGTGTAGCATAGATAGATGCGTTGGTTTGGGACAGTCGTGCTGCCATTTTGGCCAAAGTCAAGGGTAGGTACGGATGGATCCAAATTAACCTGGATAGTGACGGGCAGAACTTGACATGTGACTTATGATATTTTGGCCAAAGTCAAGGTCATAAGAGCATGGGGCAAAAATCCACATCGGGAGTTTCATAAGTACTGAAACTTGCTAGATTTGCATACCATTTGGAGTGTGATGATTCTGGTAGGATTCCTTCAGTTTCGTCACGCAATGATATTTGGATCCCGATCCTACTGTGAGTATATGCTACTCCTCGGGAAATTTCTCACTTAACGATCAATGCTATAAACCTAGTAGGTGCCTAGAAAGGTGTTAGCGGGGCTACGCCCCCAGGGAAAAGAGGTTCTCTAATTAAGGAACTTCGCGAAAGCGTTGGAAAACCTCCCTCGAAGTACCGACACCGGCCTGGCTGAACGGTTAAGCAAGTATTGTACGGTGGGATTGATCCTGACTAATTCTTCCTTTATGGTTTGAGGAGGGATTCGAGAAACAGTGGGAGCCATCCTGTTTAGACAAACTAAAAACCACTCTAAACTTGCAAGAGCATCATGCTGAGTGTTTCTTCTTCTCTCTCCTAATTGCAGCGACCAATCAACATGACTGGACTTAAGTTACTCCTAGATAAAAACAAACTGACAGGGCCAAACTACAAAGATTGGCTCAGGAATGTCAAGATAGCAATCACTTATGACAAGCTGGGGTATCTTCTTACCACCAAAGCTCCCCCTGTCCCTGGTCCAACTTCCAGCGTCGCGGATAAGGAAATCCGCAAGACTTGGGAGATTGATAGCGCGAAGGCCAAGTGCCTCCTGCTTGCCTCGATGGACAACGAACATCAGAGGAGGCATGAGAATATGGACATGGAGTCCATATTGCTCCATACAAAAGAACTGTATGGAGAGCAATCACGTATCGCAAGATACGAAGCGTCGAAAAAGTTATTTTCGACAAGAATGGCCGTCGGATCATCAGTAGCCGAGCATGTGCTAAAGATGATCGGCTTCATTGAGGAGCTCGCTGACCTAGGGATCACATTGGAGAGTGAGCTATATACGGATATAGTTCTCCAGTCCCTTCCTTCCACTTACGCCCAGTTTATACTGAACTTCAACCTACAAAAAGAGGTTGAACTATCAGAGCTCCTCAACATGCTGAGGAGCGCAGAGGGCACCCTACAGAAAGGTAGGGAAACATCCACTTTGTTTGTAGGAGGATCATCTTCTTCTAGGTCCAAGGCGAAAGCCAAGGGAAAGAAGAAGAAGGCCCCCGCCAAACCAAGGGGCGGTGTTGGTAAAGTGGATACGAAGGGAAAAGGCAAAGCAACAAAGATAGCGGGGAAGCTTGTGGATAAGGAAGAATGCTTCTATTGTCATAAGAAAGGACACTGGAAGAATGATTGCAGGGCCTGGAAGGCCAGAACACAGGAATTGAAGCAGGTTGCAGCTTCAGCTTCAGGTGTGTATGTTATTGAAAACTGTCTTTCAATAAACTCTACTTCCTGGGTATTGGATACCGGATCAGGATCTCATATCTGTAATTCTTTGCAGGCGTTGAGAAACCGTAGGGTTTTGAAGGCAGGTGACATGACCCTCAAAGTTGCGAACGGAGCTAGCATGGATGCTAAAGCCGTGGGGGACTATCACCTGGGAATGTCAGATGGACATGTTTTGGTTTTGCGTAATTGCTTTTTTGTACCCAACGCAACTTGTAATATCATTTCTGTATCTTTAGTTTCTAAAGAAGGTTATGAATTTGCGTTTGTAAGTAATGTTGTAAACATTCACCTTAATCAAGTATTGATTGGGTCAGGTACTCTGAGTAATGGTATATACGTGTTAAACCAACCACAGATTTTTAATGTCCAGAATACACACAAAAGAAAGTCTCCGGAAATAAATCAGACTTTCTTATGGCATTGTAGATTGGGTCACATCAATGAGAGAAGGTTGACTAAGTTACATACAGAAGGATATTTGAATGCGTTCGAATATCAATCGTATGCCACTTGTCAATCTTGTCTCAAAGGAAAGATGACAAAGACTCCGTTTACTGGACATGGAGTAAGAGCGAGCGAGCTCTTGGGACTCGTACACAGTGACGTGTGCGGTCCAATGTCTACACATGCCCGAAGCGGATATTCTTACTTCATTACTTTTACGGATGACTTCTCAAGGTACGGTTATGTCTTCTTAATGAAACATAAGTCCGAGGCCTTTGGAAAATTCCAGGAGTATAAGAATGAAGTAGAGAAACAGACCGGCAAAAGTATTAAGATTCTAAGATCGGATCGAGGTGGAGAATACTTAAGTGCCGAGTTCCTGGACTATTTAAAAGAGAACGGAATTCTCTCTCAGCTTACTCCTCCATACACCCCGCAACATAACGGTGTATCGGAGAGACGGAACCGCACCCTATTGGATATGGTGCGGTCCATGATGAGTAACGCTGAGTTACCGCGATCATTCTGGGGGTATGCGCTAGAATCAGCCGCATACCTTTTGAACCGAGTTCCCACTAAGACTGTGCCTACCACGCCATTTGAGATGTGGTGTGGGAAGAGACCCCATCTTAATCACATTAAGATATGGGGAAGTCCAGCTTTTGTCAAAAAGCAGCATACGGACAAGCTCGAGGCACGCTCAGTACTGTGCAAGTTTGTGGGATATCCAAAGAATTCCAAGGGATATTTCTTCTACTGTGAAGAGGAACAAAAAGTTCTTGTTTCTCGACATGCCCACTTTCTAGAACACCAGTTCATAGAAAAAGAAATAAGTGGGAGCGCAGTAGAACTGGAAGAAATTCCAGAACCACAGACTGTTACTGAAAGCTTGATGGAACCAGAGGGTTCAACAGAACAGGACATTC
This sequence comes from Agapanthus africanus, assembly GCA_030015575.1. Classification (NCBI taxonomy): domain Eukaryota; kingdom Viridiplantae; phylum Streptophyta; class Magnoliopsida; order Asparagales; family Amaryllidaceae; genus Agapanthus; species Agapanthus africanus. The sequence continues at coordinate 341,712,172 of CM057346.1, read as the reverse complement.
CTACGCCGCTCCGCAGGAGTAGTAGGCAGTCTCATCCGCCCGAGAGATACTGCGGTTTTCTCATAGACGGGGATAGAGAGGATTGCATCATAGATTATGATGAGCCTACTAGCTTCCAGCAGGCCGTTCAGAGCGTTGACTCAGTGAAATGGCTGGATGCAATGCGGACCGAAATGGAGTCCATGTACACCAACAAGGTATGGACGTTGGACATTGCTCCAGACGGGGTAAAACCCGTAGGATGCAAGTGGATCTTCAAAAGGAAGATTGGTGTAGATGGACAGGTTGAGACCTATAAAGCTAGGCTGGTAGCAAAGGGTTTTCGTCAAAGACCTGGCTTGGACTACGACGAAACCTTTTCTCCAGTAGCCATGCTGAAATCCATTCGGATCCTTCTTGCCATTGCTGCCTTCCACGATTATGAGATCTGGCAAATGGACGTAAAGACAGCTTTTCTAAATGGAAATTTAGAGGAGTGTGTCTATATGGACCAGCCAGAGGGTTTCATTCAGAGTGGGAGCAGCGGAAAGGTGTGCAAGTTGCTTAAGTCCATCTATGGACTAAAGCAGGCATCGCGGAGTTGGAACATCTGCTTTGATGAGACGGTCAAAGAATTTGGCTTTATCAAAAATCCAGATGAACCATGCATCTATAGTAGATTTGTAGCGAGAACTGTAGTATTCCTCGTTTTATACGTGGATGACATTCTCTTAATAGGAAATGATATTCCTATGCTACAATCTGTCAAGGGGTTCTTGTCACAAAGGTTCTCCATGAAAGACCTGGGTGATGCCTCATACATCCTGGGGATCCGGATCCATCGTGATAGATCCAAGAGGATATTGGGACTTTCTCAGTCCAGGTACATCGACACCGTACTGAAAAGATTCAGTATGGAAGATTCCAAGCGTGGTAACCTACCAGCTTGTCACGGGATCACCCTCTCTAAAGAGATGTCTCCCAAGACTGATTTGGAGAGGGATCGCATGTCTATTATACCCTACGCTTCTGCGGTAGGCTCTATAATGTATGCGATGTTGTGTACCAGACCGGATGTAGCTTATGCACTGAGTGTGGTAAGCCGGTATCAGTCAAACCCTGGGGAGAAACACTGGATAGCGGTAAAGAACATTCTCAAGTACCTGAGAAGGACTAAGGAGATGTTCTTGGTGTATGGCGGAAAAGACCTCCAGATCGAGGCCTTTGCTGACTCCAGCTTCCAGAGTGACAAGGATGATTCCAAGTCCATGTCGGGTTTTGTCTTTACCCTCAATGGAGGGGCGGTGTGTTGGAAGAGTTCCAAACAAGAAACCGTTGCAGACTCGACGATGGAAGCGGAATACATCGCTGCATCTGATGCCGCAAAAGAAGCTGTCTGGATGAGGAAGTTCTTGAAAGAACTTCAGGTGGTTCCGTCCATTGTTGATCCAATACCTCTGTATTGCGACAACAACGGGGCTATAGCTTTAGCGAAGGAACCCAGGTCCCATCAGAAATCCAGGCACATCTTAAGGCGGTATCACCTGATCAGGGAGATCGTAGATCGCCAGGAGATCGAGGTTCGGAGAGTCGCTTCAGAAGATAACACTGCTGATCCATTCACCAAGGCCCTACCCCAGACTCAGTTCGAGCGGCTGATCGAGATGATAGGTCTTCGATACGCCAGTACATGGCCTTAGTGCAAGTGGGAGATTGTTAGTGTATATGCCCTAGAGGCCATTACTGTATCATACTAGTTTGTATATTACTTAATGGATGCTTGGGATATTCACCTTGTATATACAATCTTGCTCAAAATAGTAGTATGCTACTTGGTTTGTTTCTACTTCAATGTGTACTTGTGTTTATTTCAGTATATCACTTATACGCATTAGTGGAGCCCTTAGGATCTTTGCTTGATTACCAGCGTTGTGATGGCAGTCACACTAGTGGGGGCTGGGTAATCTATAAGCACATCCTTATTCAGGTCCCTGGTCGCAGGACTATCGAGACAGGGCATCGATACTCCGGAGTAGACCAGCGCATGCGCTTCTCATCCCAGTGTGGGAGACGGTCTGTCCCACAGCCGTCAGTACGTCGTACTTGAGATAGTATGCGGGTGCTCGTTAGGTTACGGGTACACTGGACAGGACTCGTCGGGAACTGACTAGTTGGTATTATACCTATCGTCAGTTATCAGTTCCCAGGTGACATGAGTACAGCTTAGTCCGCTGACTTGACACTGTCACTCCGCCTCGAGTGTGTTCCCACTGTACTTTGATCACTACCCTACCACGGCTCAAAGGAGTCGTGCAAACAGGTGGTGGTTGGGTGCAGTCCCGAAGCACTTGGAGGCAGTGACGGTTAGACAGGATTCGTCTCTCCCGGTATTGGGGGTTGACATCGCGCTGTGTCTAGGAGAGCCATTACACGAGTAGTCCCTGGCCAGGGCAAACGAGATATACTGGTAGGTTTCCAGTGTTATCTCAGGGTGTATTGGGCTTCACTCCGGCACGACTTGTACCGCTATTGGGGGACTGACGTTTACCGCCCCCTAGGCCCGCCATGCGATGTATCAGACGAACAGACCGGACTGTATGGAGAATGTCACACTCAGGCTCAGTAGGAGTTCAGATGGGTTTCGCCTCGTCGGTCTTCTTGTCGGCATTACCTGGGGACCGTTACGCACAGCTAGTGCCGCTTGCGGTCTGTGGTTAAACCCACTGCCAGCGTAGTGTCGAGTCTTTAGAGTCCCACACAGAAAGCTTTTCGCCTTTAGGCAAAAGAGTAGAGGTCGCATGGTATTGCGACAGGTCGCATGGTTTTGCGACAGGGTTCGGTCACATCCGTGCACTTGTGCACGTACAGTGTCCGGACAGTTTACACTAGCGGGCTTTGGTTTAAGCCAGATCCTAGTGTACCTTATGGGATTGGATTTATCCAGTTTGCATTCGTGTTCCTCGGAACGCGGATGCGGGTGTGTATGCACAGTTGACAGGGAGGCAGAGGCAGTGGATTCTCATTAGGGTTGTTGACAGTTGACCGTTGACTTTTGACTTTTTGCTCAACCCTAATGAGAATATGATATGTGATTAACTATTATATTAATTAAGTATTATGGTGATATGGTTGTTGACTTGTTGACTTTTGTTGACTTGTTGACTTTGGTGACTTGTTGACTTTTGTTGACTTGTTGACCGGTTGACTAGGCTTGACTAGTTGACCATCATGATAACCATGGTTATCATTTCATGCCAAAGACTTTTTTCTTGCTTGCTTTTTGAGTAAAATGAGTGCATGATATGATAACCTTATGGTTGCTTCTAACCATCACCAAAAGACTTTTTTGATATGATGAGTTATGATCACTTTGGATTATGAGAGGGTGAGAGAGAAAAGAGAGCCTCATTCTTTCTTGCTCATTCTCTCTCTTGTTCTTGAGCTCTCCCCTTGCTCTCACCCTCAACCTCTTGCTCCCTCTCTTGATCTATGGTTCTCTTGTCTCATGAGTTGAGAATCATGAACCATAGATAAAATCCCATTCTACTTCCTCTCTACTCATTCTAGTTCACTAGGTTTGGCAAACCAAGTGAACTAGTTTCTTCAAAGACCGAAGAAGGAGCTAAAGGTTGGAGCTTTCAAGTGGATCTATCTTCGGCGTACGGAGACGACGAGAAGGAGCCATCGGACCACCACCGGAGCTTGAAGAGAAGGAGTTCAAGTTAAGGTATAACCATCTTCATCCGAGTAGCTAAATATCTTTAGCTTAGTTTGCTAGTTTTAGTTTAGGTAACGATCCCGACCATAAGTTAGTCCATGTTGCCTCTTGCGATAAAAATTTTGATTTTATACCGTTTCCGCCTCCCCGTAAGAACCGGGGGTCGCAATATGGACTTACAATAATATCATGATATAGCAATTCTATTGTGCAAGTGGCATAGCAATTACCGATGATGAATGTGTGAGCCGGCAAATCGTGTAAGTGTAACATGCGCATCATCAGTAATAGTACAGATGTAGTAGCAGGTGATATCAATAAGTGGTAATTACCGGGAACATAACACGTATGTCACGAGGGATAAACCAACATAAACATGAACGATAATAAGGTATATAACTACGCATGAACTATACAGTCAGTTTAAATGATACAAATCGTAATTTTGAAAGTGGGGGCTACGGTGTTTTTGAGGAAAAGACGCCATTTGACAATCCGTAGCGTCCCTTGAGGTTTCCACTTAAAAGTGCATACGATTCGTCGGTTTTGGAAATAAGTATGGTTCAGGTGAAATCTTTACGTCGGCAATCGAGCCTCATAGCATCAAATGTGGCAATATCCTCGAATATCATCCTAAAATCACCAGCGCGGATCAATCATCCGGTATAACTTATCGCGTACGGTAATCTATCGTACGGTGGCATCAAACAGAATATGGATCCTATCGTCCTATTCATCAACAAGGGTACAAGTCTATATTCTCGTACATCATATCATCTTTGATTCTCATCCATATATATACAACATCAATCTCATGTCATCGCTATATTAATCACATTATATATCTTGGCACATGTATTTGTGCATCTATACCGCCTCACATCCTCATATCAATCGTATCCGCTCATATCATCTTATATCATTATAGTCTCATATCATATCTTTTAATCATATCCGTAAGTTCATACTTAGGTTTCTCCAAACTATAATTTATATATCGGTTCTTCATCATTAGTTGCGGGGGTGCTATACACCATCCACCCGACTTCTCTCGTAGATATAAATCTACTCACCAGCTAAACTCCTTACTTTGCCGAAGTCGATGTGCTTCGTCGTCTCGAAAGTCCATGCGAAGGTACCTACAATCAAAACACACCGTAATGTTATTAAAACCAAGTCCGAAAAACCGACATGGCACGCGAAGTGCTCATAGGTTACAACCTATAGCCTACACATGCAAAAATATCCAAATAACCCTCGTCGTTGACGTACAAACATCCAACGACGAAATCCAATTTCAAATACCAAAACCCAAGTTTCAGAAATCAGAAAACACGAAATCAGCAGCAAAGGAAATCACTCCCAGATTCTACCCTAGGTCAAATTAGGAGATTTTGCATATAGGGTGGGTTTAATTACTAGATAAGAAAGCCATGAACCAAAATCCACATAATTCCACCCTGAACAGGCCGTAATTTGCGACCTGGGGGAATATATCTATGGCCTGGGATAAAAGGGAAGGCCTCGGGTTTCAAGGGTAGCTTCATGGTTGCCTGCTCGTCTCACTGTGATGGGAACTTATTTTAGAGGTCTCTCGGGTCACTCCAGATTCCATTATATCATCGCAAACTATCAAATATCCAATGTCGGGAAATTCTAAGTTCATGTATTGGGTTCTAGTCTCTGGTCTTGTCCAGTAAAATCATCACTAAGGTCTTGTAAACACTTACTACACCTCAATTACCACTTCACAAGTCAAGTCTCCCACTAAACATCAACCAAGAAATTTCTAAGATTACAAATATGACTAAATCAAACTCTAAACTAAACTAGAAGGTTAGGAACTAATTAACAAGATGTGAAAAGAAGGTTATATCTCTTGGAAGAAATTCAAGAAAACCCTAGATGCTCCAAAGTCTCAAAATCCAAACTTGATTCAACCATGGGGTGTAGGATAAGGTTGTGTGCATTTTTAATGAAGGTGGTGTAAGGTTTTTGTGAAGATTTGGGATGGTTTTGGAGGAGGAGAGGAGGTGAAGGAGGAAGGAGGAGATGAAGAAAAGAGTTGAAGAAAAATGAGGTGAAGAAAGAATGGTGAAGGATTCAAGGAGCCATACCCTCTCGCTCTCATGGCATGCTCTCTCTCATGCTCATACCCATCATGTTGTCCCCCTATGCCTCCATGTCATCATGTCTCTTTTTCTTTTCTTTTTTCTTTTTCCCTTTCATTTAAAACCAAACACAAATAAAAATGAAACCAACATGTAACAAAATGCAACATGTCATGGTGCACTAACCATGGTTAATTAAAAAATACGGATTTGGCTTAATCATGATTAGTAGTGCACTAATCAAGTTTAACTTAAACTTGCATATAATTAATTATAAAATGCCCAAATCTAATAAATATCTTTTTAATAAATAATATAATATTAATCTCTAATTATTTTCCAAATATTGGTATTTAATTATACAATTTTACGAAAACCCCAAATTCACAAATCAAATAGTTTTCGTGAAATATATTATTTTAATATTTAAATTCTAAAAATAATATTTTACTTTTATGAAATGTTACATAAACTAAATGGTTAGAAATGGTTATACCGAATGAACCGTGTCCTTCGGTCTTCTTCCATCTTCCTTATCTCCTTGAGACGTCCTCGATTGAATTTGGCCGCCGGTCTTCCTCCGTCGAAGATGATCCACCCGAGGGATGTAGCTCATGGCTCTAGTTCTACACCAAAGATCAAGTGGAGAAACTAAGGACTCTATGTTGCTAATCAAGAGTTCCTAGGATGTAGTAAAGTGTTCAAATTGTTTATCTACCTCACCACCTCTCTTGATTGTCAGCACATGAGATTGTAGAGAGGTTGAAGATGAAGGTGGAGGAACTCAAGAAACTAGAGAGAAGAGTGAAGCATGATGGTGAGAGTGAAATCCCATCTCCAAAAATAATGAGCCATCCATAAAGAGAGAAATTATATGCAAGGTTTTGCAAAACATATTTCTCCAATTTTAAAATCAACACATGCTTGAATAGTTTGCACAAATGAATTAACAATTCATTTATGCAACACTATACAAGCGTAGCTCTCACCATACTCCCCTCTTTCCATTTCCACCTCATTTACCATTAAAATAAATGCACAAAATCTAAATGAGCTGTCCACCTTCTAGAATGTTTTATGTATGAATACGGATTACATTCTACTGTATATACATACATGTTGTAACGTTGTAAAAATCGTTTACGCTAATTATATGTTAATTAGTAATAATATGTGTTTTTCTATAAAAACCTAGTTAATAATTATTTTTTCTCAAGACATAAATATAACTATTTTACTTATGTAATTGCTTATTTTATTGGTATTTATTAGTTATTTATTTAATCAATTGTTCACTTAATTATTTTCCTTATTTATTAATTATTAAAATTATTTTACACATGCACACACATTAAACTAGTGTTAATCACAAGTTAGGATAGGTTAATACATGTTTTTGCAACCATGGCTACCTAAACTAAATTTGTAACTTGTTTTTCCTCTCAAAATATAGTAGATAGTTCTAGAATTATGTAGAAAACATTAAAAATTTTGAAAATTTAGGGTATGGTGCATTTAATGAGGCACGGGGGATGCCAAGACTTGGTGTTTCTCTCCCCCCCTAACATGGCAGCTTCCCCACTTCCTCTTCTTCTCTCATGTTAATCTCTCAACTACATCTCTAAAACCCTACACAAAACCCCCCACAAATTCTTCACAAATCAATTCAAATCTCTTTTATGGGTCTTGAAGCAAGTCTTCATTTTTGGAGGCAAGGCTATCAAGTTTGAATCTTTTCCAAATCATCTTGAGGTATTGATTGATCGTTTCTTTGTGTATCGTGTTTTGAAAATGTATAGAAATCACAATCAAAGAAATTTGTAAACCGCAATCAATAACGGTGTCGATTGTAGCGCGTTAGTGAATACAGATCGTCCTTAGGGAAAATGTGATCCGTTCGAATTTGAATTAGATGAATTGAAAATTAAAGAAAAGTGAAAAGACAATTCAATTCAAGATTATAAAAGTGAATTTCAAGAATTGTATAGAACTAAATCTAATATCAAGAAAACATTAAAATCAAGAATCAAGAATTGATGATATCTAATCGAATTAGGTTTCAAGAATCGAAGTGAGGCTCGTAGGAATCGATCGAATCTATGGATGTGATGAAAACTAGTGATTACGTTTTCTTATCCATTAATGATTTGATGCTGGATCAATGATGATCAATCGAGGTTTAAGGATCTTTTGAAGGAACTAGGGTTTCTTCATCTCATCCTTTGTCTTTTCGATGAATCTCATTCAAAAGCTAGCCTCTAGTAGATTAAATTACCGATCGTTAAACTCTAGTTACGAGCGAAAACATTCAAGAAAGTATCTCGCTCGAAACTAGATTGTCGATGATTCAATTTACAAGTGTTTAAAAAACTTATAGGAATTAAGAATCGTTTCAAGATTTGTAGCATCATCATCTATTGATTCTCTCGACTCCTCCACGAGCGGAGTTTTTACTCGAGCATCATATCAAAGAACACAATCAAGAATCGAGATCTAATCATAATGCTCAAATATAAAAGTAAGCAAGATAAAGAAATTTCACCTTTTATTTATCAACAATTTTGTTACAATTCTCTCAAGAACTACAAGAGGAAAGAACTCGATCATCGATTTAGCTCCGCATCGTCTCCGTGAGTCGTGGATCATCTTGAGGATCACTTTCTCGGTTGAAGATCGGCGTCGCTTCTAAAAGGTTGAAGGCTTCTTGCTTGGATTGTACTCGAAGATCTTAAATTTTGGCTTTGGTGATTGGATTAGGGTTAGGGTTTGAATGCACAAGTCGTGTCACTCAACTTATGTTGGGAATTGTTGAACCACAACAACCTTGAGAGTGAAGCCTTAGGGTCCCTTTTATAGCCTTGATTAGGATTAGCTTCCTTAAGAAGCTAGGTTTAGTTTAGCTTCTCTTGTAAGCTTTGTAGTTAGGTAGAAGGTTCTAGAGTTAGTTAGTTAGGGTTAGCTTCCTTCATAAGCTTGGAGGTTAGGGAGAAGCTTCTAGGCTTAGGTAGGTATGTGTCTTGCTTTGGAAGCTTGAGGGTGTTTAGCTTGAAATATAAGCCTTGCTGTTCTGACAGAAACTTCTAGAGATCTCTGGACTTTGGAGTGGCTTGAATGAGTGTACACCTTGAATTGAGAAACCTGCAATTGAAATAGGCTGACGTCATACCCACGTGGCCGCGGATCCGCCGTGGGAAGGGGGTTCTGGCCGCGGATCCGCGGCCCAATAGTGCCCTCTCTGCAGGGAAATTCTTGTACTGCTTGCTGTTGGCTTTAGTGATGTTTCCTGATGTGTGGAATCTTTTAAATATTTATTGATCACTGCCAGATTTCAAGTCTTGGACTTGGCGTATTTTTCTCAGCACTTTTGACAATTTCGGCTCTTTTCCTGGAATTTCCTGCACAGATTCTCGAGACAAGTGTTGCACTATAAAAAGATTATGCGATTCAATGATAAACACTCAATTTCCCTCAAAATGCCGGTTTTAGTATACAACACAAGTTATTTGGTATTTTACAGATGTTATGCTAATATGTGTTATATTCATTCTGAACACCTTTAGATGAGTGCAAATGGTAGGGAAATTGATGCGTTAAAAATGCAATATTTTCGACTGATCAAATTCCCCCAAACTTATTTTCGGTCATCTCGAGCGAACTGTTTTATTAAAAAGAGAAGGGGAAAATAAAGAAAAAGAAAAACTAACTAGCACACTTTCGTAGGCAACACAATTGCACTGAGCACGTGCAACAAGCCTTTAAACCTCTAGGTGTCCCTAGTAGGAGGAATGTTGTCTCCTGAGGGTTTTCAGCGGATTGCACCCACATAATCCAATAATAAAAGGAAGACCGTGAAAGTTACATTTAAAGATAAGAATGGTAAAAGAAAGACTTTGAAAATTAGAGTTTCCAACTATACTAGCTTTTCGGTTGTCATGAGCCCTATCTTAATAGTCATGAAAAGATGTCAGAAATCACATCATCCCTCAAAAAAACATCGTCTTTATTCTTCATTCCTACCTTTCTTCCAAACATCGATCATATAACCCTACATGTATGTAATAGACATCCCTACACTCGGAGAATTCAATTCAAGCTATTATACTCTTGTCCATCTGCCTCAGTACTTTTTAATTTTATGAATATTTAGATGGATTTGCTCACACAGTTTTCATGCGACCGTTAATACTTCTTGAGGTACTAGCCGACCGATTACTCATGTGCTTGCTTATTAGGTGTATTTTCCTCGTCTTGCACCACCTAAGGCTTAGCAGTGACTCCCAGACCAGTTGGTCTAAGGCACTAGGTGATGAAGCACCCTCGCTATATTTTTTTTTATTGCTGCCCGGGCGATAAAAAAACCAGTGTTCATTTTTCTCACCATTTTATATTTTCTACATTTTTATTTCCTTCATACTTTGGCTTTAGCATTTCAAGGTATCCTCTACTATCCCGAGCTTCAAGACGTGTGTAAGTGCGTATAGTAGGGTATCAACGTTCAAAATGTTTGGCTTCCAGAATAGGAACTATTTTTCAGACTTATTTTTATCCTCAGATTAGTGACTTCCTTCATCTTACTAACCCTTGGGACAACGGCTCATAACTACTTATTACTAGTTCGTTTAAGAAAACTTCTAATTTTCTAGGTTTTCTTAAATTTTTTCAATCTTTTGGATGTAATTTTTCACTATCTAATCTTTTATTATCTTATTTATGTACAAAATTTTTATTTTTTGAAAAATTTTAAAATTTTATAGGTTTTCAAAATGTTTTGTGCTTATAAAAAGTATGATGCAAATGATGCGAAAATAAGCACAAACCTCCCCCAAACTTGTTTTCAACAGTGACCCCACTGTTGCCATCCGCTAAATCACAAAAAACCTGTAAGCCTGGGAGGAAATTTATTAATGGGGGCAAAATATTTAACTGAAAATCCCCCCCCAAACTTATTTTTGGCTCATCATTTTTGAGTAAAAAATTTTTCTTTTCAAGAGCCAGATTATACCCCCCCCCAAACTTGAGTTAAACCATATTAATCTTTGAATATCACATGAGGGGGTCAAAATTATTGGTCGATGCCAAGCTTTGCAAAGACCGAAGGTCAACACCAAACATTCGAAAATTTTATCAATGTAGTGCATCGGTTGGTGGAAGAAGAAGTGGGGAAAGGGTAAGTGGTGGAATAGAATGTGTTTGCGTCTCATTTTGGAGAGACGACTCAGTGTATATGATGGATTACTCGCATTCTTTTTACACTTCAGAAGAAGGGGTAGAGGTTCAATTTCAATGTTTGGGAGATGATTCATCTCAACACCCGTGTCATTCAAAAATGCGAGTTCATCAGCGAAGATCTCCTCAAAAGTCTCATCAATACCACGAAGAATAATGTCATTGTAAGTGCACGGCGGCGCCCCGGCCGTCAATCCGACGCCGGAATGCGGAAGCGGTGATAAACTTTAATTTTGCGGACTTAGCAAACCGGCACCCCCGCGCACTAAACATCCGGATCGAACCATTAATTAGTCCTAGCTACCAACAAGAAAGGGAATAGAGATATACCGACGATCCAAGTCCTCCGGTCTTCTCGTCATGGTCCCGATCTCCTGCGGAAAAGTCCCGTCTCCTCCTCGTCGCCGGAAGTGCACCACATCGCCTACTTTGTTTACGGGCTCCCACCTCAATGCCGAGGAAACTCGGGCACGAAGCCGGCTACTCGACGTGCCCAAGATATGCTGTAGAAGATCTAGAGAAGAAGTCTCATTTTTGGGGTTCATGGAATTGCCTTTTGTGGTGGAGGAAAAACAACTTGGAGAGAGGTGAGAAAAATGTAGCATACCAAAGAATGAATGTATCATATTTTCTCCACTTATGAAATGAATCCCCATCCCCTTTGAAAATGGCCGGCCCTCCTTTTGTCAAGTGTGATTGGAGAGAGAAAAAGAAAGGTCAAGGGGGTGGGTGGAATGCAATGATGCAAGCAAGTGATGATGAAAGAATCCAATGATCACAACCATAACCCACACTCCAAAACAAGTAATCAACAACCATGATGGTTACTAAAAGTCAAGCCATCATGAAGATATGAAGTCAAATGATGGGATAAGTATCATGACATGATAATATGCAAAGACCCCCTCCACAAATGCTTATTTGCAACAATGCAAATAAGCCCTCCTCCACCAATCTTCGGCCAATGAACGGAACAATGGAAATCGGCCAAAACGAAAAGCAAACTGGCAACTCCAGAAAACTGGTCCCGTAATAAATTACAGGAAAACCCCGATACTGTGCATACACACCCGCATCTGTATTTCGACCGAAATACAAATGCAATGAGACAAAATCTCCACTGTACTATACTAGAATCCGGCTTATACCAAAACCGGCTAGTAATATCTGTTCGATCCTGATCCGTGCAATACCGCACGTATCTGATCGAACCCTGCCATATATGCATACGGCCTATAGTACAGACTGTCCGATCCTGATCCGTGCAATACCGCACGTATCTGATCGGACCCTGCCATATCTCCATACGGCCTCTACAGCCTTTCGCCCGAAAGCTGAGTAACTGAAATGTGGGGGACTCTAAAGACTCGTCAACACCTCGGTTGTGGATTTAACCACTAGCACGTCAGAGGTATAAGCCAATACGTAACGGGCTACCAAGTATTGACTAAAAGAGACGTCTGTGAGTGAACTCAGCCTGACAACCCTACTGAGCCTGTCAGTGACAATATCCGTACAGTCCGGTCCGTTCGTCTATGAGTATCGCATGGCGGGCCTAGGGGGTTGGTAAAAGTCAGACCCCCAAAAGCGGTACAAGTCGTGTCGGAGTGTAGCCCAGAACACCCTGAGATACTACTGGAATACCTACCAGTAAATCTCCTTGCCTTGGCCAAGGACTTTGTGTAATGGCTCTCCTAGACACAGCACGACCTCACCCCCAATACCGGGAGAGACGAACCCCTGAAGATACGCTCACTGCCTCCATGTGGCTCGGGACTGTACCCAACTAAAACCTGTTTGCACGACTCCTTTGAGCCGTGGTAGGGTAGTAATCAAAGTACAGTGGGAACTCACACGAGACAAATGACGATCCCCAGGTCGATGAACTAACCTGCACACATGTCACCAGGGAACTGCCATCTGACGTATGGTATATGACCAACTAGCATGTTCCCGGCGAGTCCTGTCCGGTGTACTCATAACCCAATGAGCACCTGTATACATCTTAGGTGATCCAACTGACACCAGTGGCTTGTGAGACCGGCCACCGCCCCTCGTCGGGGTCTCGACTGTATACACTAGTCTACTAATGGAGTATCGATGCCCGGTCTCGAAACTCCAACGACTAGGGACCTTTTAAGGATATGCTTGTAGACCCCCAGCTCCCACTTATATGATCGCCCTCATACTGCTGGTGGTCAAGCAAGAATCCTAGGGGCTCTATCAACGTGTAATAGCAACTTGTCAGGTCACCTAAAGCAGTACACGATGATAAAGGTAAACCAGATAGCATACTATCATCTCGAGTAAGACTGTCCTACCGGGATAGGTCCTCCCTCAATCATTACAATCACGTACCTGTGACCTAATAATTGACTCTGAGGGCACTATCTCCAACAATCTCCCACTTGCACTCAAGGCTAATTATTGCGATGTCGCATACTCACAGCCCGTGTGATACCGAACATCCAACTCCTCTACTAGTCAGTCTCACAAAGCTCGTTTGCGGAACTATTGCGTTCGAGGAATAGCCTCAGTGAGTGGATCCGCTTAGATGTTTCTTTCTATGTCTCTCTATATCTCAAGTTCGTGGACAAAGCCATCTCCCGAAAAGAGCAATACCTGTCTCAGAATATGTCTGGATGTCTGATGGGACCTAGCTCATAAATGAACTCCAAATCCAAACTTCTTAGACTGTATCGTCAACTGAACTTAATCAGTATCCTGCGCGCCATGCATCCCTCAGTATTGCCTTGGACCACCTGTCCAAAATACTGCCCCTCATCAGAAGGAAAACTATAACTCTGACAACCTCCTTGTCGTCCATGTCACCTTGGAAGCCTGGAATGATAACTGTCTCCTGAATGAGGCTGTCGTTATCATATCCCTAGAACATCCACTTATGTACTAAAACTGCTTCTGACTGTTTCTCCAGGATTGGATTAATGTCAACTTATTGCATCTAGTGCAAGAACAACATCTGGTGTGGTACTTGACATCTCACGATTGACTCAATTGCCTGAGCAAGTGATCTGCCAATCATGCCCGTCCCTCTCCCCTTTAGTCTGTAAGACACCTTTGGAGAGGGTGACTCCATTACCTGCAGGTACACTACCGTGCCAGGAGTCGTCCATCCTAAATACTCTTAGAATGCTGTCAAGTACCCTGATTGGGAAACCACCCAAATCTAGATCTAAAACCATAGATCTAGTAACCAGTATGTCTGATATAAAATCCATTTCCTTTGTGGAGAAACAACTGTGTGAGGACCAAAGTATAACCGATCGTAGTGTAGGAGTTTCCTTTCCTACTCTGTGTATGTCATCCAAATACCAGGATATCACACCCTACTACCTTCTTAACAGATCCATCCCCTATTCTGATGAAGTCAAACCTATGACTGTCACGTCAGAAATAGATGATCTATCTCCGCTACATCTGCACTAGTCTATAAATAGACATAAGCAACCTGTCCACCAATGCTTCCGCTGCTCCCACTGACTACGACAACCCTCTGGCAGAGTCATATAGACGTACACTTCTAAAACTGGTTTAGAACGACGTTATACTCATCCTCCCGCCGGGTTTCGTAACCTGGAACAACAGCAATGGCAATTGTGGGTAAACAAGAACTTCCCTGTCACCGTCCTTGAGGCTACCGTAGTGCCTCTCGGGTGCCTGAAGTTACCCACCTTATCTGCGGAGTGGCCAATGGAATGTCAATCCAGATTGAATCTTTAGGTTCCTTATCAAATCTTCAGTAATCGTTTGTGGTTCTGGAATTACTTCCAGTTCTACCATACTCCCACTACTGTTTTCTGAAAAAATCCATTTTTAATAAAATTGTGGCGAGTCTAGAACAATATTGCTATTGTTCATCCAGATGGTAGAAAGTTAACCCGCGTCATAGCCTGGGTCAACCCACAAACAGCCATTACAGAAACGTGCCTTGAGTTATCCAGAGTCTGGTTTTAAGCATAATCCGGACAACTCCCCGTACCTTAACATCGTTAAGATACGAACTGTTCTATATCCAATATAGGACCAGAGGCACTGATTTAATTGAACCAGATCCAAATCATGCAACTGTCTCCAGTGCATGTCAACTAAATGGAAGAAGGCCTGATCAGCGTTACCCAACTTAGGAATGCTTCCAATTATGAGTAACCTGAAAGAGAAGCAATTTCTCTTAATCATTACTATCAACTGAACACCATACACAAGTATCTACATCTTCGATCACTTTGAAGAATCCCGATACTTGTGACACCTGGTTCTCCACTCTATTCAAATACCAATAACTTCTCCAAATTCGGACCATGTGTTTCCACGAAACACCTGTCTAAAAACTAGAGAAGTCATAAGTAAACTGAATGTGGTACGAGGACCAACCCCTCTGTCCTGATGGACCCTAGACAACATACAATACTCTGTATAAGTCCCTTGAGTCTGATAACTCATTCACGGTGTGTCGTAGGTTGAAAACTGTACTTATGGTTAAGAAGAATTACACCGCTGTTTAATGCTCCTTACCTAACCATCCACTGATATAGGTAAATGTCGTAGACATAATTTCAGAAAGGTATATCTCACTCTATGAAAATAGACGTACAGATATATCAATTTGAAATTGGTGCATAACAGTGGATATTCAAAACCAAATATTTGCCGACCGGCAAACAGCCCAGGTGATTTCCTCAAATATCACCGATTACAACGAATCCCGATATAATGAGGATAATCACCCAATTCCCAATAACTTACTCCCACTCATCATCTGTAAAACCATACAGATGTGAGAATCGTACCTGGTAAATACATACCCTGGAGTAAGTATCTAATCGGGAAATCAGTTTTCCTTTAACATTACACAGTGAAACTGAAACATTGAAATGTTCCGATGGGGTATTCTGGTATTCCTAGTAATGCCTCTTCCAGATTCACGACTGTAACCGTATAGTTCTCTGCCACCTCTCCAAATCCCTTCATATGTCTTTAGTCATTACCTTCTGCACACCCCTTTAGGCCAAATGGTTTTCTTCCTTCCCTACCGTTCGGCACCAGCCTATGGTTTGGAAGAAGACTATCCAATAAGCATAATGGGTGTACTGTCCCAATCCTAGGAACACTCGCAATGAGAGAGGGTGAAGATAAAAGACAACCGAATAAACCTTATTCCTATTTCTCCTGAACCAGAATCCATCCCCGAACTGGAACAAGTTCCATTCGAGTTCGTGTATAACCATACGATGGAGTATCCAAATAAACTGTGGATCTTCGTAGTGATACGGAGTGTCCTGGAGAAATACAAAGGTGATGTGGGAGTGGTAAAGAAATATTTGGTTTGGTCGTGAAAATCTGTTGCAATTTACTTTGCCCTCTTACTAATCCCTTGCTTTGTCTGAACTTAATACCTTCTGCACACCATCGTTATGCTAATTGGTTTTCTTCATTCCCTACCGGTCGGCACCAGCCTAAGGTTTGGAAGAAGACAATCCAATTTGCGTAATAGGTGTACTACCCCTAAACCAAGGAGTACTCGTAACCTGAGAGAGGGTAAAAGGAAAAGACAACTGAATAATCCTATCCGTTTTCTCCAGAACCGGAAACCATCCTCGAATAAATTCTTTCGAGTTCGTATCTAACCATACGATGGTTTTGTCCAATGGAAGTGGACGTTCGTAGTAATACGGGGTGTCCTGGAGAAAAGGGTAAAAGTAGGAGTGGCAATGAGGTCTGCAACTCTGACAATCCAAAAAGCCGGTGTTTAAGAAGGTTCGGTCAACTTGGTCACTGAGTCATAGTCTTAGGGTCGGGTCAATGGTCGCTGCCAATGAGAGAGAGAAAAGAAACACTCAGCGTGCACTCTAACCTAGATCAGAATGGTTACCAATTTATCTAATCTGGAATCCTCCCACTGTACCTCAAATTCTCCTCCAAACCTGAAAGAAGAATTAGTCGGGGTTACCCGAGGAGTAAACTAACTCATCAGTGGGAATCGGGATCCAACTATCATCGCATGATAACGTGACGGAATCCGCTCACGGTATCACACTCCAGAAGGTATGCGCATATCTGGCAAGTTTCAGTTCTTTTGAAACTCCCGATGTGATTTCTGCCCCATGCTCTTATGACCTTGACTTTGGCCAACAAATCATAAGTCACATGTCAAGTTCTACCCGTCATTCTCCAGGTTGATTCGAATCCACCCGCACAAGCCCTTGACTTTGGCCAACAAGGCTATACGACTGTTCCAAACCAACGCATCTATCTATGCTGCATATGAATAACCAACAGCTACCAAACACTGTGCCTTGACTTTGGCCAACAAACACAGCTTGAATACTATTGACTACCCATATGAAACGACGGAGGGCTACGAATGGTTTCTGGCGAAAACCTTTAACGTAAAGAACTTGATATCGTCGAAGGAACGGATAGCTTTTTTTTAATAAAAATATAGTGACGAAAACCGTTGCTAAAGAGGTCACTCCCGGTGAAGGGATCTCGGCTCTTTCCCCGTAGAATGGGGTGCAGGATATTCCAAATGAATACCGCGATGCAAAGCAAAAGTAATCGGCTATAGTGAAGTCATTGCCCTGACGCAAACTTTTTGTCCAAGGGGTCACTCCCGGTGAAGGGATCTCGGCCCTTGCCTCGTCGAATGAGGAGCAGGATATTCCAACTGAATACCACAATGCAAAACAAAAGAGAACGTCCTTGCAATAACAGCTTTTTGTAAAGTGTTCCAACAACATCAGATTAGGTTTGTTTTTAACTTGCATTGATCCGAATCAATACAGTCCCATCAATTGATCACACCAAAAAGAACGAAAATATACTGATGTACGTATATGCCATCCGCATTCGCCACTGGGTCCCGTCATTACCCGTTAGGTTAGCTAACTAACGACAGAGCGGGGACTGGACTAGCGCGGATGTAAAACATATACAACATCTACTAATATATATACCAATATATTATATTCGCTCAAGGCGTGAAAGAAATGCAACATCACAGAGAATGTACAGCATCACAGAAACAATACAGATATCTGGGATCCCCGGGTTTCACAGAGCCACTACTGAAACCCGACGTTCCCCTGGTCGTGTGGATAGCCTGTGCAATGAAATCCTAGACCCCTACGGGCGCGGCAAGTTACCCGCCAAAACCTGAAGCGAGGCAGCCCCCTTCAGCGCCGTGAATGGACCACCCAGCACTTCACGGAATCCGGTAACTTGGGCACCCCTCCTGGGTCATCCTGTACCCCCTACGAGTGCGGCGAATATCCCGCCAATTCTAGAGTGAAGCCCCCTCCGTCTCAATGCCATGAGATGCGGGCTTGTTGCCCTCCAGAACCCGGCTATCCGTGCACCCCTCCGCGGGGCAATCCTAGTACAGAAAGTAAAATATACATACAACGGGTACATCGACCGCAACCAGGTCGTGCCCCAAAATAATAATACAAACAGGCAGTGACGGCAGTCCACATGTCGGACGCTCGCCCCGCAATATCAAATGTACATAATACAACAAAACTGTACTAGCATTGCATCCAGGCTATCCCCCACGACCGATCCGCAACATCACAGCAAAAACAAAACATCAACGTGAAAGTCACGTTCGCAAATCCGTCTAACCGAGCTATAGCAGTTAGACCGGATTTACCGATCAAGTGACATTCACGGTCGCAGATATAATGTAAATACTGTGAAAAATGTGTTTAAAATATCCGACCGATCAAAATATAACAAGTGGGCCCCAAAATAATACTGTAGCAGTTAAAGAAATTATGGGCCCAAAATTAATGTTCCAAAACCCCTAAAATAAGCCCAGAGGCCCACTGAAAAAATCCGACCCATTGAACCTTTCATTCTGCGGCGGAACCGCGGCCCCAGGTGGGTATTGGCCGCGGTTCCGCGCTCTGACTGAAAAGTCAACTGCTCGAATTTTCCCAGAAGTCTTATGTCACCCTGTACAGTACTTTTATACAACCTGAAAAATTTTTGGGGACCAAAAAATTTCAACAGAAAACTGTCGTGAGCAAATACGGGTTTTTGGACATTTCGATCGATCGGAACAGAAAAACACACTACACCAAGCTAGACTAAGTTAATGGCGAGGCTCTGATACCACTGTAAGTGCACGGCGGCGCCCCGGCCGTCAATCCGACGCCGGAATGCGGAAGCGGTGATAAACTTTAATTTTGCGGACTTAGCAAACCGGCACCCCCGCGCACTAAACATCCGGATCGAACCATTAATTAGTCCTAGCTACCAACAAGAAAGGGAATAGAGATATACCGACGATCCAAGTCCTCCGGTCTTCTCGTCATGGTCCCGATCTCCTGCGGAAAAGTCCCGTCTCCTCCTCGTCGCCGGAAGTGCACCACATCGCCTACTTTGTTTACGGGCTCCCACCTCAATGCCGAGGCAACTCGGGCACGAAGCCGGCTACTCGACGTGCCCAAGATATGCTGTAGAAGATCTAGAGAAGAAGTCTCATTTTTGGGGTTCATGGAATTGCCTTTTGTGGTGGAGGAAAAACAACTTGGAGAGAGGTGAGAAAAATGTAGCATACCAAAGAATGAATGTATCATATTTTCTCCACTTATGAAATGAATCCCCATCCCCTTTGAAAATGGCCGGCCCTCCTTTTGTCAAGTGTGATTGGAGAGAGAAAAAGAAAGGTCAAGGGGGTGGGTGGAATGCAATGATGCAAGCAAGTGATGATGAAAGAATCCAATGATCGCAACCATAACCCACACTCCAAAACAAGTAATCAACAACCATGATGGTTACTAAAAGTCAAGCCATCATGAAGATATGAAGTCAAATGATGGGATAAGTATCATGACATGATAATATGCAAAGACCCCCTCCACAAATGCTTATTTGCAACAATGCAAATAAGCCCTCCTCCACCAATCTTCGGCCAATGAACGGAACAATGGAAATCGGCCAAAACGAAAAGCAAACTGGCAACTCCAGAAAACTGGTCCCGTAATAAATTACAGGAAAACCCCGATACTGTGCATACACACCCGCATCTGTATTTCGACCGAAATACAAATGCAATGAGACAAAATCTCCACTGTACTATACTAGAATCCGGCTTATACCAAAACCGGCTAGTAATATCTGTTCGATCCTGATCCGTGCAATACCGCACGTATCTGATCGAACCCTGCCATATATGCATACGGCCTATAGTACAGACTGTCCGATCCTGATCCGTGCAATACCGCACGTATCTGATCGGACCCTGCCATATCTCCATACGGCCTCTACAGCCTTTCGCCCGAAAGCTGAGTAACTGAAATGTGGGGGACTCTAAAGACTCGTCAACACCTCGGTTGTGGATTTAACCACTAGCACGTCAGAGGTATAAGCCAATACGTAACGGGCTACCAAGTATTGACTAAAAGGGACGTCTGTGAGTGAACTCAGCCTGACAACCCTACTGAGCCTGTCAGTGACAATATCCGTACAGTCCAGTCCGTTCGTCTATGAGTATCGCATGGCGGGCCTAGGGGGTTGGTAAAAGTCAGACCCCCAAAAGCGGTACAAGTCGTGTCGGAGTGTAGCCCAGAACACCCTGAGATACTACTGGAATACCTACCAGTAAATCTCCTTGCCTTGGCCAAGGACTTTGTGTAATGGCTCTCCTAGACACAGCACGACCTCACCCCCAATACCGGGAGAGACGAACCCCTGAAGATACGCTCACTGCCTCCATGTGGCTCGGGACTGTACCCAACTAAAACCTGTTTGCACGACTCCTTTGAGCCGTGGTAGGGTAGTAATCAAAGTACAGTGGGAACTAACACGAGACAAATGACGATCCCCAGGTCGATGAACTAACCTGCACACATGTCACCAGGGAACTGCCATCTGACGTCTGGTATATGACCAACTAGCATGTTCCCGGCGAGTCCTGTCCGGTGTACTCATAACCCAATGAGCACCTGTATACATCTTAGGTGATCCAACTGACACCAGTGGCTTGTGAGACCGGCCACCGCCCCTCGTCGGGGTCTCGACTGTATACACTAGTCTACTAATGGAGTATCGATGCCCGGTCTCGAAACTCCAACGACTAGGGACCTTTTAAGGATATGCTTGTAGACCCCCAGCTCCCACTTATATGATCGCCCTCATACTGCTGGTGGTCAAGCAAGAATCCTAGGGGCTCTATCAACGTGTAATAGCAACTTGTCAGGTCACCTAAAGCAGTACATGATGATAAAGGTAAACCAGATAGCATACTATCATCTCGAGTAAGACTGTCCTACCGGGATAGGTCCTCCCTCAATCATTACAATCACGTACCTGTGACCTAATAATTGACTCTGAGGGCACTATCTCCAACAGTCATCACAAGGCACGGGGTGATCTTCAGACTCCAAAAACGGTTCATAATCAGTGTTAGTTGTTGATCCGGATAACTCGGTGGAAGAGTCCGTATGTGTATGATACATAGTTGGGTCAAACAACAACATATGAAAAGAGTCAAGATCAGTAGCATGAGGATCGTCAAATTCGCTACTGTCGACATCCATTAATTCGACAGAACAGACCTGAGCAGTAGGTTCGGAGGGTACACTTCCCAACTTGTAAATGTTCAGCTCTATTGACTTATTCCCGAAAGATAGGGTCATAGAACCGTTATGACAGTTGATGATAGCATTGGAAGTGGCCAAAAAGGGCGACCAAGAATCACCGGAATTTGATTCCGTGGGTTCGCTACAGGCTGTGTATCAAGTACAATAAAGTCCACAGGGAATACAAATTCCCCGATTTTTATTAACACATCCTTCAGTTTACCCCTAGGTTTGGTGATTGATCGGTCAGCCATCTAGAGAGTGCAATGAGCTGGTTTCAACTCTCCGATCCTTAACTGCTCGTAGACCGAGAAGGGAAGAAGGTTAACACTTGTGCCAAGGTCAAGTAGAGCACGGTTGATGTGTTTTTCCCCAAAAGAAATGGAAATAGTAGGATAGCCAGGATCCTTACGTTTCCTCGGTAATTGTTGGGGAAAGGCTGTGTCTACTGTTTTTGCCATGAATATCTTCTTGGGCACTTGAGTCTTCCTCTTTCTAGTGCACAAGTCCTTAAGAGTTTTTGCATAAGCGGGGACTTGTTGAATTGCATCTAGAAGAGGGATGTTGATGTTAACCTATTTCAAAATTTTAGTGATCTTCTCCATTTGTGGACTTGGTCTGTTTCCCCTTAACCGATTCGGATAAGGAGCTTGAGCAATAAGGTCGGGGTCCAACATTGGAGAAGATCGTGTGGGTGAAAACGATCTAAGAATAGGAGTGGGGATCCTTTTCGGTGGACTAGAAGAGGTGGGCTGAGGTGTTGAGCTTTGGGGAAAACGGAGAATAGGCTCGGAAGAAAATGGTAGGGTAGACGGACTGGGGTTAGAATTCGAAGAAGAAGTGGAAGGAAAAGTCTCAGCCGGGGTATCATCGATTGATTCTTCATTATTATCAATCTCTCTACCAACATGATTGTCAAGCACTCTTCCAGATCTCAACGTGGTGATTGCATTCATATGATGTGATTAGCCAGGATTGGGTAAAGGTTGAGCTGGAAGTTTCCCTTTCTCTCTTGCACTCATTTCGGCTTTTAATTGTGCAATTTGTTCTTTCATCGATTTAATATTTTCATTTTGAGAGACAATAATCTTCATCGCATTATCGAAGGAAGATTGCATTTTTGCCGTCCCTTGGATGGATTGTTTCATGAAAGTATCCAAGGTTTGTGCTAATGCAGAGGAATTATCAGTACCGGCTAATTGCAAAGAGTTTTCATGTGGTGCAAAAGTGTTGGCCGGATTTTGAAAGTTTTGTGATTAGAAGGGGTGCTGACTCAATTGAAGTGGTTGCTGTTGTGGTGGAAGAGCCCTTTGGAAATTGTTTTGGTTTGGAACCGTATTTTGTGATTGGTTCCAAGCAAAGTTAGGGTGATTCCTCCAACCCTGATTATAAGTGGAAGAAAATGGATCGTTCCGAGGTCTTTATTGGAAAGCAGAATTGATATGCTCATGACCTTGAAACGGAGAATTTAGTGGACATTCTTCCGTTAAATGGGATGGATCAGAACAGCATCCACATACAGTTTTGGAAAGTGACATTTGATTTAGGGCGGCGGCTAAAAGTTTATTTTCCATAGTCTCGAGTTTCTTTTGCATCACTGACATCTTAGCTCTAACTCCTATGGAAACATCAGATTGGTTATTGCCCCCCTAGACGATTGACTCACACTCTCCCACTGTAAAGATTTTTCAGCGAAATCTTTTAAGAATTTCCAAGCTTCCCCATCGTCTTTGGTCATGAAAGTGCCTTGACATATGGATTCAAGGGTCTGTTTTGTGGTAGGATTAATGCCCTTCTAAATGATTCTGCACAGATCCCATCTGGGGATTCCGTGATGTGGACATTGAACTAACAGATCCTTGAAGCGTTCAAAACACTTTGAGAATGTTTCATTGGGAAGCTGGGTAAATTAATTGATTTCGCTACGGACTCGAGTTGTCTTATGATTTGGGTAGAATTTCTTTAGGAATGCTTTTACGAATTCTTCCCAGTTCGAAATGGAATGTGCGGTTGTGTTATACAGCCACTTCTCGGCTATTCGCACAAAATAAATCGGAGAAGACGAAGACGCATAGCATCCACAGAAAGCTGTGAAGTACCCATCATAGCGCATACATTTTCAAATTCGGTGATAAAGACATATGCGTCTTCAGACTCGAGGCCGTGATATTTAGGTAGAAGATTAACGTATTGGGGTTTTATTTCAAAATTATCCCCGTTGGCTGGTGGAATGGTGAGACATGTCGAAAGAGGACCTCGCATAGGATAGCATCTCTCCTGGAGAGAGATGCGGGGTGGATTCTGCGTACCTGCGGACGGCGGCAGAGTAGTGGCAAAGAAGTTCGATGGAGAACCGTCCATCGAAGTGGGTGTGGTGGTGGGTAAAGAAGAAGTAGACGTAGAAATACCGACTTCGGAGTCGATAAAAGGAACGCGGACAAGTCGGGCACTAGAATCCCGTGTCCAGCCTATCTTGCACTAAAGGGTTTAGCACAAGTGGCAGCGTTGATATAATTATGGGAAATGATAAGTTGGTGTTTGTTTTGAAAAAGATACGGATTTTTGAAAAAATGATCCAAGTCACAACAAATGGACAAGCAAAACCCTAAATATAATGGTCACCTAGGTCAAGTCTCTAGACCGCTCCTAACTGCCAGAAGACAAATCGCAGGATCAATCCTCTACTGCCTCTTTGTCCCTCCTGTGGCCAGGTAAGTGGGAGGTTTTCCACTGCGTAAGTAGTGGGCCTAATTAAGTAACCACTTGCTTTAGACACACTTGCCTTAGACACCACAAAAGAAATGCGGATAAGCAATAAATTACCCACGACCTTCTCCTGTCCTAAGTGAGCGCGACGGTCCTTAGAGTCATGTCTAGATTTCTTTTAGTTCATGAGGGTAATGCAGATGCAGTTTTGTGATTTTCGGGGCTTAGGAAGGGTAATGAACTCCCCACATAATCTGAATTTGGTCTTTACCCCTTAATTTCCGTATTCAAAATGCAAACAACCAAGATCAAACACGCACAATTTTTATTTTTGCGGCGGTGCGAATTTTTGCAAAGAAACCTGCAGAAATTTGTTATTGGAGCAGATGAGGAAAGAGATAAGAAAGTAAGAATTTCACCTGAAAATTTTGGAACAGTGAACAGCTACCCACGCCGCGGAACCGCCGCGGGAAACTCCCTATGGCCGCGGAAACGCGGT
Organism: Agapanthus africanus; assembly: GCA_030015575.1. NCBI lineage: Eukaryota > Viridiplantae > Streptophyta > Magnoliopsida > Asparagales > Amaryllidaceae > Agapanthus > Agapanthus africanus. The sequence goes on along the minus strand of CM057346.1, from coordinate 341,687,329 downwards.
CTTGTGGTGAGTTTGCTGCACAAAATTTTCACAGACTGCTCCTGATCACTTACTCAACTCTCTGGAATGCACTGAAAAATTTTTCATTCGCTCCACAGATTTCAGATTTCCTCGCAACAAATCACAACGAATCGTTTAGTGTTTGCACGAATTTTGATAAAAAAATTTCTGATGGAATAAAATTTTCAACTCAAATTTCAAAAACGAACAAATTAGCACACTATCCCCGGCAACGGCGCCATTTGATTGATCGTTTCTTTATGTGTCGTGTTTTGAAAATGTATAGAAATCATAATCAAAGAAATTTGTAAACCGCAATCAATAACGGTGTCGATTGCAGCGCGTTAGTGAATACGGATCGTCCTCAGGGAAAATGTGATCCGTTCGAATTTGAATTAGATGAATTGAAAATTAAAGAAAAGAGAAAAGACAATTCAATTCAAGATTTTAAAAGTGAATTTCAAGAATTGTATAGAACTAAATCTAATATCAAGAAAACATTAAAATCAAGAATCAAGAATTGATGATATCCAATCGAATTAGGTTTCAAGAATCGAAGTGAGACTCGTAGGAATCGATCGAATCTATGGATGTGATGAAAACTAGTGATTACGTTTTCTTATCCATTAATGATTTGATGCTAGATCGATGACGATCAATCGAGGTTTAAGGATCTTTTGAAGGAACTAGGGTTTCTTCATCTCATCTTTTGTCCTTTCGATGAATCTCATTCAAAAGCTAGCCTCTAGTAGATTAAATTACCGATCGTCAAACTCTAGTTACGAGCGAAAACATTCAAGAAAGCATCTCGCTCGAAACTAGATTGTCGATGATTCAATTTACAAGAGTTTACAAAACTTATAGTAATTAAGAATCGTTTCAAGATTTGTAACATCATCATCTATTGATTCTCTCGACTCCTCCACGAGCAGAGTTTTTACTCGAGCATCATATCAAAGAACACAATCAAGAATCGAGATCTAATCATAATACTCAAATATAAAAGTAAGCAAGATAAAGAAATTTCACCTTTTATTTATCAACAATTTTGTTACAATTCTCTCAAGAACTACAAGAGGAAAGAACTCGATCGTCGATTTAGCTCCGCATCGTCTCCATGAGTCACGGATCGTCTTAAGGATCACTTGCTCGATTGAAGATCGGCGTTGCTTCTAAAAGGTTAAAGGCTTCTTACATGGATTGTACTCGAAGATCTTGAATTTTGGCTTTGGTGATTGGATTAGGGTTAGGGTTTGAAAGCACAAGTCGTGTCACTCAACTTGTGTTGGGAATTGTTGAACCATAATAACCTTGAGAGTGAAGCCTTAGGGTCCCTTTTATAGCCTTGATTAGGATTAGCTTCCTTAAGAAGCTAGGTTTAGTTTTCCTTCCCTAGTAAGCTTGGTAGTTAGGTAGAAGGTTCTAGAGTTAGTTAGTTAGGGTTAGCTTCCTTCATAAGCTTGGAGGTTAGGGAGAAGCTTCTAGGCTTAGGTAGTTATGTGGCTTGCTTTGGAAACTTGAGGGTGTTTAGCTTGAAATATAAACCTTGCTGTTCTGACAGAAACTTCTAGAGATCTCTGGACTTTGGAGTGGCTTGAATGAGTGTACACCTTGAATTGAGAAACCTGCAATTGAAATAGGCTGACGTCATACCCACGTGGCCGCGGATCCGCCGTGGGAAGGGGGTTCTGGCCACGGATCCGCGGCCCAATAGTGCCCTCTCTGCATGGAAATTCTTGTACTGCTTGCTGTTGGTTTTAATGATGTTTCCTGATGTGTGGAATCTTTTAAATATTTAATGATCACTGCCAGATTTCAAGTCTTGGACTTGGCGTATTTTTCTCAGCACTTTTGACAATTTCGGCACTTTTCCTGGAATTTCCTGCACAGATTCTCGAGACAAGTGTTGCGCTATAAAAAGATTATGCGATGCAATGATAAACACTCAATTTCCCTCAAAATGCCGGTTTTAGTATACAACACAAGTTATTTGGTATTTTACAGATGTTTTGCTAATATGTGCTATATTCATTCTGAACACCTTTAGATGAGTGCAAATGGTAGGGAAATTGATGCGTTAAAAATGCAATATGTTCGACTGATCAGGTATAAAACCATGTTTTAACTTGCTTTGCTAATCTTTGCTTTTAATTGTCTTAATTAGGCGTTTAAGTAGCTTAAATGCATGTTTAGTGTGTTTAAGTGAGGGTTAGGTTAAGTTAGGGTTTTTATAGCTTATTAGGGTAGTTAAGAGTATATTAACACCTAATAGTCCTACTAATCCGGCAAGTTTTCACTAAAATACCACAATATTTCAATTTAGTGTTTCAAATCGGTTTTTAATCAAGTTTTCTCTTATCTGAAATCTGCCATCTTCGCATAAATTTTCAACTAAATCAAACAGTACAGTAGTGGAGTGTAATGATCCCTGAGATTACCACTAAAACCCGGACCGAATCCACCTTGCTTAGCCCGGCGAGATCCCTCCTTTTGCCAGCGACGCCGGTCCCCCTGTAGAAATAGGTGATGAGTTTTTGTAGGTGGTTCTCTGTAGGTATTTAGGGTGTTTGGTACTGTTTGTTTTTACTATTTCATCTTCAGGTAAAATCTGCAACCATTTTCCTTTAATCAACGTGTTTTGCTATTATACGATACACACAATTCGATTCTAGGTTTGGCGTTTATTGTGCATAGCAGCCCTAGGTGTGGTTTGTGACGATATCACTCACGTTTTGTGTACCAAGTGCATACGTATTTAACTAGTGCGCGTTAGTTGCTTTGTATCGTTTTTTCTTCGTGTTATATCGAATATTTAGTCTTATGTAAGTTATATTTGTGCGATTCTAGGATCGGTTGTGGAGACGTCGGACACGGCAAGGAAAGACAAGGTGGTGGGTGGATTCGATTAGCCGAGGCGTTCCGGTGAGTAGATGTACACATCTATGGGGGAATCGCTTGGATGGCGTAAAGCGCCCGATAGCTAGGATTTACTTATAATTCTTGTTTTCGCCGTGTGTATCATATTCATATTGTACTTGTATCATCACATACATTGATATTGTCACTTAGGACACTCGCACCATTACCGATGGTTCATGCCGCACGTACACTATTTTATGGGAACACACACACGCCATTAGTAATTGCTATTTCACGAACACTATAGAACTTGCTTAATAATCAGTATCTTTGCATTGCATCATCACTGATATGTAGTCTTCAAGTTATTTAGCTCATTTCATCATTATTGCTATGTAGTCACCAAGTCATTCATCATCATCGCATCAAATTGATATCATGGACATTCATCGTCATCTACATATTCATATATTGTGATTTTCTTGGAGATTTCCGTATTTATGAGATTTCTGGATTCGGGGAAAACTGTAAAAGGACCTTTATAAACTTATGTTCATTTTAAAATAGAAATTGTGGTTTCCTCGTGATATGATGTGTTTGGCGTCCACTATGAGTTTTCTTGGTTCTTGAGCCATATGTGTACACATACCCAATTCGAGGAGAGAGGAGGCACCGTCTGCGGGTACATGGTGGACCCGGTGAGGTAACCCGGGGCAAGAAGGTCGTATAGAGAGACGTTGAGCCGGGTTAGGGATCACTACCTAATGGTTATTTTTGGCTCGGCGGTCATCCGAAGGATACCGACTGGAGTCATGTGATTTCACAGATTTGAGGGCCGATCTGAGAGATGGCACCCGAGATATTGATATATATATATATATATATATATATATATATATATATATATATATTGTGTGCCGATGCTTGACATGGATTTCTGTTGATTTCATTTGATAATACTCCAGTTTTTATAATACTAAAATCTTTACTAAGATAAGAACACAGATTTTCTCATACCAGATATATCCAGATTTCGTGTTTGATTATTCATTCACGTCGCATTCATATTAGTGCATCGCATCATTGATGTATACATAGGTTGTGACGCATTTGCGTGCATGCTTGCGATAGCCTTATTAGATGTTACTTACTACTCATGAGATGGCAACTCTCCCCCGTTGTGCCACAGTGTCTTGCAGGACCGACCCGTCAGCATAGTAGCGGAGGGCGTACTTCTTTTTCTGCTTCCTTTTGCTTCGACTTGCTGTTTTGCTTGTAGGTGGGTTTTGTGAGGATATTCTTTTGTTCCCACCGTGTATATTTACTCTTGTATCTAGTATAATCCATCTACCATATCTACCATTTGTATATGTGACCTAGAGACTGGACAGTGAGGCTTGTATTATTTTGATATCTGGTGTCAAGCTCGTGTGAGCCGACTTTTATGCTTTCCTTATTTCTGGCTTTCTATATGGTTCTTCATATTATTATGATATATCCTGCATGTGGTTGTGTTCCGCATTTTGGCGAAGAGCTACCTCCCGCTTGGGGATTCTTTTTTATCATTGCTTATACATATTCATGTTTTGTACCCGTTTGGGGCCAGTTTTTACAAAGGATACTCTGCCGAAATTTTCAAAAAACATGATGCTTTTAAAATGCTTTGATGTAACTCTGCTCGGTTAAAAATCATCTTTTAAAAACAAGTATTTTCTTCACTCTATTTCATTAAACGGTTTAGATTTCTGGGCTTTGGCTTACTTAGATCACGTTACGCCTCTAGACGTTGCGTGATTTAAGTGCCAGTCACGTTCCATGCATCCCGGTCGTGACAAAGTTGGTATCAGAGGGTTAGGTTTTACCTTTCTGAGTGTATGATGACCCTTGGTATGATGGATTAGGTGACTTAAGCAGAGTGATGTGGCGTGTGTATGTTCCGCGGCATACTCACGATACGATACTCCGCCTAAGTGACCTTAGGATATACAGTTGCTTGTGATTCCTTCCTTGATTCCATATACCTGTGATTGGATTACGATATTCCTATCAATCATATTTCTTGTTCCAGCCACTATGCCGCCGAGGACTACGAGGCCCAGAGGGCTGCCGCCAGAGACGAGGTTAGAGCAGGCTCGTCTGAGATGAGGACTGATCAGGGCGGTACGCCTACCCCTCAGGGACAGATTGATCCTCCTTCTCCAGGCCGGATATCTAGGCTGGATGCAAGTATTTAGGATTTGCGCCAGATGGTTGGATCTTTAGTTGAGTCCAGCTGAGCACCAAGATTTGTTGATGTTCCTCCCACTATGGGGACTGTGATTGTACCTGCTGCCCAGACAGCTGTACCTGCTGCTACCGAGACTATCCTCATTACATTATAGGAGTTTATGAGGCTGAAGCCTCTAGTTTTCACCAGCACAGATGCAGCGGAGGTTCTACAGACATTCCTCGACAGGATGGCCAGGATTTGCCGCTCACCGAGATGTTTTGAAGAGAGGTCAGTCGAGCTTGTGAGCTTTCGTCTTGAGGGTCTTTCTTAGACGTGGTGCGAGTCAGTTGAGAGAGGCCGAGCTGTAGGTCAATCTCCTATGACCTGGGATGAGTTCACGATGGTGTTTCTTGCTCGTTTCCTTCCGGAGAGCATCAGGGGTGCTCGAGCCCGTATTTTGAGTCTTTGCGCAAGACTCCTGGGATGACTGTGTCTGAGTACGACGTTCAGTTCACTCAGCTATCCAGATATGCTCCTTACCTGTGGACACTAAAAAGGAGCGTATTTCTGAGACTACAGTGCCGAAAAGGATTCGTACAAGTATATCAGCTCCTGTGCGGTTTGGCAGAGATATGACAGGCAGAGGCCGTGGTGGTGGTCGAGGCATGATGCGAGGCCAGCTGTTCATCTCTTTTTTAACTGGTCAGCTGCCATCACCAGGATGTTATAGATGTGGGAGTCCAGTGCACCGTGTCAGATATTCTACGGTTAGGCGACAGGGCGAGGTGACAGTTCCACATATGACTTTACCACCTTCACCCCCTCCTCCGAGCGCTTTAACTCCTACACCTGTTGTTGCTCCACACCAGATCGATGCCCCGAGAGGCCGTAGTCGTGGTGGTCTGGTTCAAAGTTGATGATGTGGCAGAGGCAGAGGACTGCCGGGTACCGGCAAAGGACAGGCCCAAGTTTTCGCTTTGACTCCTGCGGATGTGCAGGCATCCAACGCAGTTGTGATAGGTACTCTTCCAGTGTGTTCTTTCAACGTGTGTGTGTTGTTCAACCCAGGTTCTACACATTCTTATGTATCTGCATAATTCGTACCAATGTTGGGCTGAGAGTCGTCTTTGCTTGATCAGCCACTTGCTGTTATTACTCCCGTAGGCGAGTCTTTTATCGCTCGACATGTATTTCGATCGTGTTCTGTTCGTATCGGGGATAGAGATTTTTCTGTTGATTTGATTCTCTTCGATATATTAGACTTCGATGTTTTTCTGGGCATGGACTAGTTATCCCCTTGTTATGTGTTCATGGACTGCTGTGAGAAGGTGGTCAGATTTAGTTTTCCGGGTGATCCAGTTCTTGTTGTTCAGGGAGACCGTAGTTCTACCCTTCCTATCTTGATTTCTTCCCTTCGCGATAGTCGGCTCTTAAAGAAAGGATGTAAGGGATTCTTAGCGTATGTTCATGATGCTTGAGCCGCAGAGGTCCTGTTAGACCAGGTTCCGATAGTGAAGGAGTTTCCCGATGTCTTTCTTGACGAGTTGCCTGGATTTCCACCAGAGCGCGATATCAAATTCTGCATTGACTTGATCCCCGGCATGGGGCCTATTTCTATACCGCCATTCGGATGGCCCCGGCGGAGCCTAAAGAGCTTAAGGATCAGTTGTAAGGTGTTGGGGTAAAAATTTACCCACTGGTTGACCAGGTCAAAATCAAAGTCAACCCCAAGCCAAGTGGGCCCAAGCCCAGATCAAGTAGGCCCATGCCCGGGTCGAGTCCGAACATGAAGCGGCCGGCCTCCCCCATGCCAAAATAAAAATTTTGTAATAAATAATCTTGTTGTATTTCTTTTTTTTATTTTGTGAATAAATTAAGAAAATGGGCATAAAGCCAAATTTTTGTAAAGCCCATGGCTTATGTGCAAAAAGAAATGGCACATGAGCCATGGGCTAGGCAAAATGCCATTTTGTGAAGCCCAAGGGGCTATATGTAAAATGTATAGCCTATAAAGGCAAGGATAATGAAAATATCCCAACAACTTTTTCTCTCTCCAAAGAAAAATCCAGATCTGTGATCTTCTCCTTCTTCAAGGTTCTAAACCTTCATCTTTTTTTTTTAATTAAATCAAGAGTTTTACTCTTCCTTTTCCAAAACTAAATAGTTTTTCACCACAAAACCCACAAAGGGGAACTCAGATCTGCCATCAGATCTCAGGAAGGAGAGATTTTTAGAATCTCATATTTCTTGATCTTCAAGATCCGGTCAACAAAGGAAGAAGAAGGAGACCCATCTCCAGAAACCCCACTTTGGGGAAGAACTAGGGCTCAAGGGGAGAAGCCCTTCATCAGCTTCAAAACATCTTAGGAGTTAACTCCTCATACACACACACACACATACACACACAGAATAATAAATGCTCCTTTCTGGGAGTACAACTCCCATTGTAGGGACCAAGTCCTTTTTGCTGCTTGAGCGCCCACGTGCAGACACGTGTTGCGCTAGCGCTCTTGCGCCCAGAGCGCTAGCGCTCGAGCGCCCACGTGCTGACACGTGGCGTGCTAGCGCGCTTGCGCTCAGAGCGCTAGCGCCCAAAGCGCTAGCGCCCGAGCACCCACGTGCCGACACATGGCGCTCTTGCGCTCAGAGTGCTAGCGCCCAAAGCGCTAGCGCCCGAGCACCCACGTGTCGACACGTGGCGCGCTAGCGCTCAGAGCGCTAGCGCCCTAGCGCCCACGTGCCGACATGTGGCGCGCTAGCACCTAAAGCGCTAGCACCCTAACGCCCACGTGCTGACATGTGGCGTGCCAGCACTCAGTACGCTAGCGCCCGAGCGCCCACGTGCTGACACGTGGTGCGCTAGCGCTCAAAGCGCGAGCGCTCTTGTACTCAAAGCGCTGGCGCTGGCCTCACGCATCCTTTGGATGCCTTTCCCCCCTTTTTTTATATATATAAATATGTATATATACATATGTATACATATGTACACACACACATACTCCACGACACTGTCCCTGTTAGAAAAAAAATTTCTAACGGGGCGCTGCCCCGCACCCCGCAAGGGGGCTGCTAGCCTCCTTGACCCCCAGCCCGCTATCCAGGTAGCGGGACCCCCGTAAAAACTCTGCGGGGCCCCCGATATATCCAAAACCCCTTCAAAACACAACACTGCACATTGAGTTTGCATGACCAGTTTAACCCGTCAATCGGAAGTTCCCTCGCTCCAAAGGCGAGGGGTAATTAACGTAAGCTTAGTCCGCGGCTGCCGGAGATTCGGATCCCCACAATCATTAAACCCCAGCCTACCCTAAGCAGGGGGAATCTGTAATGCACCTGACAAGCGCGCGCGTATTCCCATCTCAATGGGGTGACGAAAAACACCCTACAGATTTTGGCACGCCCGGTGGGACTAATCTCTCCTCCCATATTTCGGGTCAAACGTTCATGCGCACTCAATCAATATACATATCGATTGCCTATACTGAAATGATGTTTTCTTTCCGTGCAGCAATCAACTTTCGACGACAATGTCTCCCAAGACGAAATCAGCTTCCAACGTGACCCCGATCCCGTACGTGGTCAAGGTCAATGCTCGTGTGGTTCTCCCCGCAAGCCTCAATCGACAGTGGGAGGAACTGCCCCGCCAATTTGGCTCCGTCATCATCTACCCTGCCGGAAGCGCTCATCTGGCAGAAATCCCGGCAAAACAGGTGGCCAAGCCGGTATCAAGGGGAAAGAGGCCGAATGTTGTGATCGCTAAGGCACCACAACCGAAGCTTAAGACGGTGTCTGAACGACTCTCTGGCGCTCCAGCTGGGGTCAAGACTTTCGGTACAAAGGGCAACATCAAATGTTGCGGATGAGCTCAGATGATGACTCCAACAAATGCACAATCGAGCGTATCTCCAAAATCCTCCAATGCCCGGTCTACGGCGTCTTCCCAAAGAGCCGAATTCTGCCAGGTGCTTAGAACAAAAAAGTTTAGGCAGAAGCGGCTCAGGTATCGAGCCAACAAGAGGGCCAGGGCTTCGGCCAAGTGGAATCTTGCGAAGTTCCAAGAGCAGGGTTACTCTGTGACAACGGCTGAGTCGACCGTAGAAATCAGCAATTCCTTCGTGTAGGGTTACTAGGCACTCTCAAGAGGTTCCACAAGGCATCAACCATGACAAATTAAAATTTTACGGTGGCGAGAAACCCTAATATAGATCGTTAACTAGAAGTTAAGGCGAAAGAACATGCAAGTTAACAACTTAACTACAAGTGAAAGGGATTACAACCTTTGTAGATTCGGTCCTCCACTTCTTTAGCTCCGTGTTGATGTCCCTCCGCTACGATCATTGGGATCCCGGACTCTAGCAATGGTTTCGTCGGAGAAATGATCGGGCTAGGTCATTGACTTCGAGGCCGAAGATGATCTACGTCGGGGAGACTCAAACTCAAGCTATTCCTTCACTTGGTCAAGAACTTTGTGAAGAGAACACCCTCTACTAAATGGCAGGTAGTAGAGGATGATGAAGTAGGAAGGTTGCTCACTTTAAAATTGATTTTCTCACATTTTTCCTCAGGGTACCATTAGAGTTAGAAAGCTTTTCAAGGAGCTTGATGAAGAAGAAGAAGAAGTGAATTCTTCATCCAAATGAAAACTTATCCTCTTGAATAATTCACCCATAGTTGAGTTAAGCCCTCATTCTTAACTCATGTAGAGAATTAACTAAGGTATGTGGTTTAAGGGTTAGGTTAAAGAAATATCAAGAGAATTGTCAAAAAGAGTGGACTTTGTCAATGTTTCTCCAACCTTCTTCAAGCTTGACAACTTTGACTAAGTTTAACTCATTTGTTAAATCTTAAGATAATCCAATAACCCTAATCTTAACCCTAATCTTAGTATAAGTCTCATACACCCATCTTGTGTGTATCATCAAGCATGATACATACATGTACACTTGCATATATCACATATAAACAATGTGCACATCTAGTGAGAAAATAAATCTTAAGTGAGCTAATATTAGTTAATGTAATGTAATATATCAAATATATAATTATACATTAAATTATTAAATCAACTCTTGATTTAATAATCCGTCTATAACCGACTAATATCAAAAGTAACAACTTACCGAATCAACACTTGATCCGATAACCCGGCTATATCCATACAACCGATGAATATCACAAATCGCGAGAATCGAATACGGTATCTCATATCGTATCAATCTCGGTCCCGCACATATCACATATGCGCTCCTACTCCGTTTCGCTTGAGCCAGGAAACCCCTGTGTAGGACTCTAAAGACTCGTTAATACGCCGGCAGCAGGCGATGATCATATCAAACACCCACAAGCCGCAAGCGGTCTGCTAAACATAACAGCCACCCGGGTATTGAGCGATCAGAAGATCAACGAGCAAGCCCACTCACACTCCTGTGAATCCAACGAGTAACACTACCGTACAGTCCGGTCTGTTCGTCTGATATGTCGCATATCTCGTCTAGGGGTGGTAAACGTCACTCCCCAATAACTCGATAAGTCGTGTTGATATGAGGCTCATAACGGGTCGAGAAACTACTGGTAACACTTACCAGTAAATCCCTAAAGTAGCCTTGGCCAAGGACTTCCTGTTATAGCCAATCGAGCACTGTGCAACATCAACTCCCTATACCTGGAGAGACGAAACCCCTGCTATCGCTCATTGCCTTCATGTGACTCGGGACTGTACCCAAAAACCACCTTTTTGCACGCCCTCTTGGACGTGGTATGATGGAAATCAAAGCACAGTAGGAATCACACAAGACTCTATGACGATCTCGGGTCTACAGACTAACCTGTACCAGTGTCACCAGAGAACTGCCATCTGACGTAAGGTATAATACCATCTGGGAGTTCTCGGCGAGTCCGTCCAGTGTAACCAGTCTCTACTGAACACCCGTATATCATCTCTGATGTCAAACACCAATGGATATGGGATCATCCATCGCCCATCTGTATGGGTCGAGAAGGTATACGCTAGTCTACTCTGGTATATCGATGCCCTGTCTCGATACACCCACGACTAGGGACCTTGAAGGATGTACTTATGGACTACCATGTCCCCACTAGTATGATCCGCATCATAGTCCAGGTAGTCAAGTACATATCCTAAGGGCTTTACCAACATGTAACAGAGAGACAATCAGTGTACATGTTAAGGTAAAGAGTAACCAGATAGCATACTATCATATCGAGCAAGAAAGTCATCCTTATATATGTCCAAGCATCCACTACAATATATATCCTATGTATAGTAATGGCCTCTAGGGCATACATATAACTAACAATCTCCCACTTGCACTAGGGCCATCTGATAGCAGTGGTTGTAGTATCTCAACTCAACCATCCTATAAAAGTCTCTCTCTAGGAAAAGGCCTTTGTGAGTGGATCCGCCGTGTTGTCCTCTGAGTCTACCCTCCTAACCTCGATCCCCTGGAGATCAACCATCTCCACGATCAGGTGATACTACCTAAGAATATGTCTGGATCACTGATGGGACGGGCGTTCCTTGGAATAAGCCACATCTCCATTGTCACACAATGGGAGGAACGAAGTTCATCTCATGAACTAATATACACCCAGACTGCCTCTTTGGTAGTATCTTTGGTAGCGATGTATCCAGCCTTTATCGTCTAGTATGCCACGGTATCTAGCTTGGAACTCTTCCAATATACCGTCCCTTTACTGAGGGTAAAGACAATGCCTGCGACTGACATTCAGTCGTCCTTATCACCCTGGAACCTTTCCAGTGATTCTCCCCAGGATCAATTGACACCTTCTCACTACAACTAGTGAGTATCCTAACATCCAATTAGATTTATCTCATAGATCCAAGACCCAGGATTTAGTAGGTATCACTTTGATCCTATATGGAGAATCCTTGTGATAAGCGGAGATTGACCGAGCAGAGCATAGGAAACTCCTTCCCCATCAAGAGTATGTTATCCACGTACTCTACGAGGATCACCAGCATACTCCCTACTACCTTTTTGTATATACAAGGTTCATCTACCATTTTGATGATGTCAAACTCTTTGACTAACTCATCAAAACAGATGTTCCAACTCCGCGATGCCTGCTTTATCATATAAAACATCTTGCACACGTTTCTGCTGCTCCCACTGTCTACGAAGCCCTCTGACTGTGTACTTATAGACTCTGTCTTCTAAATCATTATTTAGAAAAGCAGTCATGACACCCAACCGCCAGATATCGTAGTCATGGTATGTATCCGTGGCAAGTAGGATCTGGATGGACTTAAGCATAGGCCCCAGAAAAGGTTTCATCATTAGCCACAACTGGTCTATGATGCAAACCTTTAATGAGACTAGCTTTGAAAGTCTCAACTTTTCCATGTACACCAAGTAATCTTCTCAAGATATACTTGCTCCTGATGAGAATTTAACCCTTCAGATAAGGCAACCAAAGTCCATACTTTGTTGGTGTATAAGGATTCCATCTCAGATCGATAAGCATCCAGCCATTCTTACAGTGTCCTACTCCTGATGGCCAGCCCGAAACTAGTTGGGTCATCATCTCATGATGCAATCCTTGCTCCCACTGTCATAGAGAAACCGAAGTATCTCTCAGGTGGGTGAGGAACCCTACTAGATCGGCGGAGAGGCTGAGGTTCGTTGGTTGCTATTGAACCCTTTGGTTCTACCAAATCATCAGCTGCAGTTTGTATAGCTGGAACTGTTTACAGTTCTACCTCATAACCAATAATTTCTTCACAAGAAATTCCCTTTCACAAAGGTGGCATGCTGAGAAACAAAACATTTTTGTTCCTCGGTTAGGCAGAAGATATTCCCTTGCGTATGCTTGGGATATCCAACAAACTTCTACAGATCTGACTTTGCCTCGAGCTTGTCCGAATTTTGCTTTTAGACATAGGCCGGACAACCCCAAATCTTAACTGACTTAAGAGATGGGCTCTTCCCTTTCCATATCTCATATGAAATGGTAGGCAACTGATTTGATCGGAACCCTATTCAATAGGTATGCAACTTCATAAGTGCACAACTCCCTAAAAGGAAATAGGAAACTCAGTAGTACTCATCATAGAGCACACCATATCACATAGGGTGTTATTGCTCCGTCCCGATATACCATCGTACTATGGTGCATACGGAGGAGTAATGCTGAGAGAGAATCTCATTCTCCTTTAGAATAATCCAGGAATTTCGTGCTCAAGTATTCTCCTCCTTGATCACATCAAAGGACATAATACATTTACCCGTATTTTGGTTCTCTACTTCTAACTTATATTCTGTGAATATCTCAAAAGGTTCGGACTTGTGTTTCAACAGGAACATATGTAAGAATCTTGAGAGATTATCAGAGAATGTAATGAAGTACAAAGAACCGGTCTTGGTATGTGTAGACAGGGGACCTTCTTACATCAGCATGTATCAATCCCAAGAGTTCACTAACTCTTTCTCTGTTTCCAATAAACAGAGCTATGGTCATCTTATCTCTGTGACATGACTGGCAAGTTTCACAAGATGTAAATTCAAACTAATTTAAATATGCATCTTAATGTAACTTCAGCTAGTCGGGTCGCATTGATATGACCTAGTCTACAATACCTCAAGAAGGATTCGTTCATATCTGAACTCTTCCTCTTGTGTGTGTTCTGTATACTAGGAACTGTAGTTTGATTTAGAACGTTAATGCTTTTAGATAACGTGCCTGAACCGATCAACTCTTGATTTAGGAAATGTTCAAAATATTATCCAACAATACAAAATTATATCCTTCTTTATCTAAATAAAGAGAATTATATGATTTTGTATATCAGGTTCGGTATCTAATAACATTTGTTCAGAATCAATATATTCTGGTAATACAGGGTGACAGTGACCAACAGACTTGGCTGCAACACTTGCACAGTTTTCTGCCTCATGAAACTTATCACCCGTTCTCAGTTCTCTACCTTTCTGTAGCTCATGTAACAAATTACATATGCGGGATGCTGATCTGGTATCACATACCCAGGACGTAAAGGATACTGAGAAACAGTTCTGTGTAATGAACACACCCGAAGATGATGCATCATATGCACTTTCTTTGTTTGGGCGGCACAGGAATTCTGGTAATCCCCAATTTCCTGCTCTGTCTTATAACAATTATAAGTTGGAGCGGGACCAACGTTCCCCAGCTCAGTATAACAAGCGGGTTCGGTCAATATATCCATTTTATTATCTTGATTAAGGTGTGACATGGTCGCTACCTGGAGAGAGAGAGAAGAAAACACTCTGCGTGCGCTCTTGCAAGATCAGATTGGTTATTATTTTATCTAATCAGGATGGCTCCCACTGTTTTTATCAAATCTTCCTTCAAACCCTAAAAGGAAAGACTATCCGGGATTAATTACGCGCTACAAGTTCGCCAATCTTTCAGCCAGGCCAGTGTCGGTACTTTGAGGGAGGTTCCTCGTGCTTTCGCACGGACCTAATTACAGTAAACCTCGTTTTCCCAGAGGCGTAACCCCGTTGACATCTTTCTAGACACCTACTTGATCGGCTAATTGTAAAGTGCAAAACTCTCCCAGGAGTAACAATTACTCGCAGTGGATATCGGGATCCAACTATCATATAGAAGGTTTGCAATCTCATTGCAAATTTCAATACTTGAAACTCCCGATAATGGTTTTTACTCCTAGCACCTATGACCTTGGCTAAGGTCAACAAATCATAAGCACTAGTCAAGTTCTACCCGTCATTTCGTGATTAATTAGACCCACCCACATGACCCCTTGCTAAGGTCAACAAAGCCACATGACTGTCCTAACTAATCGCATCATATGCGGTATAAGAAGACATCACTTAGCTACCGTACACTAAGCCTCGGCTATGGTCGACAAACGTAGCACGAATACTAAGTACTCTACTTCCTAAAATGACGGAGGGTTGCGGATGGTTTTTAAGAAAACCTTTAACGCTTTGAACTTGATCTCGTTGCGGAATCAAATGTTTTTAAATGGAATGTTTTTGAGGCTTTTCTAGTTTTGCTAAAGGGGTCACTCCCGGTGAAGGGATCGTCGGCCCTTTCCTCATCGAATAAGGTGCAGGATATATCATATATACCGCTGTGCAAAGTAGAAACTACAGAAGCAATCAAAAGACAAACCGAGGGTTGTAGCATCTGCCAGTTAATGCTAAAGGAGTCACTCCCGGTGAAGGGATCTCGGTCCTTTCCTTATCGAATAAGGTGCAGGATGCTCTACAAGGAACACCGCGATGCAAAGCAAGAACTGTAGCTACCTGTTTTAATTTTGAAATTCGATTCCACAACATCTTTTAGGTTTATTTTCTTTGATTAATCTCATTAATGAATGTCCCATCATTTAAGTCCACCTAAACATCACAGATAAATATAACGTACGCTTATGCCATCCGCATTCGCCTCAATGTCCCCTCGTGCACCGTTAGGTTAGGTAACTAACGGCAGAGCGGGCAGGAGTAGCGCGGGTGTAAAACATAAGTAACGTCTATATAATATATCATATATACTATATACAGTATTTATCACAGAACATCAAATGATCACATCACAGATATCGCAACAGAAGAATCATATGAAATATTGGATATACTAGGACGTCCGTGTTTTCAATACGAGCCAGTATAAAACACGGATTCCACGGTCGTGATGAATAGCCAAACCCACACCCCTAGACCCCTACGAGAGCGTCAAGCAACCCTACCAATTCTGGAGTTAGGGGACCCAGACTCGACTCCTCGAGTAAGTCTCCCACTGGACTCCAGAACCCGGTTACTTGTGCTCTCCTCCTTGGGTCTATCCTAGTGCGGAAAAGTAAATAATATACAAAATGTGACATCTTCCGCAACCTGGAAGTGCCCCAATAAAAGAATATTACATACAAGTTTTTACATGAATGAAAATGAAAACTTTCATCTCACATAAAACCCCCGGCTATTCAAAACGCGACGATCCAATATAACATATCCAGCAACACATAACATCACATGTCATCAACGTAAGTAAACATGTGTATCCCAATTTTCGTTGACATATAGCAACGAAACCGGCGATATCACATATTACACTTACGGTCGCAGAAAAGAAAGTGTAAAACTACAACAGTTGGAATCCGCAATCTCCTCAGACATCTCATGCCTGACCAAATGAATTCCTTAGACATTACATGCCTAACGATTATAAACCCTGCATTTTAGTCTCTATATCGAAAACACTTTTCAATATCTAGTCGGGCAATTCAACAAGATTCCCGATAAACCAATCGAATGCTCGTCGCAAACTTTAGTAGGCGGCCGCACCCCCGATACCGTCGATGAAGTGCACTAAGGCGGAACACCGCTGCCGCGAGCACCCGGACGGATGCTTTCGGCGACGGGGTTCTCCTACAGTCACTTGGTCGGGGCTGTCTATTAAGTTTACCCGGCGAGTATCCGCGTACGCTACGTGATTGCGACGGACTTTTGATCACATCAAAATTCCGTGGCAACCGATCAAGTGAGACTAAAGTGCTATGTTTATAACATCCAAATCAGTTATCTTATAACTACTTGTGGATTCCAAATATTGTATCACTTTACAGATAAATAGAAAATGTTAAACTTTCCGATCAAACAATCAAACACCCAAGTTTTCCCGAAACAGCTCAACTCTTGAAATAAGTTCAAATACATCCATTTCATGCCACAGTACTAACGGTCCAGCCGTAGAAGGGTCAAGCCAACGCCTCACATGTGGCACGCCGTATTGCCCCAAACCCTAAGGTTCAAAGAGCAGTTCAAGACGGTCACATAATCGAGTTAAGGTTTGTTGTCTTCTAGAGGGTCCATCGCATTACTTGCACTACTTAGAACGTTTTCAAACTACGGAAAAATCCAACACTTGGAAATTTCCCGGCAGGGGAAAAATTGGGTATTTATATCCGGTCGAACTTTTTAACATGTTCTAAATTATCCGGAAAAACACAGATAAAGTTAAAGATTCCGATCGAATCGACGAACTCCCAATACAACCCAGAAAATGTTGGAGATAGTGCCCTCATAGTCAATTATTGGATCGCATGTACGTGATTGCAATGATTGCGGAGGACCTATACCGGTAGGACAGTCTTACTCGAGATGATAGAATGCTATCTGGTTTGCCTTTATCAGTCGTGTACATGTTCAGGTGACTGATTACATGTTACACTTTGATAGAGCCCTTAGGATCTTGCTTTACTGCCAACAGTATGATGGCGATCATATACGTGAGAGTTGGGTGGTTTATACGCATATCCTTAATTGTGGTCCCTAGTCGTGGGAGTTTCGAGATAGGGCATCGATACTCCGGAGTAGACTAGTGTATACAGTCGAGACCCGGACGAAGGGCGGTGGCCGGTCTCACAAGCCACTGGTGTCAGTTGGATCACCTAAGATGTATACAGGTGCTCATTAGGTTATGAGTACACCGGACAGGACTCGCCGGGAATCTGCTAGTTGGTATTATACATATCGTCAGATAGCAGTTCCCTGGTGACATGTGTACAGGTTAGTTCATCGACCCGAGGTCGTCATTTGTCTCGTGTGAGTTCCCACTGTGCTTTGATTTCTACCCTACCACGGCTCAAAGGAGTCATGCAAACAGGTAGTTTTTGGGTACAGTCCCGAGCCATATGGAGGCACGTGAGCGGATCGGCAGGGGATTCGTCTCTCCCGGTATTGGGGGCGAGATCGTGCTGTGTCTAGGAGAGCCATTACACATAGCCCACGGCCGTGGCAGGAGATTTATTGGTAGGTACTCCAGTAGTATCTCAGGGTGTTATTGGGCTACACTCCGACACGACTTATACTACTATTGGGGGTCTGACGTTACTAGCCCCCTAGGCAGATATGCGATACTCATAGACGAACGGACCGGACTGTATATACATTGTCACTGTTAGGCTCAGTAGGGTTTCCGGATGAGTTCGCTCATCGGCCTCCCTTGAGGTCAGTCCATGGGCAGCCGTTACGCATTGCTAGTGCCGTTGACGGTTTGTGGTTAAACCCACTGCCAGGGTACTGACGAGTCATTAGAGTCCCCCACAGACAGTTTCCCAAGTTCGGGCGAAACGTTGTAGAGGCCGTATGGTTTTATGGCAGGGTTCGGAAAATGCACGTGCGTTTACGCACGTGTCAGTTTTCGGGCAGATGATACTGGTCGGCTTTGGTTTAAGCCGGATCCGAGTATTATATTGAGTAGATATAATATCTTTGTCTCAGTTGCATTTGTATTCGGTCGTAATACAAATGCGGGTATATTTATACAGTTACGGGGTTATCCTGAAATTCGTTTCGGGATCACTTTTGGAAGTTGCCAGTTTCCAGTTTTCTATCGCCCGTCTTTTCACATTCGGTTAAAGACGGGTTTATCTTTTCTTGAGATGAGTGTGGATGCTTCTAGAAGGTTCTAGAAGCAGTGAGGTGTTATTGTTTCATTGGTTGCTTTCTTTGTGTTCACACTGTGTGTTCACACTAGATATTTATTTGTGTTCACACTAGATATTTGTTTGTGTTCACACATGATATTTTCTTGTGGTCACCTCCCTCCTCCTACACTCACCCCCCAACCTCCCTATATATGGCCGGCCCCCTCCTCTCTCTCTCTGACTTGAGTTTTTAATCTGGTAAAAAGATTATGATAGATTTTGGGGTGTATGGAATTTCACAGCTCATTTCATTCCGTCACCCGATTCGAGTGGCAACTTCATTAACCGTTCGTCCATAGCTTTGGACGGAACGAGACAAAGTCTTCTACTCATTCTCTACATCAATCTTGGTCGTCTCTTTTAGCAAACTTGACGACCGAGTTGCCTCGAGTCAGAGGCGGGAGCCCGTTTAAAGAATCGTTGACGTGGTGCCACCTGGACGAGCAGATCGGAGATCGACGAGATCGGAGCAGCCGCAACGGAGCGTGGGATGATGGTTAAAGAACGAAGGACTCGGATCGTTCGGTATAACCTTTCTACACTCTTTACAGTTTGTTAGTTTAGCAATAATGGCAGATCCGGGTTATAGTATACGATAGCGCCAGTTAAAAAGTTTTTGTTCCGCATTTGGCGTCTGTAGACAGCCGGGGCGCTACCGTAGACATACAGTGGTATCAGAGCCTCACCATTTTGCTTTACTAACTTGTGCTAACGCGTTTAAAATATCGATCGAACCGGATATCGAAAAACACAATTTTCAAGCTTCACAGTTTCTGTCGATTTTTAATGGGTTCCTAAAATTATTCTACATATCATAGAAAGTTGTGCAGGGTTTTCTAAGAATACTGTAAAAATTTGGGCACATGATATGACCAAACCGCCGCGGAATCGCGGTCAAACCTAGGGTTTGACCGCGCATCCGCGGCCATTTGGTGTGATCATGCCCCCAAATTTGCACAGTATATTCTTCTCTGGAAATTGGGGTTTTTGGTATATATCTTTTGGGCCCAGATTTTATTACTGTTCACCAGTTGTTCGTGGGGCCCACTTCGTCATATTTAGTCGATCGAAATTTAAACATGTTAGTTTGCAGTGCTTACATTATATCTCCGACCGGGAATGTCATTTGATCGGTAAACCGCGTCTGATTGCTATAGTTCTTTTAGACGGGTTTGCGAACGTGACATTCGCGTTGATGTTCTATGTTGTGCTGTGATGTTGCGGATTTGTCGTGGTGGATAGCAGTGTGCAATGGTAGTGCAGTTTGAGTTTATTTGTATATTTGATATTGCAGGGCGAGCGTCCAACTTGTGGACTGCCGTCACTGCCTGTTGTATAATATTCTTTTGGGGCACGACCAGGTTGCGGTCGATGTACCTGTTGTACTATTTTTCATTACTGTACTTGGTTTTGCCCCGCGATGGAGTGCACGGATAGCCTGGTTCTGGAGGGCAACGGGTCCGCATCTCATGGCTTTGAGAGGCAGAGGGGCCTTACTCTAAAATTGGCAGACTATTCGCCGCACTCGTAGGGGGTACTTGTTGACCCATGGAGGGGTGCCCAAGATTACCGGATTCCGTGAAGTGCTGGGTGGTCCATTCACTTTGCTGTAGGGGGCTGCCTCGCTTCAGGTTTTGGCGGGTAACTTGCCGCACCCGTAGGGGTCTAGGTTTCATTGCACATGTTATCCACATGACAGGGGAACGTCGGGTTTCAGCAGCGGCTCTGTGAAACCCGGGGATCCCAGATTATCTGTATTGTTCTGTGATGCTTATTACTTTTCTGTAATGTTGCATATTATCACGCCTGGAGCGATTATTGTATATTGATATATATACTATTAGATGTTGTATATGTTTTACACCCGCGCTAGTCCAGTCCCCGCTCTGTCGTTAGTTAAGTAACCTAACGGGTGATGACGGGACCCAGTGACGAATGCGGATGGCATATACGTACATTTTATTTTCGTTCTTTTCTGGTGTGATTGATTGATGGGACTGCTTTGATTCTGATCAATGCAAAGTAAAACAAACATGTTTGCAGTTGTTGGAACAAATTTAAAAAGTGTTATTACAAAGACGTTTCCTTTTGTTTTGCATAGCGGTATTCAGTGGAATATCCTGCACCTCATTCGACGGGGCAAGGGCCGATATCCCTTCACCGGGACTGACCCCTTGGGCAGAAGTTTGCGTCAGGGTAATAACTTCACTATAGTCGATTACAAGTTGCTTTGCATAGCGGTATTCAGTGGAATATCCTGCACCTCATTCCACGAGGAAAGAGCCGAGATCCCTTCACCGGGAGTGGCATCTTTAGCAAAAGGTTTTCGCCACTATATTTTAAAAAGCTATCAGGTTCCTTCAGCGATATCAAGTTCGTTACGTTAAAGGTTTTTCGCCAAAAACCAGCCGTAGCCCTCCGTCACTTCTTTTGGGTATTCAGTAGTATTCAAGCTATGTATTTTGACCAACGCCAAGGCATAGTGTTTGGTAGTTGCTGGGTATTCAATTGTTGCATAGATAGATGAGTTGATTTGGGACAGTCGTTCTGCCATTTTGGCCAACGTCAAGGGCATGTGCGGGTGGGTTCAAATTGACAAGATAGTGACGGGTAGAACTTGGCATGTGACTTATGACATTTTGACCAACGCCAAGGTTATAAGAGCATGGGGCAAAAATCATATCGGGAGTTTCTAAAGAAACTGAAACTTGCCAAGTATGCGCATACCTTCTGGAGTATGAGTAACGTGGATGCATTCCATCATGTTATCATGCCATGAGAGTTGGATCCCGATTCCCACTGATGAGTTGGTTTATTCTTCAGGTGATCCCGATTGATTCTTCTTTCAGGTTTGGAGGAGAATTTGACAGGACAGTGGGAGGTTTCCGGATTAGATAAAGTGATAACCATTCTGATCTAGGTTAGAGTGCACACAGAGTGTTTCTTTTCTCTCTCTCTTTGGCAGCGACCTTTGACCGACCCTAGACTATGACTCAGAGACCAAGTTGACCGAACCTTCTTAAAATACTGGCTTTTGGATTGTCTGAGTTGCATAAGTCATTGCCACTCATTCTTTTACCCTTTGAATTTCTCAGAACACCCCGTATTACTACGGACATCCACTTCCATTGGATAGATCCATCGTATGGTTATATACGAACTCGAAGGGACTTCTTCGAGGATGGATCAAGGTTCAGGAGAAATAGAATTGGTTTATTCAGTTGTCTTTTATTATCACCTTCTCTCAGGTTGCGAGGGCTCCTTGGTTTAGGAGAGTACACCTATTACGCTTATTGGATAGTCTTATTCCAAACCATAGGCAGGTGCCGAAAGGTAGGGAATGAAGAAAACCAATTAGCCTAAGTAGGTAGTACAGAAGGAAATAACAAAAGACAAAATAAAGGGATTAGAAAGAGGGCAAAGTAAGTTGCGACTGTTATCATTCACGACCAAACCGCGTACATCATCGCCACTCCTATTTCACCTTTAAAAGAATAAGGTATTATTCAGTTGTCTTTTATCGTCACCTTCTCTCAGTTGCGAGTACTCCTTGGTTTAGGAGGGTACACCTATTATGCTTACTGGATAGTCTTCTTCTAAACCAAAGGTGGGTGCCGAACGGTAGGGAAGGAAGAAAACCATTTAGCCTAACGATGGTGTACAGAAGGTAACGACTAAAAACAAATAAAGGGATTTGGAGAGATGGCAATAAAATATACGGTTGAAGTCATGAATTGGATTATGGAAGAGGCATTACTATGAATACCAGGATACCCCTATGAAACATTTTCATGTTTCAGTGCATTGTTAAAAGAAAACTGTTTTCCCGATTAGATACTTACTCCAAGTGTATGTATTTACCAGGTTTCATTCTCATATCTGTATGGTTTTACAGATGATGAGCGGGAGTACGTTATTGGGAATTAGGTGATCAACTTCATTATATCGGAATTCGTTGTAATTGGTGATATTTGAGGAAATCGCCAGGTTACAGTTTTCAACCTACGATGCACAGGTTTTGAGTTGCTCAACTCAGCGGACTTATACAGAGTATTGTATGTTGTCCAAGTGTCCATCAGGACAAAGAGGTAGGTCCTCGTACTATGTTCTGTTTACTTATAACTTCTCTAGTATTTAGACAAGTGTTTAGTAGAAATACAAGGTCTAAGTTTTGAGAAGTTGTGGGTATAAGAATAAAGTAGAGAACCAGGTATCACAAGTATCGGGATTCTTCAAAGAGATCGAAGATGTAGATTCTTGTGATTGGTATTCAGATAATAGTAATGGTTTTGAGAAAATTGTTTCTCTTTCAGGTTACTCATAATTGGATGGATTCCTAAGTTGAGTAATGCTGATTAGCCCCTTTTCCATTAAGTTGATATGCACTGGAGACAGCTGCATGATTTGAATCTGGTTCCAATTAAATAAAGTGCCAAAGTTTCTATATTGGATATAGAATGGTTCATACCTTAAAAGATGTTAAGGTACGGGGAGTTGTCCAGCTTATGCTTAAAATCAGACTCTGGATAACTCAGGGCACGTTTCTGTAATGGCTGTTTGTGGGTTGACCCTGGCTATGACAAGGGTTGATATTCTACCATTTCGAAGATCAATAGTGATATTGTTCTTGACTCGCCACAGTTTTAGTAAAATGTTTTTTTTTCAGAAAACAGTAGTGGGAGTATGGTAGAACTGGAAGTGATTCCAGAACCGCGAACGATTACGGAAAATTTAATAGGACCTAAAGGTTCAATCAGGTTTGACATTCCAATAGCCACTCCGCAGATATGATGGGTAACCTCAGACACCCGAGAGGTACTCCGGTAGCCTCAAGGACAGTGACAGAGAGGTTCTTGTTTACCCAGACTTTACACTACTGTTGTTCCAGGCTATGAGACCCGGTAGGAGGGTTGTCGTAGTCAGTGGGAGCATCGGAAGCATAGTGGGCAAGATACTTATGTCTATTTATAGACTTGAGCAGTTATAGCGGAGATAGATCATCAATTTTTGATGTGACAGTCATGGGTTTGACTTCAATCAGAATAGGGGATGGATCTGTTAAGAAGGTAGTAGGGTGTGATGTCATGGTATATGGATGACATATACAGAGTAGGAAGTAAAATTCCTATACTACGATCGGTTGTACTATGGTCGTCACACAGTTGTTTCTCCAGACAGGATATGGATATAATATTTGACATTCTGGTTTCTGGATCTATGGTTTTAGATCTGGATTTAGGTAGTTTCCCAATGTGGGTACTTTGACAGTATTCTAATGGTTTTTAGAATAGATGACTCCTAGCATGGTGGTGTACCTGCAGGTGATGGAGTCACCATCTCTAAAGGTGTCTTACAGACTGAAGGGGAGAGGGATGGTCATGATTGACAGATCACTTGCTTAGGCAACTGAGTCAATCATGAGATGTCAAGTACCACAACAGATATTGTTTTTGCACTTGATGCGATAAGTTTGTATTAATCCAATCCTGGAGAAACATAAGGAAGCATTTTTTGAACATAAGTACATGTTCTACGGATTTGATGACGGCAGCCTCCTTCGGGAGACGATTATCATTCCAGGCTTCAAAGGTGACGTGGATGACAGAGTGATTGTCAGAGTTTTAGTTTTCCCTCTGATGAGGGACAGTATTATGGACAGGTGGTCCAAGAGGATACTGTGGGAGGCATGGTGCCGAATACTGATTAGGTTCAGTGATCGATACAGTCTAAGAAGTTTGGATTTGGAGTTCATTAATGAACTAGGTCCCATCAGACATCCAGACATATTCTAAGACAGGTATTACTCAATTCGGGAGATGGCTTTCTCCGCGAACTTGAGATTAAGAGAGATATAGAAAGAAACATCTAGGCGGATCCACTCACTGAGGCTATTTCTCGAACACAAAAGTTTTACAAATGGGTTTTGTGAAACTGATTAGTAGAGGAGTTGGATGTTCGGTTTCACACGGGCTGTGAGTAGTCGACATCGCAATAATTAGCCTTGAGTGCAAGTGGGAGATTGTTGGAGATAGTGCCCTCATAGTCAATTATTGGATCGCACGTACGTGATTGCAATGATTGCGGAGGACCTATACCGGTAGGACAGTCTTACTCGAGATGATAGTATGCTATCTGGTTTGCCTTTATCAGTCGTGTACATGTTCAGGTGACTGATTACATGTTACACTTTGATAGAGCCCTTAGGATCTTGCTTTACTGCCAACAGTATGATGGCGATCATATACGTGAGAGTTGGGTGGTTTATACGCATATCCTTAATTGTGGTCCCTAGTCGTGAGAGTTTCGAGATAGGGCATCGATACTCCGGAGTAGACTAGTGTATACAGTCGAGACCCCGACGAGGGGCGGTGGCCGGTCTCACAAGCCACTGGTGTCAGTTGGATCACCTAAGATGTATACAGGTGCTCATTGGGTTATGAGTACACCGGACAGGACTCGCCGGGGATCTGCTAGTTGGTATTATACATATCGTCAGATAGCAGTTCCCTGGTGACATGTGTACAGGTTAGTTCATCGACCTGAGGTCGTCATTTGTTTCGTGTGAGTTCCCACTGTGCTTTGATTTCTACCCTACCACGGCTCAAAGGAGTCGTGCAAACAGGTAGTTTTTGGGTACAGTCCCGAGCCATATGGAGGCACGTGAGCGGATCGGCAGGGGATTCGTCTCTCCCGGTATTGGGGCCGAGATCGTGCTGTGTCTAGGAGAGCCATTACACATAGCCCACGGCCGTGGCAGGAGATTTACTGGTAGGTACTCCAGTAGTATCTCAGGGTATTATTGGGCTACACTCCGACACGACTTATACTGCTATTGGGGGTCTGACGTTACTAGCCCCCTAGACAGATATGCGATACTCATAGACGAACGGACCGGACTGTATATACATTGTCACTGTTAGGCTTAGTAGGGTTTCCGGATGAGTTCGCTCATCGGCCTCCCTTGAGGTCAGTCCATGGGCAGCCGTTACGCATTGCTAGTGCCGCTGACGGTTTGTGGTTAAACCCACTGCCAGGGTACTGACGAGTCATTAGAGTCCCCCACAGACAGTTTCCCAAGTTCGGGCGAAATGTTGTAGAGGCCGTATGGTTTTATGGCAGGGTTCGGAAAATGCACGTGCGTTTACGCACTGTCAGTTTTCGGGCAGATGATACTGGTCGGCTTTGGTTTAAGCCGGATCCGAGTATTATATTGAGTAGATATAATATCTTTGTCTCAGTTGCATTTGTATTCGGTCGTAATACAAATGCGGGTATATTTATACAGTTACGGGGTTATCCTGAAATTCGTTTCGGGATCACTTTTGGAAGTTGCCAGTTTCCAGTTTTCTATCGCCCGTCTTTTAACATTCGGTTAAGGACGGGTTTATCTTTTCTTGAGATGAGTGTGGATGCTTCTAGAAGGTTCTAGAAGCAGTGAGGTGTTATTGTTTCATTGGTTGCTTTCTTTGTGTTCACACTGTGTGTTCACACTAGATATTTATTTGTGTTCACAATAGATATTTGTTTGTGTTCACACATGATATTTTCTTGTGGTCACCTCCCTCCTCCTACACTCACCCCCCACCTCCCTATATATGGACGGCCCCCTCCTCTCTCTCTCTCTGACTTGAGTTTTTAATCTGGTAAAAAGATTATGATAGATTTTGGGGTGTATGGAATTTCACAGCTCATTTCATTCCGTCACCCGATTCGAGTGGCAACTTCATTAACCGTTCGTCCATAGCTTTGGACGGAACGAGACAAAGTCTTCTACTAATTCTCTACATCAATCTTGGTCGTCTCTTTTAGCAAACTTGACGACCGAGTTGCCTCGAGTCAGAGGCGGGAGCCCGTTTAAAGAATCGTTGACGTTGTGCCACCTGGACGAGCAGATCGGAGATCGACGAGATTGGAGCAGCCGCAACGGAGCGTGGGATGATGGTTAAAGAACGAAGGACTCGGATCGTTCGGTATAACCTTTCTACACTCTTTACAGTTTGTTAGTTTAGCAATAATGGCAGATCCGGGTTATAGTATACGATAGCGCCAGTTAAAAAGTTTTTGTTTCGCATTTGGCGTCTGTAGACGGCCGGGGCGCTACCGTAGACTTACAGAAAACTCAACACTTGAGTATAATTAAAATTACCCAGAAAACACAGGCATTACAAACGGGGATTACTGTGCAAAGAACATGACAAGAAGCATCTACATGGCCGCGGAACCGCAGCAAATGCGAGGGTGGGGCCGCGGTTCCGCGGCTCTTTAGACGATTCAGGGACACGTGCTTTACAGTAACCCCTAGAAAACCCTGCTGAATTTTCTGCATATTTTTAATTCACAAAAATCCCAGTTTTGAAAAATTGTACAGAGAAGGGTTTTGGATTAGGGTTTCGGGTTCGATCGGACTTCTAACATCGTCTACACTTCGCCTAAAGCTCTAGCTAGGCTCTGATACCACTCTAGGGTTACTAGGCACTCTCAAGAGGTTCCACAAGGCATCAACCATGACAAATTAAAATTTTACGGTACCGAGAAACCCTAATATAGATCGTTAAATAGAAGTTAAGGCGAAAGAACATGCAAGTTAACAACTTAACTACAAGTGAAAGGGATTACAACCTTTGTACATCCGGTCATCCACTTCTTTAGCTCCGTGTTGACGTCCCTCCGCTGCGATCATCGGGATCCCGGACTCTAGCAATGGTTTCGTCGGAGAAATGATCGGGCTAGGTCATTGACTTCGAGGCCGAAGATGATCTACGTCTGGGAGACTCAAACTCAAGTTATTCCTTCACTTGGTCAAGAACTTTGTGAAGAGAACACCCTTTACTAAATGGCAGGTAGTAGAGGATGATGAAGTAGGAAGGTTGCTCACTTTAAAATTGATTTTCTCACATTTTTCCT
This sequence comes from Agapanthus africanus, assembly GCA_030015575.1. Classification (NCBI taxonomy): domain Eukaryota; kingdom Viridiplantae; phylum Streptophyta; class Magnoliopsida; order Asparagales; family Amaryllidaceae; genus Agapanthus; species Agapanthus africanus. Next base: position 341,659,880 of record CM057346.1, on the reverse strand, counting down.
CAAGGCACCATTAGAGCTAGAAAGCTTTTCAAGGAGCTTGATGATGAAGAAGAAGAAGTGAATTCTTCATCCAAATGAAAACTTATCCTCTTGAATAATTCACCCATGGTTGAGTTAAGCCCTCATGCTTAACTCATGTAGAGAATTAACTAAGGTATGTAGTTTAAGGGTTAAGTTAAAGAAATATCAAGAGAATTGACAAAAAGAGTGGACTTTGTCAATGTTTCTCCAAGCTTCTTCAAGCTTGACAACTTTGACTAAGTTTAACTCATTTGTTAAATCTTAAGATAATCCAATAACCCTAATCTTAGTATAAGTCTCATACACCCATCTTGTGTGTATCATCAAGCATGATACATACATGTACACTTGCATATATCACATATAAACAATGTGCACATCTAGTGAGAAAATAAATCTTAAGTGAGCTAATATTAGTTAATGTAATGTAATAGATCAAATATATAATTATACATTAAATTGTTAAATCACCTCTTGATTTAATAATCCGGCTATAACCGACTAATACCAAAAGTAACAACTTACCGAATCAACACTTGATCCGATAACCCAGCTATATCCATACAACCGATGAATGTCACAAATCGCGAGAATCGAATACGGTATCTCATATCGTATCAATCTCGGTCCCGCACATATCACATATGCGCTCCTAGTCCGTTTCGCTTGAGCCAGGAAACCCCTGTGTAGGACTCTAAAGACTCGTCAATACGCCGGCAGCAGGTGATGATCATATCAAACACCCACAAGCCGCAAGCGGTCTGCTAAACATAACGGCTACCCGGGTATTGAGCGATCAGAAGATCAACGAGCAATCCCGCTCACACTCCTGTGAATCCAACGAGTAACACTACCGTACAGTCCGGTCAGTTCGTCATATGTCGCATATCTCGTCTAGGGGTGGTAAACGTCAGACCCCAATAACACGATAAGTCGTGTCGATATGAGGCTCATAACGGGTCGAGAAACTACTGGTAACACTTACCAGTAAATCCCTAAAGCAGCCTTGTCCAAGGACTTCCTGTTATAGCCAATCGAGCACTGTGCAACATCAACTCCCTATACCGGGAGAGACGAAACCCCTCCTATCTCTCATTGCCTCCATGTGACTCGGGACTGTACCCAAAAACCACCTTTTTGCACGCCCTCTTGGACGTGATATGATGGAAATCAAAGCACAGTAGGAATCACACAAGACTCTATGACGATCTCGGGTCTACAGACTAACCTGTACCAGTGTCACCAGAGAACTGCCATCTGACGTAAGGTATAATACCATCTGGGAGTTCTCGGCGAGTCCGTCCAGTGTACCCAGTCTCTACTGAGCACCCGTATATCATCTCTGATGTCAAGCACCAATGGATATGGGATTATCCATCGCCCATCTGTATGGGTCGAGAAGGTATACGCTAGTCTACTCTGGTATATCGATGCCCTGTCTCGATACACCCACGACTAGGGACCTTGAAGGATGTACTTATGGACTACCATGTCCCCACTAATATAATCCGCATCATAGTCCAGGTAGTGAAGTACACATCTTAAGGGCTTTACCAACATGTAACAGAGAGACAATTAGTGTACACGTTAAGGTAAAGAGTAACCAGCTAGCATACTATCATATCGAGCAAGAAAGTCATCCCTATATATGTCCAAGCATCCACTACAATATACATCCTATGTATAGTAATGGCCTCTAAGGCATACATATAACTAAAACTTCGAACCTCTGAAGTGGGTTCAGAGAAATACCATGACCGCCAGGATCAAGAAGACAGCGGTCCGAACGTCGCTACAAAGAGACGTGTCCCGGCCCCAACAGAAAAAGTATGACACTGTCTCTTCAAGAGTCTATCAGGCACTCAGTGCCGCACGAAAGCAGCGGGGCAAACCCAGAAAAGAAGCGCCAGCACCATTCAAGAACCTGGTCAGGCCAACTGCCTTCAATCGACTGCCCGCTACCGAAACAGGGGGTCAAGAAAGCGATCTGTGAAATCAGCCACCGGTGATAAAAAGACGGCTGGATATATTATCTATAAGGTCTATATGGCGGGCGGGCGCCCCAGCGACAACCTTCGCAGCGAAAGCAAGAATGGGGCCACCACATCCCAGGCCCAATTTGGCTTGAATGTAGTTGCCGCTTCCCAAGAATAGCCGCCTCCGCTGGATGAAGAAAACCCTCTCGATGAGGATGATAGGCAGAAAGACCCCTCGGTCCATGTAGAGTCAAGCTCAGACAGCGAGGAAGAGCCGACTTTCCGCCCCAGGACCGTGGAGCAAGAGCTGCTTCAAGAGCTTCGAAAACAGCTCAAGAGTAAAGATAAAGAGATGGCCAAGCTCTATTCGAAAATTGACGACCTAACGAATGTTGTGATGCAGCTTACGGCTCAAATTGCTCGAGCGCCTCCCAATCAAGCACAAGTCGCTACTCATCAGCCGGGTGATGACAATCTGAAGCAGCCAATGCCTGTTCCTTTAGGTCCAAGACTGGTCGAGTCGTACGAAAGTCGGCAACATTCCGCTTCTGGGGACGCCTTGGCCCCAGATAACACTATCCCGCTAACACATGATCGGATAATGGATTTGGTCACCAACAAGGTTAAAACATTGGTGGCCGAAGCTGAAGCCCAGAAAGAAATTGGCGGTAGTGGGAGACCATATCCCGCACAGTACGATCTGATCGAGTTCCCGAGTGGCTACGTCATTCCTAAATTCGGAAGATTTGACTGTAGCGTTTTGAAAATCGTTTCGGTGAAATTTCGGAAAATCGGTAAAATAAGGGTTTTTTTTGTAAAAAGTCAAAATACAAATATCTTATTATAAAAATTAAATATACATATTCTAGCTATGTAATTGCTAGTATTTGGTGTTTACTGGGCCACTGCTGAAATTTCAAATTTTCTGAAAATTTTTCCGAAATTAATTATTTTAATATTATTTTAAGCCGGTAAGAAAATACATTAAATTAGCGATAAATACAAATTTAAATGGGCTAATTTTAATCTTTAAAATCATGTTAATCAAAATATAGTTGTAATATAATTTTTTAGTATTTTATTTCAAGTTTTAATTGATTTATTTTATGGAAAACAAAAATACAGTTAAATTAAACTAAAACTTGCAATTTGGTAGCTTGAGGGGTTCTTTTTCCATGGAATTTTCTTTGCAACCTTACACCCATCCTCACCCACTCTCATGGCCGGCCCCACCACCACATTGGCAGCAGCCCACTCCCTCCCCCTCCTTTTTATCTTCTTTTTTGTGAAAATAATGGTGAAAATAAAAGTTTTATTATATATTTATGTAGGTGGGGGTATTATGGTAATTGGGAGGGGCTTTGACCTTGGAATTTCCACACAAATCACTCACCTCTCCCCACTCCCCTCTTCTGGCCGAAAATATTCAGCAGCCCCCCTCATTTCCCCCCCAAGTTTCCACTTCATTTCATCTCCAAAAACCTCACAAAAATCCATCAAAAATCCCACAAAATCAAAATCCAATCTCTACCCATTTGTTCTTGACATAGGCTAGTGTGGATCATGGATCAAGAAGCCATTTTGGAAGCCAATATTTTCATGCTAGATCTCCAATTTGTGAGGTATAAGATCTTAATCTTATGGTTAATTATTGATTTATTGCTTGAGCTAAATTAATTAAGTGTTAATGGAGAGTTGTAAATTCTAGAAAAAAGGGTTTGGATCAAGTTAGGGTTTGAATTCAAATATGGTTGTTGTCACTTGTTTATGTTTGCAAGGTGTAGTTTGGCATGAGAAGACATGGAAAACCTAATTTAGTTAATAATTACAAATTGTTACTTGCAAAATGTCCATACTTAAGCTTTTTAACAAACTAGTTTTTGGAAACTATGAATATAATTGGGATTAAAATCTAATTAGGGTTTCTATCTTTAGAGTATGGTTTTAATGAGTAGGTTAACTTGAAATTTAATGAAAAAGCTAAACTTGTAACTAGTTTGCTAAGTTTTAGTTTAAAATTGTTAGAGGTGGTTAATATTGCAAACTAGGTTTTTAGTTTTAATTCAAAATGCGAGATTAAAAATATGGTTGGGGTTTCATCACATCATTAACATTATTATGAGTGGTTTAATATCTTAGGTTATGCAAAACCAAGTTTAATTGTTGAATTGTGAATTTTGCTTTAAAAGGTGTTAAAAATTGATATTTTTGCAAACTAGGATTTTGGAATTTATGCAAATTGATGAGAATAAAATTATAGGAATGGTTTATATGACTTTGTTATGATATTTAGTGAATATTGTGGATGCTAGGTTCGTTTATACATCGAGTTTTGTACTAAAACGGTGATTTGTGCTTGCTAGATTTTCGGAAAAATGACTTTTTAAGTGAAATTGGGGGTTTTTGTCAATTTGAAACTATTTTATATTATAATTAGTGCTTGTAATTGTACAAATGAGTGTGTTGGGAGTTTTCTCGATGGTTTGGCGTTTGTACGTCGACGTCGAGGGTTTTTGGGTCGATTTGCGAAAGCAACCATAGGTTTTGGCCTATGTGGGATTCGTGCGTCGTTTTGGTCATGAGTCGGATTTTAATGCGGTATGGTGCGTTATGATATGTAGGTACCCCATGTGGACTTCGAGACGACAAGCAAGCGCATGGCGACGTCGGCACCGGTGAACGAGGACCAGGTGAGTAGATTTATATCTACGGGGAGAAGTCGGGTGGATGGCGTATAGCACCCCCGCAGTCCGTGGTGGTGTATACGGATACGTATACACACCAACAATTTATTATATGTTATTTGGGATTAATAACGATGTTTAGGATGGACATTTGTGTGTTGGATTATTTTAGTGTTGCGAACCCTAGGGTAGTGTTGCACTACACATACACACCTACATACTTGCATACATTCCTATTTATATGTGCTCATGGGATTCTTTATAGTTATGTGATCACATGGGTATGGGACTATGTGTTCACATACGGATTTGAGGATGATACTTGGGATTGAGCTGAGTCGATGAGATTTGTTTTGTGGTTGTGATATCGATGATATGGCAGGATTCGTACTTGAGGTACGTCCTGGTATTATAGCGGATCTTGGGGCGGCGATATGGGTGAATAGTGTTATAAATATGATTTTGACCCGTACCCAGATTTGGGATGCCGTACGACGGTTTTACGTACGAGCTATATATTGATGATTGATCCGCACTCTTGACTTGGGATGTCTGGTTATAGATATGATATTATTGAGGCGGGATCACCGACTATACATATACAGGTATGTATATGTATCGACTCAGATGATAGGCGGTTTCCTTACCTGTAGTTCAGCTTGTTAGTTCAGCCGTATAGTTTAGTGTAGTTGTTAGATTAGATTAGACTTCTTACCTATTTCAAAAACTAAAGAATCGTGGGTATTTTAAAAGACAGCCCAAGGGATCCTACGGATATTTCAAAAGACGTATCTTTTCATAAAAACACCGTAGCCCCTATTTTCAAAACCCCATGATTCGTGTTATTTCAAAAGGCACCATTTGTAGGACTTATATTAGATTAATGCAGGTTAGTTATAGTTGCGTCTTGTTTTCAGCTCCCGCTTATTATTGTGCTTCGCTTCGCATCGCATACTTATGTTATAATTTCTTATTGCAATGTTGATATCATATTGTTAGGACACCAGCACCATTACCGATGATGCGTATGTACCACGTACACTTACTTGCCGGCTCACACACATCTTCATCGGTAATTGCCATGTCACGTACACCTTAGAAAAGATTATTGGTTGACTTAGCTTGTTAGTTAGTACTTTGACATGATATTAGTGTACCTGCCTTATATGTCAGCCTAACATTGTAGTTATTACTTGCCACTTCATGCATACTGTTATTCATTGTTATGCCTATATTCATGGTTTTACATGCTGTTGATGATTTGGATTCGGATTTCCATGAGATTTTCTGGATTTAGGGGGGGAAAACCGCAAAACTTATGTAAACTGATTTCTCTCTTTTTAAATAAAAAGTGCGGTTTTTTCCCATGATGTATGAGTCGTCCACCATGAGTTTGCTGATGGATTTCGAGACCCGATTCGAGGAGACGGATGAACCGTTTCGGGTACATGGTGGACCCGGTAAGGTACCCCGGGGCAAGAAGCGCGTGATGATGACGAAGTGAGCCTGGCAGGGGAGCACTACCTACCGGTGATTTTACCCGACGCGTCGGATATCCGGAGGATACCGTCGTGGTCTTGAGATGGATGGTAGGGGCCGGTCTGGAATGACGGCGCCCTAGATATTGTGATTGAGACATTGAGATTTCGAGATGTTGAGGTACAGAGACTGTGATACAGAGATATCGAGATATTAGGATTACGTTTTGTGCCGATGCTAGGCACTGTTTTATGCTGATTTCATTATGATACCTCATTTTAAAAATACAAAGGAAATCTCACTAAATTATGAAAACGGTTCTTCATTTACATGTATTCTGTTTTCATGCATTCATACCTCATTCATATGATATATTTCTACTTGAGGCACTGACACGGGCACATGAGATTACACTCGGGTAAGATATTTACCCTAGCCTTGTTATAGGCTATGTGTTATTCTTATATTTGAGGATATATTATGATCATTGACCTGGATTGCGTTATTTATGCGATTTCTGTGCGTAGATATTTTTCTATTCACGAGTTGGCAACTCACTCCCGTTGTGCCCCAGTTTCTTGCAGGTTTGCCGTACAGGTTTCTTTACGGCTTGCGGGCATAGTTTCCTTCGGTTGATTTGCTAGTATGTGGGTTTACTTGTATCGTACCCCCATTTTATAACTTGTATATTATTACTCAGTTATATCTAGAAGTTCCATCAACCAAACATGTATTTACTTTGAGATAGAGACCAGTGATGTTATTCCTTCGACCTTAGAGTCGCGCGTTATTTTTTCTGTGGTTTTCTTGTGGTTTTGAGTTTCCTTTGAATTTTAATCCTCGCCGTTGGCGTTGTATATTATATTTCTTGTGTGGTTGTGACCGTCGATTGACGAAGAGCTAGCTCCCGCTTGGGGATGCCTTTTTATTGATTTCGTATACTATTCATGTTGTATCCCGTTTGGGAGCCAGTATTTACAAAGGAGACTCTGCCGAAATTTTCAGGAAATACTTGATGTTTTTAAAACCGCATAACTCGGCTTATGCTATTAAAACTACTTGATTTTAAATTGGTTTTCCTTCACTCTACTACTTTTCTTGGTTTGGATTTCTGGGTTTTCGGTTTACTTAGATTACGTACGCCTCGAGACGTTCGTAGTTTAAGTGCCGGTCATGTTCCGTACTTTCGGGTCGTGACAAAGTTGGTATCAGAGCGTTAGGTTTTACCTTCGGAGCGTAGGATGACCCTTGGTTGATGGAATAGGTGACTAAAGTAGAGTGACGTACCGTGGGTATGTTCCACGGCATACTTACGATACGCTACTCCACTTAAGATGCCTTAGGATGTACATTTCTTTGTTCAGTATTATATTCATTCCTGATCTAGCCTCATCAGTACCAGTTTTGGTTTTGCTGCCATGATTACGGGCAGGGAGAGCTATAGCTAGAGTTGTGGTCAGCACGAGCTCGTCACGAACGAGGACTGACCAGGGCGAAATTCCGGCGACACTCGATTGCGGAGATGTGTCTTTTTACTGTGTTTCCGCGCCACGAGCGTTTGGCGGATCGCCTTTATGAGATTTCTCGGACGTGCCGATCAGTATCAGAGGATTGGGCCACTGACAGAGGCCAGCCAGATTTTGATGACCGTTGGTGTGTTGCTTATTCATGATGGTCGAGGCACTGTTCAGCGTGCAGACGAGCGAGCCAGTTATTGCTGCGAACGACGAGATATTGCCCCAGATGCTGGCGTTAGTGCAGAACGAGTTGTACTAAGAAATGATAGAAGGTCGCTAGTCATCGAGGATGAATGACTAGGACATATGGATCGTTCGCCTACCCCGATGCGAGGTCATCAGATAGATTGATTCCAGCTAGAGACGACTTCACGCGGAGACGTTGAGAGTCGACAGAGACGATCAAATGTCAGAAACCTATTATACCAAGTTTAGAGTAGTCGGAAAGACATGCAGGCAATTCTATGGTCCCTCTAGAAGAATGAAACCCTAACTCGACTTAATGACCGTGTGAAAGCCTTGGAACCTTAGGGTTTGCGGCAGTTCCACGGCGCCATTAGTGAGGCTTGGGTTTGCCCTTCTATGGCTGGACCACCGATGCTGTGGTATGTACTCGATACTATTAAACTGTGCCCAAGATGTTGAGCCCTTGGGGGATTATGAGGTTTTGACAATCGATTGGATGGTTCGACTTAATTCGGATGCTAGGTGGTGAGATGCATTTCTTGGGAGACTCCCGATACGAGGATAGCCGTTGGAGCTCAGTCCATGCAGCCGCGACGAGACGAGTCCAAAACAGACGACATTAGAGAAAAGTGAAGTAAGATGTTCGTACCAGATCTAGATGAGATGACGTTCCACTCCGCCGACATCAGAGATGCGATGCGCATGCCGAGGCATGGTACTTGGATTTACCTTCCAGAAGGAGTCGCGATAAGTATGCAGTCGTTCCAGAGTAAGATGCAGATATAGGAAAGGACGATGACTTCCGGACAGTTGGCAGAGACGAGACATGGAAGAGACCATGAGCAGGATTCCTTCCAGGACACTGCTGCAATGATACTTGCACCTAGGATCAGAGATGTCACGTACATTCAGAGAGCCAGAGGCCGACGCCAGTGATATGCTGTCTTATGAGTGGTCGCGATGATTGACCGAGAGATGACCAGAGAAGTGCCAGAACGGAATCATCCCCGTTAGCACACCTGACAGGGCCGATGAGCCGATGGACCGCGAGATTGGTAATTCACAGTGAAGACCTTGACCCAGGAGTGGTCATTGTTACGTACACCAGCAGGCCAGAGTTCATGATCATCGACGAGACGTCCCACTAGTGACCGCGACAGTTGGCCCGAGATTCTTAGAGGATGTGCTTGAGCGGTACTATTCCGCCATTATTGATTTCGATGTTTTGGGTGATTTATTCGCATGATTTGATTTTGATGATTGAGGATTTACGATCTTTGCACAGTGTTGCACTTGATATCGTTTTCGTGCTTTGGTTTCACATGTTTGTGATTTTACGGTTTTAGACATTTGAGTTGATTTTGTGCGTATATACGCACACGATTTGGTTCCTGCACTCTGTATGGTTTATATATGCTTACAGTGCAGTGATACGCCTTTTGTGCACTTAGATGCACTGGAATTCGATTTCGATTGTGATACTCGATATTTGTTTTGTGCACCTTGTGCACCTGGTTTGATTTTGCGCATATTCGGCACTTGATATTGGATTTCATGATTTCGTGCACGATGGATGCACCTAATTGGATTTTCGCGCATGTTGGGCGCATGTTTTGAAGTGTGATTTTGGTGCACACCAGATGCACTAAATCAAGATTTTTCGTGCATGTCAGATGCACCTGATTTTGCTGTCAGGCATACATGTTGCCTATGACAGATGTTTCGTGCACACCCGATGCACTTAGATGTTGTTTCTGTGCATATGTATGGCACATATTTGGATTTTGATTTCCGTGTACACAAGACGCACGTAGTATTCATACGCGTATTTTGGGGATTGATTTTTTTTCTTATAGAGCAGTACGTTTTTATGATATTGCTATATGTTTTCGTACTGAGCAGGACTAGTAAGAGGACAGTACCTGAATATATTTTACATGTATAGTTTCGAGTTATATCATATTGGTTTTGCTTTAGATTTGGTATTGATGTCTTCCCCATGACTCCGATGATTGCGGGATACTTGACGGAGTTTTGATTTTGAGTTATATGCTCATTTTTCATGCGCATGCGCTGCGCTACGATTTGCTTGATGTATTTATGATTTCAGAGCCCCGACGACTTGATGGTTTTGGTTAGATGTTTTTGTATTTGGAGGGAGTTTGAATTTAAATTCGGGGACCGAATTTCTGTAAGGGGGGAAGATTGTAGCGTTTTGAAAATCGTTTCGGTGAAATTTCGGAAAATCGGTAAAATAAGGGGGGATTTTGTAAAAAGTCAAAATACAAATATCTTATTATAAAAATTAAATATACATATTCTAGCTATATAATTGCTAGTATTTGGTGTTTACTGGGCCACTGCTGAAATTTCAAATTTTCTGAAAATTTTTCCGAAATTAATTATTTTAATATTATTTTAAGCCGGTAAGAAAATACATTAAATTAGCGATAAATACAAATTTAAATGGGCTAATTTTAATCATTAAAATCATGTTAATCAAAATATAGTTGTAATATAATTTTTTAGTATTTTATTTCAAGTTTTAATTGATTTATTTTATGGAAAAAAAATATAGTTAAATTAAACTAAAACTTGCAATTTGGTAGCTTGAGGGGTTCTTTTTGCATGGAATTTTCTTTGCAACCTTACACCCATCCTCACCCACTCTCATGGCCGGCCCCACCACCATATTGGCAGCAGCCCACTCCCTCCCCCTCCTTTTTATCTTCTTTTTTGTGAAAATAATGGTGAAAATAAAGGTTTTATTATATATTTATGTAGGTGGGGGTATTATGGTAATTGGGAGGGGCTTTGACCTTGGAATTTCCACACAAATCACTCACCTCTCCCCACTCCCCTCTTCTGGCCGAAAATATGCAGCAGCCCCCCTCATTTTCCCCCCAAGTTTCCACTTCATTTCATCTCCAAAAACCTCACAAAAATCCATCAAAAATCCCACAAAATCAAAATCCAATCTCTACCCATTTCTTCTTGACCTATTCTAGTGTGGATCATGGATCAAGAAGCCATTTTGGAAGCCAATATTTTCATGCTAGATCTCCAATTTGTGAGGTATAAGATCTTAATCTTATGGTTAATTGTTGATTTATTGCTTGAGCTAAATTAATTAAGTGTTAATGGAGAGTTGTAAATTCTAGAAAAAAGGGTTTGGATCAAGTTAGGGTTTGAATTCAAATATGGTTGTTGTCACTTGTTTATGTTTGCAAGGTGTAGTTTGGCATGAGAAGACATGGAAAACCTAATTTAGTTAATAATTACAAATTGTTACTTGCAAAATGTCCATACTTAAGCTTTTTAACAAACTAGTTTTTGGAAACTATGAATATAATTGGGATTAAAATCTAATTAGGGTTTCTATCTTTAGAGTATGGTTTTAATGAGTAGGTTAACTTGAAATTTAATGAAAAAGCTAAACTTGTAACTAGTTTGCTAATTTTTAGTTTAAAATTGTTAGAGGTGGTTAATATTGCAAACTAGGTTTTTAGTTTTAATTCAAAATGCGAGATTAAAAATATGGTTGGGGTTTTATCACATCATTAACATTATTATGAGTGGTTTAATATCTTAGGTTATACAAAACCAAGCTTAATTGTTGAATTGTGAATTTAGCTTTAAAAGGTGTTAAAAATTGATATTTTTGCAAACTAGGATTTTGGAATTTATGCAAATTGATGAGAATAAAATTATAGGAATGGTTTATATGACTTTGTTATGATATTTAGTGAATATTGTGGATGCTAGGTTCGTTTATACATCGAGTTTTGTACTAAAACGGTGATTTGTGCTTGCTAGATTTTCGGAAAAATGACTTTTTAAGTGAAATTGGGGTTTTTGTGAATTTGAAGCTATTTTATATTATAATTAGTGCTTGTAATTGTACAAATGAGTGTGTTGGGAGTTTTCTCGATGGTTTGGCGTTTGTACGTCGACGTCGAGGGTTTTTGGGTCGATTTGCGAAAGCAACCATAGGTTTTGACCTATGTGGGATTCGTGCGTCGTTTTGGTCATGAGTCGGATTTTAATGCGGTATGGTGCGTTATGATATGTAGGTACCCCATGTGGACTTCGAGACGACAAGCAAGCGCGTGGTGACGTCGGCACCGGCGAACGAGGACCAGGTGAGTAAATTTATATCTACGGAGAGAAGTCGGGTGGATGGCGTATAGCACCCCCGCAGTCCGTGGTGGTGTATACGGATACGTATACACACCAACAATTTATTATATGTTATTTGGGATTAATAACGATGTTTAGGATGGACATTGGTGTGTTGGATTATTTTAGTGTTGCGAACCCTAGGGTAGTGTTGCACTACACATACACACCTACATACTTGCATACATTCCTATTTATATGTGCTCATGGGATTCTTTATAGTTATGTGATCACATGGGTATGGGACTATGTGTTCACATACGGATTTGAGGATGATACTTGGGATTGAGCTGAGTCGATGAGATTTGTTTTGTGGTTGTGATATCGATGATATGGCAGGATTCGTACTTGAGGTACGTCCTGGTATTATAGCGGATCTTGGGGCGGCGATATGGGTGAATAGTGTTATAAATATGATTTTGACCCGTACCCAGATTTGGGATGCCGTACGACGGTTTTACGTACGAGCTATATATTGATGATTGATCCACACTCTTGACTTGGGATGTCTGGTTATAGATATGATATTATTGAGGCGGGATCACCGACTATACATATACATGTATGTATATGTATCGACTCAGATGATAGGCGGTTTCCTTACCTGTAGTTCAGCTTGTTAGTTCAGCCGTATAGTTTAGTGTAGTTGTTAGATTAGATTAGACTTCTTACCTATTTCAAAAACTAACGAATCGTGGGTATTTTAAAAGACAACCCAAGGGATCCTACGGATATTTCAAAAGACGTATCTTTTCATAAAAACACCGTAGCCCCTATTTTCAAAACCCCATGATTCGTGTTATTTCAAAAGGCACCATTTGTAGGACTTATATTAGATTAATGCAGGTTTGTTACAGTTGCGTCTTGTTTTCAGCTCCCGCTTATTATTGTGCTTCGCTTCGCATTGCATACTTATGTTATAATTTCTTATTGCAATGTTGATATCATATTGTTAGGACACCAGCACCATTACCGATGATGCGTATGTACCACGTACACTTACTTGCCGGCTCACACACATCTTCATCGGTAATTGCTGTTAGTTATATGTATGCCCTAGAGGCCATTACTGTACATAGGATGTATATTGTAGTGGATGCTGGGACATATATAGGGAGGACTTTCTTGCTCGACATGATAGTATGCTATCTGGTTGAACTTTACCTTAACGTGTATGCTGATTGTCTCTCTGTTACATGTTGGTAAAGCCCTTAGGATCTGTACTTGACTACCTGGACTATGATGCGGATCATACTAGTGGGGACATGGTAGTCCATAAGTACATCCTTCAAAGTCCCTAGTCGTGGGTGTATCGAGACAGGGCATCGATATACCAGAGTAGACTAGCGTGTACCTTCTCGACCCATACAGATGGGCGATGGATGATCCCATATCCATTGGTGTTTGACATCAGAGGAGATATACGGGTGCTCAGTAGAGACTGGGTACACTGGACGGACTCGCCGAGAACTTCCAGATGGTATTATACCTCACGTCAGATGGCAGTTCTCTGGTGACACTGGTACAGAGTAGTCTGTTGACCCGAGATCGTCATAGAGTCTTGTGTGGTTCCCACTGTGCTTTGATTTCCATCTTACCACGTCCAAGAGGGCGTGCAAAACGGTGGTTTTTGGGTACAGTCCCGAGTCACATGGAGGCAATGAGCGGTAGGAGGGGATTCGTCTCTCCCGGTATAGGGGGTTGATGTTGTGCTGTGTTCGATTGGCTATAACAGGAAATCCCTGGCCAGGGTTGCTGAGATTTACTGGTAAGTGTTACCAGTAGTTTCTCGAACAGTTATAGACCTCATATCGACACGACTTATTGAGCTATTGGGGTCTGACGTTTACCACCCCTAGGCGAGATATGCGACATATCAGACGATCAGACCGGACTGTACGGTAGTGTTACTGGTCGGATTCACTGGAGTGTGAGCGGGCTTGCTCGTCGATCTTCAGATCGCTCAATACCCGGGTGGCCGTTACGTTTAGCAGACCGCTTGCGGCTTGTGGATGTTTGATATGATCATCATCTGCTGCCGGCGTATTGACGAGTCTTTAGAGTCCTACACAGAGGTTTCCTGGCTCAAGCGAAACGAAATAGGAGCGCATATGAGATATGTGCGGGACCGAGAATAATACGAGTATGTGATACTGTATTCGATTCTCGCGATGTGACATTGATCGGTTATATGCGATATAGCCGGGTTATCGGATCAAGTGTTGATTCGATAAGATGTTACTAATGATACCAGTCGGTTATGTGCGCATGACCGGATCATTGAATCAAGTGTTGATTTAATGATTTAATGTATAATTATATATTTGATATATTACTTTGCATTAACTAGTATCGGTTCACTTTAGACGGATTTTCTCACTTGGTTCGTGCGCATTGCATATGCGATATGTTTTTGTGCACTGGTATGTATCATGTTTGATGATGCATGCTAACTAGAGTTTGTGTAAAGATTAAACCATGGTTATTCAAATGGTTAGGGTTTTGTTTTTCATATCTATTTATTTATTTATTTTCTTTTTGGAAAATGAAATGAGAAGAATGGAGGCTTTCTTTGTTTTTTTCATGAAGATTCATGAACCTTTGACTTTGTCCACCATTCTTATCTCATGCTTAACCTAACCATTTGATTTAACCCTAGTTCAATCTCTACACATAACCATGGTTAAGTTATGATAAATATTGGATTATTCTTTTCTTTTTATTTGAACTTATCATAACTATTTTCCTCCTTCTTCTTCATTCTTCAAGTGAAGAAAGCTTGCCCCATCAATGGCAAGTGTTGGAAATGAGTGAGAAATCCAAAACTAAAGTCTACCCACTTCCTATTTCTTCATCCTCTACCTCTTGCCAAGTAGTAGAGTGTGTTTACTTCACAAGTTTCTTGACTTGGTGAAGTTGTGAGCTTGATCTAGCGATGCCTCGACGTAGATCATCTTCGGCATGGACATCGACGACCTAGCTTGCCCATTCTCCGACGAAGCCGACGCTAGAGCCCGGATTTGATTTGGACAGCGGAGAGGACCTCGTTGCGGAGCTATGGAGGTGGAGCACCGGATCTACAAAGGTTGTATTTTCGTTAAACTTTTAGTTAAGTGTTAACTAGTTAGTTTTTCGCCTAGACATCTAGCCGACGATCCGTAGTTTAGGGTTTGTAGGCACCGTAAAATTTGAAATTGGCATGGTTGATGCCTTGTGAGACCTCACTAGGGTGCCGAGGAACCCTACAGTGGTATCAGAGCCTAGCTAGAGCCTTAGGCGATCCGTAGACGGAGTTAGAAGTCCGATCGACCCGAAACCCCGACTTTGAAATGCTCTCTGGACTTTTTTGTAAAATGTGGATTAGAAAAACAAGCAGGTAAATCTAAGAATTAAGATGCAAAAATTACCTAATGATCTTTCTAAAGTGCGGCGGAACCGCGGCATTAGCGTACTAATGCGGCCCTTCCGCCACACTTTTGTCTTATCTGCCATTGAATTTTGCACAGTAACTCCTATTTTTCAGTGCTGGTTTTCCTGGGAATTTTTAATCTGAAATCAAGAGTTGGGTATTTTGGGTTGTATTGGGAGTTCATACATTCGATCGGATTGTCAAACTTTGTCTATGTGTCGTTCCGGATAATTTTTTTAGAATATGTTAAAAAGTTCGACCGGATATAAATACCCACTTTTTCCCCTGTCGGGAAATTTCCAAGTGTTGGATTTTTCCGTAGTTTAACGACGTTCTAAGTAGTGCAAGTAACGCGATGGTCCCTCTAGAAGAAACAAACCTTAACTCGATTATGTGACCGTCTTGAACTACCCTTTGAACCTTCGGGTTTGGGGCAGTACGGCGTGCCACATGTGAGGCGTTGGCTTGACCCTTCTACGGCTGGACCGTCGGTACTGAGGCACGAACTGAATGTTGTTAGACTTATTTCATGTGTTGATCTGTATCGGGAAAACTTGGGTGTTCGAATGTTCAATCGGAAAGTTTAACATTTTCTAATTATCTGGAATGGGATACAATAATTGGAATTCACAAGAAGTTATGAGATAACTGAATGAATGTTATAAACATAGCAATTTAGTCTCACTTGATCGGTTGCCACGGAATTTTGATGTGATCAAAAGTCCGTCGCAATCACGTAGCGTACGCGGATACTCGCCGGGTAAACTTAATAGACAGCCTCACTCCATAGCCCCGACCAAGTGACTGTAGGAGAACCCCGTCGCCGAAAGCATCCGTTCGGGTGCTCGCGGTAGCGGTGTTCCGCCTTGTGCACTTCGTCGACGGTATTGGGGGTGCGGCCGCCTACTAAAGTTTGCGACGAGTATTCGATCAGGATGTCGGGAATCTTGTTGAATTACCCGACTTGATATTGAAAAGTGTTTTCGATTTTGAGACTAAAATGCGGGGTTTATAATTGTTAGGCATGTGATGTCTAAGTAATTCATTTGGTCAGGCATGCGATGTCTGAGGTGGTTGCGGATTCCAACTGTTGTAGTTTTACACTTTCTTTTCTGTGACCGTAAGTGTAATATGTGATATCGCCGGTTTCGTTGCTATATGTCAACGACAATTGGGATGCGCATATTTACTTACGTTGATGACATGTGATGTTATGTGTTGCTGGATATGTTATATTAGATCGTCGTGTTTGAATAGCCGGGGGTTTTTATGTGAGATGAGTGTTTTTCATTTTCATTCATGTAAAAACTTGTATGTAATATTCTTTTATTGGGGCGCTTCCAGGTTGCGGAAGTTGTCACCTGTTGTATATTATTTACTTTTCCGCACTAGGATAGACCCAAGGAGGAGGGCACAAGTAACCGGGTTCTGGAGTCCAGTGGGAGACCAACTCGAGGGGTCGAGTCCGGGTCTCCTAACTCCAGAACTGGTAGGGTTGCTTGCCGCTCTCGTAGGGGTCTAGGGGTGTGGGTTTGGCTATTCATCGCGACCGTGGAATCCGTGTTTTATACTGGCTCGTATTGAAAACACGGACGTCCTAGTATATCCAATATTTCATATGTTTCTTCTGCTGCGATATCTGTGATGTGATCATGTGATGTTCTGTGATAGATACAGTATATAGTATATATGATATATTATATAGGCGTTACTTATGTTTTACACCCGCGCTAGCCCTGCCCCGCTCTGCCGTTAGTTACCTAACCTAACGGTGCACGAGGGGACATCGAGGCGAATGCGGATGGCATAAGTGTACGTCGTATTTATCTGTGATGATTAGGTACTTAAATGATGGGACTTCATTAATGTGATTAATGAAATAAAAGAAACCTAAGATGTTGTAGAATCGAATTTCAAAATAAAACAGGTAGCTACAGTTCTTGCTTTGCACAGCGGTATATGTGATATATCCTGCACCTCATCCGACGAGGAAAGGACCGAGATCCCTTCACCGGGAGTGACTCCTTTAGCAATAACTGGCAGATGCTACACACTCGGTTTGTTTTTTGATTGCTTTTAAGAGTTTTTGCTTTGCACAGCGATATATGTGATATATCCCGCACCTCATTCGACGAGGAAAGGACCGACGATCCCTTCACCGGGAGTGACTCCTTTAGCAAAACTAGAAAAGCCTCAAAAACATTCCATTTCAAAATTCATTCGATCCTACAACGATATCAAGTTCATTACGCAATAGGTTTTCAGAAAAACCTGTCGTAGCCCTCCGTCATTACAGATAAGTACTAGTTAGTATTCGTGCTGCGGTAGTTTGGCATTCGTCAAGGCGTAGTGTGCGGTAGCTAACTAGTATTTATCTGCTTATGCATATGAAGCAGATTGGATTAGGGTATTCGTACGGCGTTGTTTGGCATTCGTCAAGGGTCGTGCGGGTGGGTTTAATTCGATCATGTAATGTACGGGTTGAACTTGACTAGTGGACTATGGGTTGTTTGGCATTCGTCAAGGTCATAGCGAGCTAGGGGCAAAATATTATCGGGAATTTCAAGTGTTGAGATTTGCAATGAGATTGCATACCTTCTATGAGATAGTTGGATCCCGATACCCGCTGCGAGTAAGAGTTACTCCTGGGAGAGTTTTATACATTACAATTAGCCGATCAAGTAGGTGTCTAGAAAGGTGTCAACGGGGTTACGCCTCTGGGAAAACGAGGTTTACATTAATTAGGTTCGTGCGAAAGCACGGGGGACCTCCCTCAAAGTACCGACACTGGCCTGGCTAAAAGATTGGTGAACTTGTAGTGTGTAATTAATCCCGGCTAGTCTTTCCTTTTAGGGTTTGAAGGAAGATTTGATAAAAAGCAGTGGGAGCCATCCTGATTAGATAAAATAATAACCAATCTATTCTTGACAGAGCGCACGCTGAGTGTTTTCTTCTCTCTCTCTCCAGGTAGCGACCATATCACGCCTTAATCAAGATAATAATACGGAATATTGACCGAACCCGCTTGTTATACTGAGCTGGGGAACGTTGGTCCCGCTCCAACTTATAATTGTTATAAGACAGAGCAGGAAATTGGGGAATACCAGATTTCCCATGCCGCCCAAACGAGGAGAGTGCATGATGATGCATCATCTTCGGGTGTGTTCATTATACAGAACTGTTTCTCAGTATCCTTTACGTCCTGGGTATATGATACCGGATCAGGATCCCAGATATGTAATCTGTTACATAGGGCTACAGATAGGTAGAGAACTGAGAACGGGTGATAAGTTTCATGAGGCAGAAAACGGGGCAAATGTTGCAGCCAAGTCTGTTAGTCACTGTCACCCTGTATTACCGATACATTGATTCTGAACGAATGTTGTTAGATACCGAACCTGATATACAAAATCATATCAGTCACTTTATTAGTAAAGAAAGGATATAATTTTGTATTGTTGGATAATGTTTTGAACATTTCCTATATCAAAAGTTGATCGGTTCAGGCACGTTATCTAAAAGCGTTGATGTTCTAAATCAAACTACAGTTCTTACTATATGGAACACACACAAGAGGAAGAGTTCAGAAATGAACGAATTCTTCTTGAGGCATTGTAGACTAGGTCAGATCAATGTGACCCGACTAGCTAGAGTTACATAAAAATGCATATTTAAATTAGTTTGAATTTACATCTTGTGAAACTCGCCAGTCATGTCACAAAGATAAGATGACCATAGCTCCGTTTATTGGAAACAGAGAAAGAGTTAGTAAACTCTTGGGATGATACATGTTGATGTATGTAAGGTCCCCTGTCTACACATGCCAGGACTGGTTCTTTGTACTTCATTACGTTCTCTGATGATCTTTCGAGTTTCAGACCTATGTTCCTGTTGAAACACAAGTCCGAACCTTTTGAGATATTCACAGAATATAAGTTAGAAGTAGAGAACCAAAATAAGGGTATAAGTATTATGTCCTATGATGAGATCAAGGAGGAGAATACTTGAGCACGGAAATCCTGGATTATTCTAAAGGAGAATGAGATTCTCTCTCAGCATTACTCCTCCGTATACACCATAGCACGATGGTATATCGGGGCGGAGCAATCACACCCTATATGATATGGTGTGCTCTATGATGAGTATTACTGAGTCACCTATTTCCTTTTTGGGAGTTATGCACTTGAGAAGCTGCATACCTATTGAATGTGGTTCCAATCAAATCAGTTGCCTACCATTCCATATGAGATATGGAAAGGGAAGAGCCCATGTCTTAAGCTTGTTAAGATTTGGGGTTGTCCGGCCTATGTCTAAAAGCAAAATCCGGACAAGCTCGAGGCAAGATCTGTAATGTAGAACTGGAAAGGTTCCAGCTATACAAACAGCAGCTGATGATTTGGTAGAACCGAAGGATTCAGTAGTAACCCACGAACCTCAGCCTCTCCGCCGATCTAGTAGGGTTCCTCACCCACCTGAGAGATACTTCTGTTTCTCTATGACTGTGGGAGCGAGGATTGCATCATGAGATGATGACCCAACTAGTTTCGAGCTGGCCATCAGGAGTAGGACTCTGTAAGAATGGCTGGATGTTTATCGATCTGAGATGGAATCCTTATACACCAACAAAGTATGGACTTTAGTTGCTATATCTGAAGGGTTAAATCCCCATCAGGAGCAAGTATATCTTGAGAAGATTACTTGGTATATATGGAAAAGTTGAGACTTTCAAAGCTAGACTTGTTAAAGGTCTACATCATTGACCAGGTATGGATGATGATGAAACATTTTCTAAGTAGCTATGCTTAAGTCCATCCAGATCCTACTTGCCACGGCTAAATACCATGACTACGATATCTGGCGGTAGGGTGCCTTGACTGCTTTTCTAAATAATGATTTGGAAGAGAGCGTCTATAAGTACACAGCCAGAGGGCTTCGTAGACAGTGGGAGCAGCGGAAACGTGTGCAAGATGTTTTATATGATAAAGCAGGCATCGCGGAGTTGGAACATCTGTTTTGATGAAGCAGTCAAAGAAGTTGACATCATCAAAATGGTAGATGAACCTTGTATAAACAAAAAGGTAGTAGGGAGTATGGTGACGATCCTCGTAGAGTACGTGGATGACATACTCTTGATAGGAAAGGAGTTTCCTATGCTACGCTCGATCAATCTCCGTTTATCACAATGATTCTCCACTTAGGATCAAAGTGATACCTACTAAATCCTGGATTTTGGATCTATGAGATAGATCTAATTGGATGTTAGGTATCTCACTAGTAGTAGTGAGATGGTATCAATCGATCTAAGGGATAATCACTGGAAGGGTTCCAGGGTGATAAAGATGACTGAATGTCAGTCACAGGCATTTTCTATACCCTCAGTAAAGGGACGGTATGTTGGAAGAGTTCCAAGCTGGATACCGTGACATACTAGAAGATAAAGGCAGGATACATTGCTACTTAAGATGCTACCAAAGAGGCTGTTTGGGTGTATATTGGTTCATGAGATGAACTTAGTTCCTCCCATTGTGTGACAATGGAGTTGTGGCTTATGCCAAGGAACGCCGGTCCCATCAGTGATCCAGACATATTCTAAGGCAGTGTCACTTGATCATGGAGATGGTTGATCTCCAGGGAGATCGAGGTTAGGAGAGTAGACTCAGAGGACAACACAGCGGATCCATTCACGAAAGGCCTTTTCCCAGAGAGAGACTTTTATGGGATGGTTGAGTATGAGATACTGCAACCACTGCTACAGATGGCCCTAGTGCAAGTGGGAGATTGTTAGTTATATGTATGCCCTAGAGGCCATTACTGTATATAGGATGTATATTGTAGTGGATGCTGGGACATATATAGGGAGGACTTTCTTGCTCGACATGATAGTATGCTATCTGGTTGAACTTTACCTTAACGTGTATGCTGATTGTCTCTCTGTTACATATTGGTAAAGCCCTTAGGATCTTTACTTGACTACCTGGACTATGATGCGGATCATACTAGTGGGGACATGGTAGTCCATAAGTACATCCTTTAAAGTCCCTAGTCGTGGGTGTATCGAGATGGGGCATCGATATACCAGAGTAGACTAGCGTGTACCTTCTCGACCCATACAGATGGTCGATAGATGATCCCATATCCATTGGTGTTTGACATCAGAGGAGATATACGGGTGCTCAGTAGAGACTGGGTACACTGGACGGACTCGCCGAGAACTTCCAGATGGTATTATACCTCACGTCAGATGGCAGTTCTCTGGTGACACTGGTACAGAGTAGTCTGTTGACCCGAGATCGTCATAGAGTCTTGTGTGGTTCCCACTGTGCTTTGATTTCCATCTTACCACGTCCAAGAGGGCGTGCAAAACGGTGGTTTTTGGGTACAGTCCCGAGTCACATGGAGGCAATGAGCGATAGGAGGGGATTCGTCTCTCCCGGTATAGGGGGTTGATGTTGTGCTGTGTTCGATTGGCTATAACAGGAAATCCCTGGCCAGGGTTGCTGAGATTTACTGGTAAGTGTTACCAGTAGTTTCTCGAACAGTTATAGACCTCATATCGACACGACTTATTGAGCTATTGGGGTCTGACGTTTACCACCCCTATGCGAGATATGCGACATATCAGACGATCAGACCGGACTGTACGGTAGTGTTACTGGTCGGATTCACTGGAGTGTGAGCGGGCTTGCTCGTCGATCTTCAGATCGCTCAATACCCGGGTGGCCGTTACGTTTAGCAGACCGCTTGCGGCTTGTGGATGTTTGATATGATCATCATCTGCTGCCGGCGTATTGACGAGTCTTTAGAGTCCTACACAGAGGTTTCCTGGCTCAAGCGAAACGAAATAGGAGCGCATATGAGATATGTGCGGGACCGAGAATAATACGAGTATGTGATACTGTATTCGATTCTCGTGATGTGACATTGATCAGTTATATGCGATATAGCCGGGTTATCGGATCAAGTGTTGATTCGATAAGATGTTACTAATGATACCAGTCGGTTATGTGCGCATGACCGGATCATTGAATCAAGTGTTGATTTAATGATTTAATGTATAATTATATATTTGATATATTACTTTGCATTAACTACTATCGGTTCACTTTAGACGGATTTTCTCACTTGGTTCGTGCGCATTGCATATGCGATATGTTTTTGTGCACTGGTATGTATCATGTTTGATGATGCATGCTAACTAGAGTTTGTGTAAAGATTAAACCATGGTTATTCAAATGGTTAGGGTTTTGTTTTTCATATCTATTTATTTATTTATTTTCTTTTTGGAAAATGAAATGAGAAGAATGGAGGCTTTCTTTGTTTTTTTCATGAAGATTCATGAACCTTTGACTTTGTCCACCATTCTTATCTCATGCTTAACCTAACCATTTCTAACCCTAGTTCAATCTCTACACATAACCATGGTTAAGTTATGATAAAGATTGGATTATTCTTTTCTTTTTATTTGAACTTATCATAACTATTTTCCTCCTTCTTCTTCATTCTTCAAGTGAAGAAAGCTTGCCCCATCAATGGCAAGTGTTGGAAATGAGTGAGAAATCCAAAACTAAAGTCTACCCACTTCCTATTTCTTCATCCTCTACCTCTTGCCAAGTAGTAGAGTGTGTTTACTTCACAAGTTTCTTGACTTGGTGAAGTTGTGAGCTTGATCTAGCGATGCCTCGACGTAGATCATCTTCGGCATGGACATCGACGACCTAGCTTGCCCATTCTCCGACGAAGCCGACGCTAGAGCCCGGATTTGATTTGGACAGCGGAGAGGACCTCGTTGCGGAGCTATGGAGGTGGAGCACCGGATCTACAAAGGTTGTATTTTCGTTAAACTTTTAGTTAAGTGTTAACTAGTTAGTTTTTCGCCTAGACATCTAGCCGACGATCCGTAGTTTAGGGTTTGTAGGCACCGTAAAATTTGAAATTGGCATGGTTGATGCCTTGTGAGACCTCACTAGGGTGCCTAGGAACCCTACAATTGCCATGTCACGTACACCTTAGAAAAGATTATTGGTTGACTTAGCTTGTTAGTTAGTACTTTGACATGATATTAGTGTACCTGCCTTATATGTCAGCCTAACATTGTAGTTATTACTTGCCACTTCATGCATACTGTTATTCATTGTTATGCCTATATTCATGGTTTTACATGCTATTGATGATTTGGATTCGGATTTCCATGAGATTTTCTGGATTTGGGGGGGGGGGGAACCGCAAAACTTATATAAACTGATTTCTCTCTTTTTAAATAAAAAGTGCGGTTTTTTCCCATGATGTATGAGTCGTCCACCATGAGTTTGCTGATGGATTTCGAGACCCGATTCGAGGAGACGGATGAACCGTTTCGGGTACATGGTGGACCCGGTAAGGTACCCCGGGGCAAGAAGCGCGTGATCATGATGATGTGAGCCTGGCAGGGGAGCACTACCTACCGGTGATTTTACTCGACGCGTCGGATATCCGGAGGATACTGTCGTGGTCTTGAGATGGATGGTAGGGGCCGGTCTGGACTGACGGCGCCCTAGATATTGTGATTGAGACATTGAGATTTCGAGATATTGAGGTACAGAGACTGTGATACAGAGATATCGAGATATTGGGATTACATTTTGTGCCGATGCTAGGCACTGTTTTATGCTGATTTCATTATGATACCTCATTTTAAAAATACAAAGGAAATCTCACTAAATTATGAAAACGGTTCTTCATTTACATGTATTCTGTTTTCATGCATTCATACCCCATTCATATGATATATTGCTACTTGAGGCACTGACACGGGCACATGAGATTACACTCGGGTTAGATATTTACCCTAGCCTTGTTATAGGCTATGTGTTATTCTTATATTTGACGATATATTATGATCATTGACCTAGATTGCGTTATTTATGCGATTTCTGTGCATAGATATTTTTCTATTCACGAGTTGGCAACTCACCCCCGTTGTGCCCCAGTTTCTTGCAGGTTTGCCGTACAGGTTTCTTTACGGCTTGCGGGCATAGTTTCCTTCGGGTGATTTGCTAGTAGGTGGGTTTACTTATATCGTACCCCCATTTTATAACTTGTATATTATTACTCTGTTGTATCTAGAAGTTCCATCAACCAAACATGTATTTACTTTGAGATAGAGACCAGTGATGTTATTCCTTCGACCTTAGAGTCGCGCGTTATTTTTTCTGTGGTTTTCTTATGGTTTTGAGTTTCCTTTGAATTTTAATCCTCGCCGTTGGCGTTGTATATTATATTTCTTGTGTAGTTGTGACCGTCGATTGACGAAGAGCTAGCTCCCGCTTGGGGATGCCTTTTTATTGATTTCGTATACTATTCATGTTGTATCCCGTTTGGGAGCCAGTATTTACAAAGGAGACTCTGCCGAAATTTTCAGGAAATACTTGATGTTTTTAAAACCGCATAACTCGGCTTATGCTATTAAAACTACTTGATTTTAAATTGGTTTTCCTTCACTCTACTACTTTTCTTGGTTTGGATTTCTGGGTTTTCGGTTTACTTGGATTACGTACGCCTCGAAACGTTCGTAGTTTAAGTGCCGGTCATGTTCCGTACTTTCGGGTCGTGACATTGACGAAACGGGGAATGCAAATCAGCATGTCGCCCACTTCAAAGCATCGTGTGGAAATACAGGGGGCAATGTTGCGCTCCTTCTTTGTCAGTTTGTCAACAGCCTGACCGGTGTCTCTTTTGACTGGTACGCGAGTATACCAGATGGGTCCGTGTTCATATCAGATTTTTGCATTTTCATACCACCCAATTTTTATCACATTGCATATCCGTAGATACTCTTGAACCGTGTTTGCTAGTCAATTGCAGGATACAGGTTCTCGGTTCTAAAACAGTGAAATTCATGGAAAACACGAAAAATCCGGGTTCCTGCCAACCACAGATAAAACACGGTCTCCGCCCTTCATCCGTATGCTGCCAGATACCAGTTTAGGAAGACAAAATGTCAAATCAATGTCGTTTTTAGGCACAAGGCTCAAGGGTAGCACAAGATCCAAGAGATCTACGCGGAGCTCGAGACAATCATGACAAAATCTTGACAAAAAGTCCACCTTTCCCTCAACAGAAATTCTGGAAAAATCGTGGAGCCAAGTTGAGAAAATACATGTACCAGAAAAATGTACACATCAAACCAGGGTGCCACCAAAAAGCCCAAAGTCCAATTCATCAAGAGGGCCGCGGATCCGCGGCCAAAGTGGGGTCCAGGCCGCGGATCCGCGGCCATATAGTGGCGGCAGACAGAAAGTTTTTGGGGTATTTTTGTCATTCTGTTTGGGTTCTGGTGGTTGCCCTAGGGTTTCATTTTTGGCCTATAAATAGCCCAGAACTTTGTGAAGGAAAGGGTCCATTCTTGTATTTTCTTTTTCTAGGATTTAGTTCACTTGTTCTTCTTCTTCTCATCTCTTCTCCATTAAACTTGTAGTGAGCTTTGTGAGGGAGGAATGATAAATAAAGAAGATCAATTTATTATCATGCTTGTCTTACTTTTGTTATAATTGTTGTAACTTTAAATTCGTTAAGTAGTTGTTGTTATTTCCTTGTTGTTTCTTCTTCTCTTTTTCTTTATCCTTACATACGACAATGATACTTACGCTCGATCCTCGCCAAGGTGAGGTCGTAAATAGTTAGTCGTATTCTTCTAATCTCCCTCTTTCTATCTTCCTCTTTTGTTTTGTTTTGTTTTTCCTTATCATGAAGTGTGAGTAGTGTTATACTTGTTAGGGTAGGATAAGGGAAGTTTGAGAGAAGGAAATCTCTCTCACTCTTTTCTTGCCCAACAAC
This sequence comes from Agapanthus africanus, assembly GCA_030015575.1. Taxonomy (NCBI): domain Eukaryota; kingdom Viridiplantae; phylum Streptophyta; class Magnoliopsida; order Asparagales; family Amaryllidaceae; genus Agapanthus; species Agapanthus africanus. The sequence goes on along the minus strand of CM057346.1, from coordinate 341,633,617 downwards.
TTAAATCGACTCCCGTTAATTGAACCACAATCCGCTCCTTACGGCACCCTATCCTACATGATAGCGGTGATTCCGTAGTGAGACCGGTTGTGGTTGAATTAACCGGAGGTTATGGATAAGAGCCAAGAACGGACGGACAAGCACCAAAAGGAAGACTTATGCGTTGGAAAGCCTAGCTTATACTCGCAAAGTCCTTCCTAGTCGTGCTAATCCCCGTTGTTGCCGATTACCGTCACACCGATATTAAGAGGGGCAACGAAAGATGTGGAGACTCCTAACTCAAACTAACCTAATCCTAACCCTAACAAGCTCTCTTTAAATATCAACTTAACACTTAGATAACCACAACAAAATCTGAAAACAGGACTTAACTTGTTAAACACTTTGAAAAAGACTCCCATCTCCCTGCGGACGACCCGTACTCAACCGGCTAGCTACAAGCTAAACCGTCTTGATTGCGGTCTTTAAACTAGAACTTGAACACGCACGTACTCTACCAATCAGTCCGTCATTACCTTTGCCCAAATGGAGTCTCTGTTTCCGAAAAGGTTCATGAGTGTCAGTGATAAAATCTCCATTGCTGACCTTGTGAGGACCAAGCCGGGGAAGAATGAAAGAAACACCGACTTTATCGCCCGATAGCGTAATCTCACGGTCAAATGCGAACCGCCGCTGGAGCAGGACCGGTTCGTCAGCCTTCTCATTGGGAACCTCAGCAATTGGATGGTCCCATTCTTGTGTACAGCAGGTCTCAAGACGTTTCAAGAGCTAACCAAGAAAGTCCAAATGCCGGAACGCTCGAAACAAGAGTCTACCTCGAACTCTCAGAGAGACAAAACATGGAAAAGCAAGCGGGACGGCAACCGTAGAAGCCGGAGTTCTAGCAGTACCAATGTTTTCAATGCGTCCGACAATGAAGAAAAGCGAAGGGCGGGCGAATCCAAAACCAACCGGTCTCGAAAGCCATTGCTGGGAGGAGATGGGCCTTCCCTAGAAGAGAAGAAGAACAAGGTTTACTCTTTCAGAAGGGACAAGGTCCGCAAGATATTTAAAGATGCCTTGAACAACGGCCTACAATTGCCGGAGTCGAAAAAACCCCAAGAAGCAAAAATGACCGACAATCCCCTGTATTGCCCGTACCACCGAGTAGTGAGCCATGCGATCGAGGATTGCTATATCTTCAAGGACTGGGTCGAGAAGCAATACAAGGCTGGAGAGATCGAGCTGTCCAAAAGTGTGTTGGTGAACAATCAAGTTGCAACCACCAATTTTAAACAGACAGAAGCTGACACCTTCTGGGAGCAGACAGTCGAACCCGCTGCCCTGAGAAATGAAACGGACTCACCGCTGCCTCCGTGGAATACGCACATATCTAATAAGATGAAGAAGATGATAAAGCTACTTCAGAAAGAGCCCAGAACGGAATGGGTAGGGCAGGAGAAGCCTACCATACCAGCTGCCGATTCGGCTCCATCAGGCTCAAAATCCAAGAAGCTCAAGAAGAAGAAAAGTGCAGCTCGGCGCGAGAAAGAGTCTGCAGGGAGATCAACCATTCAAAAATATATCGATTCCCTCGAAGATTATGAACAAAAGGAAAGATCTCTGATTCAATTGAAAGAGTTCTTTCCTGTACAAGCGGCTGAATTTCTGGAGGAGTTAGAAGAAGACCCCAATGAAGAGATCCCAGTAGTGACCTGCTACGCCATCCATCTTGGCAGCGACTCTGAGGAGGAGCTCTGTTTTCCTGAAGAGGACAGGGAGCTCGCCACAAAGGCCAATCAAATCCAGCTCAGAAGCGGCAGGGCTCTACCGCCAAATCAGGGAAACGCCCCAAAAGGGAAGGAAAAACAGGTGGCTAATGATGAAGATGGCAGAGAACCGGCTGATGAAAACTCAAGTCCTTCCCAGGTAGACTATAATGTTTTGGCTCACCTCCGAAAGCTTCCGTCTCTCCTTAGCATCTACGATGCCTTGGTTCTATCTCAAGAGCTTAGAGATGTTCTCATTCATGCTCTACAAAACCCTAAGCTGTATCAGGCTCGCTTTGCGGAAATTAATATGAAAGAAGCTCAGTACACTTTGCAAGCCGCCACAGTCACGTTTAAGGATGAAGACTTGCTACTGGGAACGGCTAAGCATAATCGGCAGCTTTACGTGACCGGGTACAGCGACGGAGATCGGATTAATCGCATATTGATTGATCCGGGGTCCTCAGTGAACATCATGAACTTGCGGACACTGAAGAGTTTGTCAATGGACGTCCGACACCTGTCAAGGGAAAGGATTGTCATTCAAGGCTTCAATCAAAACTGCCAGCAAGTTCTGGGGTCTATAGCTTTGCCAATCAAATTCGGGGATCTGCAAACTGAAGCTAAGATATACGTGATCGATGCCGACGCGTCTTATAAGATTCTCTTGGGACGGCCGTGGCTCCACGATTACGGCATCGTTCCGTCAACTCTCCATCAATGCATGAAGTATACTAAAAATGGTGAAGAAAGACGCATTGATGGAGACATCCAGCCGTTCGGTGTGCATGAAGTCCGATATGAAGATTCTCGGTACTTTATGAACCACCAAAACGCTAAGCCACAACTGACTGAGGATAGAGCAGCCACAAGACTCAAAAGCAAATCTGAGCCGGCTTTCACTTTCAAAAGCAATAATGCCCAAGTGCGCCCGCGTTTCGGTAGTGACACTGATGAGTTCGATGCTGGAAGTTCGTCCTTCCGTAAAAATCGCCCTCATTTCGTTAGCGATATGGACGAATCCGATACTGAAGGCCCATCTAGCAGCAAAGTCCGCCTACATCTGGGCAGTGACACTGAAGAGTCGGAGGAAGAGGACCTTCCGTGCAACAGCGGTGCAAATTGGACCCCCATACAACAAGCGAAACTACGAGAGACCTTCGAAATTGCGGAAGGGTCCCTAGCCATCACAAGGGTACCGGAGCAAATGTGCAAAGAGCTCGATGCGTTGTCAGTCTCCACCGTGGACCAGCTAAAAACTTTCTACGTCCCCGGAAGGAAAAGTGGACAGAAAGGCATCCTGTTTTATGGGTCAAACCCCGTTGTGCACCCGGACGATTTGTCTGTCGCGTGCCTTCCATATGAGAGAGGCATAAGAGCCATCCTCAATCCCAGATACTATGCGCCCGAGACGCGGGAATATTTCAAAAGGTGCGGATGCCGGCTATATCAAACGGAGTCCAAAGCAAAGTTTTATGAAGGGCTATGGCATCCGCCCCAGGTCCGAGCACTCATCGATGGACAAATTCCAGATAGACGGGGCATAGGCTTCATTCAACCTGATTCCAAAACGTGCTACATGATCCATATTGGTGAAGCCAGCGAAAGATCAAATGATGATGACGAGATAGCCGAACCAGAAGAAGCTCCTCAAGAGCTCGAAGATGGCGGACAAGCAACCTTTGACGAGCTAACCGAGATTGACTTAGGAACACCCGATAATCCAAGGCCGACCTACATCAGCTCACTCTTGTCGGAGGAAATGAAAGAGCAGATAATTGCCCTGCTGCATGAGTTCGTCGACTGCTTCGCATGGACATACAAAGAAATGCCTGGCCTTTCCCCTGAAGTGGCCGTGCATAAGCTAGCTATATCTCCTGATGCTAAGCCAGTCAAACAAGCTCCTCGAAGAATGAGAAGGGAACTAGAAGAAAAAGTCATCGAGGAAACCAAGAAGCTCATCGATGCCGGCTTCATCGGGGAAGAGAAATATGCAGACTGGATCGCATGCATAGTCCCAGTGAAGAAGAAAAATGGGCAGATCCGAGTTTGCGTCGATTTCAGGGACCTCAACAAGGCATGTCCTAAAGACGACTTTCCGCTACCGGTCATGGAAATGATGGTCGATGACACCTCAAATTACGAGTTGTTCATCTTTATGGATGGCTCGTCTGGGTATAATCATATCAAGATATCGCCTGAGGATGAGAAGCACACAGCATTTCGAATCCCGATCGGAATATACTGCTACAAAGTGATGCCGTTCGGACTGAAGAATGCTGGCGCTACATATCAAAGGGCAATGACTAATATCTTTGATGACCTAATCCATAAAGTCGTCGAATATTATGTTGATGATCTGGTCGTCAAGACTAAAGCCCAGGCCGATCACATCCAAGATCTTAGGACCGTTCTCACCAGACTGAGGGAATACGATCTAAAGATGAATCCTTTAAAGTGCGCTTTTGGCGTGTCATCGGGAAAATTCCTAGGCTTCATAGTCCGACATCGAGGGATCAAAGTTGACCCATCAAAGATAAAGGCCATCATGGAGATTCCCCCTCCAAAGAGCCTGAACAGCTAAGATCTTTTCAAGGCAAGCTTGCTTATATACGAAGATTTATCTCAAATTTATCGGGGAGATGTAGGCCCTTCTCAAAGCTCATGAAGAAAGGAGCTCCTTTTATCTGGGATGCCGAATGTTAAGCTGCGTTCGAAAGCATCAAACAGTATTTGTTGCACCCTCCAGTGCTAGCCGCTCCCATTCCAAATAAACCGCTAATTCTCTATACCGCCGCGCTAGATGAGTCACTCGGTGCGCTCCTTGCCCAGAATAATGAGGAGGGAAAAGAAAATGCCCTCTACTACCTCAGTCGAACTCTAGTCGGGGCAGAACACAACTATTCCCCAATCGAAAAGCAATGCCTAGCTCTGATATTTGCTGTGAAGAAGCTGAGGCACTATTTGCTCGCTCACCGGGTTATGCTGATCTCCAAGGTCGACCCGCTCAAACACTTGATGACTAAAGCAAGCCTAGCTGGCAGAATAGCAAGATGGGCTGTCATGCTACTTGAGTTTGACATAGTTTATACTCCCCAGAAAGCAGTAAAAGGGCAAGCACTTGCAGACTTTCTCGTGGCTCATCCCATACCAGAAGGGTCACCACTCAATTGCGAGTTACCTGACGAACAAGTGTTGCACCTCGAGAATGGCGATCCATGTTGGGAGCTCTACTTCGATGGGGCCTCATCGATAAGGGCCTCCAGTAAAACAAATGTCCCGGAGATAAAAGCAGGGATAGGAGTGGTGTTTGTCACGCCATCAATAGGAACCCTACGGCGTTCTTTGGCTCTCACCGAGCCTCGCACAAACAATGAGGCCGAGTATGAAGCTCTGATAGCTGGTTTGGAGCTAGCTATAGAAATGGAAATCCTTCGGCAATGGGTTTACGGTGACTCCCAGTTTGTCGTCAACCAAGTAAGTGGAGACTATAAGATATACAAACCCGAGTTAGCTCGGTACAGAAGCCGGGTGGTGGAACTCATGAAACGGTTCACTCACATAGAACTAACGAGAGTCCCTAGAGCGTTGAATGGAAAGGCTAATGTACTCACTCGCTTAGCCGAGGAGCTGGCTGATCCTGACATGGACGAAATTCTGATCACAGTCAGGAGCCGGCAAATTATACCTCCTGTCTCTCTACTAGAAGAGGAAAGCGCGGAACAGAAGAGCAGTCCCACCGAAGAAGCTTCGATCGTTCAAGATGAACCCGATTGGAGAGAACCCTTCATAGAGTACTTCCGATACGACAAGCTGCCCGAAGGAAGGTCTGCGAAGGTTCAGCTGAAGAAGAGAGCTCTCCGATACGTGTTTGTAAATGACACGCTATACCGCAGGTCATATGACCAACTCTGGCTTAGGTGCCTGTCATCGGCCGAAGCCCAAAAAGTCATGAAAGAAGTTCACTCAGGCGTTTGCGGTGCTCACCAATCTGGCCCCAAGATGCGACTTCAAATTAAACGGCTTGGGTATTACTGGCCCACCATGATACGAGATTACGGAGAGCATGCAAAGAAATGTTATATTTGCCAAATTCACGGTGATTTCATTCACAAGCACCCCAATCCGTTGCATCCTACGGTGGCGTCGTGGCCTTTCGAAGTTTGGGGCACCGACATAGTTGGCCCAATTGATCCCCCGTCATCTAGAGGCCACCGGTTCATACTGGCCGCAACAGACTACTTCTCCAGATGGGCTGAAGCTGTCCCGCTAAAAGAAGTCAAGACATGAGATATTCTGACATTCTTCCAGCATAATATTCTATACTGCTTCGGTACACCAAGAAGAATCATTTCTGACAACGGGCCTACTTTCAAGAGCTTCAAAGTCGCAAGGTTCGCTACTCAACACAAGATAGACTGGAGATATTCCTCCATCTATAATCCAAGGGCCAATGGGCTGGCCGAAGCCTTCAATAAAACTCTGTGCAAGCTCCTGAGGAAAAATGCTTCAGCCAATAAGAGAGACTGGAATCTCAAACTTCATGAGGCATTGTACATACCGTACTCCAACTCAGTCCACTCCCTACTCATTGCTCTTTGGAGTGGAGGCGGTCCTCCCCCTCGAAGTCGAAGTTCCAAGCTTAAGAATGGTCATTCAGCACGAGTTGACGGAGGAGGAAAACGTGCTCCTTCGGCTTGAAGAGCTCGACGCCCTCGAAGAAAAGAGGCTCGTGGTGCAGCAAAATCTGCAGCTATACCGATCCCAAATGTCACGGGCCTATGATAAGATAACCCGTCTCCGCGCTTTCAAGAAAGGTGAATTGGTGTTGGTCCTCAAAAGACCGATCATCCCCAATCGACATGCCAAGGGAAAATTCGAGCCAAACTGGGAAGGACCATACGTCATCGAGAAAGTGTTCGACGGAGGATCCTACCAACTAATAAGTGCCGAGGGAGAAAGGCCCATGCCACCCATCAATGGACGATATCTCAAGAAATACTACGCGTGAATGCTCTAAGTCGCAGGCGAATTGAACACACCAGCCCTACGGTCTGGATCATACATCCTGCAAAACCGTATACAATCCACGGGCGTAAATGACCCCTATCTCTCCCAAATCCTACCGGTGAGACAACTTTTAAAGTCCCACCATCGGCAAAAAAAAGAAATAAAAGGTATGTCCACAAGCAAAACGGGCACGGATGAAAACCCGAAAGGGCTCCGTGAGTAAAAACAGCAGGACTACCGGCGAGTTTGTGAAAACCCGAAGGGGCGCAAACTCGTGAAAAAGAGATAAAATGAACTCGCAAAGTCCTCTTGACTTTGTGAGGAGAAAATTCCCGCGTGAGATCTTTACGACTCACAAAGGAGAAACACACTTAGGAGTCCCCACGACTTCTAAGGAGAAAATACACCTACGGGATCCTTACTACTCCTAGGGAGAAAATGCTTTTATGAGACCCTTACGGCTTATAAAATTGAAAAGCCTTAGGTGACAGGGACCCAAACCTATCTCCTAAGCCATCGTTCCCCAACGGGAAACAGCAAATGATGAGTCGCTCCTGGCGTTTCGCTTCAGTGTTAGCGGTGCTAATGCCGACCCAAAAACCAAATCCCAAGTCCTCCCGGGGCAAATGATGAGTTGCTCCTGGCATTATTCCAGTGCAGCATTGCTGATGCCAAACAAGATCCAAATTCCAAGTCCTTAAGTGGCGAATGATGAGTCGCTCCTGGTACCATATTTCAGTGCAGCGATGCAGACGCCAACCAAATTCAAAATCCCATATCCAAATGGCGAATGATGAGTCGCTCCTGGTACCATATTCCAGTGCAGCGATGCAGACGCTAGCCAAATTCCAAATCCCATACCATGAAGGCGAATAATGAGTCGCTCCTGGTACCATATTCCAGTGCAGCGATGCAGACGCCAACAAAATCTTGAAATTTTTCCGGCCCTACGGTCTGGATCATACATCCTGCAAAACCGTATACAATCCACGGGCGTAAAACGATCCCAATCTCTCCCAAGTCTACCGGCGAGACCACATTCAAAGTCCCACCGGCGGGGATGATTCAAAAAATAAAGAGAAGAAAAAAAGAAGGTATGTCCACAAGCAAAATGGGCACGGATAAAAACCCGAAAGGGCTCCGTGAGTAAAAACGGCAGGACTGCCGGCGAGTTTGTGAAAACCCGAAAGGGCGCAAACTCGTGAAAAAGAGATGAAATACACTCGCGAAGCCCTCTCGACTTTGTGAGGAGAAAATTCCCGCGTGAGATCCTTACGACTCACAAAGGAGCAACACCCTTAGGAGTCCCCACGACTCCTAAAGAGAAAATACACCTACGAGATCCTTTCGACTCGTAGGGAGAAAATGCATTTATGGGACCCTTACGGCCCATAAAATTGAAAAGCCTTAGGTGATGGGGATCTAAACCTGTCTCCTAAGCCACCAATTCCCAAATCTTCCCGGGGCAAATGATGAGTTGCTCCAGGCATTATTCCAGTGCAGCAATGCTGATGCCAAACAAGTGCCAAATTCCAAGCCCCCAAACGGCGAATGATGAGTCTCTCCTGGTACCATATTCCAGTGCAGCGATGCAGACGCCGCCCAAAATCCAATTTCTCAAAATTCTCCCGGCCCTACGGTTAGTCATCAAGTTGACTACCGTACACAATCCACGGGCTCAAATAATTCTCAGCATACCCATGCCCCACCGCAATCACCAGTTATGCGGCTGGTCTCCGCCCTTGGGATTATGCTCTATTTGGGAAAACCCACTCATGTGTCCTTACGATACATGAGGAGAACAACCTTACGGGATCCTCACGACTCGTAAGAAAATACCTTTGTGGGATCCTTACGACTCACCAAGGAAAAACACACTTGGGAGTCCCCACGACTCCTAAGGAGAACATACACCTACGGGATCATTACGACACATAGGGAGAAAATTCTTTGTGAGACCCTTACGGCTCACAAAATTGAAAAGTCTTAGGTGATAAGGACCTAAAACCTGTCTCCTAAGCCATCGCTTCCTGATAAGCAAGCGCAAATGATGATTCGCTCCTCGTACCATATTCCAGTGTAGCAATACTGATGCCAAACCAAAACCAATTCCCAAATCCTCTCATGGCAAATGATAATTCGCTTCTGGTACCATATTCCAGTATAGCGATGATGATGTCAATCCAAATCATATCAAATCAGCAAAACAACCAATGATCTCCCTGGCAGAATCAAATTCCACCTCCGAAACAAGTCAACTTCATCCCTGACACCGCAAGAAGCGGAGCAAGTGAAATCCAGAATCGACCGTCCACATCGCTAAAATGGCAGCATCGACCGTCCACGTCGCTAAAATGGCAGCATCGACCGTCCAAGTCGCTAAAAGGGCAGCATCGACCGTCCACGTCGCTAAAGTGGCAGCATCGACCGTCCACGCTAATAGGGCAGCACCGACCATCCAAGTCGCAAAAAGGGAAGAATCGACCGTCCACGTCGCTAAAAGTGCAGCACTGACCGTCCAAGTCGGAAAAAGGGCAGAATGGACCGTCCACGTCGCTAAAATGGCAGCACCGACCGTCCAAGTCGCTAAAAGGGCAGCACCGACCGTCCAAGTCACAAAAAGGGCAGAATCGACCATCCACGTCGCTAAAATGGCAACATCGACCGTCCAAGTCGCTAAAAGGGCAGCACCGACCGTCCAAGTCGCTAAAAGGGCAGCACCGACCGTCCAAGTCATAAAAAGGGCAGAATCGACCGTCCACGTCGCTAAAAGGGCAGCACCGACCATCCAAGTTGCTAAAAGGGCAGCACCGACCGTCCAAGCCGCCAAAAGGGCAGCATCGACCGTCCACGTCGCTAAAAGGGTAGCACCGACCGTCCAAGTCGCTAAAAGGGCAGCACCGACCGTCCAAGTCGCCAAAAGGGCAGAACCGATCGTCCAAGTCGCAAAAAGGGCAGAACCGACCGCCCACGTCGCAAAAAGGGCAGCATCGACCGTCCAAGTCACTAGAAGGGCAGTATCGACCATCCAAGTCATAAAAAGGGCAGAATCGATCGTCCATGTCATAAAAAAGACAGTGCCAGCTTCCCAAAAGCGGGAACCAAATCAAGTCGCCTCCACGTGAAAGAAGATCCATCAATCCTATGCACACGACCGACATGTGCGGTGTGCATTTATTGATGGGGGGCAATTTGTTAGGGTAAAAATTTACAACCTGGTTGACCAGGTCAAAATCAAAGTCAACCCCAAGCCAAGTGGGCCCAAGCCCAGATCAAGTGGGCCCATGCCTGGGTCGAGTCCGAACATGAAGCGGCCAGCCTCCCCCAAGCCAAAATAAAAAATTTTTAATAAATAATCTTGTTGTATTTCTTTTATTTTTATTTTGTGAATAAATGTAATAAAATGGGCATAAAGCCAAATTTTTGTAAAGCCCATGGCTTATGTGCAAAAAGAAATGGCACATGAGCCATGGGCTAGACAAAATGCCATTTTGTGAAGCCCAAGGGGCTATATGTAAAATGTATAGCCTATAAAGGCAAGGATAATGAAAATACCCCAACAACTTTTTCTCTCTCCAAAGAAAAATCAAGATATGTGATCTTCTCCTTCTTCAAGGTTCTAAACCTTCCTCCTTTTTTTAATTAAATCAAGAGTTTTACTCTTCCTTTTCCAAAACTAAATAGTTTTTCACCACAAAATCCACAAAGGGGAACTCAGATCTGCCATCAGATCTCAGGAAGGAGAGATTTTTAGAATCTCATATTTCTTGATCTTCAAGATCCGGCCAACAAAGAAAGAAGAAGGAGACCCATGTCCAGAAACCCCACTTTGGAGAAGAACTAGGGCTCAAGGGGAGAAGCCCTTCATCAGCTTCAAAACATCTTAGGAGTTTAACTCCTCATACACACACACACACACACACACACACAGAATAATAAGTGCTCCTTTCTGGGAGTACAACTCCCATTGTAGGGACCAAGTCCCTTTTGTTGCTCAAGCGCCCACGTGCTGACACGTGGTGCGCTAGCGCTCTTGCGCCCAGAGCGCTAGCGCCCAAAGCTCTAGCGCTCGAGCTCCCACGTGTTGACATGTGGCGCGCTAGCGGCTAGAGCGCCCACGTGCTAACACGTAGCGCGCTAGCGCTCAGTGCTCTAGCGCCCAAAGCGCTAGCGCCTGAGCGCCCACGTGCTGACACGTGGCGCGTAGCGCTCAGTGCGCTAGCGCTCTTGCGCTCAGAGCGCTAGCGCCCAAAGCGCTAGCGCCCTAGCATCCATGTGCTGACACATGGCGCGCTAGCGCCCTAGCGCCCACGTGCTGACACGTGGTGTGCTAGCGCTCAGTGTGCTAGCGCCAAGCGCCCACGTGCTGACACGTGGTGCGCGAGCGCTCAAAGCGCTGGCGCTGGCCTCACGCATCCTTTGGATGCCCTTTCCCCCCTTATATATATATATATATACATACACACATATGTATATATACATATGTACACACACACATACTCCGCGACACTGTCCCTGTTAGAAAAAAAATTTCTAACGGGGCGCTGCCCCGCACCCCGCAAGGGGGATGCTAGCCCCATTGACCCCCAGCCCACTATCCGGGTAGCGGGACCCCCGTAAAAACTCTGCGGGGCCCCCGATATATCCAAAACCCCTTCAAAACATAACAATGCACATTGAGTTCGCATGACCAATTTAACCCGTCAATCGGAGGTTCTCTCACTCCAAAGGAGAGGGGTAATTAACGGCAGCTTAGTCCGCGGCTGCCGGAGATCCGAATCCCCACAATCATTAAACCCCGGCCTACCCTAGGCAGGGGGAATCTGTAATACACCTGACAAGCGTTCGCGTATTCCCATCTCAATGGGGTAACGAAAAACACCTTACAGAAGCGCTAGCGCTCTTGCGCTCAAAACGCTGGCGCTAGCCCCACGCATCCTTTGGATGCCTTTTCCTCCCTTTTTATATATATACATATATATATATATATACATATATATATATATATATTTATATACATATGTACACACACACATACTCCACGACACTGTCCCTGTTAGAAAAAAAATTCTAACGGGGCGCTGCCCCACACCATACAAGGGGGCTGCTAGCCCTCTTGACCCCCAGCCCGCTATCTGGGTAGCGGGACCCCCGTTAAAACTCTGCGGGGCTCCGATATATCCAAAATCCCTTCAAAACACAACACTACACATTGAGTTCGCATGACCTGTTTAACCCGTCAATCAGAGGTTCCCTCGCTCCAAAGGCGAGGGGTAATTAACGACAGCTTAGTCCGCGGCTGCGGAGATTCGGATCCCCACAATCATTAAATCCCGGCCTACCCTAGGCAGGGGGAATCTGGAATGCGCCTGAGAAGCGCGCGCGTATTCCCATCTCAATGGGGTGACGAAAAACACCCTACACAAGGTTTTCTGGACAGGACTTATTCATCCGAGTGTGTCGCCTTGGGGAGCTCTTGTTCTTTTCGTCAAGATGAAGGACGGCGGTATGAGATTGTGCATTGATTATCATCAATTGAATCGAGTTACCGTGCGGAATAGATATCCCCTACCTTGCATTGACAATTTTTTGATCAGCTCCAGGGTGCGGGACATTTCTCGAAGATTGACTTGCGGTCGAGTTATCATCAGTTACGGGTTCGGAATGATGACATTCCGAAGACTGCTTTTAGGACACGTTATGGGCATTACGAGTTCTTGACGATGTCGTTCGGACTCACCAATGAGCGTTCATGGATTTGATGAACCGCATCTTCAGGCCATTTCTTGACCAGTTCATTATCGTGTTCATTGACGACATTCTAGTATACTCCCGGAGTCGAGAGGAGCATGAGCAGCATTTGAGGATTACGTTGCAGACTTTGAAGGAGCACCATCTGTTTGCCAAATTCTCCAAGTGTGCTTTCTGGCTTAATAATTTTGACTTCTTGGGTCACGTGGTTACGAGAGATGGTATATGAGTGGACCCTCAGAAAATCGAGGCCGTACAGCATTGGCCCAGGCCAGGTTCACAGCTTCTTGGGTTTAGTCGGTTACTGCCGACGCTTTGTACAGGATTTTTCACATATTGCTGCACCGCTGACCGGGTTGACCCGGAACGGAGTTCCTTTTCTTTGGACCGAGGCTTGTGCGCAGAGTTTTCAGCAGTGGAAGACTCGTTTGACGGCTGCACCAGTATTATCTTTGCCTTCAGGGTCAGACGACTTTGTTGTCTATTATGATGCTTCTCGAGTGGGTTTAGGCTATGTGTTGATGTAGCACGGCAGGGTCAACACTTATGATTCTCGGCAGTTGATGAAGCACGAGCAAAACTATCCCACTCATGACTTAGAGATAGCTGCGGCGGTCTTTGTACTTAAGATTTGGAGGCATTACTTATACGGCGAGTCATGCCAGATATTCACGGACCACAAGAGCTTAATGTACATCTTCCAGCAGCGAGATCTGAATTTGAGACAGCGTCGTTGGATGGATCTTATGAAGGACTATGACTGTGAGATTCTTTATCATCCGGGCAAGGCGAATGTTGTAGCTGGCGCTTTGAGTCGGAGGCTCGGAGGTAGCTTGTCCTATTTAAGCGCAGCTTAGAGACAGTCTTCCGCAGATTGGTTGATCTTATGCGATAGCCGAGTACAGTTTGAGTTCATTTCGACCGGAGGACAGCTTGCACATGTTTGCGCCCGTCCACAGTTACTTGATCTCATTCAGGTGGCACATTCCAATGATGTTCATTTGTCAGAGATCATGGAGCAGGTTAGGCAGGGTAGAGATTTAGAGTTCGTGATCGATGACCAGGGAGTACTATGATTTGCGACTCGACTATGTGTGCCTGATTCTGAAGGGCTGAGACGCGAGATCTTAGAGGAGGCGCATCAGTCAGCTTACAACGTTCATCTGGGTTCCACCAAGATCATGACTTGAGAGATATCTATTGGTGGGAAAGGATGAAGAGAGATGTCGCAGATTTCATTTTAAGATTCCTAACTTGCCAGCAAGTCAAGGCCGAGCATCAGAGGCCGACAGGAGAGTTACAACTTTTGCCCATTCCACAGTGGAAATGGGAACAGATCTCTATGGATTTCATCGTAGGTCTACCTAGGACTAGTCGAGGGTATGACTCTATTTGGGTGATCGTAGACCGATTGACGAAAGCGGCTCACTTTCTGCCAGCGAAAACCACTTTCGGATTTGCTCAGTATGCTCAAATTTATATTGATGAGATTGTGCGGCTATATGGAGTTTTGACTTCAATTGTTTCCGACAAAGGCACCCAGTTCTCCAGCCGCCTTTGGCAGAAACTTCAAGAGGCTTTAGGCACCCAATTGAGTTTCAGTAAAGCTTTCCATCCTAGACCGACGATCAGCAAAAGCGGAGCATACAGACTCTCGAGGATATGCTCCAAGCGTGCGCTTTGGTTTTTGATGGCAGTTGGGATTGTCACTTTCCCTTGATAGAGTTCTCCTATAATAACAGCTTCCAGGAGACGATTCAGATGGCACCCTTCGAGGCATTGTATGCGTGGAGATGTCGATCACTAGTTTGTTGAACAGAGCTCAGTGATAGCAGTATTTTGGGACCACAGTTTATGCAGGAGATGACAGAAAAGATCCAGTTGATTCAGGATAAGTTGAGAGTGGCCCAGAGCAGGGAAAAATATTTTGCGGATAGACGTTGTCGCAGACTTGAGTTCGCCATGGGTGATCATGTTTTCTTGTGGGTTTCGCCGATGAAGGGCATGATGAGGTTCGGGAAGAAATGGAAGCTTAGTCCCAGATATGTGGGTCCCTTCGAGATTCTCGAGCGAGTCGGTACTGTTGCTTATCGTTTGGCACTTCCACCCAGTTTTCCGGATGTTCGCCCCGTGTTTCACGTATCAATGCTTCACCAGTACCTTCATGACCCTTCTCATGCGATTCAGCACCAGACGATCCAGCTGGAGAGCGACCTTTCTTTCACCGAGCAACCGGTAGTCATTCTGGATCGGCGGGTGAAGAAACTGAGATCAAAGGTCATACCGTTCGTAAAGGTTCTTTAGCGTGGCCCGAACAGCGAAGAGGTCATTTGGGAAGCCGAGGACGAAATGATGAAGAAATTTCCCCATATCTTCGAAGGTACGTGTAGTTAGATTTTAAATTCGGGGACCGAATTTCCTTAAGGGCGGAAGATTGTAATGTTTTAAAAATCGTTTAGGCTAATTATATGTTAATTAGTGATAATATGTGTTTTTCTATAATAACCTAGTTAATAATTATTTTTCCTCAAGGCATAAATATTGCTGGGTTCTACAGCACCGCCACTGGGTTTTGGAAGGTATCGACCATGCCATTTTCAAAAAATTGACGCGCTAAAGAATCCTAACCTAGAATCTTAACTAGAGAATTAGACGAAACATGCATGTAAACATCTTTACATCTAAGTTAACAAGGAATACAAACTTTGTAGACCGGTCCTTCACTTCATAAGCTCCGTATAGTAGTCCTTTCGCTCCAAGTAATGATCTCCCGGACTCTAGTAAGGCTCCACAAGGTGAAATGAACAAGCTTGCTTTAAGTCTTTGAGGCCGAAGATGATCTATATCGAGGAGACACTAACTCAAGCTCCCTCTTCACTAATGTGGAATTAGTGAAGTAAATAACCTAAACTAAATGGCTAGTCTAGTGTAGGTTGATGAAGTAGGAACTTTGCTCACTTTAGAAATATTTTTCTCACTCATTTTCTTCACCTCCCAAAAAGCTAAAGAGATTGAGGAAGGAGATGAAGAAAAGCAACCATGGAAAGAAGCAAGTGTAGAATGGAAACCATGGGTGAGAAATATCTTATATAACTCATGTAGAGACTTAACCATGGCTAATCATAATGGTTGGGTTAATAAATATCTTAAGTAAAACAAAATTAGTGGACCAAGTCAATGGTTCCAAAAGCTTCCACTAAGCTCAACCATGTGACTAATTTCTAATTAATTTTTATTTACATTAAATAAAAAACCCATCATTATGATAAGCATGGTGTGAGTCTCATACACCCATGTCACATGTATCATCTAGCATGACACACAAAAATGTACATTAATATATATCACATATCTACTAAATGCACAAGTGAGAAAAAGAATTCTTAAGTGAGCTAATATTAGTTAATGTAAGTTAATATATCAAATATATAATTATACATTAAATTATTAAATCAACACTTGATTTAATAATCCGGCTATATCACATATAACCGACTAATATCATGTGTATCAACTTATCGAATCAACACTTAATTCGATAACCCGGCTATATCACATATAACCGACCGATAACATAAATCACTTGAATAGAATACAGTATCACATACACGTATTAATCTCGGTCCCGCACATATCATATATGTGCTCCTACTTCATTTCTCCTGAGCAAGGAAACCTCTGTGTAGGACTCTAAAGACTCGTCAATACGCCGGCAGTAGGTGATGATCATATCAGTCACCCACAAGCCGTCAGCGGTACTAGCTGGACGTAATGGCTACCCGGGTATTGAGCGATCAGAAGATCAACAAGCAAGTCTGCTCATACTCCTGTGAATCCAATAAGTAACACTACCGTACAGTCCGGTCTCTTCATCTGATATGTCGCATATCTCGCCTGGCGGTGGTAAACGTCAGACTCCAATAACTTGATAAGTTATGCCGATGCAAGGCTCATAACGGTTCGAGAACTACTAATAACTCTTACCGATAAATCTCAGCAACCCTGGCCAGGGATTTCCTGTTATGGCCAATCGAACATAGCGCAACCTCAACCTCCAATACCGGGAGAGACGAATCCCCTCCTATCACTCATTGCCTCCATGTGACTCGGGACTGCACCCAAAAACAACTGTTTTGCACGTTCTCTTGAAAGTGGTAGGCGAAAATCAAGCACAGTGGGAATCACACAAGACTCTATGACGATATCGGGTCTACAGACTAACCTGTACCAGTGTCACCAGAGAACTGCTATCTAATGATAGGTATAATACCATGTAGGAGTTCTCAGCGAGTCCGTTCAGTGTACCCAGTCTCTACTAAGCACCCGTATACCATCTTTGTTGTCAAACACCAATGGATGTGGGATCATCCATCGCCCATCATATGGGTCAAGGAGCGTATACGCTAGTCTACTCTGGAATATCGATTCCCCGTTTTGATACTCCCACGACTAGGAACATTTGAAGGATGTACTTACCGACCACCCTTGCCCCGCTACTATGATCTACATCATAATCCCAGTAGTCAAGTACTCATCCTAAGGGCTTTATCAACATGTAAAAGAGAGACAATAAGTGTACATGTTAAGATAAAGAGCAACCAGATAACATACTATCATGTTGAGCAAGAAAGTCCTCCCTATATATGTCCAAGCATCCACTATAATATACATCATATATATAATAATGGCCTCTAGGTCATACATATAACTAACAATCTCCCACTTGCACTAAGGCCATTTGTTGTAGTATCTCATACTCAACGTCCCATAAAAGTCTCTCTTGGGAAAAGCCTTTGTGAGTGGATCCGCCGTGTTATCCTTCATGTCAACTTTCCTAACCTCGATCCCCTGGAGATCAACCATTTCCCTGATCAGGTGATACTGCCTCAGAATATGTCTGGATTGCTGATGGGACCTGCATTCCTAAGACAAAGCCACAACTCCATTGTTGTCACAATAACAATTATTGGACGCTCAATGGTAAGAACCATGTTCATCTCATGAACAAGAAATATCCAGACAGCCACTTTGGAAGCATCGTTGGTAGCGATGTATTCAGCCTTTATCATCTAGTCTGCCACGGTATCTAGTTTAGAACTCTTCCAACATACCGTCCCTCCACTGAGGGTAAAAACAAAGCGTGAGACTGACTTTCAATCGGCCTTATCACTCTGGAAGCTCGAATTGGTAAAGGAATCCCACTGGAGTTCACCGTTACCAAACAGCAAGAACATTTCTTCAGTGCTTCTCAAGTACTTAAGAATGTTCTTCACAGCTGTCCAGTGATTCTCCCAAGATCAGATTGATTCTTAATCACTACTCCTAGTGAGTTAGCTACATCTAGTCTGGTACATAACATCACATATATTATAAAGCCTAGTGCCGAAGTATAGGGTATCCCTTTTACGCGAGCTCTCTCCAAATCAGTCTCGGGAGACATCTTTTTGGAGAGAGTGATTCCTGAGTAAGTGGGCGAACCACCACGCTTAGAATCTTCCATACTAAACCCCTTTAGTATGCTGTTAATGTACCTGGATTTGGGACACTCCCAACATCCACTTAGATCTATCACCATAGATCATAGCCTCAAGATGTAGTAGGTATCATCCAGATCTTCTATGGAGAATTCTCGTGATAAGAGGAGCTTGACCAAATATAGCATAGGAAACCATTTCCTATCAAGAGTATGTCATCTACATACAATACGAGGAAGACAACCTTACTCTCTACAACCTCTTGTATATACTAAGTTCAACAACCTTTTTGATGAAGTCAAACTCTTTGACTGCCATATCAAAACAGATGTTCCATCCAGCCATTTCAAAGAGTCCCCACTCGTGATGGCCTTCCTGAACATAGTTGGATCATCATCTACCATCATGCAATAATCGCTGCCACCGTCACTGAGGAAACCGTAGTATCTCTCAGGTGGATGAGGAACCCTACCGGATTCGTGGAGAGGCTGAGGTTCGTTGGAAACTATTGAATCCTTTGGTTCCACTAAATCATTAGTCCTAGTTTGTATAGCTTGAACTCCTTCCAGTTCTACCTCATGACCACTAATTTGTTTTTCAAGAAATTCCTTTTTCTAAAAAGGTGGCATGTTGAGAAACAAAACACTTTTGTTCCTCGATTTGGTAGAAGATATTCCCTTACAAATGTTCGGGATATCCAACAAACTTACAGAACTAACCTTGCCTCGAATTTTTCCGGATTTTTCTTTTCAACATAGGCCGGACAACCCCATATCTTAACTCGGTTAAGACATGGTCTCTTCCCATACCATATCACATATGGAGTGGTAGGCACTGATTCGGTCGGAACCCTATTCAATAGGTATGCAATTTCTCAAGTGCATAACTCCAAAAGGAAACAGGCAACTCGGCAATATTCATCATAGAGCGCACCATATCTCATAGGGTGCGATACCTCCGCCCCGATACACCGTTCTGCTGTGGTGTATACGAAGGGGTAAGATGAGAGAGAATCATATTCTTTTTTTTAGATAATCCAGGAATACCATGCCCAAGTATTCCCTTCTCCGATCACATCGAAAGACTTAATACATTTACCCGTTTGGTTCTCTACTTCGCACTTATGTTCCTTGAATTTCTCAAAAGTTTCAGACTCGTGTTTCAACAGGAACACATGTCCGAATCTTGAGAGATCATCGGCGAATGTAATGAAGTACAAAGAACCAACCCTGGCATTTATAGACATAGGAGCGTATACATCATCATGTATCAGTCTAAGAGTTCAGTAACTCTTTCTCCGTTTCCAGTAAACAGAGTATTGGCCATTTTACCTTTAAGACATGACTGGCAAGTATCAAAAGATAAAAATTCTAATGGATTCAAATATTCATCCTTATGTAACTTAGCTAGTCGTGTTGCATTGATATGACCTAGTCTACAATACCACAAGAAAGATTCGTTCATTTCTGAATTTTTTCTCTTGTGTGTGTTCTATATACTTTGAACTGTGGTTTGATTTAGAACGTATATGCCATTACACAACGTGCCTGATCCAATCAACTCTTGATTAAGGAAAATGTTCACAACATTATCCTATAATACAAAATTAGATCCTTCTTAATAAAGAAACTGATGTAATGTTGTATATCAGGATCGGTATGTAATAACATTCGTTCAGAATCAATGTATTTGGTAATACAAGGTGATATTTGCCAACTGATTTGGCTGCAACAATAGCACCATTCTCTATACTTAGAGACATATCACCCAATCCCAGTTCTCTACCTTTCTGTAGCTCATGTAAGAGATTATATATATGGGATCCTGATCCGGTATCTCATACCTAGAACGTAGAGAATACTGAGAAACACTTCTTAGTAACGAACACACCCGAAGAATATGCATCAATATGTTTTTTCCTCGATTGGGTGGCATGGGAATCCTGGTGTCACGACCCAAAATGGCACATGACTGGCACTTGAATCATATGAAATCTATAGGACCCCGTCTAATTCAAGTAAGCCAAAATCCTAGAAATCTAAACCATTTAAAAAAAGAATGTGAAGGAAAACTTGTTTAAAAGTATGCGTATAAATCACTTTGAAAGTCATAGTAAACATTTTTAAAACATCAAGTCTTTTCTGAAAATTTCGGCAGAGTCTCCTTTGTAAATACTGACCCTAAACGGGTACAAACATGAATAGTAAACAATGAATAAAAGCATCCCCAAGCGGGAGCTAGCTCTTCGCCAATTGGAAGATACAACCACGCAAGCAATATAATACACAACGCCGAAGGGCGAGGATCAAAACATCAGAAAGAAAACCAATATTCTTAAGAAAACCATAATAATACAAGCGTGACTCTAAGGTCGAAAGAATATACACTGGTCTTCTAAGTCTAATAATAATACAAGTCTGGTTGATGGAGTTTACTAGATACAACAAAATGTAAATAAAATACAAGAGTGGTCACGATGCGAGTGAACCCACCTACCAAAGCAATCACCCGAAAAGAAGCAATGTGCCAGCAAAGCCGCCAAGGAAACCTATATGGCAAAACCTGCAAGAAACTGTGGCACAACGGGGGTGAGTTACCAACTCGTGAGTAGAAAACATCACCGAGAAGAAATCGCATGTATGACTCAATCCTAGGTCATACGATAATAATATCCTCAAAATAATATAGACTGAAGCATCTAAATAATGGAAAGGGTAACCATATATACATAAGTGTAATACCAAGTGCTCATGTCAATGCCTCAGGTAGCAACATATCATATATATCATGTATGAATGCATGAAAACAGAATACATCTAAATGAGAAAACTTTTTTCTTATCTCAGTGAGATTTCTGTATAAAAGTCGAGTATCATCAATGAAATCATCAGAGAATCAGTGTCAAGCATCGACACAAAATAAATATCTCAATATCTCAATATCTCATGCCCCGGCTATTCAGACTGGCCTGTAATATCATATCTCATGACTACGTCGGTATCCTCCGGATATCCGCCGCGTCACAATAACCGGTCGGTAGTGCTCCCCTGCCGGGCTCAACGCCATCATCTGCGACCATCTTGCCCCGGGGTACCGCACCGGGTCCACCATGCACCCACAGACGGTTCCTCCTCCTCAAATCGGGTGTATGATATCGCTCAAGAGCCGAGAAAACTTATGGTGGACATATCTCAAATCATATCAGGAGAAAACTGTAATTTTCTATCTTTAAAATGATAATAAGTTTATAAAATCTTTGCGGTTTCTCCAAAATCCAGAAATCTCATGGAAATCCGAAATCCCAACCTCAAAAGTAAATAACAGTAAATTACCAGCATAAAAATCCATAATATTGCATCACAAATGAATATATGAATGCATCTGATATCAAGCAAGGAATGCGATAATTAAACTAGCATAATAAGGCAATAACATAATGGAACTATCAACTAGCAAGTTATGTCAATGAAGTAATATTTCTAAAGTGTACGTGTCATGACAATTACCGATGATGATGTGTGTGAGCCGGCAAGCGAGTGTACGTGGAGCATACGCATCATCGGTAATGGTGCTAGTGTCCTAACAATAGGTTTCATAATAACTAACAAAAATACATATAAGCATGCGATGCGATGCGAACAACAAGAATAAATGGAAAATGAATAGTAAATGCAACAATAAAGAAATATACATTCCTATATATGAGTTAAATAGTTTTTGGTATCTGAAATCATACGAATCGTGGTGTTTAGAAAATAGGGGCTACGGTGTTTTTAAGAAAATATACATCCTTTGAAATATCCGTAGTATCCCTTAGCCTGTCTTAAAAATACTCACGATTCGTTAGTTTTGGAAATAATTATGACTCGCCTAGATCTAACATCTACTAAGTAAACTACAGGACTAAACTAAGGGACTAATCAAAAGGGTAAGGAAAACCAACTAAGTCTGAGTCGATATTTTTATCTAGTAGTCTGTGATCCCGCCTCAATAGTGTCACGTATGATACAATATATATAATATGATATCCTCGAGCCAAGAGTGTGGATCTATCATCATAATTATATCTCGTACGTTAAATCCATCGTACGACATCCCAAATCAGGGTATGGGTTATTATCACATATAACTCATAATTTATTTGGTATCATTATCATCATATTCTGAATTAGGGGTACCGATCTAAAGTCTAGTACATTCTGATACCATCAACATATATATATATATATATCCGCTATAATATCAAGTCGTGTCACATCACACGACCCAAATCACATCACCAATCTCATGGCATCGTGCCTAACACATCGACTCATCTCCAAGTATCATATACTATCCTCAACATCCATGTATGTATACACACACACACACATACTCACATACATATATGTATATATATATATCCCCATATATGTAGAAGAAAAAAATCAACGTATGCGTGTGTGCGCGCGTGTGTGCAATCATTACTCTAGGGTTTCACGACTAAGAAACTAAACTAAAAGCACTATCTTCTAGCTTCATTAAACTAACTCATGATCTCCTAAAGCCTTCATGCTAACTTATAACGTCTCACAAACACGTATTTCTATAAATATATAAATATATACCATATGCTAAGCTACGAACTGCGGGGGTGCTATACGCCATCCACCCGACTTCCCCCGTAGATATATATCTACTTACCTTGATACTTGCTTGCCGAAGTCGATATCGCCATCCTCTTCTTCATCGTCCGAAGTCTTCACAGAGGCACCTACAATTCAACGAATATCGCATCGTAAACGAGAATAAAATACGAGAAATCCGGTACGGCATACGAAGGATACATAGGTTAGAACCTATCGCCTACACATACGAAAAAATCATAAATCCCTCGTCGTTGACGTACAAACGTCCAACGATCGAATCCATGGTTCGAATACCAAAACCCAAGTTTTTGAAATCGGAAATCACAAAAAGTCATGAAACATAACCAGAAACTTGGAAAACTTGCTCCAGATTTTACCCTATGTTGAATCATCCAATTTTGCATATAGGGTAGGTCTAATTATCCGATTATTTAGCTTTCCACAAAAGATCACAGCCTAACTCCAAAATATGGCCGCAAATTGCGGCCATATCGATTAAATCTGCAGCCCAAGTATGGTTATAGGGGCTTGGGTTTCAGGGGTAGTCTTCTGGTCACCTGCATACATCACTATAATTGCTAAATAATTTTTCAAGTCTCCGAGTCACAGCAGATCTCTAAAAGTCATCAAATTCCTCACAAAAACCCGATATCGACAAATCTCAGTTCATGACCTTGGGGTTCTAGTCTCTGGTTTAGTCCAATATACTATCACCACAGGGGTTTTATAGCCTTTACTAACCTCAATTACACAAGAATCCCTCCAACCTCTTCTAGGAATTTTCAAGTATCTCTAAACTACACAATATGGATTCAAAACTAGTATGGATGCTAAAGTAAATGTAATACTGCTCTAATGGTGCAAGAGTTACCTCATTTGGCAACTCAAGAATTTTCTTGAGTTGCCCCAATTCTCCAAAATCCAATTTTTCTTGGTCCATCATACTTGTAGTGAGCTTGTGCATGAAATTTGTTAAGGAAGTGAAGTGTTTTGAGGTGGAAATGGAGGTGTAGTGAGGAGGTGAAGGAGGTGGAAAGAGGAGGGCAGCCATGAGTGAAGAGAAGGCATAATGATGAAGGAAATAATGAAGGGGACAACGAGCCATGGTTCAAGGAGACCCCTCACCATCTCTCTCTCTCTTGCCCATACTCTTTTGTTTATTCTTTCCCTTTTCTTTTTCTTTTTCTTTAACTAAAACCAAAAACAAATATAAA
This sequence comes from Agapanthus africanus, assembly GCA_030015575.1. Classification (NCBI taxonomy): domain Eukaryota; kingdom Viridiplantae; phylum Streptophyta; class Magnoliopsida; order Asparagales; family Amaryllidaceae; genus Agapanthus; species Agapanthus africanus. The sequence goes on along the minus strand of CM057346.1, from coordinate 341,609,792 downwards.
CCAATTAACATAACAAATGAAGCATGGTAGAATAAAATGTAATGATGTGTAATATGACATGGTGCATGTCATGCACAAAAACCAGATTAATGCAAGATTAGTGAAATCTAATCGAGTTTAGCAATAAACTTGTATATAATTAAGTATAAAAATTTATAATTTGCGTAAATCACATGAATCCCTCCAAAAATCATCATTCAATTTAATTTTCCAATATTTCCCAAATTATCGGTATTTAATTATATCATAACATTAAAATATTCATAATATTATTTTAATTATATAAATTCCCAAAAATAATATTTTATTTTTATGAAATGTATCAATCTTCCCCCCTTAAATAAATTCGGTCCCCGAATTTAAATTTAAACCCCTCAATACTAAATCATTTTAGTAAAATGGTCAAGTCGTCGGGGCTCCGAAATCATAAATACATAATACACATCATAGCGCAATGCATGGGCATGAAAAAGAGTGTATAACTCAAAAATCAAAACTCCATCAAGCATCACGCAATCATCGGAGTTATAGTGAAAACACCAATGTCAAAGTACAATACGAAAACCAACATGATATACATCAAAACTATAACATGTACATAGTACGCATCGTTGTAAACTCGTCAAAACATCTGAAAGAAATGCATGCCAAAACTTTTTCAAATCACTGTGCGATGCGCGTATCACAACACAAGTGGCGGACGTTATTGTAAGAGAATAACTATATATATCCTTTGTTTAACATACACGTCCCGCCGTTTTTAAAAAAGTAATTTAGAAGGGTTTCCTTTGAAAAATGCTTCGTGTCGTCTCGGACACGTAGGTAAATACTGAGACTATAGCTCCCTTTTAGAAATCCCTTCGATAACTATCGATGCATGCAAAAACTTATTCAGGTACTGTCCTCTGACTAGTCCTGCTCAGCTACTATACCAAATAGTAAATATCATAAAACATCTGCTCCAAAAGAAGTCAATCCAAAAATATGTATAAGAATGCCACGTGCGTCTGGTGCGCACGGAAATCGAAATCAATGAATGTGCCATACATGTGCACAGAAACAAAATCTAAGTGCAACGGGTGTGCACGAAAACACCTGTCAAGGGCAACGAGTGTGCCTGAAAGCAATATCAGGTGCATCTGATATGCACGAAGAATCCTGATTTAGTGCATCTGGTGTGCACCAAAATTGCGTCAAGTGCGTCAAGTATGCGCAAGAATCCAAATCAAGTGCACAAGGTGCATGAAAACAATATCGAATATCATAATCGAAATCGACAGTATACAACACATCTCAAACCAAATCAAGTATACCGTGTTATATCATCTCACAACCATGTGCATCAGCGTGCACCAAATCGAATCAAAAATACTAAAAGTGCATGGAAACTACACCGAAAGCACAAGTCAAATCACATGCATACCATAGGCATGAAATCAAAATGAACATCTCGAATGACATCAAATCAAAGTCGAGTGCAACTGTGGTGCACAAAATCTCTATCATGCAATTAAATTGCCCAAAAACACCGAAATCCGAAATAACAGACATGTGATATTCGAATCACCAAATCGCAAATCGTAAACACCGTCGTCAATACGTCCTTCTTTCAAAGTCGAGAAGGTGTCGGTGCATCCAAAGCTAGCAGAGCAAGATATCTACTTGCCTCCTGTTCATGGCCTGACGCCTTGTGCCCATAGGCTCTCGTCTCTCACTGTGAATTGCCAGTTACATAACTCTTCGGTTCAACGGCTCAATATGGAAATGATGACGGAAATAGTTTCCGCTCTGGCACATCCTCTAAAAGATCTCTGGCCAACTATCATGTTCGCTAATAACATATCTCATCAATGATGCCGAAGTCTGGCCTACTGGGTGTGCGTAATACGTCCGATCCCGGGTCTAAGTCTTCTCGTGAAGTATCCCATCATATGATATCCGAATGAGGTCGAAATTTTCGATCGATTCATCAAAATGCCATAATTCCCCGAGAGCTCAACACTCGTGCACAGTTTAATAATATCCGGTACATGCCACAGTACCTATGGACCAGCCATAGAAGGGTAAACCCAAGCCTCACTAATGGCACCGCGGAACTGCCGTCAACCATAAGCTTCAAAAGCATTCCCATGGTCATTATATCGAGATAGGGTTTCATTCTTCTACAGGGTCCACAGAATTACTTGCATGTTTTTCTGAATACTTTAATCTTTGGAAATGAGTTCTGGCATTCATTCGTTTTCTATCAACTCATCATCGTACCTGCATGAAGTCTCCTCTAGCTAGAATCCATCAATCTGATGACCTCGCATTGGGGTATGCAACTAACCACATGTCCTAGTCATTCTTCCATGGGTGACTAACGATCTTCTATCATATCTTTAATTGCAACTCGTGCTGCAATAGCTTCAAACATCTGGAGCGATATCTTGTCAGCCGCTGCAACAACTGGCTCATCCGTCTACACTCTAAACAGTGCCTTAATTGCAACATTTCAAAAAAATAAAATATTATTTTTAGGAATTTTTATAATTAAATAATATTATATTGAATATTTTAATAAGGCGGTATAATTAAAAACCGATAAATTGGGAAAATTTGGAAAATTATGGAAATTACTAAAAAGAGGGTGTTTTATGTGAATTATACAAATTATAAGTTTTTATGATTAATTATATGCCATTTAGTGCTAATCGCGATTAAATATCGCAAATCACGCATTAAGCCTGTTTTGTGCAAAACATGCACATGTCTTTTTTTTAGCACTTGTTACAATTTTCTTCTCCTATCATGTGTTTTCCTTTCTCATGTATGGTTTTGTTTTGTTTAGAGAAGAGAAGAAAAGGAAAAGAAAAGAAAAGAAAAGGGAATAAAGAATGGAGGGATGGGCATGAGAGAGAGTGAGAGGGTAAGGGGTCAAACTTTGGACCAAACTCCTTTTCCTACTTCATTTCTTCACCATTTTCTCTCCTCTCCCTCACTCATGTTGTTGCTGCTGCTGCCCTCTCTCCCCTTGCCTCTCTACCTCCTCAAATCCATCATAATAAACCCATTAAAACCCCATCTCACTTTCAAAGATTTTGTGCACAAGCTCACAGGCTACACTATGGACCAAGAAAAATTCGATTTTTGTGCCGTAGGGGATTCATGAGTGCAACATAAGGTAATTATTCCATCATTAGTGTAGAATTTCCTTTCCTTTAGCATCCATGTTAAATTAGAACTAATTTTGTGTGGTTTTGGGAAGTTTGAAAACTTGAGTTGAGGGTTAGGGTTTTAGTTGAAGCCAAAGGTGAAATTAAGGTTACTAGAGTCTATACAACCCCTGTGGTGATTGATTGGAGACCTAAACCAGATGCTAGAACCCCAATTAGCGAACTTAGAAATCCCCGACATCGTATTTTGTAAATTCTGTGAGGGTAAAATGAAATCTTCTATCATCCGGAGCCTCTGAAAATTATTTAGCAAGTACAGAGGAGTCTGCAGGCATCTAGGAAGCACCACCCAAGACCCCAGCCCCTGACTCCACTCTATGGCCGCAAATTTAATCTTTCTGGCCGCAAATTGCGCCAGACCTGGTCCAAATGGATTCGTGTTTGGTCTGTTGCTCCATCTCCTGTAAACTAAACCCTTGGCATATGCAAAATTGACTGATTTGACCTAGGATAAAATCTGGGACCATTTTCAAGAGTTGCTGTTTTGATTCGGGGTTTCGTTTTGCTTATTTTGAATTCTGGATTTTTGTAATTTGTGTGGTATTCGATCACTTAGGAGAAATAGGCGTTAAATGGCTGACAGATCTATTTAATAAGATTTGGAAGACAAAAAAGATGCCAAATGAATGGAGGAAAAGTATCCATGTACCTATCTACAAGAACAAGAGTGACATTCAAAGTTGCTCAAACTACCGTGGAATAAAACTTATGTGTCACACCATGAAACTTTGGGAGAGAGTGATTGAACACAGGCTAAGGAAGGATATTAAGATAACAGAGAACCAGTTATGGTTATGCCTGGACGATCGACGACAGAGGCTATTCATTTGCTTCGTCTACTTGTCGAGCGTTTTCGAGAGAGGAGAAGAGATCTGCATATGATATTTATTGATTTAGAAAAAGCGTACGACAAGGTACCTAGAGAGGTATTATGGGAGACAATGATGAAGAACGGGGTCCCCGTCAAGTATATTGACATAATCAAGAATATATACGATGGAGTAGTGGCAAATGTCAGAACTTGCGGCGGCTTAACGAGTGATTTTCCGATTACAATTGGTTTACATCAAGGATCTGCATTAAGTCCATTCCTGTTTACCATCGTGATAGATGAGCTTACTAGAACTATCCAAGATGAGGTACATTGGTGTATGCTATTCGCTGATGATATTGTTCTAGTAAATGAGACGAAAGCAGGGGTTAATGCAAAATTGGAATTATGGAGGAAAACATTGGAATCTCGGGGATTCAGATTGAGCAGGTCCAAGACAGCATATATGTATTGTAAATTTAGTAACCAGAGAAGTCAAAACCATATTGGTAAAATATTGGAAGGGCAAGAGATATCACCGAGCGACCAGTTTAAATATCTAGGTTCCATAATCCAAAAGAATGGGGAGATCGATAGTGATGTTAATCAAAGGATCCAAGCTGGTTGGATGAAATGGAGGAGTGCAACAGGGATTTTGTGTGATTGTAACTTTCCGTTAAAATTGAAAGGAAAGTTTTATTAGAGCGCTATTCAGCCTTCCTTATTATATGGTACAGAATGCTGGGCTCTTAAGAAACATCATACACAGAAGATGCACGTAGCGGAGATGCGCATGCTTCGTTGGATGTGCGGTAACACTGGAAAAGATAAGGTGCGAAATGAGGATATTTGTGCAAAAGTTGGTGTAGCACCTGTGGAGGAGAAGATGCAGGAAAACCGGCTAAGATGGTTTGATCATGTGCGACGCAGACCTATAGAAGCACCGGTTCGACGAATAGATAATCTCGATATGGGCAATGGCAAAAGGGCAAAAAGGAGACCGAAGAAAACATGGATGGAGGTGATACGAAACGATATGGTTGCCAAAGGGCTCAATGAAATTATATTGTTCGATAGGAGTGAGTGGAGGCAGAGGATTCATGTGCTGGACCCGGCGTGATTCTCATGTTGGTTCATGTAGCCTACCCCATAAGCTTGGGATAAAAGGCTCAGTTGTTGTTGTTGTTGTGGTATTTGATCACTTGACGTTTGTACATCGAAATCGAGTGTTATTTGGTGGTTTAGAAAGCGTAGTCCATAGGTTCTAACCTATAGGCTTTTAGCATGTCGTTTTGGTTTTGAATTGGGTTTTAATGTGACACGTTAAGTTATGATGTGCAGGTACCCCACGAAGACTTCGAGACGACAAGCAAGCGCATGGCGACGTCGGCAACGGAAAGCAAAAAGCAAGGTGGGTAGATTATATCTACGGGGGAAGTCGGGTGGATGGCGTATAGCACCCCTACAGTTCGATGTATAGTATGCTATATATATACTATATATATATGATATCTGTTATGTGTGACATGGATATTCAAGATATGATTAGGTGTTCAATAGTTAGATTAAGGTTATTAGATGTGGGCTAGTATAGCATCTTAGTCGCGAACCCTAGAATAGGTTTACACCCATATGCACACACATGCTTACTTTGTTATACTTGTGTGTATATGGGGATATATATATACACACACATAGTTACGGGACGGTGTATATATATACACGTATACCTACACTTGGATGATGAGGATAGTGGATGATATTTGGAGTTGAGTCGATGAGTTTGGGCATGGTGCCATGAGATCGGTGATATGATGTGGTTAGTATTATGAGATACGACATGAGTTATAGCGGGCCTTTAGGCGTGTGTTTTCGTACACGCACTTATATATATATCGAGGGTATCAGTTTGTACTAGACTTAGATCAGTACCCCAGTTCATGAGATATGATGATAAGGATACTAGATAATTGATGAGATAAATGTGAGATTCGACCCGTACCCAGATTTGGGATGCCGTACGACGGATTTACGTACGAGCTATATATTGATGATAGATCCGCACTCTTGACTCGAGGACGTCATATTGTATATTGTATCGTAGGTGATGCTATTGAGGCGGGATCACCGACTATTATATTTATATATATATCGACTTAGATTTAGGTGGTTTCCATATCTTTTCGATTAGCTTGTTAGTTAGATCTGTAGTTTACTTAGTAGATGTTAGACTAGACCCGAGTCATACCTTTTTCAAAACTAACGAATCGTAAGTATTTTAAAGACAGGCCAAGGGATTCTACGGATATTTTCAAAAGACGCATCTTTTCTTAAAAACAACGTAGCCCTTATTTTTCTAAACACCACGATTCGTCTTATTTCAAAAGACAAAACTGTATGACATTTACATATTGATGTAGATTCTTCAATGTTGGGTTTATTATTCATTTTCTGTATATTCTTGTTATTCGCTTCGCATTGCATGTTTAAATGTGTTTATTGTTATATTAAACCCATGCTGTCAGGACACCAGCACCATTATCGATGATGCGTATGTTCCATGTACACCTGCTTGCCGGCTCACACACTTCATCATCGATAATTACCATGTCACTACACAGTAGGATTGTTGCATCAGGATATGACTCCTTGTATGACATATTGGCGCGCAGACATATTGTACACTCATACTTGTGTACACACATATAGTACACTCATACTTGCATACATACGTATTTCCACATACATAGATGATCCTGGCTTGATTTTGGAGATTTGGGAACCGCAAGATATATTTTAAAACTGGATTCATTTTAAAGGAGCGGTTTCCCCTCGATATGTGCATATTACTGTTTTATGTTGCATGATATACGGATATGCTTACATTTCTATCATATGTCGCATACATCATGCTTTATGATTTTACACATTGAGATATGCCGTTTTCATGAGATTTCTGGATTTGAGAACCATGGTCATTTTAAAAGAAAGTATGCATTGTTTAAAAAACCCGGTTTCTCTTGATATGATATTTCAGTGCGTCCACCATGCGTTTTCTCGGTTCTGAGACGTGTGACATGTGAAACCCGATTCGAGGAGCTGGATGAGGCCGATTGCGGGTACACGGTGGACCCGGTATGGTACCCCGGGGTGAGAACGGATTGCTGTGCTGCAGACGGTGAGCCTGGCAGTGGGACTACTACCTATCGGTGATAGTATTTGGGCTCGGCTGATATCCGGAGGATACCGACCGGAGTCAAGAGATGATATGGGACGACCCGGACTGACGGAGCCCGTGGGCAGATCCGGACTGACGGAGCCCGATATATGAGGATTTACGTGCCGATGCTTGGCATGGGTTTCATGATATTTTCGAGTGTCGATGCTGGACACTCAGGTTCCATGATTTTGATGTGTCGTGAGGGACACACGTAGATTTATATTCTCATACTTCCATGCATAGGCTTCTGATATTTACATGCATGATGTTTTGTGTCATTGGTTGACACGTGGACGAGATCCACATGCATACAGACATTGATTACATAGTTGGATGATATCCACATACTTATAGACTTAAGGATATAGTTGACACTGATTCATGTTGATTACAATGATCATACCTCATATTTATGATATGTTGCTACCTGAGGCACTGACACGAGCACTTGGTATTACACTGATGTATAGATGTTTACCCTTGCCACTTTATCATGCTTCAGACTTTATCATATTGAGGATTTATATTATTACTGATCGTATTGACCTAGGATTGAGTCATACATACGATTTCTGTTCTATGATTTTTTCAACTCACGAGTTGGCAACTCACCCCTGTCGTGCCACAGTTTCTTGCAGGTTTTGCCGTACAGGTTTCATTGCGGATTTCTGGCACACTGCTTCCTTTCTAGGTGATTGCTTTGGTAGGTGGGTTCACTCGCGTCGTGACCACCTTTGTATTTATTTTAATCAGTTGTATCTAGTAATTCCATCAACCAGACTTGTATATTGTTTCAGACTTAGAAAACCAGTGTATTATTATTTCGACCTTAGAGTCGCGCGTTGTAGTATTATGGTTTTCTTGATGATTTTGAGTTTCCTTTTGAGTTTTGATCCTTGCCCTTCGACGTTGTATATTATATTGCTTGCGTGGTTGTAACCGTCGATTGACGAAGAGCTAGCTCCCGCTTGGGGATGCCTTTTATCATTATGCATATATTATTCTTGTTGTACCACGTTTGGGGCCAGTATTTACAAAGGAAACTCTGCCAAAATTTTCAGAAAAGACTTAAGGATTTAAAAATGCATATTCGGCTTACTTATTTAAAAACCTTGTTTTTTAAAATATGTTTTCTTCACTTCTTTAAAACTAGTTTTCCTTCATTTATTATTTAAAATGGTTTTAGATTTCTGGGCTTTTGGCTTACTTGAATTAGATGAGGTCCTATAGACTTCATATGATTCAAGGGCCAATCACATGCTATTTCGGGTCATGACAAAGTTGGTATCAGAGCGCTAGGTTAACCTTGGTTCGAGTCTAAGTTTTACTATGCGGAGCCTAGAGCGTTTGTATATATTCGGAACTTAGGCTTGACCTTACGGAACTCAGACTTAGTCGAGGGGGTATTAGACCCGAACTTTAGTCGCGTAGGTTGACCTTGGTTGATGGAGTAAGTGACTTGAGGAGAGTGACGTACCGTATGTATGTTCCGCGGCATACTTACGATACGCCACTCCGCTTAAGGAGCCTTAGGATGTATATTTCCTTGCACAGTATTATATTCATTCCTATGATCTATCCTCATCGATGTTGGTTATGATTTTGCTGCCACGATTACACGGGAAGGAAGAGCTGCGGTTAGAGTTGCGGTCAGCACGAGCTCGTCACGGACGAGGACTGATCAGGGCGCGATTCTAGGGACATACGATTGCATAGAGAGGTGTCGTTTTATTGTGTTTTCACGCCATGAGCGTTTCACGGATCGCTTTTACGAGATCTCTCGGATGTGCAGATCAGCACCAGAGGATTAAGCCACTGATAGAGGCCAGCTAGAATATGATGACCATTGATGTATCGCTTATTCATGAAGATTGAGGCACTGCTCAGCGTCCAGACGAATGAGCCAGTTGTTGCTGCAAATGACGAAATATCGCCCAAATGTTGGAGCTACTGCAGCATGAGTATATACTTAGAAATATGATGGAAGGTCGCTAGTCACCCGAGGATGAATGACTAGGACATGTGGTTCGTTCGCTTACCCCGATGCGAGATCAGCAGATAGATTGATTCCAGCTAGAGATGACTTCACGCAGGTACGTTGAGAGTCGATGGAGACGATCGAATGTCAGGAGCCCATTTTCCAAGTTTAAAGTATTCAGAGACAAATACAAGTAATGCTATGGACCCTCTAGAAGAATAAAACCCTAACTCGACGTAATGACCATGGAACGCCTTTGAACCTTAGGGTTTGCGGCAGTTTAGCGGTGCCATTTGTGAGGCTTGGGTTTGCCCTTCTACGGTTGGTCTACAGGTGCCGTGGCAAGTACTGGAGTACTATTAAACTGTACCCAAGATGTTTAGCTCTTGGGGGAATTATGGAGCCTTGACAAATCGATCGAAAGGTTTGACATCTTTCGGATATCATGTGATGGGATGAATTGCTTGGGAGACTCCAGATACGAGTATAGCCGTTGGAGCACAGTCCATGCAGCCACGAAGAGATGTGTCCGAAGCGGTCGATATTAGAGAAAAGTGGAGTAAAGAGTTCGCACGAGATTTCGACGAGATGACGTTCCACTCCGCTGACATCAGAGATGCGATACACATACAAAGGCGTTGTATATGGATATACCTTCCAGAAAGAGTCGCGATGAGTATGCAACCGTTCCGGAACAAGAAACAGATATAGAAAAGGGTGATAACCTCCGGACAGTTCGACAGAAACAAGATTTAATAGAGACCTCGAAAGGACCCTTCTGGAATACTACGAGAAGACTTGGACCCAGGAGCGGTCATATTACGCACACCCAGCAGGCCAGAGTTCGGCATCGTCGACGAGATAGTTGGCCAGAGATCTGTAGAAGATGTGCCAGAGCGGGACTGTTTCCGTCGTTATTCCATATTGGGCCGTTGAGCTGAGGAGTTATATATCTAGCAATGCACAGTGAGAGACAAGAGCCTAAAAGCACCAGGCGTCAGACCATGAACAGGAGGCAAGTAGATATCTTACTCTGCTAGCATTGGATGCACCGACACCTTCTTAATTTTGAAGGAGGAAATATCGACGACGGTATTTATGATCTGTGATTTGGTGATTCGATTATCACGTATCCGTCACCTTGGATTTCGGTATTTTGGGCGATCTATTCACATGATTTAGTCTTAATGACTGAGTTTCATGATATTTGTTTTCGTGCACCATGGTTGCACCTACTGGGTATTCATATTTTGTGCATTGTTATTACCCTTGAGATATGCTTTATACACCATTGTGTTGATTTATAATTTGTGCACAGTTATTGCACTTGATATCGTTTTGTGCCTTGGTCGCACATTTTTATGATTTCATGGATTTCATACAGTAGGGTTGATTTTGTGCACATGGTATGCACACGATTTGGTTTTTGCACTTGGTATAGCTTATATGTGCTTGTAGTGCATTGATATATGTTTTATGCACAGGATGCACTGTATTGGTATTTTGTGCACTAGATGCACTGGATTTGTATTTTATGCACGGGATGCACTGTATTTGTATTTCTTGCACAGGATGCACCGGATTTGTGTTCCGTGCAGTTGTTACACTAGATTTTCGTTTCGTGCGTTTGTCGCACCAGATTTATGTTTCGTGTGTTTGTTGCACTGGGTTACATTTTTGTGCACCACGGTTGCACCTGACTTCGGTTTGATGTCATTCGATATGTTGATTGTGATTTCATGCCTAGGGCATGCATATGATTTGACTTATGCTTTCGGCTTAGTTTTCATGCACTTTTAGTATTTTGATTTGCTTTTATAAACGCTGATGCACATGGTTGTGAGACTATATACTACGGTATACCTGATTTGGATTTGGATTGAAATGTGTTGTATACCGTCGATTTCGATTGTGATACTCGATATTTGTTTTGTGCACTTTGTGCACCTGATTGGATTCTTGCGCATATTTGGCGTGCTTGGATTGGATTTTGCGCATGTCCTGCGCTTGATATTGGGTTTCATGATTTCGTGCATGTTGGATGCACATGATTTAGATTTTATTCGTGCATGATGGAAGCACCTGATTTGGATTTTCGCGCATGTTGGGCGCATGTTATGAGATGCGATTTTGGTGCACACCAGATACACTAAATCGGGATTCTTCATGCATACCTGATGCACCTGATTTTGCTGTCAGGCACACACGTTGTCTCTGACAGGTGTTTCATGCACACCCGTTGCACTTAGATGTTGTTCTGTGCACATGTATGGCATATATATGGATTTTGATTTCCATGCGCACCAAACGCACGTAGCATTCTTATGCACATTTTAGGATTGATTTCTTATGGAGCAGTACGTTTTTATGATATTACGATTTGTTTTCGTACTAAGTAGGACTAGTCAGAGGACAGTACTTGGATATATTTTGCATGCATTGATAGTTATCGGAGGGATTTCCAAAAAGGGAGCTATAGTCTCAGTAATTACCTACGTGTCTGATATGACACGAAACGTTTAAAATAAGGAAACTCTTCTAAATTGTTTTCAAAATGGTGTAACGTACATATTAAACAAGGAATAAGTATATTTATAGTTATTTTCTTACAATAGACGTCCGCCACTGTGCCGTGATACGCGCATCGCATAGCAACATGAAAAGTTTGGTATGCATTTCTTTCAGATGTTTACATGTACAGATTTGATGGTTACATGTATAGTTCGATGTATATTATATTGGTTTCGTTTTGGATTTGACATTTGTGTCTTCACCATGACTTCGATGATTGCGAGATGCTTGACGGAGTTTTGATTTTGAGTTATCTGCTCATTGTTCATGCGCATGCATTGCACTATGATGCGTTTTATGTATTGATGATTTCGGAACCCCGACGACTTGGACTTTTTGCTGAAATGTTTTAGTATTGAGGGGTTTAAATTTAAATTCGGGGACCGAATTTCTTTAAGGGGGGAAGATTGTAACATTTCAAAAAAATAAAATATTATTTTTGGGAATTTTTATAATTAAATAATATTATATTGAATATTTTAATAGGGCGGTATAATTAAATACCGATAAATTGGGGAAATTTTGGAAAATTATGGAAATTACTAAAAAGAGGGTGTTTTATGTGAATTATGCAAATTATAAGTTTTTATGATTAATTATACGCTATTTAGTGCTAATCGCTATTAAATATCGCAAATCGCGCATTTAAGCCTGTTTTGTGCAAAACATGCACATGTCTTTTTTTTAGCACTTGTTACATTTTTCTTCTCCTATCATGTGTTTTCCTTTCTCATGTATGGCTTTGTTTTGTTTAGAGAAGAGAAGAAAAGGAAAAGAAAAGAAAAGAAAAAGGAATAAAGAATGGAGGGATGGGCATGAGAGAGAGTGAGAGGGTAAGGGGTCAAACCTTGGACCAAACTCCCATTCCTACTTAATTTCTTCACCATTTTCTCTCCTTTCCCTCACTTATGTTGCTGCTGCTACTGCCCTCTCTCCCCTTGCCTCTCTACCTCCTCAAATCCATCACAATAAACCCATTAAAACCCCAACTCACTTTCACAGATTTTGTGCACAAGCTCACAAGCTACACTATAGAACAAGAAAAATTCGATTTTGGTACCCTAGGGGATTCATGAGTGCAACATGAGGTAATTATTCCATCATTAGTGTAGAATTTCCTTTCCTTTAGCATCTATGTTAAATTAGAACCGATTTTGTGTGGTTTTGGGAAGTTTGAAAACTTGAGTTGAGTGTTAGAGTTTTAGTTGAACCCAAAGGTGAAATTAAGGTTACTAGAGGCTATACAACCCCTGTGGTGATTGATTAGAAACTTAAACCAGAGACTAGAACCCCAATTAGCGAACTTAGAAATCCCCGACATCGTATTTTGTAAATTCTGTGAGGGTAAAATGAAATCTGCTATCACCCGGAGCTTCTGAAAATTATTTAACAAGTACAGAGGAGTGTGCAGGCACCTAGGAAGCACCACCCAAGACCCCAGCCCCTGACTCCACTCTATGGCCATAAATTTAATCTTTCTGGCCGCAAATTGCGGCCAGACCTGGTCCAAATGGGTTCGTGTTTGGTCTGTAGCTCCATCTCCTGTAAACGAGACCCTTGGTATATGCAAAATTGACTGATTTGACCTAGGGTAAAATCTGGGACCATTTTCAAAAGTTGCTGTTTTGATTCGGGGTTTCGTTTTGCGTATTTTGAATTCTGGATTTTTGTAATTTGTGTGGTATTCAATCACTTGACGTTTGTACGTCGAAATCGAGTGTTATTTGATGGTTTTGAAAGCGTGGTCCATAGGTTCTAACCTATAGGCTTTTAGCGTGTCGTTTTGGTTTTGAATTGGATTTTAATGCGACACGATACGTTATGATGTGTAGGTACCCCACGAAGACTTGGAGATGACAAGCAAGCGCGTGGCGACGTCGGCAACGGAAAGCAAAAAGCAAGGTGAGTAAATTATATCTACGGGGGAAGTCAGGTGGATGGCATATAGCACCCTCGCAGTTCGATGTATAGTATGCTATATATATACTATATATATATGATATCTGTTATGTGTGACATGGATATTCAAGATATGATTAGGTGTTCAATGGTTAAATTAGGGTTATTAGATGTGGGCTAGTATAGCCTCTTAGTCGCGAACCCTAGAATAGGTTTACACCCACACGCACACACATGCTTACTTTGTTATACTTGTGCGTATATAGGGATAGATATATATACACACATACTTATGGGATGGTGTATATATATACACGTATACCTACACTTGGATGATGAGGATAGTGGATGATATTTGGAGTTGAGTCGATGAGTTTGGGCATGGTGCCATGAGATCGTTTATATGATGTGGTTAGTATTATGAGATACGACATGAGTTATAGCGGGCCTTTAGGCGTGTGTTTTCATACATGCACTTATATATATATATATATATATATATATATACATATCGATGGTATCAGTTTGTACTAGACTTAGATCAGTACCCCAGTTCATGAGATATGATGATATGGATACCAGATAATTGATGAGATAAATGTGAGATTCGATCCGTACCCAGACTTGGGATGCCGTACGACGGATTTACGTACGAGCTATATATTGATGATAAATCCGCACTCTTGACTCAAGGACGTCATATTGTATATTGTATCGTATGTGATGCTATTGAGGCGGGATCACCGACTATTATATTTATATATATATCGACTCAGATTTAGGTGGTTTCCATATCCTTTCGATTAGCTTGTTAGTTAGATCTGTATTTTACTTAGTAAATATTAGACTAGACCCGAGTCATACCTTTTTCAAAACTAACGAATAGTAAGTATTTTAAAGACAGGCCAAGAGATTCTACGGATATTTTCAAAAGACGCATATTTTCTTAAAAACACCATAGGCCTTATTTTTCTAAACACCACGATTCGTCTTATTTCAAAAGGAAAAACTGTATGACATTTACATATTGATGTAGATTCTTCAATGTTGGGTTCATTATTCATTTTTCGCATATTCTTGCAATTCGCTTCGCATTGCATGTTTAAATGTGTTTATTGTTATATTAAACCCATGCCGTCAGGACACCAGCACCATTATCGATGATACGTATGTTCCACGTACACCTGCTTGCCGGCTCACACATTTCATCATCGATAATTACCATGTCACTACACAGTAGGATTGTTGCATTAGGATATGACTCCTTGTATAACATATTGGCGCGCAGACATATTGTACACTCATACTTGCATACACACATATTGTACACTCATACTTGCATACATACGTAGATGATTCTGGCTTGATTTTTGAGATTTGGGAACTGCAAGATATATTTTAAAACTGGATTCATTTTAAAGGAGCGGTTTTCCCTCGATATGTGCATATTACTGTTTTATGTTGCGTGATATACGGATATGCTTACATTTCTATCATATGTCGCATACATCATGCTTTATGATTTTACGCATTGAGATATGTCGTTTTCATGAGATTTCTGGATTTGAGAGCCGTGGTCATTTTAAAAGAAAGTATGTATTGTTTAAAAAACCCGGTTTCTCTTGATATGATATTTCAGTGCGTCCACCATGCGTTTTCTCGGTTCTGAGACGTGTGACATGTGAAACCCGATTCGAGGAGCTGGATGAGGCCGATTGCGGGTACATGGTGGATCCGGTATGGTACCCCGGGGCGAGAACGGATTGCTGTGCTGCAGACGGTGAACCTGGAAGTGGGACTACTACCTACCGGTGATAGTATTTGGGCTCGGTGGATATCCGGAGGATACCGACCGGAGTCAAGAGATGATATGGGCCGATCCGGACTGACGGAGCCCGATATATGAGGATTTACATGCCGATGCTGGACATGGGTTTCATGATATTATCGAGTCTCGATGCTGGACACTCAGGTTCCATGATTTTGATGTGTCGCGAGGGACACACGTTGATTTATATTCTCATACTTCCATGCATATGCTTATGATATTTACATGAATGATGTTTTGTGTCATTGGTTGACACGTGGACGAGATCCACATGCATACAAGCATTGATTACATAGTTGGATGATATCCACATACTTATAGACTTCAGGATATAGTTGACACTGAATCATGTTGATTACATTGATCATACCTCATATTTATGATATGTTGCTACCTGAGCCACTGATACGAGCACTTGGTATTACACTGATGTATAGATGTTTACCCTTGCCACCTTATCATGCTTCAGACTTTATCATATTGAGGATATATATTATTACTGATCGTATTGACCTAGGATTGAGTCATACATACGATTTCTTCTCTTTGATGTTTTCTACTCACGAGTTGGCAACTCACCCCCGTTGTGCCACAGTTTCCTGCAGGTTTTGCCGTACAGGTTTCATTGCGGCTTTCTGGCACACTGCTTCTTTTCTGGGTGATTGCTTTAGTAGGTGGGTTCACTCGCATCGTGACCACCCTTGTATTTATTTTAATCAGTTGTATCTAGTAATTCCATCAACAAGACTTTTATATTGTTTTAGACTTAGAAAACCAGTGTATTATTATTTCGACCTTAGAGTCGCGCGTTGTAGTATTATTGTTTTCTTGATGATTTTGAGTTTCTTTTGAGTTTTGATCACCGTCCTTCGGCGTTGTATATTATATTGCTTGCGTGGTTATGACTGTTGATTGACGAAGAGCTAGCTCCCTCTTGGGGATGCCTTTTATCATTATGCATATATTATTCTTGTTGTACCCCGTTTGGGGTCAGTATTTACAAAGGAAACTCTGCCGAAATTTTCAGAAAAGACTTGAGGATTTAAAAATGCATATTCGGCTTACTTATTTAAAAACCTTGTTTTTTAAAACATGTTTTCTTTACTTCTTTAAAACTAGTTTTCCTTCATTTATTATTTAAAATTGTAACGCTTCGAAAATCATTTAGGCAGTTTTTTGATAATCGGCAAAATAATCAGTCTTTTCCGTAAAAAGTCAAAATAAATATTTTTCGATATAGGTCTAATTATATAAAATTTAGATAAGATATTGCTAGAATTTGGTCACTAAATTGTCACTTAAAAATTTCTAGTTAATTAAAAAAAATTCCTTAATTAATTATTTTTAATATTATTTTAAGCTTTTAAAAATATATTAAATTAGTGATAAATACAAATTTAAATGTGTAAATTACACACTTAGAAAACATTATAAACTAAAATCTAGTGTTAATAAAATTGTATCAAGACTTTTCAAGATTTTAGTTCTATGGTTTAAAAATTAAAGCAAAAATGACTTAAAAAGGTTTTTTTTTTGTAAAATTGGTGTGATATGCATTTAATGCCTTTAAAGAGACTTTCTTCCTAGAAAATTCTACACATTTCCCTCACTTTTCCCCCCATCTTACCTCTGGCCGAAACCTACTGCAGCAGCTCCCCATTTTCCCCCTCTCTTTCTTGCTTCAAAATTCATGTAAAAATCAACCAAAAATCCATAAAATTCACAAATTCCTTCACTAATTCAAACCAAAACCCTTTTCCACCTCTTCCTAAACCCTAATTTGTTTAAAACAAGGAGAAAGAAGACATCTTTGGAGGCTAAGTGCAAGAGGTTCAACACTTTGGCGGTATAATTTTAATCAAGTTGTTAATTTGTAGTTTAAACATGTTAAATTAGAAGTTTAAAGTGTTAATTTCATTGTGATGGTTTGTTTTGAAAATTCAAGAAAAGGATTGGTGTTATAATTAGGGTTTGAAGTATGATAAGTGGGTTTAAGTTACTGTTGTGGCCATCTAGTGGGTTAGATCGGACGTTTGTGCTAGTTTGTGAACGCTAAATCGTTAATTCGCGAGGTTTGCATCGAAATTTGTCCGTGAATGCTTACTAGGTTTTTCTTAAAATTAGGAAGTGACTTAATTGCGATATCATGACGATATTATTGGTATCTCCTACGAATTTTAGGGTGCGCGAATGCGGAATTTGGTTTAGTCGGGTTTTAGTTTTGACGGTTGCCCCGAAACGACGATTTTAGTTAAGGTTTTAGCGATTTTCGTGTGTTTTCCGCGCACCGAGTCCACGTTGTGCCTAACTAGTGGGCATTGATCTTTTCATATTATGACTTGCGTCGTTCCATGATCTTTAATCTTATGTTGTGTGTTGTGCAATTTTAAGATCAATTGCGGAAATATCGGACGCGGCGCGCAAAGGCAAAGCGGTGGTTGGATCAGATTAGCGAGGCGTCCAGGTGAGTAGATGTATACATCTATGGGAAAATTATCTGGATGGCGCGAAGTGCCCCATAGTTATGGTCACTTTATTACTTGCAAAGTATATGCACAGTTATTTAGTTAACCATCTCATTCATATGCATAGCTTTCTGGTCATCTATATACACCTGTATGATATCACCCCTTAGGACACTTACACTATTACCATTGGCTCATGTTGCACGCGCACTATTCATGTGACACACACGTCTTGGTAATTGACATGTCACGAGCACTTTAGAACCGGCTTAGTGTAGTATCACCACTTGCATCATACATGATACATTGAATTGCATAGCATGTATATACCTTACATCATCATGATGCTTATATAGATTCCTAGTCACAAATCAATTACAAACCTTTGATATCATATACAACATATTGGATATTATGATTTTCTTGAGGATTTCAGTATTGATGAGATTTCTGGATTTTGGGGGAAAACCGCAAGAATTTAACAAAAACTTATTATCATTAATTTTAAAATAAAGTTGCGGTTTTCTCGTGATGTATGTGTCGTCCACCATGAGTTTTCATGTTTTCTGTTGGATTTCGAGTTCCGATTCGAGGAGTGGATGAACCGTCTCGGGTACATGGTAGGCCCGGTATGGTACCCCGGGGCAAGAAGATCGAGTTGTAAACGATGAGCCTGGCAGGGGAAGACTACCTACCGGTGATGTCTGGCGCGGCGGATATCCGGAGGATACCGACCGTTGTCATGAGATTTGATGATATGGGCCGATCCGGACTGATGGAGCCCGATGTATTGAGATATTGATATAGTGAGACATTGAGACAGATATATTTCCATATTTGGTGTTCCTTGACACGGTTTTCAGATGATTTCATTGATGGTATTTTAGCTATTGCACAGATATTCCTTTTCTAAGTTAAGAATGCAGAGCTTATAGTATTTTAACACTTAAAGATTTCGTATTGATGTTGCATACATGTGCATACATACTAGTGGTATTACATCACATCTAGACATGCATGTTATGACGCATTTGCGTTCATTCTTACGATAGCCTTACTAGATGTTATATTCTACTCACGAGCTGGCAACTCAACCCCGTTGTGCCACAGTGTCTTGCAGGTCAGACCCGTCAGCCTTGTAGCGGTGGGCTTATCTTATCATTGGCTCCTTTTGCTCAGACTCGCGACATTGCTCGTAGGTGGGTTGCGAGGACACCTTATCTCTTTTTTTTGTACTATCATTGTATCTAGTATTTTCCATCTACCACTTCTTATTTGTATATGCCACCTAGTGATGAGATTGAGAGATTTGTGTATATGTGGTTTATTTGTGGTCGAGCTCACTTGAGCCGACGTTGTGTTTTCTTATATTTTGCATTTCTTTATGCTCATTTGCTTGATATTACATATATATTGCGTGTGGTTGTGATCCACCTTGGGCGAAGAGCTAGCTCCCGCTTGGGGATGCCATTTTGTTATTACAGGTTTATATATCTTGTTGTACCCATTTTGGGGGCTAGTATTTACAAGGGAGACTATGCCGAAATTTTCGGAAATTTTTGATGTTTTTAAAAAGGGTTTAATGCAACTTAACTGATTTTAAAGTCATTTTCATGAAAGGTTTCCTTCAGTCTTATTGTTTATGGTTTAGATTTTCTGGGCTTTGGCTGACTTAGGTTACGTTACACCTTGAGACGCCTCGTAATCTAAGTGCCAGTCACGTTCCGTACCTTCGGGTCGTGACAAAAATGGTTTTAGATTTCTGGTCTTTTGGCTCACTTGAATTAGATGAGGTCCTATAGACTTCATATGATTCAAGGGCCAGTCACGTGCTATTTCTGGTCGTGACATTAATCATCAAGAATAATAGTGCATTGACGGTCATCACATTCTGGCTGGCCTCTAGTAGTAGGCTGATCCTATGGTGCTGATCTGCACGTTCGAGAAATTTTAGTAAAAGTAATCCATCAAACGCTCATGGCGCGAAAAACATAATAAAACGACACATCTATGCAATCGTGTGTCGCCGAAATTATGCCCTGGTCAGTCCTCGTCCATGACGAGCTCGTGCTGACCGCAACTCTATCCGCAGCTCTCCATGTCCATGTAGCCGTGGTAAAAAAAATAAACTGTTATTGATGAGGATAGATCATAGGAATGAATATAATACTGTATAAGGAAATATACATCCTAAGGTTTCTTAAGCGGAGTAGCGTATCGTAAGTATGCCGCGGAACATACACACGGTACGTCACTCTACTTAAGTCACCTACTCCATCAACCAAGGTCAACCTACGCGATAAAATTTTGGGTCTAATACCCCCTCGATCAAGTCTAAGTTCCGTAAGGTCAAGCCTAGGTTCCGAATATATATAAACGCCCTAGACTCCGCATAGTCAAACAAAGACTCGAACCAAGGTTAAACCTAGTGCTCCGATACCAACTTTGTCACGACCCGAAATGGCACGTGACTGGCACTTGAATCATATGAAGTCTATAGTACCCATCTAATTCAAGTAAGCCAAAATCCCAGAAATCTAAACCATTTAAAAGAAGAAAGTGAAGGAAAACTTGTTTAAAAGTTTATGTATAAATCACTTTGAAAGTCGTAGTAAACATTTTTAAAACATCATGTCTTTTCCGAAAATTTCGGCAGAGTCTCCTTTGTAAATACTGACCCTAAACGGGTACAAACATGAATAATATACAATGAATAAAGGCATCCCCAAACGGGTGCTAGCTCTTCGCCAATTGGCGGATACAACCACGCAAGCAATATAATATACAACGCCGAAGGGAGAGGATCAAAACATCAGAAAGAAAACCAATATTCTCAAGAAAACCATAATAATACAAGCATGACTCTAAGGTCGAAAGAATATACACTGGTCTTCTAAGTCTAATAATAATACAAGTCTGGTTGATGGAGTTTACTAGATACAACAAAATGTAAATAAAATACAAGGGTGGTCACGATGCGAGTGAACCCACCTACCAAAGCAATCCCCCGAAAAGAAGCAATGTGCCAGCAAAGCCGCCAAGGAAACCTGTACGGCAAAACCTGCAAGAAACTGTGGCACAACAGGGGTGAGTTGCCAACTCGTGAGTCGAAAATATCACCAAGCAGAATCCCATGTATGAGTCAATCCTAGGTCATACGATAATAATATCCTCAAAATAATATAGCCTGAAGCATCTAAGTAATGGCAAGGGTAAACATTTATACATAAGTGTAATACCAAGTGCTCGTATCAGTGCCTCAGGTAGCAACATATCATATATATGATGTATGAATGCATGAAAACAGAATACATCTAAATGAGAAAACTGTTTTCTTATCTCAGTGAGATTTCTGTATAAAAATCGAGTATCATCAATGAAATCATCAGAGAATCAGTGTCAAGTATCGACACAAAATATATATCTAAATATCTTAATATCTCAGGCTCTTGCTATCCGGACTGGCCTGTATCATCAAATCTCAAGAACACATCGGTATCCTCCGGATATCCGCCGCGTCATAATAACCGGTCGGTAGTGCTCCCCTACCGGGCTCAACGCCATCATCTGCGACCATCTTGCTCCGGGGTACCGCACCGGGTCCACCATGCACCAACAGACGGTTCCTCCTCCTCCTTGAATCGGGTGTATGATATCGCTCATGAGCCGAGAAAACTCATGGTGGACATATCTCAAATCATATCAGGAGAAAACCGCAATTTTCTATCTTTAAAATGATAATAAGTTTATAAAATCTTTGGGGTTACTCCAAAATCCAGAAATCTCATGGAAATCCAAAATCCCAATCTCAAAAGTAAATAATAGTAAATTACCAGCATAAAACTCCATAATATTGCATGACAAATGAATATATGAATGCATCTGATATCAAGCAAGGAATGCGATAATTAAACTAGCATAATAAGGCAATAACATAATAGAACTATCAACTAGCAAGTTATATCAATGAAGTAATACTTCTAAAGTGTATGTGGCATGGCAATTACCGATGATGATGTGTGTAAGCCAGCAAGCGAGTGTACGTGGAGTGTACACATCATCGGTAATGATGCTGGTGTCCTAACAACAGGTTTCATAATAACTAACGAAAATACATATAAGCATGCAATGCGATGCGAATAGCAAGAATAAATGGCAAATGAATAGTAAATGCAACAATAAAGAAATATACATTCCTATATACGAGTCATACATTTTTTAGTATCTGAAATCGCACGAATCGTGGTGTTTAGAAAATAGGGGCTACGGTGTTTTTAAGAAAATGTACGTCCTTTGAAATATCCGTAGTATCCCATGGCCTGTCTTTAAAATACTCACGATTCGTTAGTTTTAGAAATAAGTATGACTCTCCTAGATCTAACATTGACTAAGTAAACTACAGGACTAAACTAAGGGAGTAATCGAAAGGTTAAGGAAAACCACCTAAATCTGAGTCGATATTTATATCTAGTAGTCGGTGATCCCCCCTCAATAGTGTCACGTATGATACAATATATATAATATGACATCCTAGAGTCAAGAGTGCGGATCTATCATCATAAGTATATCTTGTACGGTAAATCCATCGTTCGGCATCCTAAATCAGGGTATGGGTCATTATCACATATAACTCATAATTTATTTGGTATCATTATCATCATATTCTGAATTAAGGGTGCTGATCTAAAGTCTAGTACATTCTGATACCATCAACATATATATATATATATATATATATATATATATATATATATATATATATTCGCTATAATATCATGTCGCGTCTCATCACACGACCCAAATCACATCACCGATCTCATGGCATCGTGCCCAACACATCGACTCATCTTCAAGTATCATATACTATCCTCAACATCCATGCATATACACACACACACACACACATATACATACATACATACATACATACATACTAACATACATATTTGTGTGTGTGTGTGTCTATATATATATATATATATATATATATATATATATATATATATATTCCCATATACGTACAAGAAAAAAATCAATGTATGCGTGTGTGCGTGCGTGTGTGCAATCATTACTCTAGGGTTTCGCGACTAGGAAACTAAACTAAAAACACTATCTTCTAGCTACACTAAACTAACTCATGATCTCCGAAAGCCTTCATGCTAACTTATAACTTCTCACAAACACATATTTCTATAAATATATAAATAAATATCATATGCTACGCTACGAACTGCGGGGGTGCTATACGCCATCCACCCGACTTCCCCCGTAAATATATATCTACTCACCATGATCCTTTCTTGCCGAAGTCGATGTCGCCATCCTCTTCTTCATCATCTAAAGTCCTCGCGGAGTTACCTACAATTCAACGAATATCGCATCGTAAACGAGAATCAAATACGAAAAATCCGGTACGGCTTACGAAGGGTACATAGGTTAGCACCTATCGCCTACGCATACGAAAAAAATCATAAATCTCTCTTCGTTGACGTACAAACGTCCAACGATCGAATCCGTGGTTCGAATACCAAAACCCAAGTTTTTGAAATCGGAAATCACAAAAAGTCATGAAACATAACCAGAATCTTGGAAAACTTGCTCCAGATTTTACCCTATGTTGAATAAGCCAATTTTGCATAGGGTAGGTCTAATTATCCGATTATTTAGCTTTCCACAAAAGATCACAGCCTAACTTTAAAATAAAGCCGCAAATTGCGGCCATATTGATTAAATCTGCGGCCCAGGTATGGTTATAGGAGCTCGGGTTTCAGGGGTAGTCTTCTGGTCACCTGCACACATCACTATAATTGCTTAATAATTTTTCAAGTCTCTGAGTCACAGCAGATCTCTAAAAGTCATCAAATTTCTCACAAAAACCCGATATCGACAAATTTCAGTTCATCACCTTGGGGTTCTAGTCTCTGGTTTAGTCCAATAGACTATCACCACAGGGGTTTTATGGCCTCTACTAACCTCAATTACACTATCTCAACTCAATAATCCCTCCAACCTCTTCTAGGAATTTTCAAGTATCTCTAAACTACACAATATAGATTCAAAACTAGTATAGATGCTAAAGTAAATGTAATACTACTCTAATGGTGCAAGAATTACCTCATTTGGCAACTCAAGAATTTTCTTGAGTTGCCCCAAGTCTCTAAAATCCAATTATTCTTGGTCCATTTTGTAGTGAGCTTGTGCATGAAATTTGTGAAGGAAGTGAAGTGTTTTGAGGTGGAAATGGGGGTGTAGTGAGGAGGTGAAGGAGGTGGAAAGAGGAGGGAAGTCATGAGTGAGGAGAGGGGAAAATGATGTAGGAAATAATGAAGGGGACAATGAGCCATGGTTTAAGGAGACCCCTCACCCCCTCTTTCTCTTTCCCATACTCTTTTGTTTATTCTTTCCCTTTTCTTTTCTTTTTTTTTTAAACTAAAACCAAAAACAAATAAAAACCAATTAACATAACAAATGAAGCATGGTAGAATAAAATGTAATAATGTGTAATATGACATGGTGCATGTCATTCACAAAAACCGGATTAATGCAAGATTAGTGAAATCTAATCGAGTTTAGCAATAAACTTGTATATAATTAATTATAAAAATTTATAATTTTCCTAAATCACATGAATCCCTCCAAAAATCATCATTCAATTTAATTTTCCAATATTTCCTAAATTATCAGTATTTAATTATATCATAACATTAAAATATTCGTAATATTTATTATTTTAATTATATAATTAGAGTTTTCCAATAATAACAGTTTTCAGGAGAAGATTCAGACGGCACCCTTCAAGGTATTATATAGAAGGAAACGTCGATCACCCTTAAGTTGAGCAGTATGTTGGACAGAGCTCAGTGAGAGCAGTATTATGGGGCTACAGATGGTGTAAGAAATGACCGAAAGGATTTGGTGATTCAGGATAGGTTGAGAGTGGCCCAGAGCATGTAGAAATCTTATCTAGACCGATGTCGGCATAGATTTAAGTTTACTGTTGGCGATCATGTTTTTCTTAAAGGTTTATCCGATGAAGGGCGTGTTGAGATTCAGGAGGAAAGGAAAGCTTAGTTCCAGATATGTGGGTCTCTTAGAGATTCTCAAGCATGTTGGCGCAGTGGTTATCGTGTGGCTCTTTTACCTATTTTTCCAGTTTGTTCATCCCGTATTTTATGTATCGATACTCCGCTAGTACCTTCATGACCCTCTTAGGCGATGTAGCACCAGACGATTCAGCTGGAGCGCAATCTTTCTCTCATAATGCAGCCGATAATCATTCTAGATCGGCAGATGATGAAACCGAGGTCCGAGGTCATACCGACCTTTTTGATTCTTTGGCGTGGCCCGAGCGGCAAAGAGGACACATGGGGAGCCTAGGACGAGATAAGAGCGAACTATTCCAGTGCGCGTAGTTAGATTTTAAATTCGGGGACCGAATTTCTTTAAGGGGGAAGATTGTAACGTTTTAAAAATAAATAAATAAATAAATAAAATCCTTTAGATGAATTTTCTGATAATCGGTAAAATAAACCGTATTTTCCGTAAAACTTAAGT
Organism: Agapanthus africanus; assembly: GCA_030015575.1. NCBI lineage: Eukaryota > Viridiplantae > Streptophyta > Magnoliopsida > Asparagales > Amaryllidaceae > Agapanthus > Agapanthus africanus. The sequence goes on along the minus strand of CM057346.1, from coordinate 341,584,251 downwards.
ATAATTATTTTTCATCATAGACTTAAATATGCCTATTCTAACTATGTAATTACCAGTAGTTGGTATTTATTTAGTCACTTATAAATTATTAGTTAATTAAATATTTTTCCGATGAAGGGCGTTTTAAATATTATTATAAGCTTTCATTTATACATTTAATTAGTGTAAATTACAAATTGTAATAGGTTAATCACAAAATTGTATACCATGATAACTTAGAATTTAGTTTGTAACATGTTTTCTTTTTCCCTTTTTGTTTGTAAGGTTCTAGTCAATTCTAGACAAAATGGGAATTAGAAATAAAATAAAATTTAAATAGAAATGAAGTGAGATGTAATAATGAGTTTTGAAGGGGGTTTTCTTGACATGGAAATTTCTTTCCCACACACACATACTCCCCTCACCATGCGGCCGAGACCACTTGACAGCCCTCTCTCTCCAATCAACTCAAATCCTTCTCATCAAATAAAAGAAAAAGTAAAAATTAATGAAATAAATGAAAACATGTATTAATTAAAGACAATTCTACACACATCTACACATTCCACTCTCTCTCTCTCTCTTCCTCCCCTTCCCAAATGGCCGAGCCTCCATGTGCAGCCCCAAGTTCTTGTTTTTTCCAATTCTCCATCTCTTTTCACTTCAAATTCATCACAAAATCCATCAAAAATCCAAACAAAAACTCACAAATTCAAAACTAATTCCTCCTCCAATTATCCTTGTTCATTATTGCTTGGATTCTGGAGGCAAGAAGCAATTTGGGAGACAAGTTTGCATGTTTGGATCTCAAGTTGTGAGGTATAAATTCTAACCCTATACTTATATTGTTGGCTAAATGCTTTAATCTAGCTTATTTAGATTTTTAATTGATTCTAATTGTAAGAATTTGATTGTAAAGAGAAGGGTTTTGAATTCAAGATAGGGTTTTATCACATCATTAAGGTTGCCATGAGTAGTTTAACCTTTTAAGACATGCAAATCTAGTTTAGTTGTTAAATTTTAAATTGTTACATTAAAAATTTTCAAATTAGAAAATTTTGCAAACTAGATTTTTAGAATTTAATTAAATTGGTGATATAAAATTTAAGTAATGGTTTGTGTGACTTAGTTAAGATATTATGTGAGCAATGTTGCCACTAAAATTGTTAAAACATCAAGATTTGAACTAAAATGGAAAATGGATGCTCACTAGGTTTTCGAAATAAATCGATTCTAATTAACTTTGAGGTTTTGTTGAGTTATAACTTAATCCCTAAGATATTTAATGTGTTGTGAATGCGCAATCAGTATGAATGAGTACTAGGATGGGTAGTTGTCATGTATAGTGACCTTAGTTGTATTTTGTGACGTTGGCGCGAGCGCATTGTGTGCTAAGTGCGTGCGCGTTTAATTAGCGCCCGTTGTTTAATTTGTGTCGTTTGTCCCGCGACTAATCTTATATTATCCTCTTAATTGCTTGTATGCGATTCTAGGATCGGGTGCAGTGGCGTCGGATGTGGCGCGGAAGAGACATGGCCAAGATCGTATCAAATTAGCCGAGGCATCCCGGTGAGTAGATGTACACATCTATGGGGGGATCGTTGGGATGGCGTGAGGCACCCGATAGTTTAGGATTATTTGTAGTAGTTGCATTCATATGCGTAGCTTTATAGTTATTCATCTCATGGCATCGCATCGTTATCTTTATACATATATGTGATATCACCTCGTAGGACACTTGCACCATTACCATTGGTTCATGCTGCACGTGCACTATTCATGTGAACACACACGCCTTTGGTAATTTCCATGCCACGAACACTTTAGAACTTGCTTAGCTCAGTATCAAACACTTGCATCATACATGATACGTAACTGATAATTGTATATCTCTATTCTTCAGGATGGATACATCGGATTGCTAGTCATTTATACCCCATTTTATCATCATTCTTACATAGTTTCCTAGTCATAAATCACATTGTATACTATCGACATCATAGGCATATATCTTTTACAACATGTTCAGATATTGTGATTTTCTTGGGGATTTCAGTGTTGATGAGATTTCTGGATTTTGGAGAAAACCGCAAGGATTTAATAAAAACTATTATCATCTTAAAAAATGCAAGTTGCGGTTTTCTCATGATGTATGTGTCGTCCACTATGAGTTTCCTGATTGCTGTTGATTTTAGAGACCCGATTCGAGGAGTGGAGGAACCGTCTCAGGTACATGGTGGGCCAGGTATGGTACCCCGGGGCGAGATAATTTTCGTGGGGATGACGATGAGCCTAGCAGGGGCACAGACTACCTACCGGTGGTGTCTGGCGTGGCGGATATACGGAGGATACCGACCGTAGTCGTGAGATTTAATGATTTGGGCCGATCCGGACTGACGGAGCCCGAGATATTGAGATTTGATGATTTGGGCCGATCCGGACTGATGGAGCCCGAGATATTGAGATTTGAGATACAGAGATATTGTGATATTGTGACATTGAGATGTCGAGACATTGAGATATTGAGGCATTGAGATTTATTCTGATTTTGTGTCTATACTTGACATGGATTTCTGTTGATTTCATTGATATTACTTCAGTTACTTCACAGGAGCCTTTTTTCTAAGATAAAAATAAAGATTTACTCATACCAGATATGTTCAGGTTCGGGTCTTGATTATGCATTCATGTTGCATTCATGCTAGTGTATTGTATTATATCGGTATATGTAGGAT